>BSBN01000382.1:3673928-4898571 GCA_027924645.1 Cunninghamia lanceolata
AAATTTCATCTTTTGAATTAAATGAATTTGGTGACTCTCTTCCCAAGTGTAAATCAGCATTCAAGGCCAGTGTGCATGGAAAGCAAAGATATGATCCAAGTGAAGGTTCTTTAAGAAATTCAAGCAGATTTATCAAAACAAGGAAGGATCTTGAAGATGATGAAAATCAGATTGCAAATCTTGAATCTCTCATTGCCAAATGGATGCCAAGAGGATCCTGTAAGTATGAGGGGAAGTTGCCACTCAAATGTTTTTCCTGTAATAAAATTGGTCATTTTTCTTCAAGGTGTCTCGAGAGGTTTTCAAAACCAAATCCTAACAGATATAGAAAACAAAAAAATTGCTACTATGTCCAAGAAGCTGGAGAGGAAGGAGTCATAGATGATGAATTTGATCATGGTGAAAATGATTGGGTATTCATTTCTATTAAAGAAGAAGATCCAATATCTAATGAATCCACTAGCTGTGCAAATATGGAAAGTGCCTTGGCTACTTAGGTTGTTGATAATGATGAATGGGTGATTGATAGTGGATGCTATCATCATATGACTAGTGACAAGAGTAAGTTCGTGACTTTTGAAAATTATGAAGGAGGATTTATGAAATTTGGAGACAACTCAGCTGGTAGAATTTATGGTAGAGGATCCATCTCTTTTGATGGTAAGAACATTACCATGATGTTTTGTATGTGGAAGGACTGAAAAACAATCTTCTCAGTGTTAGATAGTTGGTTGACAAGGGTTATGGTCTCTGGTTCAAGGATGGAAAGTGTAGAATCATGGAGAGCTCCGAAACTAAAATTGCATCCAGTAATCAAACCAAAGGTAACATCTTTCATTTAACAAGTTCAGGCAAGAGTTGCTTGATTTCTCAAACAAATCAAATCTAGTTATGGCATAGGAGGATGTCTCAAGTGAATTTTGATAACATTGTTAAAATAAGTTCCACTCAAGCTATAGGAGATCTTCCAAGACTTGTGAAACTAAATAGCATGTGTAGAGTATGTCAATTGGGTAAACAAAGCAAAATTTCTTTCAAAAGTAAGCAACAAGGTTCAAGTGAGAGATTGGAACTGGTACATACTGATCTCTATGGTACTGATTGATGATTACTACCAGATGATGTGGGTGTCTTTCCTAAAAGAAAAATCAAAAGCTCTTGATAAGTTTAAGGTGTTCAAGATGATGGTTGAGAATGAGATTGCTGGGAAATTAAAGTGTTTGAGATTTGACAGAGGTGGAGAATTCACCTCTGGTAAGTTTGATGCTTTCTATGAAAAGCATGGAATAAAAATATAGTTATCAGCTCCTAGGACTCCTCAGCAAAATGGAGTCATTGAGAGAAAGAACTGGACCATTCAAGAATATTCCAGGACCATGATGATGGAAACAAATGTTCCTCAAGTTTATTGGAGTGAAGCTGAGTACTCCTATATACACTCTTAACTGGGTACATATCAAAGGAAATTCTGGTAAGAATCCTTATAAACTATGGTTTGGTCATCCTTCTACTATGAGATACTTCAAAGTTTTTGGTAGAAAATGTTATATTAAAAGAGATGAGAATTTAAGCAAGTTTGAAGCAAGAAGTGATGAAGGAATATTTTTGGGATACTCAACTCAAAGTAAGGCCTACCGGTGCTTCAATAAAAGATTGAAAAAGATTCTTGAAAGTGCTAATGTTAAAGTTGATGAAAGCAAAGAAGGACACTCCAAGTATTGCAGATATGATTCAAATGATCAAGATGAACGTCAAAATCAAGAAAGACAAGTTCAAATCTGGACCCAGATTTAGATGATTCAATAACTCCAGTAACTCAAGAGATTAGTACAGAAGATGAAGAACAAGTTCAAGAAGTAGAAGTTTAAATAATTACTAAAACTCCCAGGTATGTAAGAATGAATCATCCTAAAGATCAAATCATAAGAGATAAAAATAGAGGTATTTGGACTAGGAGAAGAGTTGCTAAAGATCAAGAAGAGATTTGTTTGATTTCAAAGATTGAACCTAAATTGATAAATGAAGCTTGCAATGATGAAAATTGGGTGAAGGCAATGGAATAAGAATTGTTGCAAATTGAAAAGAATCACACTTGGGATCTTGTTCCTAGACCTGAGGACAAAAATGTTATTGAAACTAAATGGGTCTTTCAGATTAAGATAAATGAAGAAGGTGAGGTTGTAAGAAACAAGGCAAGGTTGGTATGCAAAGTCTACTCTTAAGTGGAATGAATTGATTTTGAAGAAACTTTTGCTCTAGTGGCAAGAATAGAGGCAGTCAGATTATTTCTTGCTTTTTCTTCTTTCAAAGATTTTAAAGTTTATTAGATGGATGTCAAATCAACATTTCTAAATGAAGATTTGGAAGAAGAAGTCTACATTGAACACCCAGAAGGGTTTAAATTGTCTGATTAGGGAGATATGGTTTGTAGATTGAGAAAAGCCTTGTATGGTCTCAAGCAAGCTCTAAGAGCCTAGTAAGCCAGATTGGATAAGCATTTTCTTAAGCTAGGATTTAGCAAAGGAACTACTAAAAGTAATCTATACTTCAAGATTCATCATGGAGATATTCTAATTGTTGAGGTCTTTGTTGATGATATCATTTTTGGTGGAAATGATTGCATGTGCAAAACATTTGCTGATCAAATGAAAAGTGATTTTGAGATGGCAATGTTTGGTGAGATGAACATCTTCCTAGGTCTACAAATTATTCAAATAGATAAAGGTATCTTCATATCTTAGTCCAAGTATGTAAAAGAATTGTTGAAGAAGTTTGGAATGAATCAAAACTAGTAATTACTCCTATGGCAACTGTATATAAGTTGGGCAAAGATGACTCTACCAATGCAATTTAGAAAAGGTACAGGTCAATGATTGGAGGATTGCTTTATCTAACTCAAACTAGACCAAACATCATCAATACAGATGGACTTGTTGCTAGATTTCAAGTTGATCCAAAAGAATCCCATGTTATGGCAGTCAAAAGAATTTTTAGGTATCTCAAAGTGGTGCAGGAGCACCTAGATATTTAAGTTTTGATTAAATGTTCAGTTGTCTTGTTTTGGTTAATAAGGTCTTGGAGACAATTTTAATAATGTTATGAGGCTTGGAATCCTTGTCATAGTTGGACTATGTCCCATGTTGAAAGAATCTTCTGTTATGTCAGGTAGTTTGCAATAGTTCTTATGTAAGCCTTTGTTGAGGCATTTAAAATTGTTAATAGGTAGTCATTTAAGTTTGATTGTTTCTAGGCCTTTTAAAGGCATGTCAAAGGTTGTGTTGATGTGCTAAACCTTGTCCAAAGGTTAGTCAAGAGTTAAAAAGCATTCTAATCATGAAAACCACTGATGAAGTCCAAGATTGGATAGTTTCTACTAACAATCTTTAAAGCTGCAGTTACAAAACTAGAAAAAGGCACAATGGTGGGCACTTGGATCGACCCCACTTCACTCCATGCTATGTTTAAGGCTTGTTTTAAGCCTAGGGTGATGGTATTGTATGGAGATATTCAAGGAATAGAGAGAAATAAACAAAAAGACTGCTATTTTTTAGTTTTTTCCTTTTTTTTTATTTTTTCTTTGTTGTTACCAGCCGTACCCGCGATTGTACGGATTGGTTTTCTACCCAAGTGTGAAGTGGAAGGTTGGAGGACTAAACTAGCTTGGTCTTGAGCCTTATTTGATGTCTTGACATTCATCTAGAGGAAAGTTATAGCAGGATTTCTCAAAACTATTTTTTTTGCTGTCTCCATAAGAAATTCACTATTTTTTCTGTATATTCCGTACATGTACGGCATTGTCAGGGCACAAGCTTGTAATGGATGGAAAGAGCTTTGAATCAGCTTTGATTTGAGTCTAGTTTGGAGGTTTCACATAGAATTAGGTGAAAGAAATCTTTGTTTTTGTAATCTGCCCTCAAATCTGCTATCACAACTGAAAAAAATCACTGTCCTCTTGCACCAAACCGTACCTGTACGACTTCCTCATAGCTTATGATTGTAGTGGGATGTTGGGAGGTTGATTTAGTTTTAATTTAATCCTAATTTGGGATTTTGACAGTGTTCTTGGTGTGGGAGAATCACTATTTTGTGAAAGAGGGATTGAAAACCTAGTTTAGGCTCTTTTTGACAGTCCAATGGATTATTCCCCATTCAATTGATCTTTGCCTGCACTACTCAATGGAATGGGTTGTATAATAGTTGGGACATGGCCTTGTGAGGAATGTGGAGGCAGGAGAATGGTATAGGTGAGTGTGGGGCATGTGAGAAATCTCTGCAGAACCATGTGTTAGGAAAGGACAACAGTCATACCAAGAATGTAGTGAGTTTTATTGATCATGTTGTTTGGCATTAAGAATTTGGTAGGTATGCTACAATAAAGTTGACCTTATGTTGATAGAGACCACTCTAATATGGATAGTGTGATTGTCCTGCTCTTGGAGTTATGAGATTGTGACTAAGGGGTATGGTAGATGTTGTTGTCCTGCAAAGTCTGCCTAATGGAGATGGTGGAATATCAAATGGAGTTAGGCATCCTTGAAAGTGTAGAATGAAGTTGTTGGGTCAGAGACCATGTGTTGGTCATGTTGAAGTTATGACCATGCTACTATTGTCATAGATGCTTTGCATCAATTGTGGTATCAGAGCCAGGCCCAGGCTAGGAGCCCCAAGCACACAAGAGGTGTGGCATAAGGGGGGTGTTGGTGTTGGAAATAAGCCACACCCGGACTGATGATGGACTAGTCCAAGAGGGGCCAGTAGCTCAGTGGTAGAGCACTCCAGCAGCAAATGGAAGGTCCTAGTAGATCCTTGAAGGTGTTGTGGATCTTGTGAAGAAGATAAGGTTGGTGAGATTTTGTAAAGATGCCTCCAAAGAACCAGATGGCAAGAGAGAATGCTGAGCTGAGAGAAGCCTTAGAGGCAAAAGAGAAAGAGCTGAGGGATAGAAGAGAACATGATGCTGCCAGAGATAGAGAACTAAGGTAGGTAAGAAGGGAGAATGCAACAATCTTGGCAAGATTGGAAGCATTAGAGAAGAATCCAAGAAAGGTTGAACAAAGTGAGTCAGAAGGAGATGAGGATGTAGATGAGAATCCTCCTAAGGATGAGTTAGATGTTGAAGAAAAGAAGTTTGTAAGATTGTTGAAGGCAGTCCAAGGAAGTGGAACTAAGGCAAACATAGAGCTACCTATCTATCAGGGGAAGATGGATAGTGAAGAAATGTTAGGGTGGATAGATGCCCTGGAAATTTTTTTTGAGTATGAGGAGATGAGTGATGAGAAAAAGATTAAGTTTGCCAAACAAAACTGAGAGGAACAACACTTACCTAGTGGAGTAGTATGCAGATAGAGAGAATGGCTAGAGGTGAATCAAAAATCTTTTCTTGGAGTAGGATGAAGGATATGTTAAAGGATCAATTCCTTCCATCTGATTACTCTATTCAGACAAAGAGGATGAGATAGAATATGAAGCAGAATGACATGGATGCTATGTCCTATACTGAGCAATTTCATAAGCTTAGTATTAGAGGTGGATTGGAAGATGAAGAAGAGAAAGTGGCAAGATACCTCAATGGGCTTAGGTATAACTTGCAGGATGAGATTGGTTTGGCAGTACCAAAATCACTTGGAGAGTGTTTTTAGTTAGCCATCAGGGCTGAAGAGAGAGTGAAGAGGAAGCAAGAAAGGCCAGGAGGTTATGGAAGAGGAAATAGAGGTAGGGGCAAACCTATAATGAAGTTTTGAACAGCAATGAAAAGTGTAAGGAGTTGTCTACAGAATAGAGAGGTGGACATAGAGGTGGAGGTAGATTTGGATTAGGAAGATGAGTGTTCACAAGTAGATGTTATCACTGCAATGAGGTGGGACACACATTCTTCAACTATCCTAAGAAGGTTGGTATTGATAAGAAAAAGGATACAAGAGTTCACTTGGCACAAGAGGATGAGAAGCCAAAAGAACCAAAAATGTCGTTAGCCTCTCCTATGATGGATGGAGAGATGCTCATGGTGGAAAGAAGTAAGATGCAGCAACCACCACAGGTATCTATTTCTAAAACTAATTGTTTGAGCCATGGCAAGATATGCAAGTTGATTATAGATTCAGGTTCTCATGATAACTTAGTTTCTTGGGAAATGGTGAATAAGTTGGGGTTGAAGACTTTTGATCATCCCAGTCCTTACCATGTCACTTAGGTGAGTCAAGAGCAGCAAGTAATGGTCACTAAGAAGGCTTATGTTGATTTCACAATTGGCCCATATCAGGACTCTGTTTTGTGTGATGTTATTCCTATGACATGTGGGCATGTAATCTTGGGCAGACCATGGCAGTATTCGAGAAGGACAATTCATGATGGGTATACTAATACCAATGTGGTGCATAAAGATGGTAAAAAGTTCAAACTGATACCTTTACCTTGTGAGGAGAAGAAGGAACATGTTGTTATTTGTTTTGGGAAGAAGTTATAGTTGAATGTGCAGGTTAAGGATGATTACACACAGCAGACACTGATGCAACACAGTAAGGTGGATGACAGTCCTAGAGAGCAGCAAGCTTGGGACTTGAGTCATGTTCAGGTTGGGGACATTGCATGTCCTATAAGGAGCCAGAAGAATGAAGGCAAACAGCAGAAGGAATAGGGAGGAATGAATCAAAGCCTCCAGTTGAAAAGAGCTGAAGCATTGCAGCAGCAAGGTCCTAGGCAAGAACACCACAACAGGTTTTATGTTTCCAACACTGTTTACAGGAGCCATGCAGGTTGGAGAAGGAGAAAGATAACTATTGGAGAGTTCATGTTCCCTATCACCAATCAGAGGAACATCCCAACAAGATAGAAGACTAGATGGAGTAGATCCCCTAACTCTTGGGACAAGAGTTTTCATCATGCCGGGGAGTATGGTGCAGGAGCACCTAGATATTTAAGTTTTGATTAAATGTTCAGTTGTCTTGTTTTGGTTAATAAGGTCTTGGAGACCATTTTAATAATATTATGAGGCTTGGAAGCCTTGTCATAGTTGGACTATGTCCCATGTCGAAAGAATCTTTTATTATGTCAGGTAGTTTGCAATAGTTCTTATGTAAGCCTTTGTTGAGGCATTTAAAATTGTTAATAGGTAGACATTTAAGTTTGAGTGTTTCTAGGCCTTTTAAAGGCATGTCAAAGGGTGTGTTGATGTGTTAAACCTTTTCCAAAGGTTAGTCAAGAGTTAAAAAGCATTCTAATCATGAAAACCACCGATGAAGTCCAAGATTGGACAGTTTCTACTAACAATCTTTAAAGTTGCAGTTACAAAACTGGAAAAAGGCACGATGGTGGGCAGTTGGATCGACCCCACTTCACTCCATGCTATGTTTAAGGCTTGTTTCAAGTCTAGGGTGGTGGTATTGTATGGAGATATTGAAGGAATAGAGAGAAATAAACATAAAGACTGCTATTTTTTAGTTTTTTTCTATTTTTCTATTTTTTCTTTATTGTTACCAGCCATACCTGTGATTGTACGGACTGGTTTTCTGCCCAAGTGTGAAGTGGAAGGTTGTAGGACTGAACTAGCTTGGTGTTGAGCCTTATTTGATGTCTTGACATTCATCTAGAGGAAAGTTATAGCAGGATTTCTCAAAACTATTTTTTTTGTTGTCTCCATAAGAAATTCACTATTTTTTCTGTATATTCCGTACATGTACAGCATTGTCAGGGCACATGCTTGTAATGGATGGAAAGAGCTTTGAATCAGCTTTGATTTGAGTCTAGTTTGGAGGTTTCACATAGAATTAGGTGAAAGAAATCTTTGTTTTTGTAATCTGCCCTCAAATCTGTTGTTACAACTGAAAAAAATCACTGTCCTCTTGCACCAAACCGTACCTGTACGGCTTCCTCATAGCTTATGATTGTAGTGGGATGTTGGGAGGTTGATTTAGTTTTAATTTAATCCTATTTTGGGATCTTGACAGTGCTCTTGGTGTGGGAGAATCACTGTTTTGTGAAAGAGGGATTGAAAACCTAGTTTAGGCTCTTTTTGACAGTCCAATGGATTATTCCCCATTCAATTGATCTTTGCCTGCACTACTCAATGGAATGGGTTGTATAATAGTTGGGACATGGCCTTGTGAGGAATGTGGAGGTAGGAGAATGGTATAGGTGAGCGTGGGGCATGTGAGAAATCTCTGCAGAACCATGTGTTAGGAAAGGATAGCAGTCATACCAAGAATGTAGTGAGTTTTATTCATCTTGTTGTTTGGCATTAAGAATTTGGTAGGTATGCTACAATAAAGTTGAACTTATGTTGATAGAGACCACTCTAAGATGGATAGTGTGATTGTCCTGCTCTTGGAGTTATGAGATTGTGACTGAGGGGTATGGTAGATGTTGTTGTCCTGTAGAGTCTACATAATGGAGATGGTGGAATATCAGATGGAGTTAGGCATCCTTGAAAGTGTAGAATGAAGTTGTTGGGTCAGAGACCATGTGTTGGTCATGTTGAAGTTATGACCATGCTACTATTGTCATAGATGCTCTGCATCAATTGTGGTATCAGAGCCAGGCCCAGGCTAGGAGCCCCAAGCACACGAGAGGTGTGGCTTAAGGGGGGTGTTGGTGTTGGAAATAAGCCACACCCAGACTGACGATGGACTGGTCCAAGAGGGGCCAGTAGCTTAGTGGTAGAGCACTCCAGCAGCAAATGGAAGGTCCTAGTAGATCCTTGAAGGTGTTGTGGATCTTGTGAAGAAGATAAGATTGGTGAGATTTTGTAAAGATGCCTCCAAAGAACTAGATGGCAAGAGAGAATGCTGAGCTGAGAGAAGCCTTAGAGGCAAGAGAGAAAGGGCTGAGGGATAGATGAGAACATGATGCTGCCATAGACAGAGAACTAAGGCAAGTAAGAAGGGAGAATGCAACAATCTTGGCAAGATTGGAAGCATTAGAGAAGAATCCAAGAAAGGTTGAACAAAGTGAGTCAGAAGGAGATGAGTATGTAGATGAGAATCCTCCTGAGGATGAGTTAGATGCTGAAGAAAAGAAGTTTGTAAGATTGTTGAAGGTAGTCCAAGGAAGTGGAACTAAGGCAAACATAGAGCTACCTATCTATCAGGGGAAGATGGATAGTGAAGAAGTGTTAGGGTGGATAGATGCCCTGGAAAATTTTTTTGAGTATGAGGAGATGAGTGATGAGAAAAAGATTAAGTTTGCTGAGACAAAACTGAGAGGAACAGCACTTACCTGGTGGAGTAGTATGCAGATAGAGAGAATGGCTAGAGGTGAATCAAAAATCACTTCTTGGAGTAGGATGAAGGATATGTTAAAGGATCAATTCCTTCCATCTAATTACTCTATTTAGACAAAGAGGATGTGATAGAATTTGAAGCAAAAAGACATGGATATTATGTCCTATACTAAGCAATTTCATAAGCTTAGTATTAGAGGTGGATTGGAAGATGAAGAAGAGAAAGTGGCAAGATACCTCAATGGGCTTAGGTATAACTTGCAGGATGAGATAAGTTTGGCAGTACTAAAATCACTTGGAGAGTGTTTTCACTTAGCCATTAGGGCTAAAGAGAGAGTGGTGCAGGAGCACCTACCTGACAGCTGGCCTCCATGAGGTAGTTAGTTTGTTATAGGTCTTGTTAATGTTTCCAAGAAGGTCTTATAAGACCAATGCATGTAATAAGGTCCAAGTTGACCGTACTTTTCTATTTTTAGGTAGTTTGTTATGACAGCTGATGACAGCTCTATAGTTTGTTAGTTTAGTTGGATCCTCCCAGCCGCTTGGAAGCTCCCAGCCGCTGGGAATCGAGTGGTAGTACTCGCAAGCAGTTCCTATTTATGTAGTAGGATCAGTTAGTCTTAGGACAGATAGAGAGATAGATACAGATTGAGGAGTTAGATTGCAGAGGAGAGACAGAATATTGTACTTGCATCTTTTGAAATCAATAAAGAGATCCTGTTGTGTCAATTCTCTGTGAAATCGTGTTGCTATTTTGGTGGTTTCATGGATTCACTGATCCATTCCACCGGTTGATTCGTCGAATCGGTGGAATGGCCATGTATAATAGCTTAGGGTTTAGTCTACATTTTGTGTTTGTTTGCATGCAGGTGTGCAGGATCATGGTTGAGATGTGTTGAGAACCCTAGCATGGGTATGTGCTAGGTCGTGCTGATAGTTCGAGTCTGGAAAGTTGTCCAGGAAGTGGATCGGGTCACCTCAGGAGGTTCGGCGGATTGAAAATTCGCTAAGGTTGGAAATTCGTCACAACGGCATCATCAGGTGTTGCCGAGGAAGAGCATATCAGCATAAGGTAGAAGATCGGGTTGACAATTCCATCGCGGGCTGATAATGTTAAGTTTGGCCGACAGCAGGATATTAAAGGAACTGCATATGACATCATCGTCATCAGGATAATCGTCATCAGGACATTCTGAAATATCACCTGATAAAGGTTTATCCTGCTGACCCTAAGTGTTTTGGCATAGGCGTAAGGCATCGGGGAGATAAGTGGATCGTGAGAGGATATTCGGCAGAATATTCGTCATCAGTATAAAGTTGAGTATCATCATCAAGATGTTTCAATATGACCGGATAAGTCAAATCCTGATGCTGTTGTTTAAGTAGTCAGATATCGAGGTGATGTAAGCATCGAAGGAAAGGTGCTTGAAGTTGTCGTCATTAGGATAAATGGAGGGAACCGGATATTTTATATCCTGCTGATGAACATGATGTTGAACATCATGATGCTGCAGAAAGAGTTTGGCGGTAAGATGAACAGTGAACATCAGGAGGATGTTTGCGCTTACCGAATGTGATGATGCTGCTGATAGCCGAATGTGATGATGCTGCTGATAGCCGAATATGATGATGCTGCTGACAGGTGAAAGGTCAAAGGTTTGTCTGCAGGAGGATACCGGTCGGCAAGAGAAAATATGATGATGCTGACAATGTTAATAGAAATATGATGATGATGAAGGGTTGTAGACATACATGCTGTATGTCAAGGTTTTAGTGTGGATGCCTCTGCATCATAGTGGATTAATGGCTTCTCAATCCTATTTGTAAGCTTCTGTTGTGTTTCCTCTGCATCATAGTGGTATCAGAGCAAAGGAAGGATCTTCTGGAAAAGATCAGGATATAGCAGGATGTCAGATGAAGAAGGAACATCTGAGATTCTGGCAAGGATGACCAACGTTGAGTTGGCAGTTCTGGTTAAGAAACAGATTGCAGAGAGCAAGGCCGTGAAGGCTCAGAATCAGGAATTGAAGGATGAGTTAGAGAAGTTGAGGAGCAGAGTAGGTTCTGGTAGAGAAGACGATAGGGAAGAAGAAGAGATCCCTAGTTGGAACGAGGAGGTCGTTCCTGCAGACCAGAGACCACTGTTGAATGCCCTCAAGGCCATGGAGAGGAGAACCATGGATGTGAAATTGGATTTGCCAGTGTTTACAGGAAAGATGGAACCTGATTCAGTGATGGAGTGGATAGACTCCTTGAACAATTTCTTTGAAACAGAGGAGATACCAGAACAACAGAAGGTGAAAATAGCCCAGTCAAAAATGAAAGAAGCTGCCTTGACATGGTGGAATTTCGTCCAAGATGATAGAGTACAGGAAGGAAAGCGTAGAGTCACTACATGGAAGAAAATGATGGCATTAGTAAAGGAAGCTTATGTCCCATTGGATTACAATATCCAATTACATAAGAGGAAGCAAAACCTGAAGTAGAAGGAGCTAGATGTCAGCTCATATACAGAAGAATTCATGAAACTTTGTGTGAAAACAAAGGTAAAGGAAAGTGAAGAAGAGAAGGTAGCCAGATACCTTAATGGATTGAGGTTCAACATTCAGGAAGATTTAAGTCTACATAATCCAGATACAGTTCAGAAATGCTTTCAGTTGGCATTGATAGTGGAAGAGAAGTTAAAGAGAAAACAAGAACAACATAATAGAGGAAGAGGAGACAATATGAGGGGAAGAGGATCAGCCCCTACAACAAGGCAAACCAATGAGGGTCAAGAAGACACTGGTAAAGGACAGGGACAGTCTGATTTTAGAGGTGGATGGAAAGGTAATAGAGGCAGATTTGGAAGTGGTAGAGGTTCTACTACATTTTCAGGAAAGTGTTACACCTGTGGTGAGTTTGGTCATCCATTTTTCAAATGTCCAGAAAACAAGGGTTCATCATCCAGAGATGATAGAACGAATGACAAGAGAGTACAACTTGTGCAAGAAGAGAAAGTAGAGCAAAGTGTGCAAAGTTTAAACACTTATCAAGATAGAGTTCCTGACAATTATGGATATCCTGAGGAGGGAGAAGCATTGATGCTTAGGAGAATTAGTTTGCAAGCATCAAAGGATATGATGCAAAGAAGAGCTCTTTTCAAGACCACATGCAAGAGCAAAGGTAAGGTATGTAAGGTTGTCATTGATACTGGTTCAACAGACAACATGGTATCTCAGGAAATGGTGAATAAACTAAATTTGGAAAGGATTCCACATCAACACCCTTACAAGGCATCTTGGGTGAGTGATAGTCAATCACTTTTTGTCTATGAACAGGCATATGTGGATTTTCAGATTGGAGCATATCAGGATAGAGTTTTGTGTGACATTTTGCACATGGAATGTTGTCACCTACTGTTGGGTAGACCATGGCAATTTGATAGGAGGGTACTGTATGATGGGTATGCTAATACCTACACCATCAAGAAAGATGGGAAGACTATTATGTTGATGCCATTGCAGGAAGATGCTGCAGCACAGGGGGCAGCCAAAATCATTTTAGTGGGAAAGAAGGAATTTGTGCAGAAGCCTATAGAAGCAGGCATAAAGGCAGTTGAGGACATTGCAGGGAAAGAAGTTGTTAAGGACAACAGTTTGAAGATAGTTTCAATTTTGACTGACAGAGGTCAGCAGCAGGTTCAGAAACAGGTTTGCAAACAGCAACCAGTTGAGAGGAATGACAAGGATGTTGTCATAGTTGGGACTATTGTTTGTCCTATAAAGGTTGAAAGAAAGACAGAGTTGAACATTGTAGAAGTTCAAGAGGCAGTTCAGACAGAGGTTCTGGTCAGACAACCTGACAAACACAAGGTATGTGAGAGGAGGGCCTACATTGCCAGGCCTGAGGGTTTACTTGTAAGACAGCAAGTTACAGTTCAGAAATCTTGTAGTAGCTAAGAGACAGCAGAGGATAAAGCTCGAACAGGTCAGAACACTGACATGGCAAAGTGTAAAGGTGGAATTTTTCCACAACCTAACTCATGGGACATGAGTTCTTTTTCTGTTGGGGAGTATGGTGCAGGAGCACCTACCTGACAGCTGGCCTCCATGAGGCAGTTAGTTTGTTATAGGTCTTGTTAATGTTTCCAAGAAGGTCTTATAAGACCAATGCATGTAATAAGGTCCAAGTTGACCGTGCTTTTCTATTTTTAGGTAGTTTGTTATGACAGCTGATGACAGCTGTATAGTTTGTTAGTTCAGTTGGATCCTCCCAGCCGCTTGGAAGCTCCCAACCGCTGGGAATCGAGTGGTAGTACTCGCAAGCAGTTCCTATTTATGTAGTAGGATCGGTTGGTCTTAGGACAGATAGAGAGATAGATACAGATTGAGGAGTTAGATTGCAGAGGAGAGACAGAATATTGTACTTGCATCTTTTGAAATCAATAAAGAGATCCTGTTGTGTCAATTCTCTGTGAAATCGTGTTGCTGTTTTGGTGGTTTCATGGATTCGCTGATCCATTCCACCAGTTGATTCGTCGAATCAGTGGAATGGCCATGTATAATAGCTTAGGGTTTAGTCTGCATTTTGTGTTTGTTTGCATGCAGGTGTGCAGGATCATGGTCGAGATGTGTTGAGAACCCTAGCATGGGTATGTGCTAGGTCGTGCTGATAGTTCGAGTCTGGAAAGTTGTCCAGGAAGCAGATCGGGTCACCTCAGGAGGTTCGGCGGATTGAAAATTCGCTAAGGTTGGAAATTCATCACAACGGCATCATTAGGTGTTGCCGAGGAAGAGCATATCGGCATAAGGTAGAAGATCGGGTTGACAATTCCATCACGGGCCGATAATGTTAAGTTTGGCCGATAGTAGGATATTGAAGGAACTACATATGACGTCATCGTCATCAGGACATTCTGAAATATCACCCAATAAAGGTTTATCCTACTAACCCTAAGTGTTTTGGCATAGGCGTAAGGCATCGGGGAGATAAGTGGATCATGAGAGGATATTCGGCAGAATATTTGTCATCAATATAAAGTTGAGTATCATCATCAGGATGTTTCAATATGACCGGATAAGTCATATCCTGATGCTGTTGTTTAAGTAGTCAGATATCAAGGTGACGTAAGCATCGAAGGAAAGGTGCTTGAAGTTGTCGTCATCAGGATATATGGAGGGAACCGGATATTTTATATCCTGCTGATGAACATGATGTTGAACATCATGATGCTGCAGAAAGAGTTTGGCGATAAGATGAACAGTGAACATCAGGAGGATGTTTGTGCTTGCCAAATGTGATGATGCTGCTGATAGCCGAATGTGATGATGCTGCTGATAGCCGAATATGATGATGCTGCTGACAGGTGAAAGGTCGAAGGTTTGTCTGCAGGAGGATACCGGTCGGCAAGAGAAAATATGATGATGCTAACAATGTTAACAGAAATATGATGATGATGAAGGGTTGTAGACATACATGCTGTATGTCAAGGTTTTAGTGTGGATGCCTCTGCATCATAGTGGATTAATGGCTTCTCCATCCTATTTGTAAGCTTCTGTTGCATTTCCTCTGCATCATAGTGGTATCAGAGCAAAGGAAGGATCTTCTGGAAAAGATCAGGATATAGTAGGATGTTAGATGAAGAAGGAACATCTGAGATTCCAGCAAGGATGACGAATATTCACCTTTTCTTCAATCCTGATTGCCATTTGATAACAATCTTCCACATTCTTAGGGTTAGCTAAAACTAACTCATCCTGTATGTTCAATCTCAAGCCAGCCAAGTACCTAGCGGCCTTTTCTACCTCATTCGCATGATGACCAGATCTCATACTCAACTTATAAAACTCCTCAGTATATGCCTTCACATCCATTTCCTTCTGCCTTAAAAATTGCAGCTGCTTAAACATCTGAATCTCATAATCCTTGGGCAAGAATTTACCTTTGATCCTTGCTACCAATTTAGCCCATGAAGTGATCTTTGACTTTCCTTGTTTCCTTCTCTCGGATTGTACATAATCCCACCATACCAAAGCATGACCTCCTAACTTGGTCTTTGCAATCTTTACCTTCTGATCCTTAGCAACATCTTCACATTCAAAGTGATTATCAAGTGCAGCAATCTAATCCAGTAACTCATCTTCATTCAAACTTCCATTATACTTGGAAACATCAACCTTTACCTTAGGTTTACCACTCTGCACTGCCTTTAACAGTTTTGCAAATTTCTGGTCTTCAGCATCCAGACCTTCAGCTACCTCTTCATACTCTTCAATAGCATCTTCATCTTCTTCTGACTCACTGTCGTCCACTTCCCTCTTTTTGTTCTTTTCTAGGGCTACAAGCCTGGCTTGAAGTGCTTCAGCAAGCTCCTTCATCTTCCTCATCTCTCTGGCATGTTTTTCCTTCATCTCCTGCAATTCACTTGCAGTACCATTACCTTTCAGAGGCATTTTGTCAACCTCTCACTCCTCTACCTCTATCCTTTCAGTGACAGAATCAACACACAACAGCCCAGACCTTTTGCTAAGCTCTGATACCATTATGATGCAGAGGAAATGCAACAGAAGCTTACAAATAGGATGGAGAAGCCATTAATCCACTATGATGCAGAGGCATCCACACTAAAACCTTGACATACAGCATGTATGTCTACAACCCTTCATCATCATCATATTTCTGTTAACATTGTCAGCATCATCATATTTTCTCTTGCCGACCGGTATCCTCCTACAGACAAACCTTCGACCTTTCACCTATCAGCAGCATCATCATATTCGGCTATCAGCAGCATCATCACATTCGGCTATTAGCAGCATCATCACATTCGGCAAGCGCAAACATCCTCCTGATGTTCACTGTTCATCTTACCGCCAACTCTTTCTGTAGCATCATGATGTTCAACATCATGTTCATCAGCAGGATATAAAATATCCGGTTCCCTCCATATATCCTGATGACGAGAACTTCAAGCATCTTTCCTTCGATGCTTACGTCACCTCGATATCTGACTACTTAAACAACAGCATCAGGATATGACTTATCCGGTCAAATGAAACATCCTGATGATGATACTCAACTTTATACTGATGACGAATATTCTGCCGAATATCCTCCTCCCGATCCACTTAACTCCTTGATGCCTTATGCCGATACCAAAACACTTAGGGTCAGCAGGATAAACCTTTATCGGGTGATATTTCGGAATGTCCTGATGACGATTATCCTGATGACGATGACGTCATATGCAGTTCCTTCAATATCCTGCTGTCGGCCAAACTTAACATTATCGGCCCACGATAATTTTATCAACCCGATCGACTAACTTATGCCGATATACTCTTCTTCGGCAACACCCTGCAATCATCACCCCAATGCGCATTCACCTTATGCAATCTTACTGCATCATGTTCACCTCCATCTACTCAGATGACACCTGAAGTAACTACAGGATATACACAGAAATATCCTGATGATGCCGTTGTGATGAATTTCCAACCTTAGCAAATTTTGATCCGCCGAACCTCCTGAGGTGACCCGATCTGCTTCCTGGACAACTTTCCAGACTCGAACTACCAGCACGACCTAGCACATACCCATGCTAGGGCTCTCAACACCTCTCGACTGCGATCCTGCAAACATACATGTGAACAAATAGAAAATGCAAACTAAATCCTAAACTATTGTACATAGCCATTCCACCGATTCGATGAATCAACCGGTGGAATTGATCAGTGAATCCATGTAACCACCAGAACAGCAACTCGATTACACAATGGAATCCAAACAGAAAATTGACACAAACAGGATCTCTTTATTGATTTCAAAAGATGCAAGTACAATACTTAGTGTCTCTCTCTGTCTCCCTCTCTGCAACCTAGCTCCTTAATCTGTATCTCTATCTCAATCTGTCCTAAGACCAACTGATCCTAATGCATAAATAGGAACTGCTTGCGAGTACTACCACTCGATTCCAAGCGGCTGGGAGCTTCCAAGCGGCTGGGAGGATCCAACTAAACTAACAAACTATACAGCTGTCATCAGCTGTCATAACAAACTACCTAAAAATAGAAAAGCATGGTCAACATAGACCTTATTACATGCATTGGTCTTATAAGACCTTCTTGGAAACATTAACCAGACCTAAAACAAACTAACTGCCTCATGGAGGCCAGCTGTCAGGTGGGTGCTCCTGCACCATACTCCCCAATAGAAGAGAACTCATGTCCCATGAGTTAGATTGTGGAAAAATTCCACCTTTACACTTTGCCTTGTCAGTGTTCTGCCCTGTTCCAGCTTTATCCTCTGTTGTCTCTTGGCTGCTCCAAGATTTCTGAACTATAACTTGCTGTCTTGCAAGTAAACCCTCATGCCTGTTAATGTAGGCCCTTCTCACACATACCTTGTGTCTGTTAGGTTGTTTTACTAGAACCTCTGTCTGAATACCTGGTTGAATAACCTTAGGAATTGCCTCTGGAACTTCTGCAATGTTCAATTCTGTCTTACCATCTTTCTTGATGGTGTAGGTATTAGCATACCCATCATACAATACCCTCCTATCAAATTGCCATGGTCTACCCAACAGTAGGTGACAACATTCCATGGGAAAAATGTCACACAAAACTCTATCCTGATATGCTCCAATCTGAAAATCCACATATGCCTGTTCATAGAGAAAAAGTGATTGACTATCACTCACCCAAGATGCCTTGTAAGGGTGTTGGTGTGGAATCCTTTCCAAATTTAGTTTATTCACCATTTCCTGAGATACCATGTTGTCTATTGAACCAGTATCAATGACAACCTTACATACCTTACCTTTGCTCTTGCATGTGGTCCTGAAAAGAGCTCTTCTTTGCATCATATCCTTTGATGCCTGCAAACTAGTTCTCCTTAGCATCAATGCTTCTCCGTCCTCAGGATACCCATAATTGTCAAGAACTCTATCTTGATAAGTGTTTAAACTTTGCACACTTTGCTCTACTTTCTCTTCTTTCACAAGTTGTACTCTCTTATCATTCGTTCTATCATCTCTGGATGATGAACCCTTGTTTTCTGGACATTTGAAAAATGGATGACCAAACTCACCACAGGTATAACACTTTCCTGAAAATGTAGTAGAACCTCTACCACTTCCAAATCTGCCTCTATTACCTTTCCATCCACCTCTGAAATCAGACTGTCCCTGTCCTTTACCAGTGTCTTCTTGACCCTCATTGGTTTGCCTTGTTGTAGGGGCTGATCCTCTTCCCCTCATATTGTTTCCTCTTCCTCTATTATGTTGTTCTTGTTTTCTTTTTAACTTCTCTTCCACTTTCAATGCCAACTGAAAGCATTTCTGAACTGTATCTGGATTATGCAGACTTAAATCTTCCTGAATGTTGAACCTCAATCCATTAAGGTATCTGGCTACCTTCTCTTCTTCACTTTCCTTTACCTTTGTTTTCACACAAAGTTTCATGAATTCTTCTGTATATGAGCTGACATCTAGCTCCTTCTGCTTCAGGTTTTGCTTCCTCTTGTGTAATTGGATACTGTAATCCAATGGGACATAAGCTTCCTTTACTAATGCCATCATTTTCTTCCATGTAGTGACTCTACGCTTTCCTTCCTGTACTCTATCATCTTGGACGAAATTCCACCATGTCAAGGCAGCTTCTTTCATTTTTGACTGGGCTATTTTCACCTTCTGTTGTTCTGGTATCTCCTCTGTTTCAAAGAAATTGTTCAAGGAGTCTATCCACTCAATCACTGAATCAGGGTCCATCTTTCTTGTAAACACTGGCAAATCCAATTTCACATCCATGGTTCTCCTCTCCATGGCCTTGAGGGTGTTCAACAGTGGTCTCTGGTCTGCAGGAACGACCTCCTCGTTCCAACTAGGGATCTCTTCTTCTTCCCTATCTTCTTCTCTACCAGAACCTACTCTGCTCCTCAACTTCTCTAACTCATCCTTCAATTCCTGATTCTGAGCCTTCACGGCCTTGCTCTCTGCAATCTGTTTCTTTACCAGAACTGCCAACTCAACATTGGTCATCCTTGCCGGAATCTCAGATGTTCCTTCTTCATCTGACATCCTGCTATATCCTGATCTTTTCCAGAAGATCCTTCCTTTGCTCTGATACCACTATGATGCAGGAGCACCTACCTGACAGCTGGCCTCCATGAGGCAGTTAGTTTGTTATAGGTCTTGTTAATGTTTCCAAGAAGGTCTTATAAGACCAATGCATGTAATAAGGTCCAAGTTGACCGTGCTTTTCTATTTTTAGGTAGTTTGTTATGACAGCTGATGACAGCTGTATAGTTTGTTAGTTCAGTTGGATCCTCCCAGCCGCTTGGAAGCTCCCAGCCGCTGGGAATCGAGTGGTAGTACTCGCAAGCAGTTCCTATTTATGTAGTAGGATCGGTTGGTCTTAGGACATATAGAGAGATAGATACAGATTGAGGAGTTAGATTTCAGAGTGAGACAGAGTACTGTATTTGCATCTTTTGAAATCAATAAAGAGATCCTGTTTGTGTCAATTTTCTATTTGGATTCCATTGTGTAATCGAGTTGCTGTTCTGGTGGTTACATGGATTCACTGATCCATTCCACCGGTTGATTCATCGAATTGGTGGAATGGCTATGTACAATAGTTTAGGATTTAGTTTGCATTTTCTGTTTGTTCACATGTATGTTTGCAGGATCGCAGTCGAGAGGTGTTGAGAACCCTAGCATGGGTATGTGCTAGGTCGTGCTGGTAGTTCGAGTCTGGAAAGTTGTCCAGGAAGCAGATAGGGTCACCTCAGGAGGTTCGGCGGATCGAAATTTACTAAGGTTGGAAATTTGTCACAACGGCATCATCAGGATATTTCTGTGTATATCCTACAGTTACTTCGGGTGTCATTCGAGTAGATGGAGGTGAGCATGATGCAATTGTTTGCATAAGGTGAATGCGTTTCGGGGTGATCATCATCAGGTGTTGTCGAGGAAGTGTATATCAGCATGAGTTAGTCGATCGGGTTGATAAAATCATCGCGGGCCGATAATGTTAAGTTTGGCCGATAGCAGGATATTGAAGGAACTGCGTATGATGTCATCGTCATCAGGACATTCTGAAATATCACCCGATAAAGGTTTATCCTGCTGACCCTAAGTGTTTTGGTATCAGCATAAGGCATCAAGGAGTTAAGTGGATCGGGAGGAGGATATTCGGCAGAATATTCGTCATCAGTATAAAGTTGAGTATCATCATCAGGATGTTTCATTTGACCAGATAAGTCATATCCTGATGCTGTTGTTTAAGTAGTCAGATATCAAGGTGACATAAGCATCGAAGGAAAGGTGCTTGAAGTTGTCGTCATCAGGATATATGGGAGGAACCAGATATTTTATATCCTGCTGATGAAGATGATGTCGAACATCATGAGGCTACAGATAGAGGTTGGCGGTAAGATGAATAGTGATCGTCAAGAGGATGATTGTGCTTGCCGAATATGATGATGCTGCCGATAGCCGGATATGATGATGCTGCTGACAGGCGAAAGGTCGAAGGTTTGTCTGCAGGAGGATATCGGTCGGCAAGAGAAAATATGATGATGCTGACAATGTTAACAGAAAATTTGATGATGATGATGGGTTGTAGACATACATGCTGTATGTCAAGGTTTTAGTGTGGATGCCTCTACATCATAGTGGATTAATGGCTTCTCCATCCTATTTGTAAGCTTTTGTTGCGTTTCCTCTACATCAGAGAGTGAAGAGGAAGCAAGAAAGGCCAGGAGGTTATGGACGAGGAAAAAGAGGTAGGGGCAAACCTACTAATGAAGTTCTGAACAACAATGAAAAGGGCAAGGAGTTGTCTACAGAACAAAGATTCATGAATTCTTCTATATATGAGCTGACATCTAGCTCCTTCTGCTTCAGGTTTTGCTTCCTCTTGTGTAATTGGATACTGTAATCCAATGGGACATAAGCTTCCTTTACTAATGCCATCATTTTCTTCCATTTAGTGACTCTACGCTTTCCTTCCTGTACTCTATCATCTTGGACGAAATTCCACCATGTCAAGGCAGCTTCTTTCATTTTTGACAGGGCTATTTTCACCTTCTGTTGTTCTGGTATCTCCTCTGTTTCAAAGAAATTGTTCAAGGAGTCTATCCACTCCATCACTGAATCAGGTTCCATCTTTCCTGTAAACACTGGCAAATCCAATTTCACATCCATGGTTCTCCTCTCCATGGCCTTGAGGGCGTTCAACAGTGGTCTCTGGTCTGCAGGAACGACATCCTCATTCCAACTAGGGATCTCTTCTTCTTCCCTATCTTCTTCTCTACCAGAACCTACTCTGCTCCTCAACTTCTCTAACTCATCCTTCAATTCCTGATTCTGAGCCTTCACGGCCTTGCTCTCTGCAATCTGTTTCTTTACCAGAACTGCCAACACAACGTTGGTCATCCTTGCCGAAATCTCAGATGTTCCTTCTTCATCTGACATCCTGCTATATCCTGATCTTTTCCAGAAGATCCTTCCTTTGCTCTGATACCACTATGATGCAAAGGAAACGCAATAGAAGCTTACAAATAGGATGGAAAAGCCATTAATCCACTATGATGTAGAGGCATCCACACTAAAACCTTGACATACAGCATGTATGTCTACAACCCTTCAGCATCATCATATTTCTATTAACACTGTCAGCATCATCATATTTTCTCTTGCTGACCGATATCCTCGTGCAGACAAACCTTCGACCTTTCGCCTGTCAGCAGCATCATCATATCTGGCTATCGGCAGCATCATCATATTCGACAAGCGCAATCATCCTCCTGACGATCACTATTCATCTTACCGCCAACCTCTATCTGCAGCCTCATGATGTTCGACATCATCTTCATCAGTAGGATATAAAATATCTGGTTGCCTCCATATATCCTGATGACGACAACTTCATGCACCCTTCCTCTGATGCTTACGTCACCCCGATGTCTGACTACTTAAACAACAGCATCAGGATATGACTTATCCGGTCATATTGGAACATCCTGATGATGATACTCAACTTTATACTGATGACGAATATTCTGCCGAATATCCTCTCACGATCCACTTATCTCCCCGATGCCTTACGCCTATGGCAAAACACTTAGGGTCAGTAGGATAAACCTTTATCAGGTGATATTTCGAAATGTCCTGATGACGATTATCCTGATGACGATGACGTCATATGCAGTTCCTTCAATATCCTGCTGTCGGCCAAACTTAACATTATCGGCCCGCGATGATTTTATCAACCCGATCGACTAACTTATGCCGATATACTCTTCCTCGGCAACACCTTGCGATCATCACCACAATGCGCATTCACCTTATGCAAACTACTGCATCATGCTCACCTCCATCTACTCCGATGACACCTGAAGTAACTATAGGATATACACAGAAATATCCTGATGATGCCGTTGTGACGAATTTCCAACCTTAGCAAATTTCGATCCGCTGAACCTCCTGAGGTGACCCGATCTGCTTCCTGGACAACTTTCCAGACTCGAACTACCAGTACGACCTAGCACATACCCATGCTAGGGTTCTCAACACCTCTCGACTGCGATCCTGCAAACATATATGTGAACAAACAGAAAATGCAAACTAAATCCTAAACTATTGTACATAGCCATTCCACCGATTCGATGAATCAACCGGTGGAATGGATCAGTGAATCCATGTAACCACTAGAACAGCAACTCAATTACACAATGGAATCCAAACAGAAAATTGACACAAACAGGATCTCTTTATTGATTTCAAAAGATGCAAATACAGTACTCTGTCTCACTCTGAAATCTAACTCCTCAATCTGTATCTATCTCTCTATATGTCCTAAGACCAACCGATCCTACTACATAAATAGGAACTGCTTGCGAGTACTACCACTCGATTCCCAGCGGCTGGGAGCTTCCAAGCGGCTGGGAGGATCCAACTGAACTAACAAACTATACAGCTGTCATCAACTATCATAACAAACTACCTAAAAATAGAAAAGCACGGTCAACTTGGACCTTATTACATGCATTGGTATTATAAGACCTTCTTAGAAACATTAACAAGACCTATAACAAACTAACTGCCTCATGGAGGCCAGCTGTCAGGTAGGTGCTCCTGCACCATACTCCCCAACAGAAAAGAACTCATGTCCCATGAGTTAGGATGTGGAAGTCCTCCACCTTTACACTTTGTCATGTCAGTGTTCTGACCTGTTCTAGCTTTATCCTCTGCTGTCTCTTGGCTGCTCCAAGAGTTGTGAACTGTAACTTGCTGTCTTGCAAGTAAACCCTCATGCCTATCAATGTAGGCCATTCTCACACATACCATGTGTTTGTCAGGTTGTCTTACCAGAACCTCTGTCTGAATACTTGGTTGAATAACCTTAGGAATTGCCTCTTGAACTTCAGCAATGTTCAAATCTGTCTTCCTTTCAACTTTTATAGGACAAACAATAGTCCCAACTATGACAACATCCTTGTCATTCCTCTCAACTGGTTGTTGTTTGCAAACCTGTTGCTGAACCTGTTGCTGACCTCTGTCAGTCAAAACTGAAACTGTCTTCAAACTGTTGTCCTTAACAACTTCTTTCCCTGCAATGTCCTCAACTGCCTGTATGCCTACTGCTATAGGCATATGCACAAATTCCTTCTTTCCCACTAAAATGATTTTGGCTGCCTCCTGTGCTGCAGCATCTTCCTGCAATGGCATCAACATAATAGTTTTCCCATCTTTCTTGATGGTGTAGGTATTAGCATACCCATCATACAGTACCCTCCTATCAAATTGCCATGGTCTACCCAACAGTAGGTGACAACATTCCATGGGCAAAATGTCACACAAAACTCTATCATGATATGCTCCAATCTGAAAATCAACATATGCCTGTTCATATACAAAAAGTGATTGACTATCACTCACCCAAGATGCCTTGTAAGGGTGATGGTGTGGAATCCTTTCCAAATTCAGTTTATCCACCATTTCCTGAGATACCATGTTGTCTGTTGAACCAGTATCAATGACAACCTTACATACTTTACCTTTGCTCTTGCATGTGGTCTTGAAAAGAGCTCTTCTTTGCATCATATCCTTTGATGCCTGCAAACTAATTCTCCTAAGCATCAATGCTTCTCCCTCCTCAGGATACCCATAATTGTCAGGAACTCTATCTTGATAAGTGTTTAAACTTTGCACACTTTGCTCTACTTTCTCTTCTTGCACAAGTTGTACTCTCTTGTCATTCATTCTATCATCTCTAGATGATGAACCCTTGTTTTCTGGACATTTGAAAAATGGATGACCAAACTCACTACAGGTGTAACACTTTCCTAAAAATGTAGTAGAACCTCTACCACCTCCAAATCTGCCTCTATTACCTTTCCATCCACCTCTGAAATCAGACTGTCCCTGTCCTTTACCAGTGTCTTCTTGACCCTCATTTGTTTGCCTTGTTGTAGGGGCTGATCCTCTTCCCCTCATATTGTTTCCTCTTCCTCTCATGGACTTATCTTGTCTTCTATTCACCTTTTCTTCAATCCTGATTGCCATTTGATAACAATCTTCCACATTCTTAGGGTTAGCTAAAACTAACTCATCCTGTATGTTCAATCTCAAGCCAGCCAAGTACCTAGCCACCTTTTCTACCTCATTCTCATGATGACCAGATCTCATACTCAATTTATAAAACTCCTCAGTATATGCCTTCACATCCATTTCCTTCTGCCTTAAAAATTGCAGCTTCTTAAACATCTGAATCTCATAATCCTTGGGCAAGAATTTACCTTTGATCCTTGCTACCATTTTATCCCATGAAGTGATCTTTGACTTTCCTTGTTTCCTTCTCTCGGATTGTACATAATCCCACCATACCAAAGCATGACCTCCTAACTTGGTCTTTGCAATCTTTACCTTCTGATCCTTAGCAACATCTTCACATTCAAAGTGATTATCAAGTGCAGCAATCCAATCCAGTAACTCATCTTCATTCAAACTTCCATTATACTTGGAAACATCAACCTTTACCTTAGGTTTATCACTCTGTACTGCCTTTAACAGTTTTGCAAATCTCTGGTCTTCAGCATCCAGACCTTCAGCTACCTCTTCATACTCTTCAACAGCATCTTCATCTTCTTCTGAATCACTGTCTTCCACTTCCCTCTTTTTGTTCTTTTCAAGGGCTACAAGCCTGGGTTGAAGTGCTTCAGCAAGCTCCTTCATCTTCCTCATCTCTCTGGCATGTTTTTCCTTCATCTCCTGCAATTCCCTTGCCATACCATTACCTTTCGGAGGCATTTTGTCAACCTCTCACTCCTCTACCTCTGTCCTTTCGGTGACAGAGTCAACACACAACAGCCCAGACCTTTTGCTAAGCTCTGATACCACTATGATGCAGAGGCATCCACACTAAAACCTTGACATACCGCATGTATGTCTACAACCCATCATCATCATCATATTTTCTATTAACATTGTCAGCATCATCATATTTTCTCTTGCCGACCGATATCCTCTTGCAGACAAACCTTCGACCTTTCGCCTGTCAGCAGCATCATCATATCCGGCTATCGGCAGCATCATCATATTCGGCAAGCGCAATCATCCTCCTGACGATCACTGTTCATCTTACTGCCAACCTCTATCTACAACCTCATGATGTTCGACATCATCTTCATCAGCAGGATATAAAATATCCGGTTCCCTCCATATATCCTGATGACGACAACTTCATGCACCCTTCCTCTGATGCTTACGTCACCTCGATGTCTGACTACTTAAACAACAGCATCAGGATATGACTTATCCGATCATATTGGAACATCCTGATGATGATACTCAACTTTATACTGATGACGAATAGTCTGCCGAATATCCTCTCATGATCCACTTATCTCCCCGATGCCTTACGCCTATGCCAAAACACTTAGGGTCAGCAGGATAAACCTTTATCAGGTGATATTTCAGAATGTCCTGATGACGATTATCCTGATGACGATGACGTCATATGCAGTTCCTTCAATATCCTGCTATCGGCCAAACTTAACATTATCGGCCCGCGATGATTTTATCAACCCGATCGGCAAGAGAAAATATGATGATGCTGACAATGTTAACAGAAATATGATGATGATGAAGGGTTGTAGACACACATGCTGTATGTCAAGGTTTTAGTGTGGATGCCTCTGCATCATAGTGGATTAATGGCTTCTCCATCCAATTTGTAAGCTTCTGTTGCATTTCCTCTGCATCAGAGAGTGAAGAGGAAGCAAGAAAGGCCAGGAGGTTATGGACGAGGAAAAAGAGGTAGGGGCAAACCTACTAATGAAGTTCTAAACAGCAATGAAAAGGGCAAGGAGTTGTCTACAGAACAAAGAGGTTGACATAGAGGTGGAGGTAGATTTGGATCAGGAAGATGAGTGTTCACAAGCAGATGTTATCACTGCAATGAGGTGGGACACACATTCTTCAACTGTCCTAAGAAGGATGGTATTGATAAGAAAAAGGATACAAGAGTTCACTTGGCACAAGAGGAGGAGAAGCCAAAAGAACCAAAAATGTCGTCAGCCTCTCCTATGATGGATGGAGAGATGCTCATGGTGGAAGGAGGTAAGATGCAGCAACCACCATAGGTATCTATTTCCAAAACTAATTGTTTGAGCCATGGCAAGATATGCAAGTTGATTATAGATTCAGGTTCTCATGATAACTTAGTTTATTGGGAAATGGTGAATAAGTTGGGGTTGAAGACTTTTGATCATCCCAGTCCTTACCATGTCACTTAGGTGAGTCAGGAGCAGTAGGTAATGGTCACTAAGAAGGCTTATGTTGATTTCACAATTGGCCCATATCAGGACTCTGTTTTGTGTGATGTTATTCCTATGACATGTGGGCATGTAATCTTGGGTAGACCATGGCAGTATTCGAGAAGGACAATTCATGATGGGTATACTAATACCTATGTGGTGCATAAAGATGGTAAGAAGTTCAAACTTATACCTTTACCTTGTGAGGAGAAGAAGGAACATGTTATTATTTGTTTTGGGAAGAAGTTATAGTTGAATGTGCAAATTAAGGATGATTACACACAGTAGACACTGATGCAACATAGTAAGGTGGATGATAGTCCTAGAGAGCAGTAGGCTTGGGACTTGAGTCATGTTTAGGTTGGGGACATTGCATGTCCTATAAGGAGCTAGAAGAACGAAGGCAAACAACAGAAGGAATAGGGAGGAATGAATCAAAGCCTCCAGTTGAAAAGAGCTGAAGCATTGCAGCAGCAAGGTCCTAGGCAAGAACACCACAATAGGTTTTATGTTTCCAACACTGTTTATAGGAGCCATGCAGGTTGGAGAAGGAGAAAGATAACTATTGGAGAGTTCATGTTCCCTATCACCAATCAGAGGAACATCCCAACAAGATAGAAGACTAGATGGATCAGATCCCCTAACTCTTGGGACAAGAGTTTTTATCATGCCGGGGAGTATGGTGCAGGAGCACCTAGATATTTAAGTTTTGATTAAATGTTCAGTTGTCTTGTTTTGGTTAATAAGGTCTTGGAGACCATTTTAGTAATGTTATGAGGCTTGGAAGCCTTGTCGTAGTTGGACTATGTCCCATGTCGAAAGAATCTTTTGTTATGTCAGGTAGTTTACAATAGTTCTTATGTAAGCCTTTATTGAGGCATTTAAAATTGTTAATAGGTAGTCATTTAAGTTTGAGTGTTTCTAGGCCTTTTAAAGGCATGTCAAAGGGTTTGTTGATGTGTTAAACCTTGTCCAAAGGTTAGTCAAGAGTTAAAAAGCATTCTAATCATGAAAACCACCGATGAAGTCTAAGATTGGACAGTTTCTACTAACAATCTTTAAAGTTGTAGTTACAAAACTGGAAAAAGGCACGATGGTGGGCAGTTGGATCGACCCCACTTCACTCCATGCTATGTTTAAGGCTTGTTTTAAGCCTACGGTGGTGGTATTGTATGGAGATATTGAAGGAAAAGAGAGAAATAAACAAAAAGACTGTTGTTTTTTAGTTTTTTTTAGTTTTTCTATTTTTTCTTTGTTGTTACCAGCCGTACCCGCGATTGTACGGACTAGTTTTCTGCCCAAATGTGAAGTGGAAGGTTGGAGGACTGAACTAGCTTGGTGTTGAGCCTTATTTGATGTCTTGACATTAATCTAGAGGAAAGTTATAGCGGGATTTCTCAAAACTATTTTTTTTGCTGTCTCCATAAGAAATTCACTATTTTTTTCTGTATATTCCATACATGTACGACATTGTCAGGGCACAAGCTTGTAATAGATGGAAAGAACTTTGAATCAGATTTGATTTGAGTCTAGTTTGGAGGTTTCACATAGAATTAGCTGAAAGAAAACTTTGTTTTTGTAATCTACCCTCAAATCTATTGTCACAACTGAAAAAAATCACTGTCCTCTTGCACCAAACCGTACCTGTACGGCTTCCTCATAGCTTATGATTGTAGTGGGATGTTGGGAGGTTGATTTAGTTTTAATTTAATCCTTTTTTGGGATCTTGATAGTGCTCTTGGTGTGGGAGAATCACTGTTTTGTGAAAGATGGATTGAAAACCTAGTTTAGGCTCTTTTTGACAGTCCAATGGATTATTCCCCATTCAATTGATCTTTGCCTACACTACTCAATGGAATGGGTTGTATAATAGTTGGGACATGGCCTTGTGATGAATGTGGAGGCAGGAGAATGGTATAGGTGAGTGTGGGGCATGTGAGAAATCTCTGCAGAACCATGTGTTAGGAAAGGACAACAGTCATACCAAGAATGTAGTGAGTTTTATTCATCATGTTGTTTGGCATTAAGAATTTGGTAGGTATGCTACAATAAAGTCGAACTTATGTTGATAGAGACCACTCTAAGATGGATAGTGTGATTGTCCTGCTCTTGGAGTTATGAGATTGTGACTGACAGGTATGGTAGATGTTGCTGTCCTACATAGTCTGCATAATGGAGATGGTGGAATATCAGATGGAGTTAGGCATCCTTGAAAGTGTAGAATGAAGTTGTTGGGTCAGAGACCATGTGTTGGTCATGTTGAAGTTATGACCATGCTACTGTTGTCATAGATGCTCTGCATCACAAAGGGACAATTGATTATGGATTGTGGTATCCAAAGGACAATGACTTCACTCTTCATGCTGTAGACACCCAAATTTGTCCCAAATTTGTGTGTCTTACAACACCTTGTTAAAACATTATCTAGACATCATAAGCCATTTTGTCCTAAATCCCACTCTTAACCCCACTTATCCCATTAGCCAATTAATTAAATAAATTTTATTTATTTAATTAATTTCCACGTCATATCTTATCTCATCCTATTCATTTATCTAATTAATTAAACAAATTTTATTTATTTAATTAATTTCCAACTCATATCACAACTAATTCAAATATTTTATTTGAATTAAGTCCTCATCTTTCACCACATTCCAACACTTATCCAGTCAATCATGTGTTGTAGTACAACTTTTATCTTTCACATGCACAACTAATGGGATCTAATTTTAGTATTTATCTACACAAGCACACCTAAGCCTTATCCTCCCTTGCCACATGTCACATGACTATAATTTTTTGATGTGCAAGGAAACCTAACTGAATCCTATCCATCCATTTCATCTAAAGCCCTAATTGATCCTAGCCATCCATTTGAATTAAGTCTTTCCTATAAATCAAACCCCTCACAAGCCATTAGCAAGGCATCGAGCCTCAAGTACCCTTATTCTGCCAAATTTTCTAAAATGCATTGGTCCTCAAGTATCGACATGCTGTTGAAATATCATTAGAGCCTTTGCATCCTTATCAACGTTATGCTGCAGAAGTGAGCACCCAACATTTTTTCAACAATATTCCTTCAAAATCTTGCATCCTCATGCAAGGTGGAGAAGAGCAATGGAGATAAATCAAGCATAGCGTGGAGATCGGTTTGCATTTACATTTGTTATTTTGATTTTCATGTTGTCTTGTACTTCATTGTGCATTGCTAGGGTTTTTATCATTGCCGTTTATTCATTTGCCCTGATTTGCAATTTTACTCTAACTACATTTGGCACACCCGGTGGGACTTACCCTCTTTTTGCAGGTTTATGCACTTTGATTTGTAGGTTGAAGATATTTTATATTGCTGATTTTTTTTAATTTATGAACATATCTGTTGCAGAGGGTTTTTTGTTTTACACAGGGCTTGGAAAAAAGCGATCTTAGATTCGTTGGAAAGAGGACTTCGAGAGCTTTCCGAAAAGTGGTTACATTAAAGATTTGGCTCAGTATTCAAATAGTTATAACGATTTGAAGTTGACCCTGTGATTCTAATTTTTCAGAAATTTTTGACGCGCGACTTTTTGCTGATTTTTTTAATTTATGAATAGATCTATTGCAGAGGGTTTTTTTGTTTTACACAGGTCCTGGAAAAAAGAGATCTTAGATTCGTTGGAAAGATGACTTCGAGAGCTTTCCGAAAAGTGGTTACATTAAAGATTTGGCTCAGTATTCAAAGAGTTATGATGATTTGAAGTTGACCCTGTGATTCTAATTTTTTAGAAATTTTTGATGTGCGACTTTTAAAAAAAAATCATATCTTCCAATCTAACTAACCAAATCACATTTTGTTTTTTGCAAGTGGTTAGAAATATTTAAATCCATTTTTCTATATCATTATTTTTCAAATCTATGGTACAAATGGATTTTTTGTCAAAAAAATAATTATTTTCAAACCCTAGTTTATGATAATAGCTTCTTCTATGCAAGTTTACTTGTTTTTTTTTAGAATTGGTGACTTGTAAGGGCATTTAAGGAGCTGAAGTAGCATTAGCATCAACATCTACATCAAATTGGAAAGCGATTGTATTAGGTGCACTCATTCTAATCTTTCATCTCTTAATCTTGTTTGATCACACATTTGGACTTTGGGATTAAAACAAAAATTGTTTGCTATCACATATCGAAAGTGGGCATAAAATAAACCATTGTCTTCCATCACATTTAGATTTGGGTCTAAAAAGAACAAGTGTTTGAACTGTTTGTTACACATTTCAATTTTATAAGGGGAAATTAACAACTGCGAGTGTGAATCAAGTGACAGCTCACTTGGTTTGCTTTTGTAAACCCTATCTAGGAGGCATGCTTGGAGACACACCACTCCAAGGGACAACCTCAATCGAGGCTGAATCGAAAGACACTCTCATTGGGAGTTGTAAATATTGTCACTCTTGGCTAAGCCCCAAAGAACTTTATACCTTTGGGAAGTGAAGGTGAAGGGTGGGTTACCCCTTTGCTTCTGGCTGTGTGGCAGGATTTCGCTTTCAATCTTTAGTCAACCTTGTGTAAACATAGCCCAAAACTTAATTGGCCATACCCACTTGACTAGACATTAGGCTTGTTGATGTGTCTTCCATGTGTGCTTGCATAATCACCACATTTCATTTTCAAAGTCAACACTTGCTTATGTGTCTTGCGTGAGTGATTCATGTGTGTCTATGCATAATCATTTGTTTGAACATTGTCAAATCAAACTCTAAACACCAAACACATAAACAATTCATCCTACATTTCATCCACATCACCCAATTTTGTCATTCCACATTATATCCTAATCATAACCAAATCAATTTTATTCTAAACATATCCTAGTCACATCCATACTCATTCCAAATCATCTCCACATTATCATCAACCTATTCCTAGTCAACACTTATCAAGATGGTTGTAATCATTCAAGGGGGCTATGCCTCGAGTCATGAGACAAATCCCAAGCCTAAGGTGACAATTCAAGGGGGTTATCCTTATAATCATGAGACAAGACCTAAGCCTATAATCACAATTCAAGGAGGCTGCCCCTCTAATTCAAATAATGAAATAAAACCAAAGCCAAAAGGTCACAATTAGAGGAGCCCCTCTTCCTAATCCAAATCATGTGAAGAAACCAATCACAATTAAAGGAGGTTATCTTTCTAATCCAAATCATGAGAAGAAATCAATCACAATTAAAGGTGGCTATCTTCCCAATCCAAATCATGAGAAGAAACCAATCATAATTAAAGGTGGCTATCTTCCCAATCCAAATCATGAGAAGAAACCAATCACAATTAAAGGTGGCTATCCTCCTAATCCAAGTCATGAAGACAATCCAAGACCAAAGATCACAGTCAAAGGAGCTTCTCCTCTTAAGACCAAGTTTATACTTCAACGAGGCCATCTCTTTACTTATGAGGATATCCACACATCAAATCAATTCCATATCAACTTATCCCACTTCATACCAATCTAATCCACACACACATCAAATCAATTCTGCATCAACTTATCCCACTTCATCTCAACCAAATTCATCCACATGTCATATTAGCCCTTTATCAACCTATCACAACCCTTATCCATATCAATCCATAGCACAACAATCATTATCCTATGCAACTCCTCCATCGTCATCACATCAACACATTCAACTACAACAACATCAACCAATTCAACAATTCCAACCATCACAACAACCCATTCAACAATTACAACAACAACAAATCCAAACATAATCTCAACCTCAACAAATTCCACCTCAACCCTATGTGTCACCCACCTCAACTTCACACCAACCTAATCCATCCACCTATCATGACAATTCCATATCAACCTATGTCACATCAACATATCCACCCACTTTCATACAAGTGAGCACAAGTCAACCTTGGAAACAAGATCAAATGCCCTCAACTTTGAGTCCACCTCAAGATCTTTTGTCCACATATCCTACCATTACACCTAGCTACCAAGACTGTCAATGGCCTCCCCAACAAGCACAAGTGAGCCTAAATCCACCTTTGCAACAAGAAGCACATGCAGCACCAAGTGGACCTTTGTACATAAACCATGCAAGCCTAAGGCAACAAGACTTAATTACCTTTGACAAGGGAGATACCAATCTAGAGTGGCCTCCACCATCCAATCACATGCAAACACATGAGCCAACAAGTCCTATCCCAACTCCACAATGTGATCCTACTCCTAGTCCATTGGTCCATCAACCTTCCAAATCACCAAGCCCTTCATTACCTTCATCACCATGTCATTCTAATCCTTCACCAAAGGATGCAGCTGAGATAGTTTTAAAAAGAATGCTTCAACAAAAACTCATCGAACTTCCTGAAGTCAAACCATGTGAAGAAAGTCCATATGATGAACATGATTATTGTGCATACCATAGGACCAAAGGCCATAATACAAATCAAAGCCCAATATTTGTTCCAATTGTTTACAAGGTGTACCTACCTATAATGGGAAATCATGCCACATCATCCCAATCCTATGTCACCCCCATCTAGTCCAAATCATAATCCATCCAATCCAATTAGCCCTCAACCTAATCCTAATCATAAGCCTACAACATCATCCACTATTATTGCTCATCCATTATATTGCCCATCCACTCATACCCTTGCGAAGGATGTGATCCATTGGCTATTAGCAAGGATTAAACTACCCCCATGTCAAACACCCATTCATGAGCCTACCAAAGAACTTTCAAAGGTCATGTCCAATCCTATAATTCCATCATGTGGTCCACCTATCCTTGAGCCTATCCAAGAGCCCTCAATTAACATTCTTAGCTCTTCAAGCGCATCATGTGACCTACAAGCCAACAAATCTATTCAAGAGTCTCCAACCACAAGCCTAAGTCATGAGCCATCATTCCCTCATGTTGATAACTATCAAGAGCCTATCAAGTCCACTCAAGAACCTTCCACTTTCATCCAAAGCCAAGAGGTATGTCAAAGGTTTAATCCTAAGCACGTGGAAACATTAAGCCATAGTCCAACTCAAGATCAAATCACTTTTATGCAACCCATCCATAACATTTACATTCTTTATGATCAAGATGATACCTATGAAGAAGCTATCTATGAGTACCTTGATCCTATCCATAATCCTATATCTATCCATGAGCAAGATATCCAAATTACTCCTAGTCATCTACCATCTAGCCCTATCTATAATGAGAAAACATCCACTTGTCATGATGAGATACTTGTCCCCCAAGTAAGCACAGAAGATCAAAAAAATAACTTGGATCTTAGTGAACACAATGCTAATCAAGATCCTAATGATCCCCCTTCCACATCCATTATCAATCCCATTTCAAATCCATCATGTCCCATTGGTCTATCCACCCTTATACATGAGTGTTCTTCCTTAGGACAACAACAACCTTCCTCCACTTCACCTTCTCCATCCAATAAAGAACTCAAGTCTAGTTCCCAAACTATATCTAGTCCCATAGTCAATCGCATCCTCCAAAACATGAACTACAAAGGTAAAAGCCTAGGTCTTTATAAACAAGGTATTTTGGAGCCAATTCATGTCAAGATCCCTCCATGCTCATATGGCCTTGGATACACACCCCAAGGTAAACAAGGCCAAGATGTTGGTAATTCCTCCATCCATCCTAAGTCCACTTTCCATCACAAACTACATCATATACCCAAAACATATGTTGCTATTCCACCTCCATCATCCTATAAATGTCAAAAGTATGTGACCATACACCTTCCGCCATCCACTTTGCCTCCACTTTTACAAACTCCAAATATCCCTCCATCCACCTTGCCACCGTTGCTTCCAACACCTAACATACCTATCATTCATAAGCACCCTTACAATTCTAATCATGGCCAACAAATGCACACATCGTTTAAGCATAAAGCTTCCAATCATTCCATCTACTCCACCCACCCCATGGGATTCAAAAGCAAAAATTTTGATGCCTCTAAAGCTAAAAATCTTACCAAAAATCCTAAAGGTCTTCATACCTTAAGACATAAAGAATCAAACTCAAAGCAAAGTTCATCTAAGCAGCCATCCAAACCCTTACCTCCAAAAGCAAAGCCCAAAAGCAAAATGGTTTGGGTTCCTAAGCAAAAAACTAGCAAAGCAAATGAGGCATCCTCATCCACATCTCAAGAATCCCAATCACCTATCTCCATCCAAAAGCCTACTTCCATCCAAAACTTCCATTCCCTTCAAAAATCCCACAAGCAAAGTAAAAGCACTAAAAATACTAAATCTATGTGGGTTCCTAAATCACTTCATCAACCATCTCCTAAGTAAACATCTCCATTGCTTCCTACACCACCATCTCATCAAAAGCTTCAATGTTTAACACAGTGTGTGCAACTGTTGGTCATGGTTCCTTTCTACTCTGCAGGACCTCCACATAACTACATCTCCCCATCTTCCATCCATTATCCTACATATCTCCCCCATGCTATCCCTATGGTCCATGCTTTGGCATAAACTTTTCATCCATCTTCATTCCATAAGCCTACATAAATCCACACCATAAGCCACTAGCCTACCCTACCATAATTCATTTCATAATCCATTATCTACCTTATCTATCTCCCATCCACATAATCCCTTATCAACATTGATGAGCATAATGACATGGTCCATGCGAAGACATCATCCATCTCTAATGGGACACTATCACCTCTCATAGCACTAGCCACTTGAGTCCCTCCTATCCATTACCATGGTGAAAACTTGGCAAACAGGCGCCATGTGTAATTGTCATCCCATCTAAAAAAAATAATAAAAAAAAAAAAAAAGTAAAGATAAATCTCTTCATCCAATGGTGAAAACCTGGTAAATAGGTGCCTTGGATAAGTACCATGATGAAAACCTGGCAAACATGCATCATGTGTAGGTTGATCTTCTATGTCACTTACACTTGGGGGCACATTGTCTCATCCAACCTATCCATTCCCAAACTATCTATCCCATTATATCTTTTTCCATCCTATCCTATCTTACCATTACCATACCATCCTGCCATCCTTAGCCATTACATAAACATGCCTATCCTATTTATCCATTCTTCCGCCTTTTGATTTTGACGAAGACATAGGGGCAAAATGTTGAAACATGTTTGGATATTTTTTGACATACCTTCTTTCCAAACCAAGTCCTATCCATTGACCATTTATCCATCCCATTTAAACTAATCCATCATGTCATCCCTTGGTCATGAACTTTGTCATGCAAAGAATCCTAAGCATTACCACCTAGAATGGGGCAATTTATCCTTCCTCTGCAACATAGCCTTTAAAGATCACATCCTAGCTCCCTTACGATCCATCCACTATGATGTATCCTTATCACGAGCTTTCCATCTTATAGTCTATCCCCATCTATTTATCATGAACTTTCCACTATAGCCTATCCATTTATCATGAGGCAAGCATCCACCTCTTATATCGCATATCCCTTTATCCACCCATATATCATGAGCCTTCCATCTCATTCACTATCACCCAACCTTTTATCCATCCATCTTATGTCCATCCTTCCACCTAGACTTGGTCCTCCCTTGTCATTAGTATCTAGCACAAAGGCTACTGAATTGTAAATCCATCAACATTCAAAACATTTCAAAAAAAAAACTCCAAAAAAGAATCAAAATATTCTCAAAAATCCAAAAAATTCAAATATCCAACGAAAAAATCCAAGCAATAAAATCAATCATATCATCCAAAACAATCCACTCCATCAATATTTAATCAACTCATCATCATCATCAATTCTTCCTATCAATAAGATTCATTCATCCATTTCAACCAATCACTTCTTCCAACCATATCAATCAAATCAATCTAAGCAATGATCTTAAATCCAAGTCACATTAATCCATATCAAGCAAGCTAATCAATCAAGGAACATTATCCAATCAAATCAACAGGTTTTGATCCTAATCTTGTCATGAGCCAAATCAATCATCATCAATAGGATATAGCGTTCCCACATCCTTGTGTTGATCTAGGGATATAGCTTTCCTCACAATGACAACACTATCTATCATCATAAATCAAACAATCAATCATTGGTTTATGACTTGACAAGGGCAATACCTTGTTTGTTTTACATCCTTTGAGCATACTGAGAACACTTGCTTATGCTTAGATTGAGTGGACACTCCAATCATCACACCATCACTATCATCATGAAAACAATCAACCCATCAATAGTAAACATCACAACCAAAGCACATCAAGTCAACCCTCAAAACAAATCCTATCAATCATCAGCATCAACACCAAAGCACATCAAGCTAGCCATCAAAACAAATCCAATCACTTCAGCAAATCAAAAGCAGCTCAATCCACCACAAATCATCCATCCTTCATCAAATCAATCTAATCAACATTTCATCATCTTCCAACCATTCCAAGCAATGATCCAAATGCAACTCAATCTTTAATCCATACCAATCAAGTTAATCAATCAAGCCAAGTTATCCAATTGCAATCAATGGTCTTGATCCTAGCCTTGTTGTAAGCCAAATCAATCAGCCAACCAGCCAACCAACTCAGCAAACAACCTTGTGTTGATCTAGGGATATAGCTTTCCCCGCAATGACAACACTCTCAACTATCATCAATCAAACAATTAATCATTGGTTTACAGCTTGACAGGGGCAATACCTTGTCTGTTTTTGAATCATTTGTGCATGCTTGCTTTCTTGCTTGTGTGTGTTATCATTTTATCTTGCATTTGTATCAAATCCTTATCATTTCTAGTTAATAGTCATATCTTGTGTATGTTGGAATAGCTTTTTGCACTATCCTTTACATCTAAGGTCATATTATACCTTTCGTGCATTAGGACTTCAATGCTCTAAGTTTACTTCCTCATACGTTAGACAATGTTGTATTACGCTGGGGCACAAGACATAACGTCACCCTGGTCCTTATACCTTGGTGCATAACGTCTAGTGCTGTATCAAACATCATGGTTGCTCACATTCATTATAGCATAACGCATCTCTATTTCTTCTATCTATTCCCTTATCTTTTTTTTGTAGCTAAGCCGTTTCTTTTCGAGAGCCTACCCATGTTTATCCAGCCCGCCTATCCTCTTGAGGGGGCATCATCATCCTATCTTTTCCTCATCATATATTTCCATCATCATTATCCCTATCCTCTATCTATACCTTATCTTCTTTGAAATGATGCTACTCGACATAAAGCTCATCATCTTGAACATCATCTCAAAGAGGGGCAAAATGTAGACACCCAAATTTGTCCCAAATTTGTGTATGTCTTACAACACCTTGTTAAAACATTATCTAGACATCATAAGCCATTTTGTCTTAAATCCCACTCTTAACCCCACTTATCCTATTAGCCAATTAATTAAATAAATTTTATTTATTTAATTAAAATTCCATTCAATCCCATCCTTATCCCACTTAGCCAATTAATTAAATAAATTTTATTTATTTAATTAATTTCACATGCATAATCCCATTTATCCTATCCTTATCCCAATTAATTAAATAAATTTTATTTATTTAATTAATTTCCAACTCATATCACAACTAATTCAAATATTTTTTTTGAATTAAGTCCTCATCTTTCACCACATTCCAACACTTGTCCAGTCAATCATGTGTTGTAGTACAACTTTTATCTTTCACATGTACAACTAATGGGATCTAATTTTAGTATTTATCTACACAAGCACACCTAAGCCTTATCCTCCCTTGCCACATGTCACATGACTATAATTTCTTGATGTGCAAGGAAACCTAACTGAATCCTATCCATCCATTTCATCTAAAGCCCTAATTAATCCTAGCCATCCATTTGAATTAAGCCTTTCCTATAAATCAAACCCCTCACAAGCCATTAGCAAGGCATTGAGCCTCAAGTACCCTTATTCTGCCAAATTTTTTAAAATGCATTGGTCCTCAAGTATCCACATGCTATTGAAATATCATTAGAGCCTTTGCATCCTTATCAACGTTATGCTACAGAAGTGAGCACCCAACATTTTTTCAACAATAATCCTTCAAAATCTTGCATCCTCTTGCGAGGTGGAGAAGAGCAATGGAGATAAATCAAGCATAGCATGGAGATTGGTTTGCATTTACATTTGTTATTTTGATTTTCATGTTGTCTTGTGCTTCATTGTGCATTGCTAAGGTTTTTATCATTGTTGTTTATTCATTTGCCCTAATTTGCAATTTTACCCTAACTACACATGCATATACAGATGCTGATTGGGCAGAAGATGTTGATGATAGGAAAAGTACTAGTGGTGGTGCATTCTTCTTGGGAAGAAGATTGGTATCTTGGATGAGTAAAAAGCAAGAGGCAATTTCTCTAACCACTACAGAGGCAGAGTACATAGCAACAACAAATAATTGTTCTCAAGTTCTATGGACGAAGCAAATGCTAAAGGATATCAGAGTTGTGTTTGAAGAACCATTCACAATTTTCTATTAAAATTCAAGTGCTATAAATATCTCAAAGAATCTGGTGTTGCATTCAAAGACAAAGCATATAACCATCAAGTTTCATTTCTTGAGAGAGAAGGTAAATGAGAATGAATTCAAGTTGGATTTTGTGTCTTCAAAGGATCAGATTGTGGATAGTTTCACTAAGCCTCTTCCCAAGGATACTTTTGAGTATCTTAGAGAAAAATTAGGGGTTATTACCCCTCGTGATTAGAACTAAGATGCACTAAAGTGCATCAGTCTGGTGGAATTCACATTCATATCCTGTGATCCGGATTGATGTTAAGGAGGTACTACTCCAAGGGGGAGTAGTCAGTATGCAAATTTTGGGATCAGTCTGATGAAAAAAGGAGAAAAGATAACAAATATGTGCCCTTTGCCATTAATGTCAAAGGGGGAGAGAAGTCATGTGAAAAACTAGTTGCTGGTGTAAGTGGGAGCTATAAAGGAAGAGATCGCAGAAGTCAGAAAGGAAAGGGGGAGAAGTTTTTGTCTTGATGGTTGAATTCAATTTTTCACATCATATGTTGCCATCAATGACAAAGGGGGAGATTGTTGCAAATATGTGCCTCATTGGTCTTGTCATTAATGTCAACATATCTTTGTTGTCATTAGTTTCAACTGTACACCATACTATTGTTTGTGTAGAGGACCAGATTGTTGAGGATATTGAGAAAATTATAGATAATTAATACAAGTGGATCATATAGCTGTGTAGAGGATTGTCAAAGGGTGCTCAAGTTAAGAATTGAGAGGTCCACATAAAGATTTGGTGAAGTTATGGACTTCTGAGTAGCACAAGCCCTTGCAGTTGTTCAATGTTGATAAAATGGTAAGAAGCTGGTACGAATTGGTCCAGTATTAGTACTCTATGATCTGTAGATTTAGAGGCATGTCTAGGATGTCGGTGTGTTCTCTCAACTCAAGTGGTTCATAGTTTAGAGGTCTCAGTTCTATCAAACCAGATGATTCAAGCATGTTGCAGATGTTCCAAAGGCAATTCTCTGGAGTGTGGCATGTTGATTCAAGTCTCAATTGTATTTGGCCGATAGTGTGAAGGTTCGTGTTGTGCCTAGCTGACTTTGTTGATCATTCCAAAGTTGACGAAGGGTATATATACTTGTTGAAGAGAGGTGGAAAATCATCCTTGAACAAATGAGTTAAATCCAAAGAAAGGATCAAAAGGTAGAGTAGAGCAGAAGAGGAGTGAAGTATAGATTCAAGAGTTAGTGAAGAAGAATTTGAAGATAGGAGCAAAAGTTTTTGAGCCTTCAAAGGGACTAATTAAGGCATGAATGTAGATGGTATTTCTCAGTTCATTATCTCTATGTAAATCATAATTTCTTATAGGTATTGAGCCTCCTCTTGAGCAGTGATCTCTGGACAGTGAGCCCAAAGGCATGTGCCTTCTATTTTCTTAAGTACTTTTAACAGGGTACACATTTTTGTGGGTTAACACCCACCGTGGTTTCTCCCTTAACCAAGTTTTCCAAGTAAAATTTTTTGTGTTATGTGTTCATACTGTTTCTGCTCATGTGTTGATTAATGCTTTAATTTTATCATCATTAATCTGGTTGTAGAGAAGTTTCAAAAAGATAAAATATAGGGACAACTAATTCACCTCCCCTCTTAGTTGTCCAGACTATTTCTAACATTAGCAGTATATGGTGACTCTGAATTAGTAGTCTCATAGATTAGGGAAAAATATTCTTCAAAGATCAAGAGATTGAAGTAATACGGGAATGTTGTGTGGGATATAGTAGAACTCTTTGATGCATTCTTTGTAGATTGGATAGAAAAATCTAAAAGTATAATGGTAGATTTCTTAGCTAATGTAGCCTTGAAAAAGGATGACATTACATTATCAGGAATAGCAGAGGTAGAATTCAAGGCTAGACCAATGATCCCTAATAATATTTATAATTGGCAAGTTTTCAATGATGACCAAGACCTCATTAAGTTCCTCCATTGTGTGGACCAATATGAATCACAAGAAATGGACTTCAATGCATTCATTGAGGAGGTAGATGGCAAGGAGACTCTTTTTGGAAAAGAAGTGGTCCAACTCAAGACAAACAAAATTCCTAAAGGCATTGTAGCCTTGGAGAGAGTGTTCGATGGATAGGACAAATGTAATCTTAAACCTGTAATAGTGGATCTTAAGGATGTGGAGGAAATTAATTTGGGAATAGATATGGCTCCTAAGAAGGTTTACATTGGAAAAAAGATCAATTCAAAAATCAGAGAAATGCTTATAGTCCTACTCAGAAAATATAAACATGTGTTTTCTTGGTCTTATGATGATCTAAAGGCATATCGAGAAGATTTATTTCAACATGAAATACCAATGAAACCTAACGCCAAACCATTTAGGCAAAGGCAAAGGCCTATAAATCCAACTTTGGCACCTAAGATGCAAGAAGAACTTATGAAACTCAGAGAAGGAGGTATTATCAAACCAATTAGACATTCTTCTTGGGTATCAAATTTGGTGTTTGTAAGAAAAAAGAATGGTGATATAAGATTGTGTGTGGATTTCAGAAACTTGAACATCTTATCACTAAAAGATAATTACCCTTTTCCAAATATCGAGACAATGCTGCAACAAGTGATAGGATATGAATTATTATCTATGATGGATGGTTTCTCTGGGTATAACCAAGTAAAAGTCAAGGAATTTGAATAGTATAAAATAACTTTTACCACACCTTGGGGTACCTATGTTTATGTTAGAATGCCATTTGGTCTTACAAATGCTAGGGCAACATTTCAAAGGGTCATGGATGTAGCCTTTGCTGATTTGATCAACACAATAATGGTAGTTTACCAGGATGACCTTACAGCATACTCTAAAAGGGCTGAAGACCATTGTTCACACTTGGAGAAAATATTTATTAGGGCATTGGAATATGGTATCTCTATAAACCCAAAGAAATGCATTTTTGCTATGACAAAAGGAAAATTGCTAGGGCACATAGTCTCAAAGCATGGTGTAAGAATTGATTCTAAAAGGGTAGAGGCTATTGACAAGATTCCTATTCCAAGAAATGTGAAAGCCATTCAATATTTCTTTGGACAAATAAATTATGTCAAAAGATTCACATCTAACTTTGCAGAAATTATCAAACTAGTCTCGAAAATGTTAAAGAAGGGTGCAAAGATGGATTGGAATAAGGAAGACATTGATGCATTTACATCCATCAAGAGAGGTATTAAAGAGGCCCCTATACTAAAGTCCCCAAATTTTGATAAGACATTCCTAATATGCTCTTTTGCATCTTTTCATACAGTGGTAGTTGTAATGCTGCAGAAAAATAATGAAGGGTATGAATAGCCTATATCATTTTTTAGTAAATCACTCCAGGGGGCAAAATTGAAGTATGATATTACTAAAAAACAAGAATATGCCTTAGTAAAGGTAGTAAAAGCATTTAGCCCATATTTAGTTAGAGCTCATGTGATAGCATATGTACCGAATGTTGTAGTAAATAATGTTTTTGTCCAGAATGAAGTTACAGGAAGAAGGTGTAGATGGATTAATAGAACACAAGAATTTAATAGACATTAAAATCACTAAGCTTGTTAGAGGCCAAGGCCTAGCCAAATTGATGGCTGAATCAAACTTGGAGGTTGCATAAATTTATAAAGTACAAGAAGGAGATAATTTCATTGCAAGCATTGAGCATACACCTTGGTATACCAATGTAATGTATTATCTCAAAAACATGAAATGTCCTCAGGGCCTAAATGACAATCAGGAGAGAACTCTGAAACTTGTTGCATCAAAGTATGTCTTCATAGATGGAGATTTGTATTGGAAAAATAGAGATGGTGTTTTCCTGTTGTGCCTAAATAAGACACAAGCTGAGAAGATGTTACAAGAGATGAATGAAAGTGTGTGTGGAGGGCATTTCTCAGCAAGAAATACTGCCCATACAATAATGAGACCAGGCTACTACTGGCCTGAAGTTTTTAAGGATGCTCACAAATATGTGAGAAAATATGAAGCTTGTCAAAAATTCTCTGGAAAATTGAGATATCAAGGAGCTATACCATTGAGACCAATTTAGTTGAAGCTCCACTTCATCAATGGGGAATTGATTTCATAGGGGAAATCACGGAGAAATCTAGTGGTGGACATAAGTGGATTTTGGTGGCAACATACTATTTTACAAAATGGATAGAGGCTATTCCGACTAGACAAGCCACTAGCAAGGTGGTGGTAAATTTTCTATTGGAAAATATTATTACTAGATTTGGAGTTCCAGTCATACTCATTACAGACAATGGCATGTGTTTTAGGTCAGAAGAGTTTAGAACATTTTGTGAATCATATGGCATAAGAATTTTATATGCCTCCCCATATCATCCTCAAGCTAATGGACAAGCAGAGTCGAGTAATAAAAGCATCCTAAAAATAATCAAAAGGATGTTAGAAAATAATAAGAAAGCTTGGGATTCAAAACTAAAATAGGCATTATGGGCAGATAGGGTTACTGTAAAGAAAAGCATAGGAAAATCTCCATTTGAATTAGTGTATGGTGCACAAGCCAAGTTACCTATGCACAATCTATTACTAGTTTATAAGTTTGTTCTCCAAGAGGACATAGATGTTCTTGAACCCATGGAAGAAAGAATGGAACAATTGGCTAAACTGGATGAAATAAGGACACAAGCTCAAGAGAAAAATGAAAAAATACAGTAGCAGATGAAATACTTATATGATAAAAGGGCTAAGGAAAGAAAATTGAAGGTGGATGATATGGTACTGATGTGGAATGCCAGAGGATAGGATAAAAGGAAACATGACAAGTTTGAGGCATTATGGTTGGGCCCATTTATCATCACTAGTAAATGTGGAGAGGATTCTTATTATCTATAGAACATGAGTGGTGAAGTACAAGAACTGCCAGTGCATGGACAGTTCCTAAAACATTTCTTCTCTTAAAATTTTCTTTTTCCATGCACAGTATGTTAGGATTTCCATTTTCCACACTCCCCACCACCATTGCTCTATGTCCCAGAGAGTACTTTCTAGATTCTTGTAATGACGACATGGTCATTCATCCCCAAGCAAGAGCCACTATTGGAACCTTAAAATTTTGGCATCACCATAGAAAATGAGTTAGGGTTGCTTTTTGAATTTCATAAAAATTCTTTTATTTTTCAAAAGTTATGACCAAGTCCATGGATGTCAAACTGTACACTGGTCAAAATGTATATCATATACATTTTCCTTTACATGCATCTTGTATGCAATATCTTTCATGTCTATCGAGAGAAAATATTCATTGGGTTTAATCCTCACTCTTATGCTTGTATATCAAGTTGTCAAAACAAACATACATATTCAGACCTGAAAGCTTTCATAGGTGTGCTTCATGATGTCTGAAATTTGCATTTGTATGTCATAATGCATGTATATCTTATACAAATCCAAATGTGCATTTGTGGATGTCAAGAGATAGTCAAAACTAGTGTATAATTCTACAACCCTATCACTTATATACATCACCGATAATATGAGCAGACCCAAAAACCTTTTGATGATGTGTTTTGTGATAGTTGAAGTCTGCGTTTGTATATATATCACAATGCATATGTAAATCCAAAATATACAAGTGCGGACTTGAAAAGAAAACCTAATTGAATTTAGAAGGGGAAAAACAAACAACTATGTTTGTGTATATCTTTGTATACATGAACACATGTATTTAATATACGTAGACAAGTTTGGACCTAATTAGAGAATTACATTTGGAGGACTTTACTTGAAGTTTGTTGTTGTATATTGTGATGTATGTATACAAGATGCAGAAGAGAGAAGACACAAATGCATAAAGTGTTCAAGTACAAAATAGGCAAATGCATATATGGGTCCCACCACAAACAGATATACAAATGCATTTGTATAAAACATACAAATATATTAAACACATAAATATAGATCTAGACCCAAGGGAAAATATGATCGAGTTTAAAAAATGAAAGTGAATGCTTGTATCATTATGTGTGTAATTGCATGTATCTAATATACATATACAAAGTCAGACATGATTCAAAAACTTAAACATTGTGAACTTTATGTGGGGTCCGTGCTTGTATAGGAGATATATGTATTCAATATACAAAAAATAAAGATGCAGCTACGGACCTAAACTTGGGATCAAATTACAACTAAAGTATAAGAAAAGACAATAGCATGTTTGTGTATATAAGGTATATGTATATGATATACAAAGGGAGGATGAAGGCAAAAGTATACATGACCAGATTTGTAATTAGTTCTAGTTTGTTTTATAGACCCAATGGAGTCTACATTTGTATATATGTTCCAAATGCATAAATATACAAAATGAAGAACTTAACCACATATGCATATCATGAAGGTGTTAGATAAAATGAGAATGAAATTTTGTCGATGTATAAATTGATGCATTGCTTTAGCAATAATGATGGGGAAAGAACATTTCATCAAACATTGCAGTATTGGAGGGAAGATCTTACCAGGATAGAAGATGCTTTATAGTGATTAACCTATCCAAGTCTTGGTCAAAATGTTTATGCCCATATTATCTTTTAATTATGTGAAGAGGTGCAATCCATGAATAGTCATACTGTTTTGGTCTGAAGCTTGTTTCCATCACATATTTATAAGGGAAACCAAGGCCTTAATCATCATCATCAATTCAATCCATTCTCTACAAGACACTTTATATTTATATATTTATAGTCATATCTCAAGTTCAAGACATTACTATCATACCTTGATATTATAATGGGCAAGGATGATTAAAATTGTGGATATATCTATGGTGTTCTAATATGCTGTTGATATCAAAGTTTATATGTTGCTTGACTGTCACCTTCTTGACTATTTCTAGTTATTTAAAATCACTAGATTTATCAATGCACATTTGCTATCATTGTGTGGATGCTTTTTGATTGGTTTCTATTGGGAGTTGATTTGATTCCTTCTGAATGGTTTATATTTACTGGTCTCTATTTTGAGTTAAATCTTTTAAAGTAAGTCATATTGGTGGGTTTCCTTCAAATAGAATTAAATCCTTTTAGGCAAACGCAGTAATTTGAAAGAGTCAACTGGATCTTAAAGAAGAGTCTAGCAACTAACCATCTTGTACTTTCACATAAGATGTAAACATTTAATAGGTTCCAGACAATCAAAGTTAAGCCAAAGTAGTTCTGCAAATCATTTAAGCCTTGACCCCATTTGCCCAATACAATTAGGCACCGGTCTTTCCAAAACAATATTTCAAAACCTTCACACTTTCAAATCTCAAACTATTGTATTAGGAATTGCTTTAGCCTTACAATCTACTTCACACCCATTTGCCATTTTGAAGGTCAAAATTAAGTCTACATTAATCTTTAAGGTATACCCACCTAGGTTTGGCATAGCCTGAAGTGAAGGGGGTTTAGCCATATCTACCCTATGTCAGTTAACCAAAAACATCAAGAGAGCTTGGCAACCTCTTAGGGTTTAGGACCTACGTTTTGTGACGTAATAGGTTCTACCTCTTCTTCTAAAATTTTAGAGCTACTAGAGCTCTCCTCATCATCAAATCCAATAGGGTCTTTCACTTCAGTCTTCTCAGGGGGGTAAGTGCAAGAAGATAGGGGGCCAAAAAGGGGTCTTAAGTGGCTATTTTTCTTCTAAAATTAGGAAATGCTGGCCTTGGATGAGAAATTGATCATAATTACACTCAAAATTTGGAGATGGAACCAAAACAATATTCGTAGTGCTCTGAGTCTACTTTCTAAAATACTATTTTTTTTTTGAAAATGACATAGATTAATGGGTTTAAAAGAGGGAGACACTGAAATTGGTGTTGTTTCTGTCAAAAAACCATAACATAGCATGTTTTGTGGCTCCCTCAAAAGGTCAACTTTTTTTGGTATTTTTAAAATCGCTTCAGTGAGAAATTAGCTAATAGCATGTAGTTGATGCCCGATTTTTCTAATAATTTTTTGATGAATATTTGATTTTTTACTAATTTTAAAAGTGGACACATCCTAAAAAATAGAATTTTGGCCGTGCTACCCCTATAAATTTTGAAAACTAATTGAAAGTTATTTTTTTCTTTTTTTAATATGTGTAGAATGGAGTCTAGTTTCTAAATATGTAATTTTTTTGAAATTTCAATGAATTGTTAATTTACAATGAAAAAAAGACCAAACAGTGGTTTTTTTCCAAAAACAGACACACAAACAAAAGAAATTAAAGATGAAAGGGTTAACATTGTTAAAATGTGAAAAAAATCACATCGTCAAATAGCTAAGAGAAAGCCTAACATTACCCAAGTGTTTGATTTGTTTGACCTTGAAACACATGCAAATATGACGGTTAGCACGAATGAAATTATGTGAAATCTTGAAAAATATGGAAAAACACGTCTATGGATGTTGAAAAGGCACTCCAAGCCTTTGGGTTGGAAATCCAAAGCAAATCCCAAGCCCAATGCTTGGGATTCCCAAAGCAAAACATAACACGAGTGCATTATAACATGCTCGCATTATTTTTTGCTTTGCATTTTTCCTTTTCCACAAAAGTTTGTGTTGTTTGTCATGTTTGAAATAACGTGCTCACATTATGTTCCCCTTGAATTTTTTTATGTTCAAGGCTATTAATCATATATGTATGTATGTATGTATGCCTATATGTATGTATGTATGTATACCTATATGTATGTATCTATCTATGTATGCCTATATGTATGTATGTATCTATGTATGCCTATATGTATGTATGTATAGTGTCGAGGGTAGAGGAGGGTAGAGATGGGAGTGAGCCAGATAAGGGAGGAGAGGGGTGGATAAGGATTGAGTGATTAAGGTTTAAGGTTAAGGGTTGAGTGTTTAGGGATAGGATTCAGAGTTTAGGGATAAGGGATTAAAGTTTAGGACCTTGAGGGATTAGGGTTTAGGGTTGAGGCTTTAGGGATAGTGTTTAGGGTTAAGGGTCGAGGGATTAGGGTTAAGGTAAAGTGTTGAGGATAGACGTATAGTTTAGTAGTTCTTGTGGATAGAGCCAGTAAACAATGGGAGATTATTTATCTGTTTCATAACAATATACATCCCCTAAGTGCGGGGTGGATAGCAAGAAACATAGATGTACCCTAATGCAAAGCTTTTCTCATAATGATCATCCTTCTGATTTCAACTATTAATTACTCACTGTGGATGTACCATACGCAAAGCTTTTCTCATAGTGTGTACACCTATTGGCATAATGAACCCCAGATGGGTCAAAAAAAACATGCCATATAACATTACTAACATTAAAAAAGTTCATAGCCATTTTTCTAACATATTCTTGCAACTCAAATATCTTTAAGAGAAGAGTGTCAAAAATGATGGTTTCAACAACCTAACATAAGGCAAAGTAGTTTTGTTGGGTTTAGGGATAGGGTTTAGGGTTTAGGGTTGAGGGATTAGGGTTTAAGGTATAGTGTTAAGGGTTGAGGGTTTAGGGATAGGGTTTAGGGTTGACGGATTACGGTTTAATGTTGAGAGTTGAGGGTTGAGGGTTGAGGGTTTAGGGATAGGGTTGATGGTCAAGCGATTAGGGTTAAAGTAGAGTGTTGAGGGTAGAGGGATTAGGGATAGGGTTTAGGGTTGAAGGTTTAATGATTAAGGGTTGAGGCTTTAGGGTTGAGGGTTAAGGGATTGGGGTTTAAAATACAGTGTTGAGCATTGAGGGTTTATGGATAGGTTTTAGGGTTTAATTTTTAAGGGTTAAGGGTTGAGGGATAGGGTTTAGGGTTTAGGGATAAGGGATTAGGGTTTAAGGTATAGTGTTGAGGGTTGAGGGTTTAGGAATAGGGATAGAATTTAGGGTTTAGGGATGAGGGATTAGGGTTGAGGGTTGAGGGTTTATTGATAGTGTTTAGGGTTGAGGGTTGAGGTATTAGGTTTTAGGGTTGATGGATTAGGGTTTAAGGTATAGTGTTGAGGGTTGAGGGTTGACAGATTAGCATTTCATGTCGAGGTTAGGGTTAGAGTGTCGAGGGTAGAGGGATTAGGGATAGGGTTTAGGGTTGAAGGTTTAAGGATTGAGGGTTGAGGCTTTAGGGATGAGGGTTTAAGGCTTAAGATATAGTGTCAAGTGTTGAGGGTGTAGGGATAGGGTTTAAGTTTTAAGGGTTGAGGGTTGAGGGATAGGGATTAGGGTTTAAGGTATAGTGTTGAGGGTTGATGGTTTAGGGATAGGGTTTAGGTTTGAGGGATTAGGGTTTAGGGTTGATGAATTAGGGTTTAATGTTGAGAGTTGAGGGTTGAGGGTTGAGGGTTGAGGGTTGAGGGTTGAGGGATATAGTTAATGGTCAAGGGATTAGGGTTAGATAAGAGTGTCAAGGGTAGAGGGATTAGGGATAGGGTATAGGGTTGAAGGTTTAAGGATTTAGGGTTGAGGCTTTAGCAATGAGGGTTAAGGGATTAGGGTTTAAGATATAGTGTCGAGTGTTCAGTGTGTAGGAATAGGTTTTAGGGTTCAAGTTTTAAGGCTTAAGGGTCGAGGGATTAGAGTTAAGGGTTGAGGGATTAGGGTTTGATGTTGAGGGTCAAGTACATTAAGGTTCGAGGGTTAAGGGTTTCAAGATAGGGTTGAGGGTCGAGGGTATAAGGATTAGGAATAGGGTTGTAGGGTTTAGGGATAAGGGATTAGGGTTTAAGGTATAGTATCAAGCCCATTGAGGGTCTAGGAATAGGGATAGTGTTTAGGGTTTAGGGATGAGGGATTAGAGTTGAGGGATGACAGATTAGGGTTGAGGGTTGAGGGATTAGGGTTTAAGGATAAGGTTTAGGGTTGAGGTTTGAGGGATTAGGGTTTAAGGTATAGTGTTGAGGGTTTAGGGATAGAGTTTAGGGTTGAGGGATTAGAGTGAAGGGTTGAGGGATTAGGATTTGACGTTGAGGGTTGAGGGTTGAGGCTTTAGGGTTTAGGGTTTAGGGATAGGGTTGAGGGATTAGGGTTTGACATTGAGGGTTAAGGGTTGAGGTTCAAGGGTTTAGGGATAGGGTTGAGGATCGAGGGATTAGGGTTAAAGTAGAGTGTGGAGGGTATAAGGATTAGGGATAGGGTTGGAGAGTTTAGGGATAAGGGATTAGGGTTTAAGGTATAGTATCAAGCCCATTGAGGGTTTAGGAATAGGGATAGCATTTAGGGTTTAGGGATGAGGGATTAGAGTTGAGGGATGACAAATTAGGGTTGAGGGTTGAGGGATTAGGGTTTAGGGATAAGGTTTAGGGTTGAGGGTTGAGGGATTAGGGTTTAAGGTATATTGTTGAGGGTTTAGGGATAGGGTTTAGGATTGAGGGATTAGAGTGATGGGTTGAGAGATTAGGATTTGATGTTAAGGGTTGAGGGTTGAGGCTTTAGGGTTTAGGGTTTATGGATAGGGTTGAGGATCAAGGGATCAGAGTTAAGGGTTGAGGGATTAGGGTTTGACGTTGAGGGTTGAGTACATTGAAGTTTGAGGGTTAAGGGTTTCAGGATAGGGTTGAGGGTCGAGGGATTAGGGTTAAAGTAGAGTGTCGAGGGTATAAGGATTAGGGATAGGGTTGGAGGGTTTAGGGATAAGGGATTAGGGTTTAAGGTATAGTATTGATCTCATTGAGGGTCTAGGAATAGAGATAGCATTTAGGGTTTAGGGATGAGGGATTAGATTCGAGGGATGATGGATTAGGGTTGAGGTTTGAAGGATTAGGGTTTAGGGTTGAGGGTTGACGGATTAGGGTTTAAGGTATAGTGTTAAGGGTTTAGGGATAGGGTTTAGGGTTGAGGGATTAGAGTGAAGGGTTGAAGGATTAGGATTTGACATTGAGGGTTGAGGTTGAGGTTTTGGGGTTTAGGGTTTAGGGATAGGATTAAGGGTCGAGGGATCAGAGTTAAGGGTTGAGGGATTAGGGTTTGACATTGAGGGTTGAGTACATTAAGGTTTGAGGGTTAAGGGTTTCAGGATAGGGTTGAGGGTCAAGGGATTAGGGTTAGAGTAGAGTGTCGAGGGTATAAGGATTAGGGATAGGGTTGGAAGGATTAGGGATAAGGGATTAGGGTTTAAGGTATAGTATCGAGCCCATTGAGGATTTAGGGATGAGGGATTAGAGTTGAGGGATGGTGGATTAGGGTTGAGGGATTAGGGTTTAGGGATAAGGTTTAGGGTTGAGGGTTGAGGGATTAGGGTTTAAGTTATAGTGTTGAGGGTTTAGGGTTGAGGGATTAGAGTGAAGGGTTGAGGGATTAGGATTTGACATTGAGGGTTGAGGGTTGAGGCTTTAGGGTTTAGGGTTTAGGGATAGGGTTGAGGGTCGAGGGATCAGAGTTAAGGGTTGAGGGATTAGGGTTTGACGTTGAGGGTTGAGTACATTGAAGTTTAAGGGTTTCAGGATAGGGTTGAGAGTCGAGGGATTAGGGTTAGAGTAGAGTGTCAAGGGTATAAGGATTAGGGATAGGGTTGGAAGGATTAGAGATAAGGGATTAGGGTTTAAGGTATAGTATTGAGCCCATTGAGGGTTTAGGGATGAGGGATTAGAGTTGAGGGATGACGGATTAGGGTTGAGGGTTAAGGAATTAGGGTTTAGGGATAAGGTTTAGGGTTGAGGGTTGAGGGATTATGGTTTAAGGTATAGTGTTGAGGGTTTAGGGTTAAGGGATTAGAGTGAAGGGTTGAGGGATTAGGATTTGACATTGAGGGTTGAGGGTTGAGGCTTTAGGGTTTAGGGTTTAGGGTTTAGGGATAGGGTTGAGGGTTGAGGGATTAAAGTTAAGGGTTGAGGGATTAGGGTTTGATGTTGAGGGTTGAGTACATCGAGGTTCGAGGGTTAAGGGTTTCGCGATAGGGTTGAGAGTTGAGGGATTAGGGTTAAAGTAGAGTGTCGAGGGTATAAGGATTAGGGATAGGGTTGGATGGTTTAGGAATAAGGGATTAGGGTTTAAGTTATAGTATCGAGCCTGTTGAGGGTTTAGGAATAGGGATAGCATTTAGGGTTTAGGGATGAGGGATTAGTGTTGAGGGATGATGGATTAGGGTTGAGGGTTGAAGGATTAGAGTGAAGGGTTGAGTGATTAGGATTTGACGTTGAGGGTTAAGGGTTGAGGCTTTAGGGTTTAGGGTTTAGGGATAGGGTTGAGGGTCAAGGTTTTGACGTTGAGGGTTGAGGTTCAAGGGTCGAGGTTTAGGGATAGGGTTGAGAGTCAAGGGATTAGGGTTAAGGTAGATAAGGAGAGACTGAGAGACATAGAGAGGGGAGAGGTAGAGAGGTAGAGAGGTGAGGGGGAGAGATAAGTGAGATATAGAAGATGAGCTAATGGAACTAGAGGTGAGATATTGTAAATGTTCTATCAAAGGTGAGATAGGTACAAATATTTATGGATCAATCTATAGCAGGACAAAACATGAGTACATTATAACATGAGTGCATTATAACATGCTCGCATTTTGTCCTACTATAGAAATGGTAAAAAAGTGTTGACCCCCATGATCCATGCCCACATGCTCTATTTTCATACTGATTATGTGCATGTTCTAACAAAAAAAAGTGCTTTCACGTTGTTGGGAAGTTCACATGCACATTTTACACATTCTACCACCTTTGCATGATCTTTCCACCACCTTTTCTGCTTTGCCAACTTGAGAAGGAGGAAATAACATAGTTTTCACACCAAATTTGATATATATCTATTCGAGTTTTAATTTTTGTAGTGTTGCAATGTTAATTGTGATTCAATTTTAGGAATTTAACATTATAGATTGGTTAATAGTATTGTTGTTAGTAATTATATTTGAGTGTCATTCAATTTAACATTGAAAAGGAAGCAACTGGTGAAAAACTCAAATTGTTGAGGAGTTTGATGTGAGAAGGAAAAAACACTACATAATTGGGTTCTCTCTCCATTCGAATATTCATTTTTTAGGTATGTCAAGTCTTTACATGCATGTTCTTTACATTTCCCTTAATTCTATTTGAATTACTTTATCATTCTTTATCACACATGTTTAAAATAGACACATTCCCAATCAAGAAATCGGCCTACAATCTCACATGATGCCATGTATGTTTTCTACACTTGGGCTCTTTAATAATTATGTGTAATAAATAAAATTTAACATACCATGATGTCAAACTATACAAGAATAAATCCTTACAACATAATAAAAATACAATCCCACTATTATCTTGTGTTCATTTCTTAGGAACTAATATTGGTCTCTTGATTATGCTACAGACAAATTCTCTGCCATGCCAAGGAAACGATCAATAATTAAACCAACATAGGGAGAGATAGAAGCTAAGAATGTAAAGAAAGCAGTGGCTATGAGGGAACTTCGTGAGAAGAGGAAATTGGACATGATAAATGAATACATGCTAATTGAAGAGGAACCGCAACCATCACAAAGAGATATGGTATTGGTGGCACAAAGAGAACAAATGCAAAAACTTCGTGCTATGAGAGATTTGAATACCATAGTTGTAGACATGTCCTCTACCGCAAGTCAACATGTAGGGACACCATCTACCACATCTCAAGTTGACAGTACATCATCACTCACATGTGATGAAGGATGTACGCCATCGTTCCCACCTCAACCTTAAGGTATGTCATCTATTCCATCTTCGATTGAAGGTATGCCATCTAGCCCATCTCATTTAAATATTGATGAAATTCCTAATGTTGAGATGAATTTACCTAACTTAACACCACCTAGAATTTTGCATAGAAAGACAAAGTATTTGACTAATATTGATGATAATATTTTGCAGCCAATGGAAGGTAAGATTCCTAAACACACTTCTAGAAGATATGCTCATAAGATTTGGAGATTGTTCTTTGAAAAGTTAAATGAGACTGCAAGATGTCAACTATTCATTGAAATGATGCGAAGTATAAAGTATAGGTCCATCATGAAGATTTTTTGGTTGAGAACATCAGAGGCTTCAAGTGAAAAATCTATTGTCAAGAATCTAATGAGTGCATATGAGAGTGTGGGTAACACCTCATGTACAAAAGATAGTAATGCAACACGGCACATGATTACATCAACTATAGTAAGTAGTCAAACAAAGAAAGGTCATCTCATTAGAAAGATGAGTCAAGAATTGAGAATTAATAGGAAAACTTTATCAAGAGCCGTTGGAAGATGCCAAAGAATTAAGGACACTAATGCCAATGAATTATAGGCATTCTCGAGGAGACTACCACGAAAAGATAAACCAATTGTTGAAGCATTGAGATCACTAATTGAAGACTTTTGGAAGAATTACACAAGGGTATCTCCGAATCAAAAGGATTTGGTAAAAAGGAGAATTAGTAGTTAGAACCATGAGCCACATCCAAAGCATTTTTTGGATGAGACTCAAACACAATTTTATGGTAAATTTCTAGAGAAGTATCGTCAAATTAAAATTTGTCAAAGATATTTTGAAATGCTAAAACCTTTCTATGTCAAGATAAATTACACACGTACTACTTGTTGTTGTAGATTACATATTGAATTTTCTAACCATTTTGATGTTTATAGGTCTATATGTTTAGATATGCATACTAACAATGTTTTGCAGGGTTGTGCCATACATGCCCCACTAACATCTTCAAGAGACTTCATATCAAGAATTTTCTGTGAAAGAGAGGAAGGTCAAATATTCTACAAGAAATTATGCGTGGATGGCACATGTCATCGTTGCGGTGGCTTGCAACATTTGCAAAAATGTGAACATATGGAAAGAACACATGTAGTTGGAAATGAACTAGTAGAGTTTGGAAAGTATAAAACAATGGCATACAATACAAAAGCTGGTAAAGAAGCAAAGAGGTATGAATTGGTTATTGAAAAGATTCCAGTGTATCAGTTTATGCCTATATTTTGTGACAGCATAGTGTATGAGTATGCAAGACATGCCCATAGAACTCGATGGTTGGACTTGCAATTCAAGTTATGCAAGGAGACATTTCCGGTTGGTAGCATTGTTTCATTCATCGACTATGCAGAGAACTATAGTCTACAGCCACAACGTGAGGTGCAATCACAATATTACAACTCCACACAGGTTTCTATATTTGTGTACATCACATTCATTCATGCAAATGATAGTACAGAGGATGACAAAAAGATCATAAGGGTGTATAATTTCTATATTAGTGATGATCGCATGCATTCTATGGAGTTCGTGCAAGGTTGCTTTTAGGTGTTCTACAATGATTTGGCTAGAAGGGGCATATCATTCAGTTAGCATATCATATGGTCAGATAATTGTGCGTCACAATTCAAGAACTCACAGAATTTCTATTGGCTAAGTAGGAGGCATAATTTTACAGGTATTCAGTATATGTGGAACTTTTGTGAGGCTAGGCATGGAAAGGGGGAGCATGATGGTGCAGGAGCATGTATCAAAAGAGCCATAGCATGAGAAGAGTTAAAGTATAAAGACAATGCAAAGTTGACAAATGCAAAATCAATTGTCAAGTGGTGTAATGCTTGCATGGGTCTAGGTAATGAAGGTAAGTCTTTAGTTCATAGATTTGTTTGGTTGATAGATGATACTAACATTGCACCATATGAGGACTATTCTACACTGACAGGATCAAATGAGATGCACTCTTTTAGAAGCTCAATTGCAAGTTCATGGAGTATCCATACGTGAAAGACGTCATGCTTTTGTTCTTCCTGTACAATTCAAGCTTGGGCCTCAAAGGAGTGGGTTGACGAATGAAAGTTAAGTTTTCTTAGCCCACTCAACACGTATCAACCCTCGACGACACTAGAACTAACACATATGGAATCATCAGTTGACTTTGACCACATATCAGATCTAGTTCAACCAGGTAATATAGGGCACGTATATGCATCTAATTTCATCTAGTTCAACCAGGTAATGTCATCTTACTTTGTAGTATTTTTGTAATGTTGACTAATTTCATCTAATTTACTACACATATCAATGTAGGGCACATATATACAGTTATTGCAAATGAAGATAATGAAGAGGGAATCAATTATTACTTATGTCATTATGTTGAGGCCAAAAAGAAATTGGAGGCCCTAGTTACAGATGGAGAAAACATCGAATACGCTACAGGCTCAATGGTTATTACTGGAACATGGCTTAGAAGGTACCCACATAAGAGTGTTAATGTTTGGCTATTTCAAGACTTTGACATGCATCAGAAGATTGTTGATCACTCGAACCTTGTCGTAGCATCCAATGTTCATTTGATAAAGTATCAGGGTAGACCTTTGAACAAAATCTTGTGGAAGGTGAGTGAGTTTGACCATGAAGCAATAATTGACACAATAAAGAGTAGAGCAGAACCAAATGGTTCATTGGATTAACTTGTAAGTATTCATATTGATTTTGCAAAGTCATGTTACATTGAGTTGTAAGTATGCACATTAATTTGTAAGGGTTGTCTTTTTTTATTTCCTGATGCATTTTTACACATACACATTTTTACATCATCATGTTATACATTTTTTGTGTCTTGCTCTTGATGCAACCAAACTGATAGTTCCAATGATTCTGGATGAGTACATTTAGGTTAGGTATTGTTCTATTTTTCACCCAAACATGTCAAAATAGTCCAAGCTACATTGTACCGACGATATCCCTGAAGAGTTCAAAGTGCAAAAAGGTAGTAATCTTTGACGAGATGTTACTCAAAAACCATGTCACTTAGAAATATTCCATCTAAGGAAAAATAATCATGTAGAGTGCCTCTACAATAACCTCTCTCACTTTTTTATATCTCTGAGGCATTTGCCCATGGTGAAAAGTTTTTTGCTGCCCCAAAAATCATCAAGAGGCAGTGTAAAGTTGCAAAGGGGTGTAACTTTTTGTTCTTCTCCTCATGTGGCCAAACTGATAGTTCCAACACATCTGGATGGGTACGTTTACACTAGGCATGGTCTTTTTTTTCACCCAAACATGTCAAAACAGTCCAAGCTACATTATACCGATGATATCCCTGAAGAGTCCAAAGTGCAAAAAGGAAGCAATCTTTGACGAGATGTTACTCGAAAACCATGTCACTTAGAAACATTCTGTCTAAGGAAACATGATCATGTAGAGTGCCTCTACAATAACCTCTCTCAATTTTTTATATGTCTGAGGCATTTGCCCGTGGTGAAAGGTTTTCTGCTGCCCCAAAAATCATCAGAAGGAGACAGCGTAAAGTTGCAAAGGGGTGTAACTTTCATCCTACTCCTAATGTGACCAAACTAATTATTCCAACACATCTAGATGGGCATATTTATGCTAGGCATGGTCCTATTTTTCACCCAAATAGGTCGAAACAGTCTGAGCTACATTGTATCGACGATATCCCTAAAGAGTCTAAAGTGCAAAAAGGTAGCAATCTTTGATGAGATGTTACTCAAAAATTGTGTCACTTATAAACATGTTGTCTAAGGAAATGTGATCATATAGAGTGTCTCTACAATAACCTCTCTTAGTTTTTTATATCTTTGAGGCGTTTGCCTGTGGTGAAAGGTTTTCTTCTACCCAAAAAATCGTCAGAAGGAGGCAGTGTAAAGTTGCAAAGGGGTGTAACTTTCATCCTACTCCTGATGTGACCAAACTGACTGTTCCAATGCATCTAGATGGGTACATTTATGCTAGGCATGGTCCTATTTTTCACCCAAACATGTCAAAACAGTCTGAGCTACATTGTACTAATGATATCCCTGAAGAGTCCAAAGTGCAAAAAAGTAGAATTCTTTGACAAGATGTTACTTGAAAACAGTGTCACTTAGAAATATTTTGTCTGAGGTAATGCAATCATGTAGAGTGCCTCTACAATAACCTCTCTCAGTTTTTTATATCTCTAAGGTATTTGCCCATGGTGAAAGGTTTTTTGCTGCCACAAAAATCATCAAAAGGAGGCAGTGTAAAGTTGCAAAGGGGTGTAACTTTTGTTCCTCTCCTCGTGTGGCCAAACTAATAGTTCCAACACATCTAGGCACCAATGTGAGGTTGTTTTGATGGCAAAGGGCACCTTGACTCATGATGTTGAATCTCCTTCCTCCTAGGTGCCAAAATGGATAGTTTAGACAAGAAAAGGTGCCTTAGTATACCTAGCTCATTTCTTGGCAATTTGATGGCTTCAATCACTTGTTCAGACCTATAGGAAACCATTTTACACTTAGGCGCTAGATCTTAGGATTTAGAACATCTTCCTTCAAGGCACCAAAATGAGGTTATTTAGACACAAAAGTGTGCCTCCATACAAGATGCTTATTCTCCTTCCACTTAGGCACTCATTCATGATGATCCAAATGACAATAGGCGCCTAGACTTCCTTTGGTAAGATTTAGTCATTTTGAAGGTTCTAACACTAGGTACTACAGTTGGAAGTGATTTGAAGTTCATTTTCCTCTAGGCACCCAAAATGGATGGTGGAGACAAGAAAAGGCACCTAGGCTTCTTTTGATGATTTTAAAAGTCTTCCTAAGTTATATTATATTATATTGAAACTTAGGTGTAAATGGATGATCTAGGATGACTCTAGGCGCATATCCAAGGTGATATCTTTCTAGGTGCAATCTTCACTAAGTTTAGACTTCACTTTACATCAAGGCACCAAAATGGATAGTTTAGAGAGAGAGAAAAATGCACCTAGAGGTATGATGCTCAGTTTGATGTGTTTGATCAACTTTGATAATCAAGATGAATTGCCTCCCTTAAGGTGCCCTCCTTTATACTTTGAAACATACTTTCAATATCAAGGTGCAATTTTTAAGTTGTTTGGATGATGAAAGGCACCTTGAGTTCTAGGCAAAGTTTTGAGGTTGTGCAAGTAGAGAAATGCACCTAAGGTCTTAAAGAAAATTTGTGCCTAAAACAAAAAATCCCTGAGGTATGACTTATGGAAGCCTATAGCCCCAATGTTATGTTGCATACTAAAATTAGGTAAGACTCAATGTAATCTCATAACCTTGCCTTATATGCAAGAGGAATTACATTTAATAACCACAATGGTCATCAGGTGCTCATAAGCATATGATTTTGACAATCTTATTCAAGACAACAAACATACTCTTTGCATCCCAATATGGTATAATAACAAGAAATTAAGAAATATTTTCAATTGACCAACTCATAAAGAATATGGATCAGCATACTCAATTGAATATTTTCAATTGAGAAACTCATAAAGAATATTAATATTTTCTGTTCAACATGATGATTCATTTTTTTTTAAAATACAACTTTTATCTTTTAGTTCCAAAATGAGGTTTAGGTGATACTTGAATAACAATAGCTAGCTTATTGGATCAACAAACATCCTATGTAATACAATTGGACTTTAAATATTTGAAGTAGCCATCTACAAATATCCATTCAAATGTGGATTTATAATGCAAGTATGGACCCCATCAATAAAAAAGATTTGTATTAACCAAATATCCATATAGGCATACATCAATATCTGTCGATATAAGTATAACATATATACAAAATAGCCATATAGGCATACAACAAAGGAACACAATAAAAAGTCATTCCCCTCTGGTTGGTGAAGAGAATAGATCACAGGTAGCCTTTGATATTCTAGGGGATGGAGACACACATGTGGGTGGTCTACTATGAACCTGAGGGTTGCTCCTCCTATTTAGTTCTTCTTGCATCTTTAGTTGTTACAATAAAAAGTATAGACATTAATACATAAAAATTACATGTTATAAAAAATGAAACTTTTAACAAAATAATCACTTACCACTACCATATAATCTGTCTCCTCACTTCTCTTAGTAGCAGGAATAGGCTGTGGTGATGTCATGTCCTATAGAAACCATCCAGATAGAAATTAAACTTTAAATCATTAATCTTTTGATTTTTCAAAAATAAACAACTATAACAATGAATGTAAATGAAATTTACTAATCTGCCTCATACCCCTGTCAATGCCATGGAGCTATGAATCGCAGAGGTCACACCATGCTCCATTGCCCTATGAACATCGGGAGGTGTCTTCATAGCCTGCATCATCTAGAAATAAAACAACATTATTCAATTATAAAAACTATAATAGTGGTGCAAATCATGACTCCTAACATACACACACATTCATCTAAACATGGAAGTATGCACAATAAAGCACACAAGTCACATACCAAAATCTAGTAAGTACAATTCATTCATTAAACTATTTATTTTATTACCTCCGGGAAGCTTTGAAGTCCACCACTGCTGGCAGGTGTTGCCGTGAAATCTCCAATATTAACCTATTCAAAATGCAAAATCAGATATTAGAATACCATTCTTATAAGGATGCTATTCACATGTAATATTTATAATTGTTTACTAGTTACATACCCTGACAGTAGATGATCTAGTGTAATATGCAGGTGGAGAACCACTGAAAACTGCATCAACACTATGACGGTGAAATTTCATTAAAATCATCAAACTAAATTAGTTAATCTTGCATTTCAAAAATAAAATTTAATAAATTAAATTCAATAAACTTGCTAATATTTACTTGAGTATAAAGGCTGAAAGTCTCACTTAGGAGGGTATCTGTCATCACCATCTGCTTAGTTGCAGATGTAGCCTATGCACCTGTGTCCTGACTATCCATGGAGTCATAACCACAGGCTGACCCATAAGTCTGACAAGCATGGGGTGGGACCCTACTCCTCGCACTATGTCCCAACTCACTCTGTGTTGTAGGACTGGCATGCTCTATGATGCTCTAGGTCAAAGCACTAATGGATTGAAGTGTATCGTCCTCAACACTCTCCTTCACAATGGAAGGGATAGAAACATGCTCATGGGCTGGTCTTTTGATTACTCATCTCATTGCCTGTTGTGGGTCAACACGTGCCCCTAGTCTATCTTGTGCTGACCCCCCACCTCTACCCTGGAAGTCCCACATATCAAAATAGTTTGGCACTTTATTGAGGACAAACTCGCAGTAGAGTTTCCTCAAAAAGTATTGCAGGACCTCATTATTATTGCATGGAGGATGGTCAAAAACCATCCACCACATCTACCCAAAATTGTCCCTTATCACTTGGTTGTTGCACCAATGGATAGGGAACCTCTTGCATGTAATGGGTGGAGGTTGATTTGTTTGTGGGTTTGTGAAAATCAAACACAAGTCTAATTTTGTAATTTGTAATTTTTTCACATCTTGGTATGACAGCTTGTCTGCATAATAGTCTCTAAACTCTCTCCTTTTATCCGTCCAACTAGATATTTTCTTGCCAATTGAATCTAAATTTGACAACATAGATTCAAGAGATTCAACAAGCGTGGACCTATGCAAGGTTAAAGTGGAAGGATCTTTCAACCTTGCAATCATATCTTCAATTTCTTTTTTGTTGTTTTCAATTTGCCCCATTATATTTTCTTGTGTTTCAGGGGCATGTCAAGGAATGGATGGAGGAGGTTATTGTTTCGCAGGTATTTCCTCCTTAGGATTTGGTGGATTTTGAGGAGGAGGAGGAGGTGCATTAACATTTCCTAACAATTAACGAAATATACATCAAAAATTAACTCAAACCTACATATTTAGAAAGAAATTCAAAAAAAAAAAAAAAACTCACTCCTTTGGCATGCTCAACATCGTGGCAGCATTTTGGTGATGAATCAAAAAGATTTTGGTGTTGAATTGATTTTCCCAAAACGCGAGCGTGCTTCCTAGGGTTTGCAGGCCATGGGTATAGAGGAGAAAACAGAAATGAAATGAGATGATTAGATTTTTTATTATTTATAATAATTCATAATGCACTCGCATTATGGTTTGGTTTTGATGAGCCTTAGGCTCATCATTACCAAACCATAATGCAAGCGCATTATGACACGCTCGCATTATGCATTAATTTTTTTTAAACAATTTGGCCATTTTTTGGCCCCCCATCTTTTTGCACTTACCCAGGGGTAGAAGGAAACTAAACCACATCCTCTTTCTTTTGTTTTTCCTCGGGCTATAGAACAATAGGAGAAGGTGTTAGCTCTCTAAAGATAACACTTCTTCTATACAACACTTTTTCAACCATAAGATCCCAGAGCTTGTATGCTTTTACACTGACACCATAGGCAATAAACTTAATTGCCCTATTCTCCAATTTTGACCTCTTCTCCTTAGGCACATATACATATGCCTCACAACCAAAAACATGAAGATGTCGAAATGAGGGCTTCTTAACAGACCACACCTCCATGGGTGTCTTATCAACAAGCGCTAAGGTAGGAGACCTATTAACTAGGTAGCTAGTAGTGGCTACAGCTTCAACCCAAAACTTTTGTTCGAGGCTAGCATCACTAAGCATACTCCTAGCCCATTCCATCAACATTTGTTTCATCCTATCTACAACTCCATTATTCTACGTGGTATAAGGATTTGTCTTATGTCTTTCAATCCCATGTTCTTTACAGAACTTATCAAACTTTGCGGAACAAAACTCACGACTATTATCAGTTCTCAAATAGTTAATCTTTTTACCAATTTGATTCTCTACAAAAGTTTTAAACTATTTGAACTGACTAAAGACTTTAGATTTGCTTGTGAGAAAATAAACCCATGTCCTTCTACTGTAAAATATATAGATTTAGAGATTGAAGGAACATTCACAGGACCAGACACATCAGAATGAATAAGATCCAAAACATCAGAAGACTTGTGAGAACTAGAGTAAAACTGAACATAGTTTTGTTTTCCATATATACAATGTTCACAAAAGTCAAACTTGAGATTACAATCATTTAACCCCTTAATGAATTTTTTTATTTTTTAGGGCTCTAAGACCCTTGTCACCAATGTGACCAAGTCTCTTATGCCACAACATTATGTTTTCAATAGGAAGTTTCATTTCAAATGCATGAGCACCCTTAGGTACCCAGAAAGCACTACCATCGAAAGTAGAAGCAGCAGTCCTTTTCACTACGAGTTCCAATGGTGAGGATGAAGAATCTAAAGGTCTTTTCTTTGAAACAAAAGAACTATTGCACTGAGTATTGCATGCATCTAGTTGAAATAGAGTATCTCTCTGAGTACCATTAGCAAGCACCATAGCTCCTATTGTCATCTTGCATCCTCTACCTAAGAAGACAACCTACACACTTGCATCATTCAATTTACTTACAGAGAGTAGGTTTCATGCTAAACTGGGGATGTGGATAACCCCATTGATCCCCTTCACTCATCCATCAAGGAATCAGATCAAGACTCTTCCACACCCAACTATCTTCAGGTGAGAGTCATGACCCAAGTATACCTTCCCACAATCGTATTCTTCATACTTTGTAAACCAACCTTGATGAGAGGTCATGTGGAAAGAAGCACAAGAGTCAATCAACTACACATCTTTAGATGCATTAGTGGCCAAGGCTGCAACAAAAGCATCACCATAATCTTGTGACTTGTCGGAATCAGAATCAGAGTTCTTCTTTTCTTCTTCTCCTCTTTGCATTCCTTTCATAAGTGCCTAGATTTTCCACAATTCCAACACACTACCTTGGACTTTCTAGGATATTTGGATTTTCCCTTTTCATCTTTCTTGTCTTTCTTTTTCCCTTTTTCTTTGGGTCTTGCATGAACTGCAAGAGCCTCTTTAGTTGATTTAGATAACTTTCTTTCCATCTCTTCAGATAACAGTGAAGACACCACTTCATCCATTTTGAAAGTGGATGTGGTACTCCCAATGGCCATAACAAGATGATCCCACAAGTCTAGAAAAGAACAAATCAAGGTCATGCAATGATCCTCCATTTTCACACCAATAGACATCAACTGTTCAACTAGCATGTTAAAGGCATTCAGATGGTCTGCAACAGATCCTCCATCCTCCATCCTCAGAGAATATAGCTTCTTCCTTAGGAATAACTTGTTCACCAGGGATTTGGCCTGATAAACATTTCCCAGCTTCTTCCATAGGTCTTTTATAGCCTTCTCCTCATGGACATTTAACAAGATAGAGTTAGACAAACAGAGTCTCACAAGACCCTTAGCTTTCTAATCCTTGAGATCCTAATCATCTTACAACATTGCCATTGGTTTTACATTGGAAATGGTTTCCCATAGGTCTCTATCAACAAGCATGTCTTCCATTTTAAGCTTCCACAACTCAAAATTACTACCATTAAACTTTTCCACCTCTACTATTTTAGATGTACCTACCATCTCCTTCTTGCAACAAGATTATAGAATACTTTGCATAGACTCCCACTCAATCTAAGATCGGCTCAAAAAACCCCTACCCACCAACTAGGACCAAATGTGATCAAGCTTTGATACAAATTGAAAGGAAGCAAGGTATGCAGAACACACTTCTTACACTGATCTAATTAGAGAAGTAGTATACAAATTATTTTTAATGCTTACAATTGTAGCAATATTAAAGATATAACATAGATATTACAACAGAAAACACAAACACATAAAGAGATATTGAGACAAGATATATCGTGGGGAAAACCTTTTAAGGTAAACATCCCCACACTCTAAAACTTGCACAATGTATTATCTAAACAATGGTGTGTTCACAATACACTTGTAATGCAAGTTCTTCCAAGAGTCTTCAAATGTCATTTCTAGAGTGATTCTGGTAGTATAACAATAACTGTACAAAAACTATGTAACTACAACTCCAAAACAATGCATTTTATAGAGATACAAGGCATATTCTAGAAGCTTCTTGAGATATGAATCCACCTTGGCCACATGTCCATTTTCCTACATCAAAGGACACTTGTACAAGATACAAATACATCTCTTACATCTATCATACATGGCAGATTTGAATTCCCAAGATTGGAGCACTCCATGCTAAAAATAGGCAATGATAGATGCTCTTACATATCTTACAACTGTCATAAAATATGCCCACATAACAACCTTAAATGTTATAAGAGAATCTATCATACAAGACTAAATATAGTAAATTCCTTTTACAACATGTCATAGCCCAACTTGGGCGCCCAAAGATGCCTTTCCATCATGCAAAGATACTCACCGACACTTATCCCCACTTGTTATAGGAATCTGGAAACTTGGCTCTTACTTGTCATAGATTCTATCATATGGAATATCCTCTTCCACATACCACAAGATGCCGACACATGCCATATTAGTGCCCCCTCAAATGGGACACCCAAATCCATTTAGGTTTGACTTGACCATCCAAGTCACATTCCAAGTAAGATGACAAGTCACCGTGCCACCTCAACTAAGTGACCAAACTGAATGTGCAAGTAAATACAATATTAGGCAATAAATAAATATACAATTAAATAAATAATGGTAGGAATTTGCAAAGGTTGAGACACATTAATTCCCAACACCCTCAATACATCTTACAAATATGCATATATAGCATTTGATTACATTAACCTCACTCATCTGTCACAATTAATTTGCCCCTATGAGCTGTCAGAAAATATCCCTGCAAAAGGGATGGCTGCCTTCTAAAATTAACAATAGAAAATATCTTGGATCATGGAGCATCTCGAAGATATTTTTCCCCTAATACAAATAGTTGATTCATCAACCTGCAACAATAAATGAAAAAATATCTAAAATGGGGCAACTGAGCAGATCATATTTGCATTAATGGTAGATGAGGAAAATAAAAAATATTTTCCCTTCAAAATCCATTTACAGAGATTTTGCAACACTTCAAATATTTAAATAAATATTTGAAGTTTACAATACATTACAACTCTATTTTACATATTATGTCAATTTCTACATTTTTAGAAAATTTAGCCCAAATTATGTCCTGTTAGCTAAATCTATTTTTTTGAGCCATTCTATCTTTGCCTCTACTAGATATTATATTGTAGATCCTTCCACTTTTTTAGGGCTGAAACCTATCCATAACAACCAATGGCACAACATAAAAACTCTTCAAAATTGAGGCTCATAACAAAGAGCATTGTTGGGACACATGGCATCTTCCACTGCATTCATCAAAAGAAACTCATAGAGACATATGGTGGGATGGTGCTCCTATTATAAAAACTTCACCAAAGAGACTCATCAAATAAGTGCCCTACTGACATTTGTCTCTTTCCACTGGATTCTTTAATAAGAGTTAGGCCTTCCATCATGGGACGCATGGCATCTTTCCATAGTGCCTCAAACTTTATCAAAAGAGGGTTCTTAAAATAAGCACTAGGATGACACTTGTCGTTATCTCTGCTTCCTTTTCCTTAATAAAATGGGGCCAATCAAATAATTAGCAGTGAGACATGTGGAAGGTTCTTGCAACATTTTGAAGCTTTAGCAAAAATGGACCCTTCATTATACTCGGTGCTGACATGTGGCATCCTGCGCGTTCATCTATTGAGACTCATCATTTATTAAAAGCTAAACATGACATCACTAAAACCTTGCCTTAGCTTTTTTCCCTTTGACCTTGGAAGCCTAACACTCCACCACATGGAGCCTTGGTACAAGCTGGGAGGGTCTTACCTTTTATTTGTGTTAGGAGATGTGCAAGGCTAAGACGTGGAGCGATCCACTACGAGAGGAGAGTCTTGCATTTTACATCATTAAGAGTTTGAGCCAAGTTGCCACATGGAGCAAGGGCGTAATGTGAAAGAAACTTGCCTCAGCTTTTATTTAGAACTTACACTAAGCTGCCATGTAGACTGATCCGTTGGGGGCCATAACTTCATTAGAAGACTCAACAAAAGCCTAGGCATATGAATAAATTTAAGCATAGACAATAAGTGGTGATCCAAAGGGAGGGGGCTAGTAAAATGACGACACACCTAGACATCAAGTTGCAACTTAAAGGATCCAAATGGGCAATAGATGTTCAACTCAGAATTATAACAAAAGGTATTTGGCACTTTGTAAAAGACTCTAGGGTTTAGGATTTAAATGCCTTAGGGACAAGATTTTTCAATATTTTAAATGCTAGACCCTAACCAAGGACCCACAGGCTATGATGCATGGAACAAGGATAGGATTAAACCATTCATTTATAATTTTACTTTTCTTCCCTTTACCTCAAAACACAGAGAAGAACCAACTTCTTTAAAATCAGGAGGTTTTTGGAATGCAGAGCTAGGTTCTCATGGGATTTCAACAAGATTTTAAAGGCAAACAATTTGGCTTAAGGAAGAGGAAAAATAGTTCAACATTTTGGTGACCTCTCAAGGATGTTTGCCTACTTAACAAATAGACTGGTGGCCTTAAGAATCCATTGGGCATGGAGTCAAAAAAGGGGGACTACAATAGGTCAAAACAACAGAAACCCTACCTTCCAAAAACACAAAAAGGACAAGGCCTACATTGTCTTAATGGCAATGCACCCTTTCCAAAAGAACTTATGGAAAGTAAACCTAAAAAAGAAAACCTACTCTAAAACCTAAACTAACAAAAAGGAAATGGATTCAAACAAAGCCACTAACAGGTTCTTCAAAGTAACTACCCTTTTTTAATAATCTACAATGTTTCTCATGCATGTGGGTAGTTAAAAAGAGGTGGGGAAGGGATGGGCATACAACAAGATAATGAAATATTTACTCAAGGACAAAGAAAATCTCACCTATCCTCTTGTATTGATAAAAAATGTGGTTGCCTAGAAGTGGATAAATGGGCAGATGTAGCCCTCTTTCGTGCTCAACCTCGTGCTTTGAAGGAAGCATGATAGGTAGGGACTCTCTGAGATATGTCTCTAACTGGGCCGAATTCCTGATAGGGCATCCCACTAAAATGGTATGCAATCCATCATTATTGCATTTATGTTCATGCTCTGATTCTGTAACCTTCTGTTGCTGGTCTGAATGTTCTGGCTCTTGTGGCTCAATTACAAATAAGGCTACCTCCACCTTGTGATCATGATGCTCACGATTTTCTAAATTAGGCTTAGAAAATGAGCCATGCACATGCTCAATAGAGAAATTTACCCCACCAAGAAGTTGATATCCATGTCAGATAATTAGGAACAAATATTTAATTTGTTTCTGCCCATGTTCAATCTCCCCATCATTGTTTTCAATAAAGTACAAGAGCTCCCCTAACAAGTCTGAATTAGTAGCCTCTGTACTTTTCATTATAGGGTTGCCTATTTGTACCTCTTCACATGCCAGCAACTCACCATTATGTTCACTATCTCCATGTTGATCGAGAATTGCAACTAATGTTGACATTTGCATGCCATATTTGTCATCAATGCAACTAGGTAATTTGTGAAATAGAGTGGCATCATCAACCTCTGGAGTGATTGGAGCAATTTCCTTACTTACGCCTCTATCCTTTAACTCTAGTTCATGAAGTTCCTCCTCACGGGATGCTAGCTCGATGTCATAACCTGAGTAGAAAAAATCTATCTCATCCTAAAAGAGGTCTTCAAGCTCCTTGAAACATACAGGTATGAGAAGATCCACCTTGGATTCATGAATTTCTGCATTTTATAGAATGGGGCTACTTACATGCTTGGCTACTTACATGCTCCTTTTCATGAGCTGGAATCCAATTCTTGCACTTATCTGCATGTTTCAACAACTTATAATGGCCCTTAACATCTTCATGTTATTCCAGAACTGCAACTAATGTTGGCATTTGCATGCCTTTTTCATCTTCAATGTCACCAGGTAATTCATGAAATAGAGGGTATCATCAACTTTTTCTTGAGCAATCCCTGTAACAACTTCATCCCTAATATCCTCATCACTTGAGTACAACTCCATTGGATTTTGCTCAAGTTGCCTCTACAGTTGAAGGTTTTCCCCATGCAATCTTTGCATTTCAACCTTTTTTTCTTGGTTAGATAAATATGAAAAAGCTTCAAAAGAACCAAAGTCTAGAGGACTCAACCCTTTATTTGAATTAACAATACTCATAGGTGCAAGAAGTTTAAACAATTCCACCACTATGAGCATAGGAACAACAAACTACCCCTCATTAGTTTCATTTTCTTCCACCTCCACCTTTGGCTCATTTCCCAGTTAGCCTGGTAGACAACAGGTCCACCCTTAAAAATTGAAATAACATTAGGGAAACATGCCTAAATGTTTTCTTGAATTTCTTGGAGGGGAGAGGGTTTTGGACAAATTTGTTTGTGGGGAGTGATATTCTAAGTTTGCACAGGAACAGGGGTTTGTGGAGGAAGAGAGGCCTTGGAACCTTGGAACTTTTCAAATCAAGGCTGCTCTTCTATAGGCTAAAATTGGGTAGAAGAAAGGGGCTACCTAAAGCTAGGAGAGGATGGAACCGATTGGGCTACTTGCCTCATTAGTTGCTCTTGAGCCACAATCCTCATAGCAACATCCTCTTGAAAAACCCTTTCTTGTGCCCCCTGCTGGTGGTCATGCTCTATCATTTATTAAAACTCATCACACTCCCTTCCTAGGTCTAGGAACGCCTCTTTGAGATCACTAATGTTTCTGATATTGAGACCATAATCTCGCTAAGGCCGATTATACCCTCTTTTTTCTTTTTTATCATCCAAACATCTATCAAGCTCTAGGAACATGCCCATGAGCTCATTGAATGCATCAGCATTCATATAGTCCACTTTATGGCACTAATTAGAAGGGTAGTCATAGTAGCTAGGATCAAAAAAATCTCCTTGGGGCTGGTAATAAGCATTATTAGCTTGCCAGGAAGACATAGCCAAGGCAAGTGGGAGGTAAGAATTGCAAGTATGATGATATTGTTGGTATGGAGGCATATAATTTGCATTTTGGCTAGGTGGAGTGGAGTAACCATAACTCCCATATAAATTTGACATTTCAAAGCATCAAAATGCCAAATAATCATAGAACATATCTAAATAGAGCAAAATAGATCTGCAACTAGAGAAAACTAGACACACACCAAGAAGAGTTGCCAAGTGATTTGAGATGCTTCTGAAAGCAGGATAGACTAGGAGAACCACCAAAATCCTAATCTTTGGAGTTCTTTAAGTGCTTGAACTAGTTGCACCAACATATTTGATTAGTAGAGTCACCATGGTATTGGAGAGGTTGCCCTGAATGGCAAGATGCACTGAAGAGCACACTAAAACTCTTCAATGGATGATAAGGATCATCAAATGGTCCCACCAAGCATGCTAGAAACTATTGTCCCTTGAATTTGCACCATATGTTGAAGGCTTTTAGGGCTCCAACAATCCAGTGAAATATTGAGATGATCTCTAGGTGTGGGACCCTACAGGGAGATCAAATCTCCAAAGAGAGGCTAGTTCCTTTGCTGAATAAGAGATTTAGCTATTCCTAAAACTAAACCTAATCTATCCACCATTTATGAAAAGAGGAAGAGGGGTAAAATTGGAAATTAATGAAGGTGATATAATTGAATATGAAAGCTTCCACATAACTGAGAAAATCCATAAAATAAAGAAATATAGCTGATCATTTACACAAATCTAACAAATTCTTAGCAAAGGTAAGGAAATGAATAATATTGAGAGGAAAGAAACATTCACAGACAATTAGTTCCAAATTACATAGACATAAAATAATAGAAAAGGTAAAAACACAATATATTTCATCAAAAGGCAAGGCTATAACAAAGGAGGGCTTTGTTTGGAGTACAAAAATGTCTTTTGTATCCAACCCTCAATACATCTTACAAATATGCATATATAGCATTTGATTACATTGACCTCAGTCATCTGTCACAATTAATTCACCCCTATGAGATGTCAGAAAATATCTCTGCAAAAGGGATGTTTGCCTTCTAAAATTAATTGCAGAAAATATCTTGGATCATGGAGCAGCCAGATGATATTTTGCCCTCAATGCAAATAGCTAATTCATCAACCTACAATAATAAAAGAAAAAATATCTAAAATGGGGCAGCTAAGTAGATCAAATCTGCATTAATGGTAGATGGGGAAAATAAAAAATATTTTCCCTCCAAAATCCCTTTACAAACCTTTTACAACACTTCAAATATTTAAATAAATATTTGAAGTTTATAATATATTTCAACTCTATTTTACATATTCTCTCTAGTTATGCATTTTTGGAAAATTTAGCGTGAATTATGTCATGTCGGCCAAATCTGGATTTCTAACCCATTCTATCTTTGCCTCTGTTGGACATAATATTGTATATCCTTCCACTTTTTTGGGGCTGACACCTGTCTGTAACAACCAATGGTGCAATAGAGAAAACTCTTCAAAATTAAGGCTCATAACAAAATGCGTGGTTGGGACACATGGCATCTTCTACTGCATTCATCAAAAGGAACTCATAGAGACACATGGCAGTATGACACTCTTGCTATCAAAACTTCATTAAAGAGACTCTTCAAATAAGATCCCTACTGACACTTGTCACTTTCTGCTAGATTCTTTAATAAGAGTTGGTGGGACGAGTGGCATCTCTTCGCAATGCCTCAAACTTGATCAAAAGAGGACCCTTTAAATAAGTGCCAGCCAGACACTTATCACTATCTCTGATTGCTTTTCCTTAATAAAAATGGGGCCAGTCAAACAATCAATAGTGAGACACATAGAAGGCTCTCACAACATTTTGAAGCTTTAGCAAAATGGGACCCTTCATTATGCACGGTGCTAACATGTGGCATCCTGCGCATTCATCTAGTATTGAGACTCATGGTTTATTAAAAGATGACCATTACATCATCAAAACTTTGTCTTTTCTCTTTTCCCTTTGACATTTTATTTGTGTTAGGAGATGCGTAGGACCAACACATGGAGCGATCTACTACAAGAGGAGAGTCTTGCATGTTACATTCTTAAGAGTCTAGCCAAGCTTCCACATGGAGCAAGGGCGCAACAATAGAGAAACTTGCCTCAACGTTTTCTTAGGACTTGTGCTTAGCTACCATGTGGAGTGATTTGTTGTGTTATATCCCCAACTTGTGATTTAGTTTGATCCTACCTTTGTATGGTAATTAGGATGATTAGTTAAGAGCTGAATGATTAGATGTTGTGGAAAATGTCAGATTAATCATTGTTTTAAGGAAACTAACTTATGCTAGTTAGATATGAGATTTCAAGATTGAAAAATTATTTAATTATTATGATTTATTGATCATCTGATGATGCACTAATCATGAATTTCTTGTGGTGAGTTTGATTAATAAATAAATCATCCTTCAAAGATCGAAGGAGAGTATCATCCAAGAGGAAGAGATAGATGTTGGGAAATGGGCCAAATAGCCATTTGAGTATGGGATTGTATGTCCTTATGAACCCTCTATAAGTTGTCTTGAGTCATGTTTTCTTTCTAGGAAATTGATCTCCTTTCTTGATCATCTTGTCGATGGAGCTATCTCGACAATGGTTGTGATGAATAAATGACGTTCCTTGAACATTGTCGAAAGTCGAGAGTTAGTCTTGTGAAGAGACAAAATTCTCTTTTTTTCCTTATTTCCAATTTGGGATATTATTTCTTTATTCCTTGTTATTTGATAAAGGTCAATAGTCAATTGAGGGAGAGTATTACTCGACCCCAAAAACCCTAAACTATTAGTGTCTCATCCTTTATTTTCATTATGATGATGATCTTTGATATTTTAGAAGTTATTTAACCCTTATTATTTAGTTAAGGATGATTATATCTGTGTGGACCTCTTAGAGGTCAATGTCAATAGTATCTTGACAATGCTAAATAGCTATATTATTTTATCCATGTTCTTTCCATCTCGATATCCATCACCCATGAGGAGTGGGAAGAGAGATTTTAGGCCGAGTGGAGGCTTGTTAGAGCCCTCCTCATGGACTGGCCAAGAGTGGACTACGTGATCAAAATGTCCCACCAAGTGGCATGCAGGTAATGCATGCAAAGAACCATGTTTTTATAGTTATCGAAGTCTATCAAAGGAGACACTTAGTTCTTATCTATGATTATTCTGTCTGGAGAAAAAGGAGAGCGGGGTGGTGAATAATGGGGAGTTATCATTTTAGCAGTGGGCTACAAGGCTGTCGCAGCTGAGAGAAAGGGTGAGGAGGCTCAAGCCCTACATGCAAGACACCTATTTCTATGTTGTATCATAGGTATGATGACTTTAGAACTCATGGCTCATACATATAATGGTTTCCAATATAGTTTTTAAACCTTTTTTTGGAGGATGTCGACTGTGTCGACTTGAGGGAACTAATCATGTATGCATATGACATGCTGAGTCGTGAATATAACTATATGTATATCTTGATGATTATCTTTGATTTTTGAAGGCTCTTGAAGCCTCACTGTATTCTTTTTGTGATGATTCTTTGAAGCTACTGTGTCTTATTGGCACTCAGCCAGCTTGAGGTCTTAATACCTTTGTTGGTGATGCATGCATGTACACCAATGAAATACCAGTTATCCCTATTGAGCCATGTAACTTTTAATAATTTTTTCTTTTAATTACTTATTAGTCAATAAGACTTGAAAACCTAGTGTTTATTAATGAGCCTAATAGGGTAATAATCATTTAAATTAAAGGTAGGTTGAGGGTATCGGCCTAAGGAATTGATACCACAGAATTGTTGCATGCCATAAAAACAATGGCCACAGCCATGATAGATGCAAACACTTTAAACTCAGTGGTACAACTGAGTTGGTGTTGTGTGCACTTGATTCTTTATCTTGCCAACCTGATAGTAAATGATGTTGAGCCTCAACTGTTTGTGCATATTGTGTATATTGTGGTTATTATGACTCTTTATGGAGATGAGCAGGTATATATATATAAGAGATTGTGTGAAATTGATCTTTAGTATATGAAAAAATGGATGGAGCAAAAAAGTAGGAGGCAACGAAAAAGCAGGAAGAAGTGCGAATCACAAAGGAAGGTGGCGAAAGATACGTAGGAGAAGAAGTGCCCTATGCCACCACAAGAGTCAACACCATTCCACTAAATAAGGAAAGAAGAAGCTATGCGGATATTACTAAAGGGGAGGAAAATTTGAAATAGGAAGAAGAAGTGACAATTGATGTCAAGAAGAAAGTTGACAAAGATATAGAAGCTTTGGAGCGAATAGCGATAATAGGAAGAATTATACGATGAAACAGATCCAAGAGGTAGATCAAAGAATGGATTGGAGAACATTGGGAAAAGGCAGAAATAGTTCATTTCATTCCCAAACAATTTTTCATTGTAGATTTTCAAGGGGAAAAGGAAAGAAATGAAGTTTTGGAGAAAGTTCCATGGAAAATAGGATCAGATTTCATCTATACGTAAAAATGGAGACCTAACTTCAACCCTAATAATTTTGACCCATACAAAGAACCAATATGGATAAGGCTTTATAATTTATCTTTCAAATTTTGGTCAGGAGGGTGTTTATATCAAATTGGAGATACCCTAGGAAGTGCGGTGGATCTGGATATGGGAAATAGTGACTTAGTTTATTTTACAAGAATCAATTTGATAGCAATCAAAAAATTACCATAGAAAATGAAATTAATCACCTCAGCCAGAATATGGGAACAGAGCATTGAATTAGAGGAAAAAAAATACTTTTGCCTAAATTGCAAAAGCAGAAAACATATGGAAGCAGGATGCCCTAGAGCGGCAGGGAAGGAAGAAGGAAGGAATTCAGAAGAAAATAAGCAAGAAAAGGAGCCAAGGAATACAGATATACAGAAAGGGAAGGAAAACCATCAAGCCTTGGAAGATAAGACAGAAGTTCCGGCTGCATCTTCAAATAGAACTCCAACACCTCTGAGCCCAGAAAAAAAGGAAGAATCAATTCCTGAAAAGGATTTAGAGGAACTCGCGTGAGATCTATCCAAGATACCCGAGGAGAGGAATGAGTTTTATGAACAATTCAACTCGCGAGAGGGGTAAGACGATTTGGCAAGAAAGGACATTTAGAGTAGGAAAGAAGATTCCAATCAGGAAATAGTGATGGAAACCTTGGAAGCAGCACAAAGGATCAATGAAGTTTGGTCAGAGGATGAGGAGATAGCAGAGGCAAGGGAGGAGATTGGCATCATTGACCCTGGACATATTAGCCAGACTGGTGCTAGAGGAAATAGAGGTAATACATGAACAGTGAAGAAACTGGGAAGAAAAACTGATAAGGAAAAAAGAGAGGAGTATGTAGCGGACAAAGGACTCCTGAGCATTAAAAAATATATGTTAAGGTCCAAGGGAGGAAGCACCTCCCTTGGGAGGCCATTAAAATTCTATCATGGAATGTTAGGGGCTTAAATGCCCCTAACAAAAGGTGCACAATCAAGCACCACCTTTCTAAATTGATGCTCGACATAATCTTATTATAGGAGACTAGGTTGACTCAGGAGGACGCTATGAATTTCTTAAAACATTGTAGGCTGCTAATAGGTGTTTTTAGCGAACCCAGAGGCACAGCGGGAGGGGTTGGTTTATTGTGGAACCTTGCTAAGGTGGACATCAGCGAAATAGAGGTAAGTCAAAACTGGATTCTAGGGAAAGGTCACATGTCTCATCCCAATTTGACTTTTTGGATTTTTAGCGTATATGGACCTATCAAGACAGAGGAAAAGAGAGAGGTATGGAGAAATATTACAAGTAGAATTCAGAGGGTCAAGGAAGAAAGAGTGATACTGGGAGGAGATTTTAATGCCATTCTAGGTCTGAATGAAAAAAAGGGGGGTTTAAGAACTGAAAATAGAGTCGTCAAAGATTTCTAGGAATTTGTGATAGAGACTAATCTAATTGATTTACCCCCTAAGGAAGGAAATTACACTTGGACAAACAGAAGGGAAGGTTTCACCAATATCACAGAAAGATTGGATAGGTTTTTATGCAACATGAAATGGCTGGAATCAGACTTCGGGATAGAATCAGACTAATTAAACCTTGGAACTCATACTTCAAATTCAAAAAAATGTGGTGGCAAAGAGAGGAACTAGTAGAGTAGATAGGGAAATGGTGGATAGAGATTCCTGGGAATGGAGGATCAGTGAGTTATGTTTTCTGTAAAAGACTGGCACACGTGGAGAAACTCATAAGAGAATGGAACAAAGTAACGTTTAAGGATATTTTTGCAGAAAAGGAGAGAGTAGAGGAAGAGTTGGAGGCACTAAATCAAAAGATAATAACAAATGGGATGTATCAAAGTGAGTACAAGAAAGAGAAGGATCTGATGGTGGAATGGGATGAACTTCTAGCTAGGGAGAGGAATCCTGGAAGAATAAATCTAGAGAAATCTAGTTAGATTCAAGGGATAGAAATACAAAATTCTTTCACAATTCAGTAAAAGCTAGAAGGATGGTGAACAAAATTTCAGAACTTATAAACAAGAATAGAGTTGTTTTGAAGGAAACGGAAGAAATAAAGGAGGAAGTAGTGAATTACTATCAAAATTTTCTAGCACCAAAAGAAGGTTTCGATTGGAAGAACATTGACCTAGCTACTAGTTGCATCAATAGAATACTTAGTGAGGAAGAGAGAGAAGATCTTGAGAAACCTTTCACAGAGGAGGAAGTAAAAAAGGCAACTTTTCAATTACACCCAGATAAAGTGCTAGGCCTAGATGGTTTCCTAGCCCTTTTCTATTAAAAATATTGGTCAATTGTGGGTAAAGAGGTTTGGAAAATTATAGAGGAATTCAGAAAAAAAAAAAAAAATTTGTAAGAGAAATAAATAACACAATCATCGCTCTCATCCCCAAAAAATCAGATTGCAAAAAGGTAAGTGATTTCAGACCTATATCCTTATGCAATACGGTTTATAAATCTTGGCCAAATCAATAGCTAATAGACTCAAGCCTATACTGGGAAGAATCATTTCTGAAAATTAGAATAGATTCACACCAGGAAGAGAAATAGTGGATAGTATCATTTTGGTGAATGAAGTAATTCATTCGATCAACCAGAATCAACAGAAAAGCATGCTAATAAAACTAGATGTGAGTAAAGCCTATGACAGAGTTAAATGGAACTTCCTACTTAAGATTCTGGAAAAAATGGGCTTTGGTGGCAGTAAATGGATCCTTATGTGGCTTTTTTGAAATTTCATAAGGGCTGAGGCAAGGCAACCCCTTATCCCCCTATTTGTTTGTCTTAATGGTTGAAGCCTTGGGGAAAATGATACAACAAAGTCAATTGACAGGAGGTTGGAAAGGAATTAGAGTGGCCCGCGGCATGGAAATAGTTACTCACGCACAATTCATAGATGATACCTTTCTCTTCGGAGAAGCCACTATTGCAGAAGCAGAGGCAGTAAAAAGGATCCTAGATTCTTATACAAACCTTTTGGGACAGTTGATAAACAAAGAAAAAACTAAAATGTTTTTATTTAACACTTTGAAAAGATGGCAATAGCAGTTAGCCACCATCTTGGGCTATCAAGTTGACTCACTACGAACAAAGTATCTAGGGGCTCCCTGTTTTAAAGGATCAATCAAATCGCATTTATGGGAAGAGGTAATCACTAAATCAAAAAATAAAATGGAGGCATGGAAGGGAAGGTGGTTAACTCTAGTAGGAAGGATCACCATGCTTAAAGCAGTATTAGGAGTAGTTCTGATTCACTTAATGTCATGTTTCTAGATTCCCAATAAAGCAAAGAGTAATCTGGAAACCGGATGGAAAAAATTTTTGTGGGAAGGATCGAAGGATGCAAGAAGAATACCTCTTCTAGGATGGAACAAAGCTACCTATCCGCTAGAAAAAGGAGGAATGGGAATGAGAGAATTAAAACTCCAAAAATGAAGCACTGGGAGCTAAGTTGGTATGGAAGATGGTCAAACAACCACAAAAAGTTTGGTGTAGAATCATGCAGAGGAAATATTTGGATAATTTGGATCCTATAAGAATTTTAACCATTACCAATCTAGGGGGTAGGTCAGTGGTTTGGAATTTCATTAGAAAATGTAGACCTTTGATTCTAAACCATCTTACATGAAGCATCAATAATGGGGGCAAAGCAAATTTTTGGACTGACTCATGGGAGGGGTGGCCTTCTTTAGATAGTATCAAAGAACTTCGGGATTTAAGATTACTAATGATTCAAGTCAAGGGGGAAAAGTTGACGGACTACGTAGAAGGGGTGGATGAGGAAGGAAAAATGAAATGGGCAAGTTTGGAGGAATATAATGTCAGTGAAGAAAGCAAAAAGAAATACTTGGAAGTACTTAGGGAGAGAAGAATAAGAGCAAATAATGAAGAGGATGAAATTGTATGGTGTGGAGCCAAATTGTGCAACTACTCAGTTAAAATCGGTTATCACCTTTTGAAATTGGAAAGAGATAGCAATACCATTGAAAGCTAGCCAAAAAAATTATGCTGGGACAATCAAGTACTGCCTAAAGTAGGAGCATTTATGTGGAAAATTCTACATAGGAGTATCCTCACAGGGGATAGGTTAATGAAATTGGGCATAAATGGGCCAAATAGATGTGTTATGTGCAAACAACATGAGGAAACTTTGGATCATTTAATGTTAGAATGTCATGTAGCAATGGACATATGGAATCACTTTCTTAATCTTCTAGGGTGGAGAGGGGCCAAGAATTGTTCAATAGTGGAGTTTATGAAAAGTTGGCCAATGCTACAAAAGAAAGGTTTTTGGGGTGGCATTTAGACGTCTATTCCCTCCATGGTAGTATGGCATATTTGGAGAGAATGAAACCTGAGAATCTTTGAGGAAAAGGAAATATCCATGGACAGATTAATAAGAAAGACAGAGATTGGACTTACATAAATTTTAAATTCCAAGGCACACTTTCGAGGATGATGCAAATTCACTAGCTGGGATGATTCGGTTATGAAAAATTAGCCAAACCTAAAGGTTCCAAAGGGATTAGGTGGAGGGAAAAAAAGAGAAGTCAAACTAGATGGTTGGTGCCTCCTAGGGGCAGACTAAAACTAAATTTTGATGGAGCCTCTAAAGGCAATCCAGGGAAAGCAAGATATGGTTTTATTGTAAGGAACAAAAAGGGAGAGCTTGTATGGGTGGCTTTGGGTCATTTGGGAATAGCCTCAAATAATGTAGCAGAATTAGAGGCTCTAGCCAGGGGAGTTGCAGAATGCAAAAAAAAAGGATGGACCAACATTAATATCGAAGGCGACTCACAGGTTATAATAAACGCAATTCAAAGGAATAACTCAGAAAATTGGATTTTAAGAAAAGGAATAAAAAAAGTCAAGGACGACCTAAGATCTCTAGATTTCTCCATCGTCCACGTCTATAGGGAAGACAACAAAGCCACAGATTTCTTGGCCAACCAAGGGGTCACGAGAGGCACAAAGGACCTAAGTAATTTAGAAGCAGTAGAATGGATAGGATTAGGTATGGTACTTCAGTCAAAAATGGAGCTCTTGCATGAGGAAGACAGATCACGGAGCTTGCATCCAACAGCGCTGGCTTAAGAAGGAATATAGAGGACGAACGCTGTGGGATTTCCTGAGATTTAGACAAGTTTTTTCAAAGGAATATGGCGTAGAATGGATGTAGGGAAGAGGATTGGATTTGATGCTCATCACAAACAGAGTCTTGGTCTTATAGTCCTTAGTAGTCATCCTCCACATCTCAAGATGGCGCAGACTATGGGAGTGAAATGTAGGTGTTTGGAGGAAGGGAAGGAGCAGGAAGTAGGATGTTTGTTCAAACTAAAAGAGGAAGCGGTGAGGACAATGATTCTCCAAGTGATTGGGGGGATCTTGGAGTGGAGGCCATGTGCACGATGGTCAGGTTTATCAATTGTTTTTGCCAATATTTCTCTAATCATGGGAGGTTCCTTTTATGAAGTCTCATGGGGGGTGCGATTGGTAACTCAAACAAATCACACTGTGGTAATGGGACAAATTGATGATGTAGGGGTGGACTGGGCAGAAGAAACATTGAAATCAACGTATGCAAGGAGGATCGGCTCTGAGAAAGCCAAGGACATGCTGGAAGCATACAAAGAAGGAATATAAAATTGAAACATGGAAACTTTTCAGAAACTTCTGCAAGAGAACAAGGCAAATTCACTGATGGGCAAGTGGAAAGACTGCTAGAAGCGGCTTAAGGTATTATGATGATCATGCATGAAATCATGTAAAAGGCTTCTTTCCTGTGGAGCCAAGGAGAATTCATCAAATACTAGAGGCACTGATAGCCTCTATTTATGTAGGAAAATATCATGGCATACCCAATAGGGTACTAGCCCGTAAATAAAAGATAGTTTTTCCTTTTTTACAGTTAATTTTATACTCTAAATGGAGCCATCCCCAAGATGGCATTTATCTAACAAATATATAGAATAACTAGGGTAAGTTCTTATAATCAAAGAACCTATCAAGTAATTACTTGACATAGGGAGTATGACATAAATTCGTGGCTACCAAGAAAGCCATAATATATATATATATATATACATATATATATATATGTATATATATATATATATATATATGTATATATATATATATATATTATGGCTTTCTTGGTAGCCACGAATTTATGTCATACTCCCTATGTCAAGTAATTACTTGATAGGTTCTTTGATTATAAGAACTTACCCTAGTTATTCTATATACTAGTGGTATTAAAGAAGGTAAATGCCAACTTTGCGAATGTTAATTATTTTTATATATGCATTAGGAAAGTCTCTTAAGGAAGAACTTATAAAAGAGATCAACTCTATAAGTCTTTATGACCATTTCATAGATATTATGATTTGAGCCTAAACCTTGAAAATAGGTAAACAAAGTAAACACCAACCGAGTAGGGTTAAGTGTTGAAACCAAGAATGTACTTGTTTCTTTAAGAAATATGGGATAATGTGACGTCAAGTCACTAGTTCCCAAATGCCTAAGAAATCAAGGACCCTAAGAATGGGTTTTTGAGACAAGAATTGAATGTCCATGAAATGGACTAAGATGTATTAAAACTTAATTATCCTATACCAAGAAGGGTCAAAAAATTGTTTACTATAGGACATGACATGCATTGTCGGTCCACAGTGCTCCAAAAGGCATAATGTCTCTAGTAGTGTCACACATATTTAGAGTGGCTCTATAGTTGTGTGATTGTGAGGCATTATGAAAGACACAACACTAGATACTTAGATGGATAACCTAATGGTTCCTTATATCTATCCCTTCCATGAAGTGTAGGGCCGCTTCTAGGTGGGAAGTTGTGTAGGGCACCACCGGTCTATGGTTGGAGGAAAAGCACCTAGATGATGCTCTCCTTCCCAAGCATGAGACATGCCGAGGCTTATGAAGATGGATGTCATATGTTCCAGATACAATGTTGTTCATTTTATGACTTGATAGTCAGTTATTATGTATAATTTGATGTTTGATGCCTTAAGCATAGCTTTGTACATGTATAGTGAAAGTTATTCACTAATGATATGCAATTAGATATTGAAAATATTAAGTGTTGTTACATTCTGATTTAGAATAACATGATTAATTATCAAAATGATAATGATAATGTTGGGAATTAATGTGTCTCAACCTTGGTAATTCTCTGCATTTGTAATGTTTGTATTTATTATTCATTGCCTATGTTGTAAATAATTGGAAATTCCACTTTGTCATATTATGGGATGTGGCACGGTGATGTGTCAATCCTACATGGATTATGACAACTTGGTATTTTGTCCTCACATGAGGAGATAGGCATCCCACTTAGTGGTAGGAATATTCTTCCGTGTGTCAGCATCTTCTATGTTGTGTAAGGAATGTTTGACCGAGACGGTTATGATGGATTCCTATGATGAATCTATGACATGTAAGAGTCGAGAATAGAAGGTTGTAAGACAAGTAATGACGTGTCATGAAGCATCTTTGAATGAGGCATATTTGGGTGCCCCAAGGTGGAATATGATGTGTTGTAAGAGAATATGACATTTATATCATGTGTATGACAGATTCTCTTATAGCTATAAGTTGTAACCGCTATGACAGATTCTATGATGGTCGTAAGTGTCATACGAGCATCTGTCATAGCCCATTTTTGAAATAGGTGACCTCTTTGGGATGGGAGCTATGGACAAGTGTTAGATACATTCTACAATGTTGACAAAGTGTCCCTAGGCATGGGATTTTTGTCCAAGATGCCATATTGGATGCCCATTCCAAGAAAGGTCCAAAATTGCCTTGTATGTTCTATTTAAACAAGTGCTTGGAGATGGAGCTTGTATCACATGTTTATAGGCATTATTATGCTGCCAGATTGACTCCAGACACGAGTGTTGAAGACCATTGAAGCTTGCATTGCAAGTGTATTGTAAACATTCTTTCAGATTTGTTAATACATTGTGTAGGTTTCTGAGTGTGGGGTTTTTCACCCGATAAGGGTTTTCCCCACCATAAATATCTATCTCTCTTCTTCTGTCTTTGTTCTGACTCTTGTGTTTTGGTGCTATATCTCATGTTAATGTTTTAACATTGCTGTAATAGTTAGGATAAATTTGAATTTGCATAGCCCTCTCCTCAATAGATTAGTGTAGGAAGTTGTTCCACACACCTAGCTTCCTTTCAATTCACTAATGATATGCAATTGGATATTGAAAATATTAAGTTTTGTTACATTCTAATTTAGAATAACATGCTTAATTATCAAAATGATAATGATTCATTTTTGTTTACTCTAATTTGGATAATCATGATTTAATCTAATTCTTGATTAAGATGATTAATGTGTTAATTTTTTTTCATCATTATGGAATGTGATGTTACATATGGTATCAAAGCTACCAAGTTCAATACATGGACCTATGAGCTCACTACTTGATGATTACTTTTAATCAACATTAAGTATGCTAATGTTTGGATGTTCTATGCAAGAATGGTAAGAACTAGAACAACACCAAGAAAGAAGGTAATAGGAAATTTCCTACATTACATTAAGGTCTTGAGGGAATGAGCCTCAAGAATGAGAAGACATTAATAGACTGGCTGCCTAGTAGGAGCATGATTAACTGATGAGGAAACCTTCATTGATGCCATGAAATGCATCAAGCAGAAGTTAAGGAAAGTAGAAAGGATGGCTACCCCTAACTCTACTGATGCATTAGTAGAACCCTCTACACCTAAAGCACCAGGTATGGAAAATAATCCTAGGGAATAGGATGTACCCAAGAAGATTGTGAAGGAGTACCTACATGTACCCTCACCTCCTAAAACTGAAATGATAAATTTCAAGGTTGAGAAATGAATATGGGAAGTTATCCCAAACTATAAATGACTTACAATAGCAAGGTGTAAATAAAATTTTGTAATTTTGGTGGATTATATGTAATCCAATGAAAACTACAATGCAATTTTAAAATTCTGACAATCTTTCCTTTCTTGTTAAAGATTACATGAATGAGAATAGATATGAATTATGAATGAATTAAATGACATGGAAAAATTAATCTGTGATTAATCTGCAAATTTCAGGAAGAAGTAGATTGCAGAAAAGGTTCAGATTAGAACTAGAATGGGAGATATCTAAGATGAAGGGCAACCTTCAAGGCACTCTTAAACTAAACTTGATTGAATTATTCCCTTGCTTCAAGATACAAGTGAGAGAGTAGGAACTCTTGAATAGGAAGTTAGGGGTTAGCAAGAACCCATGCGGGATGCCTATGATGGGGTTATGATGAGACATGTCATAATGATGCCACCCAAAGTGAGCATGGAGAAAATAACTCTAAGGCTAGACAAGAAGTGGATAAAAAGAGCCATATGGTTATGGAACTATCTTGAGACATGAAAAAGGTTATGCCTCCTAAATTTGATGGATCTATAAGCGAAGATGTCGTGGAGGCATGGCTTATGGAAATGGAAAAGTATTTCAAAATTAGGAACTATAATGAGGTCACTAAAGCAGTATGGGGTACATTCCAGCTGGTAGGTGAAGCATCCACATGGTGGATGAATAAAAAGATGGAACTAGGCTTGAGGTCTACAAGCCTTACTTGGGATAGGTTCATGGAACATTTTAGGCAAATATGGTAGGCGCAATTGTTCTATGACCAGAAGCTTATAGAATTTCAGAATCTAAAACAACTTGATCTATTTGTGAATGAATATTGGGAAAATTTTACCCGCTTGCTTAAATATGTTTCATAGTACCAATAAGATGGGAGATTACATATTTAGAAGTTTATAATGGGATTGAATGCCCAAATTGGGGGCGAGGTTGATGTTCATGGTCCTACTACAATGGACCGGGTCTACAAAAATGATGCAACACACAACATACACTCAATACAATTTTGCCATTAATCATGTAAGAGCCAAAGATTTGAAGATTGGAACAAAAAAATAGCTTCTATTCATCAAATCTACTACTACAATGAGAGAAAACTCTCTTATATCCAAGGAAAACAAAAAAATCAAAAAATTACCTTTATTGGCAGATTTTGACAATTGTCAGATTTTGCCATTTTAGGTAATTTTACAATCATATCTTGAAAATCCTATTTTTTCCCAAAAGCTTCCTAAAACTAAGATAGGATGAAATGCCAACTAATATTCTAAATTTGAAACAATAGTTTTGATTTATTACAAAAGCAACTTTTTAAAAATCTAGAAAAAAATACTAAATTGCTATTTTGAGGGCCAAGATGAAATTTTCAAGCCCCGAAAAATTGCCAAGACGGGGTCCAACCCACTAGGGTTGGTTGTAAAACCACTTTCCACCTCATAATACCTCCACCTGTAAAATCTTATAGAAAACTCACATTCGAGTCAAATGTTATGATCTCTAGAAGTTCCTGCATCAGAAAAGGCCATCAAATAGGAACACAAACTGAAAGCTATGTCAGCTTATAGAGAAAGGAACTGAAAGAGATACAATTGGTCCCAATGCTCGCAATCCTCTAAGAAAAAAGGGAAGAAAAATAATTATTTTGAGAAAAATAATAAGGGGACCAAGCATAAGCAAACTGAGTCTAAGGGAGAGAAAAAGGGCAATAACTACTCCAAGAAGAATGGAGACAATTCTAGAAAACCTCAAGAGAGGCACAAACTAGTGGGAGGGTGCCTTAAATGTGGTGGAGATGATTACACCAACCAGTGTCCTAACAAGACATAAGGAGCACAACCAAGAGGAAACCCTCTACCCTCTCAACAAGTGGCATTCCAGCAATGCATTCATGCAGCCTTGGACAACAAGCAAGCCGAATACCAAATAACTCCCATTGAGACAACATGTATTTTATCTGGTCTTCTGATTTTAGTTTTAATTGACATTGGTGCTACCAAATGTTTTGTTTCCCCTAAGATTGTAAGATAAATTCCTAGAAAGGTTGGATTCATGGAAAACTCATGTGGTCTATAGAATATGCAAACCAAACCAAGTCTCAGGTAGAGCAATGCCTGTTTGAGGCTAAGGTTGAACTTCCAAACTTCTTGATGGAAGTAAATTTTAAGGTAGCCCCACTAGGCTCATATGATGTTATTCTAGGGATAAATTCATTATGGACACATCGATCCAAAGTGGATTGTTATGCCAAAATAGTAGAGTGTCTGGATGATTTAGGAAACAAAGTCTTTCTTCAAGGAAAACTTAGGGAAGTGAAATTAAGATAAATTTCTACCCTGTAAATGAAAAGAACTCAAAGAAAAGGATGCCAACTTTTCACTGTCAAATTGGAAAAACTAAATGAGACTAAGGAAATCTATTTCCAAGATGACTTAATGTTTTATGAATCTTAGAAACTTAATGAAGTTGGGAAGGAGTCCATAGGTCAGGAAAGATCAGATATGGACAGGTATCCTTTTCTTAGATATTTTGAGGATGTATTTCTAGATGAGCTACCAACATTACCTCCTAAAAGAGCCTTTGACTTCTCCATTGATATAATTCTAGGGTCAGAACCCATTTCTAAATCCCCTTACAGAATGACCACCTAAGAACTAATGGAGCTAAAAACTCAATTACAGGAATTGTTAGATAAAGGGTTGATTAGACCCAATGTGGCACCTTGGGGAGCACCGGTCATCTTTGTGAAAAAGAAAGATGCTACCTTGTGCTTATGCATAGATTACCACATATTGAACAAAGCAACCATTAAGAATAAGTACCTGTTACGTTGCATCGATGATCTTTTTGATCAAATGAGGGGTGCAACTATGATTTCAAAGATTGATCTTTGGTTGAGGTATCACTAATTGACGTTGAAGGATGATGACATCCATAAGACAACCTTCAGAATAAGCTATGGGCATTACGAATTCATTGTCCTACCTTTTGGATTAATGAATGCATCAGTGACATTTATGAATCTAATGAATAGTGTATTCAGTGGCTGTCTGGACAAGTTTTTCCTAGTATTTCTTGATGATATTCTAATCTATTCTAAGAATGAGGAAGAGTATCTTCAGCATTTAGGAATTGTTCTTCAGAGGTTGAGAGAGCATAAAATTTATGGCAAGCTCTTTAAATGTACTTTCTTTCAGAAGGAAGTATAGTATTTGGGCCACATAATTTCAGCTAAGGGAATAGTTGTGGACCCAGCTAAAATTAAAGCTATTTTGGAATGGCCAATACCATGAAATGTTCATGAGGTCCGAAGTTTCATGGACCTTGCTGGTTATTACAGGGAGTTTGTGAAAAAAATTTCTAAAATTGTATATCCTATAACTTCCTTGCATAGAAAAGGCAAGATATTTGAGTGGTCAAAAAAGTGCTAGGAGGCCTTTGACCTACTGAAGGAAGAATTGACTTCAGCACCAATTTTGAAAGTACTTAACCTAGAGGTTCAATTTATAGTCATTATCGATGCCTCAGGAGAAGGCTTGGGTGGTGTACTAGTCCAAGATGGACAGGTCATTGTGTATGAATCGCGTAAATTGAAAAATTATGAATAAAACTATGTCCCACATGATTTGGAACTGGTAGAAGTCATTCATGCACTTCAAATGTGGAGACACTATTTACTCAAGAAACTTGTTGAGCTGAAAATAGATCACCAAGGACTTAAATATCTGTTCACTCAACCACATCTTAATGCTTGACAAAGAAGATGGTTGGAATTCATCTTAGATTATGATTTTGAGATTAAATATATACAAGGAAAAGAAATTTGAGTGGCAGATTCTTTGAGTAGGAGAAGACACATCTCCTTAATGATCTCCATACATTCTGATTTTAGGAATCAAGTGTTACAGAAATCTAAGGGAGATGAGTATTATGAGTAGGTAAAATAGGCCCTTTGGTGTAGGAGCACCTTCACATCAGGGTTTACTTGATCTTCAAGATGTTTGATTTGTTTAATGAGGTCCTTGAGACCATATTCAATGATGTAATGAGGCTTGGAAGCCATGTTTGTAAAGGACTATGTCCAAATAACTAGAGTTTTCTATGGTTATGTTAGTAGTCCTAGGTAGGACAATCTTGTAGTTATAGGTTAGTCATTTATTTTTAATGTTTGTCTTTGGTAGTCATTTAATCCCATCATGTTGCAAGCCTTTTAAGGCATGTCTTGGGTTTGGAAGTTTGTCCAAGATTAATCCAAATGTTACAAATAGCAAGATTAAACCAAAACAACCGGTGGAAGAAATCAGTTTCTAAAACAGTTACTAAAAAGACAGCTTTGGGAATTTGAAAGGTTAATTTTGTGTCTTGGTCATTGGAAGGAAGTGGAAATTGGAGAGATATGTTGAAATGCCTTTATTAAGGCCTTGTATCATCAAAATATCTCAGAGGTGATTGGAGATTTTAAATGAAATAGAAAAAAAACAATGCTTTTCAGTGTTTTCTTCAGAAAATTGCTGTCTTCTTGCTTTGTACGGATATGTACGGACTGGAGTACATTTATAACTAGTTTTTCATGAAAGGTCTATCTATCACCTTCCATTTGCATTTGGTTTCATGTATTTTGGTTTTGTATTAAGGAAGTTATTGCATTTTTTGTGTAAGGCTGCCAAAAACCCTGTTAGGGTAAACAGTGACATGAAAACCCTGTGTTTCTTCTAATTTATCCATTGCATGTTGCAATTTCCTTGGTGAAAAGGACTGTGGTGATGTGTACCTTCAAGTTTTAGAGGCTCTTGACCAAATCTTTAAGATTGGGGTGAAGGAAATCAAGTTTTTATGACTGTTTTCTGTGACAGTCCAAAAAATAGTGTTTTTTAAGGACAGTGAAGAGGTATAAGTGTTGGGTATGGTAAAGTGTTGATGGGAATGGACTTTTCATGAATCAATGAGCATGTTCAGACCTGGTATGAAGTGTTGCAAGCACATGCAAGGTGAGATCAGTCTTGGAGTGCCTGCTTTCAATAAGACCCTATGCATACAAAGCCAATTAAGCTTATTTGGCACAGCGACAGTCCTATTTTGGATGGTTCCTTCCAAAGTAACCTAAATTTATTTTTGGATATGTTTTAAAATGCCTTAATGGGTACTCAAAACAGGTTTCAGATGTTGGAAATTAGGTCGGGTTTGAAAGTTATGGTCAAAAAACAGTAAATTTCTGATTTTTTAAAAGTTTTTGTGCTATGAAACAAGGGATTTATGAAGGATTGGTAATAAGATGAAAGGGCAGACCTTAATGGTTAGTTTTTTTGGTTAATTGAATGTTCTTAGATGAACAAAAAAACACAGTTGTGGCCTTGATCAGGTCAGGAAAGGTAAGAGCCCAAATTTTATGCTATGTTGAGGACCTTGGTGTATGACAAGTTTGGACTTGAAAATTTTTGTTTTGAAATATGCATCTTGAAGTGAATCTGATCTTTTCCTCTGCACCACCCTTGAGGAAAACCCCCAGAATCTGAGATATGAGGGATTCAACCTTGAACCAAATGGGTTATTAAGGTTTAAAGGAAGCATGTTTGTACCTAACTCTATAGTGTTAAGGAATATGGTATGGAAGGAGGTGCATTCTGCACCATATTCTAGACATCCTAGAATAACAAAGTTACTTGCTGATATTAAACCCCTATATTTATAGAAGGGAATGAAGAGGGATGCTATAAATTTTGTAGCTATGTATATGGAATGCTAGAGGGTGAAGGAAGAACACCATCACCCGACAGGATTATTATACCCTCATAAAATTCCTGAGTGGAAATGGCAGATTATAAGCATGGACTTTTGCAAGGGCTTCCTATGTCAAGGAATAGGCACAATGCTATCTTGGTTGTGGTGGATAGACTCACCAAAGCCAGTCATTTTATACCTGGGAACTTGATGGATGGGGGACCCATCATAGCTCAAAAATTTGTTCCAGAAATTTTTAGACTATATGGCATTCCTGAGAAGAATATCTCAAATAGGGATGTCCAAATGACATCAAGCTTTTAGAAAACCTTGTTCTCTTCACTTGGAACCTAGTTGAATATAAGATTTTCTTATTATCCTAAAATGGATGGCCAAAATGAGAGGGTAAACCAAGTGTTGGAGGATTTATTGAGAATGTATTGCATGGATCAGTAATACAAGTGGGAGGATTATCTTCCTCTGGTGGAATTTTCCTAGAGTAATTCCTATCACTCTACTATTAAGGTAGCTCCATTTGAGGCATTACATGGATGGAAGTGTCGAACCCCTATAAGCTGGGACAAGCTAGAAGATAGGGTTAGCCTTGGTCCAAAAATGCTATCAGAGATGGAAGAGGAAGTCCATCTGATTAAGAGAAGGCTAGTGGAAGTCAATGATAGACAAAAGAGCTATGCAGATGCTAAGCGCATCGAAAGGCATTTCATAGTGGGAAAGAATGTTCTCCTAAGGGTAAAACTTCAGAAGAGTTCCATTAAATTTGGAAAGATGTCCAAACTAACACCTAGATATGTGGGTCCCTTTGAAGTTCTCAAAGAAGTCAACCCAGTAGCATACAGAATTGCTCTACCGCCAGCTCTTGTCATGATGCATAATGTGTTTCATGTTTCTTATTTGAAAAAGTTTAACAATGTGGATAATCAAATTCCTATGCTTCATTCAAATACTTGACAAGTGAAGGACCCAGGAGTGGTGGTGATTGAACCCATCAAGGTCCTCAAAATGCGTAAGCTACACTTATGTAACAAAGAGATAACACAGTACAAGGTCTAGTGGATACAATATGTAGAGGAAAATGCCACCTAGGAAAATTATGATGATTTCTTTGCGAGATTCCCTCATCTTTTTTGAAAAACTTATTTATTATTCTCTTGAAACATTTTCTTATTATATTGATTAACTTTTAAGACAAGTAATCATTAGGGATGATGATTCTTATGGGGGGAGATATGTTACATCCCCAACCTTTGATTTAGTTTAATCCTACTTTTGTATGGTAATTAGGATTATTAGTTAAGAATTGAATGATTAGATGTTGTGGAAAATGTTAGATTAATCATTGTTTATAAGGAAACTAACTTATGCTAGTTAGATATGAGATTTCAAAATTGAAATGATTATTTAATTATTATGATTTATCAATCATATGATGATACACTAATCATGAATTTCTAGTGGTGAGTTTGATTAGGAAAGAAATCATCCTTTGAAGATGGAAGGAGAGTATCATCCAAGAGGAAGAGATAGATGTTGGAAAATGGCCCAAATAGCCATCTGAGTATCAGATTCTATGTCCTTATGAACCCACTGTAAGTTGTCTTGAGTCATATTTTCTTTATAGGAAATCAATCTCCTTTTTGGGTTGTCTTGTCGGTGGAGCTATCTCTACAATGGTTATGACAACTAAACGATATTCCTTGAACATCGTCAAAAGTTAAGAGTTAGTCATGTGAAGAGATAAATAATTCTCTTGTTTTCCTTATTTCCAATTTGGGATATTATTTCTTTATTCCTTATTATTTGACAAAGATCAATAGTCAATTGAGGGGGAGTATTACTCGACCCTCAAAGCCCTAAACTATTAGTGTCATGCTTTGTTTTCACTATGATGACGATCTTTGATATTCTAGAAGTTATTTAACCCTTATTATTTAGTTAAGGGTGATTATATTTGTGTGGACCTCTTAGAGGTCAATGCAATAGTATCTTGACTCTTCTTATAGCTATATTATTTTATCCATGTTCTTGCCACCCTGATATCCATCACCACAAGGAATGGGAAGAGATATTTTAGGCTGAGTAGAGGCTTGTTAGAGCCCTCCTTGTAGACTAGCCAAGAGTGGAGTGTGTGGATCAAAAGATCCCATGAGGTTGCGTGCAGATAATGCATTTAAAGAACCATGTTTTGATAGTTATCAAAGGCTATCAAAAGAGAGACTTCGTTCTTATCTACAATTATTCTATGTTTGGAGAAAAAGGAGAGTGGGTTGGTGAATAATGGGGAGTTATCATTTTAGCAGTGGGATACAATGATGTCACAGCTGAGAGAAAGGGCATGGAGGCTTGAGCCTAGAATGAAAGACACTTATTGTTGTGTCATATCATAGGTATGATGACTTTAGAGCTCATGGATCATACATATAATGGTTTCCAATACATTTTTTAAACCTTTTTTTGGAGGATGTTGACTGTGTCGACTTAAGGGAACTAATCATGTATGCATATGACATGCTGAGTCGTGAATATAATTATATGTATTTATTGATGATTATATCTTATTGTTGAAGGCTATTAAAGCTTCACTGTATTCTTTTTGTGATGATTCTTTGAAGCTACTATGTCTTAGTGGTACTCACCCAGCTTGAGGTCATTATACCTTCAGTGGTTATGCATGCATGTGCACCTATCAAATACCAGTTATCCTTGTTGAGCCATGTATCTTTTAATAATGTTTTCTTTTAATTACTTATCATTCAATAAGAATTGAAAACCTAGTGTTTATGACTGAGTTTGATAGGGCGATAATCATTTGTTAAAGGTAGGTCAAGGGTATCAGCCTATGGAATTGATACCATAGAATTGTTGCATGCCATAATAACAATGGCCGCAACCATGATAGATGGAAACACTTTAAACTTAGTAGTACAACTGAGTTGGTGCAGTGTGGACTTGATTCTTTATCTTGCCAACCTGATATTAAATTATTTCAAACCTCGATTGGTTGTAAATATTGTGTATATCATGGTTATTATGACTCTTGACGGAAATGAGCAAGTTAATATATATATATATTATGGCTTTCTTGGTAGCCACGACTTTATGTCATATTCCCTATGTAAAGTAATTACTTGATAGGTTTTTTGATTACAAGAACTTACCCTAGTTATTCTATATACTAGTGGTATTAAAGAAGGTAAATGCCAACTTTGCAAATGGCAATTATTTTTATATATGTCATTAGGAAAGTCTCTTAAGGAAGAACTTATAAAAGAGATCGACTCTATGAGTCTTTATGAGCATTTCATAGATATTATGATTTGAGCCTAAACGTTGAAAATAGGTAAATAAAGTAAACACTGACCGAGTAGGGTTAAGTGTTGAAACCAAGAACGTACTTGTTTCTTTAAGAAATATGGGATAGTGTGATGTGGATTCACTAGTTCCCAAAAGTCTAATAAATCAAGGACCCTAAGAATGGGTTTTTGAGACAAGAATCAAATGTCCAAGGAATGGACTAAGATGTATTGAAACTTAGTTATTCTAGACCAAAAAGGGTCAAAAATATGTTTACTGTAGGGCATGACAACTTACAAGTTGAGTCGAGGTGGTGGACATATGGCAACGTTCATTGTGTAACGTTTATGTATATCAATCTTTGGCCAAAGTAATGCATCTATCTCTGCATGCATTGTCAGTCCACAATGCTCCAAAAGGAATAATGTCTCCAATAATGTTATACATAGTTAGAGTGGATCTATAGTTGTGTGACCATGAGGCATTATGAAGGACACAACACAAGATACTCAGATGGCTAACCTAACGGTTCTTTATATCTATCCATTCCATGAAGGGTAGGGCCACTTCCAGGTGGGAAGTTGTGTGGGGACCACTGGTCTGTGGTTGGAGGAAAAGCACTTGGATGGTACTCTCCTTCCCAAGTATGAGACAAGCTGAGGCTTATGAAGATGGATGTCAGATGTTCCAAATGTAGTATTATTCATTTTATGACTTGATAGTTAGTTATTATGTATAATTTGATGTTTGATGCCTTGAGCATAGCTTTGTGTTAGACTTAGGGCACACAACTGAGAGGGGGGGTGAATCAGTTGTGCCAAACATTCTCTAATTTACACACATAAAACTTCTTGGTGATTAGCAATATATTAAATATGAAACATAATGCATTCAAATCAAAAGTAGTAACTCAACAACACATAAGACACCAAGATTTTGATGTGGAAAACCTAGTTAAGGAAAAAAACCACAAGGTGATTAACCCAAGAATGTATTCTCTATTAGAAGAATAGAAAGAACAAATGGCACATGCCAATTAGGGCTCACTACACAAGCACACTGCTCACAAGAGGCTCACTACCTACAAGAGACACACTGTCTACAAAGAAATAAGTATCACATACTTGAACTGGAGAATTGCATCTTCACCATGCTTGAATCAGTTCTATTAAAGCCCAAGAACTTCTACTCTACCTTTCGCTCTCTTCTTCGCTACCACACACTCATCTCCACTTCACACCCTTTGTAATGACTTCACAAACCCTTATTTATACAAGGCATTGACTTAGGAACAATCATCTAAGTTGGCAAACACTTATAGATCATCCGAAAGATGTGTAATACATCTAGTCGGTCAGTCTCAGGAAGAACACCAACATCTGGTGGTTATTCATCAAATCCAAACTCTAACTTCGATGCGAACCATCAACATGAACTAGACATGATCCAAAGATTACCACAACCTTTCCTGAGTCACCAAGAACATCCACACTTCATCAGCTTACTGGAATTCTTCTCTCCTTCATTTGGAACTTCAAGAACATAGTTTGTCATCACTGTCACAAAGGAAGAGGTGCTTTCAAACCTCCAAACCATGAACAAATCTATTTGACACTTCTCAAGGACTTCCTAAACATTCCCTCCAATCCACAGAATGGGATGATACACATCTGGATCTCACCGGACCTATCTATGACACTCTGTCACCTCTGAACACCTACCAGAACCGGTTCTACTTGAGCAGCCATAACTTCTTTAGATCTTCATATGGGCCTCTGAAAACTTGACTGAATCACCTCAAGACTCATATCTACAAACCCTTTAAACTGTATCCTCTGATCCTCAACCTATCTTGGACTTTTACCTTATTGTCATCACTGTTCTTCACTGTTCCTAATTGAGACCAATTTTCTCAATATCCTCAGCACAGAGCTCATCCATTCCTTCTCATTAATGCAACATGAGTATGTTGACATCAATGACAACACCAGTTAGACCCATACTTGCAACAATCTCCCCCTTTGTCATTGATGGCAACATATGATGTGAAAAACCATCAAGACAAGAATGTCTCCTTACTGTCACAACTTCCCCTATCAGCAACAACCATTCACATGTCTTCTCTTCCTTTACTACTCCCCCTTTGATCAACAATCACTTGTTTTTCACATGTCTTCTCTCCCCCTTTGACATCAATGGCAAAGGGCTCATACTTGCAACTCTAACACATCAGAATCATACCAGCTGCTCCCCCTGAGTAGCAGCTCCCCATCACTAATCCGGATCACAAGATATGACTATGATATCCACCAGACTGATGCACATCAGTGCATCATAGTTCATCACTAGAGGGGCAATAACCCCTAACTTCTCCCTGAGATACTCAAAAGAGTCCTTGGGAAGAGGTTTAGTAAAGATATCTGCAATCTAATCCTTGGAGGGCACAAACTCCAATCTAACTTCATCCTTGTTCACTTGCTCTCTCAAAAAGTGAAACTTGATAGAGATATGCTTAGTCTTAGAATGCAACACCGGATTTTTAGAAATATTTATTGTACTTGAATTATCATAGAACATTGTGATAGGCTCCTCATACTCTACTTTAATATCTCTTAGCATCTGCTTCATCCATAAAACTTGAGTGCAACTACTTGCTGCTGCAATGTATTCTACTTCAGTTGTAGACAGAGATATTGCCTCTTCTTTCTTGCTTAGCCAAGAAACCAATCTCTTTCCCAAAAAGAATGCTCCACCACTGGTACTCTTCTGGTCATCCACATCTCCTGCCCAATCTGCATCTGTATATGCATGAAGAGAGAAATCATGATCTCTAGGATACCACAAACCATACTCACCTATCCCTTTTAGATATCTAAAAATCCTCTTGATTGCCATGATGTGAGATTCTTTGGGATCAGCCTAGAATCTAGCAACAAGACCAACAACCTGCATTATATCTAGTTTGGTTTGAGTGAGATACAACAATCCTCCAATCATTGATTTGTACTTTGTCTGGTCTACCTTAGGAGAGTCATCATCTTTACTCAACTTACATCTGGTTGCCATGGGAGTATTCATTGGCTTTGAATCTTCCATTCCAAATTTCCTCAACAATTCTTTCACATATTTGGTCTGAGAAATAAAGATTCCTTTCTTTGTTTGAGTAATTTGCAGACCCAAGAAGAAATTCATTTCACCAAGCATAGACATCTCAAACTCACTTTTCATTTGATTTGCAAAAGTTTTACACATACTATCTCTTCCTCCAAAGATGATATCATCAACAAGCACTTCAACAATCAAGATGTTTTCATGATCAATTTTGAAATATAAGTTACTGTTAGCAATACCTTTGTTGAAGCCAATCTTCAAAAGATGCTTAACCAATCTTTCATACTAGGCTCTTGGGGCTTGCTTCAATCCATACAGTGCCTTCTTCAACTTGCAAACCATATCACCATGATCAGACAATTGAAATCCATCTGGTTGCTCAATGTATACTTCTTCTTCCAAGTCACCATTTAGGAAGGCAGACTTGACATCCATTTGACATACTTTGAAATCCTTGAAGGCAACATAGGCAAGAAATAATCTGGCTGCTTCAATTCTTGCCACCGGAGCAAAAGTTTCTTCAAAATCAATTCCTTCTATTTGAGAGTAGCCCTTGCAGACCAATCTGGCTTTATTTCTGATTACTTCACCACTTTCATTTAGTTTGTTCTGGAAGACCCATTTGGTTCCAATCACATTCTTGTCTCTAGGTTTGGGAACAAGATCCCAAGTGTGATTTTTCTCAATTTGCATTAGCTCTTCTTCCATTGCTTTAGTCTAGTTTTCATCATTGCAAGCTTCATTTACTGTCTTAGGTTCTATCCTTGAAATCAGACAATACTCATCTGAGTTTTGACCAATTCTTCTTCTTGTTTGCACACCTTTTCTTTTATCACCTATGATCTGATCTTCAGAGTGGTTCAGTCTTACATACCTAGGAACTTTGGGAGTTTCTTGCACTTCTAATTCTTGATCAAGCTCATTATGATTCATCTCTTCTCCCTGAATTACTGGATCTATTTGATTCTGAGTACCGGAAGGAGTTTGGGCTCCTTGAATCAAAACACCATTCTAATCATCTTCATCATATTCATAAAACCTTGAAGGTTTCTCAATTCCTTCATCAACCTTCACATTTGTACTTTCTATCATCTTTCTTAGTCTCTTATTGTAACACCAATATGCTTTGCTTTGAGTGGAGTAACCCAACAAAATTCCTTCATCACTTCTAGCATCAAACTTGCCTAGATCTTCATCTCTTTTAATGTAACATTTGCTACCAAACACTCTAAAATACCTCACAGTAGGAGTGATGCCAAACCAAAGTTCATAAGGAGTCTTACTGGTATTGCTTCTTATTTGAACTCGATTCAATGTATAGATTGCAATGCTGACAGCTTCTCTCCAAAACATCTAAGGAACATTTGCTTCCATCATCATTGTCCTAGAATCTTCCTGGATGGTCTAGTTCTTTCTCTCTAGTACTCCATTCTACTGTGGAGTCCTAGGAGAAGACAACTATCTCTTTATACCATGCTTCTCACAAAAATCTATGAAATCACCGGATGTGAATTCACCACCTCTATCAAACCTCAGACATTTCAATTTCAATCCGATTTGATTCTCTACCATAGCCTTGAAGATTTTGAACTTCTCAAAAGCTTCTAATTTCTCTTTCAGAAAGGTAACCCACATCATCTGGGAATGGTCATCAATCAGTAACATGAAATATCTATCACCTTGCATACTTTTGATTCTTGTTGGACCACACAGATCAGTACGAACTAATTCCAATAATCTGGTAGATGATTGATCCTTGCTTTTGAATGAGACTTTGCTCTATTTCCCCAGCTAACATTCCTTGCACACGCTATTTGTAGGTTTCACTAATTTTGGAAGATCTCTTACAGCCTGAGTATAGCTTATCTTGATGATATTATCAAAATTCACATGACACATCCTTCTATGCCATAACCAACTTTGATCAACTTCAACAAATAAGCAACTTTTACCAGTACCAATCAAGTGGAAGATATTACCTTTAGTTTGAGCACCAGATGCAATCTCTATTCCAGAACTTTCAAAGATTTTGCATTTTCCATCCTTGAACCGGAGATCATAGCCTTTGTCCACCAACTGTCCAACACTGAGAAGATTGTACTTCAAGCATTTAACATATAGAACATTACCAGTTTTGTTTCTTTCATCAAAAGAAATAGTTCCTCTTCCTCTAATTCTACGAGTAGAATTATCACCAAACTTCACCAGTCCTCCTTCATACCTTTCCAAATCTATGAACTTATTTTTGTCACCTATCATATGGTGAGAGAAACCACTGTCAATGACCCAATCATCCTTTTCTTCAATTTGGGCAGCCAGAGCTCTTTCTACAACTTTATGATTGATAGATATAGAGGATATTGGTTCTTCTTTCTTGATGGCAATGAAGACCCATTCACTTCCAGATTTGTTTCCTGTCTCTGATTCATCATATGTTACTCCTTCATTATCATCTTCTTCATGAACATAGTAACAATTCTTTTGGAACCTTGATCTATTAGGATTTAGCTTTGAAAATCTTTCCAGACATCTTGAGACAAAATGACCAATCTTATTGCAGTTAAAACACTTGAAAGGCAATTTTCCTTCATACTTACTGGATCCTCTTGGTAGTCTCTTTGTAATGAGGACTTCATGTTGAGCAGTTTCTACTTCTTCTTCTTCCAGGTCTTTTCTTGCTTTTCATACCATGACAGTTTCCTTGATGAGTTCTCTCCTGGATCAAATCTTTGTTTACCTTTCATAGAGGCACTGGCTTTGAATGTAGATTCAGTCTTGGGGGGATCATCTCCAAACTCAGTCATTTCAAATGCAGCCAGTTTGCTAACCAATTTCATCTCTTGTGACAGTTGTATGGGCTCTAAATTCATCAATTGCAGCAACCTTGATTTTGTAAGAGGCAGGAAGGGATCTGAGGATTTTGCCAACAATCTCATTTTCATCCAAGACTCCACCAGCATATCTGATTCCACAAACCAGCTCATTTACTCTTGGCATAAAAGTAGTAATATTTTCATCATCTCTCATCTTCAGTCTTTCAAATTTCCCTTTTAGACTCTGTAACCTTGCACATTTAACATACTAGTCTCCTTCATGCAAAAGTTCCAGTTTATTCCAAATCTCAAAAGTAGTTGATAGGTCAATAATATTTGAGAGCTCTAAGTCAGATAATGCACTTAGAAGAGCCTCTTTGGTCCACAGATTGTTTTTAGCATCTGTGAGTTCATTTAGGGTTGTTAGACCACCCTATGGAGGTACATACGCTTTTGTAACCGTGGACCAGTATGCCATTCCCATACACTACAAGTGACATTTCATGTGACCTTTCCAAAGAGCAAAGTTGGTTCCATCAAACTTCAGACTATCCTTCTTGTAGGATGACATCCTGGATCTCCTCAAGCAGTTAAGCTCCTTTTAGAGGAACTTGGCTCTAATACCAATTGTTAAACTTGGGACACACAACTGAAAGGGGGGGTGAATCAGTTGTGCCAAACTTTCTCCAATTTACACACTTAAAACTTCTTGGTGATTAGTAGTATATTAAATATGAAACATAATGCATTCAAATCAAAAGATGAAACTCAACAACACATAAAGACACCAAGATTTTGACATGGAAAACCTGGTTAAGGAAAAAAACCACGGGGTGGTTATGTTGGCAGTGAACTGCCCCCTTGTTAGTGAGAGGTTCAACGCTGACCTTAGGATTTGTGACATGGCAGTGAGCCTCCTGTGGATCTAGGTTAAGTCTGGCGTTTGTAGCGAGTGTTGAAAGCTTGAACTTTTGGCACAACGGCAAACGATTCCAACAATTGGTATCAGAGCCATGGGTCACGGGTTCGAATCCCTCGAGTTGTGTTGAGGGGGGATTGTTGGCAGTGAGCTGCCCCTTGTTAGTGAGGCATTCAATGCTGACCTCGAGATTCGTGACATGGCAGTGAGCCTTCTGTGGATCTGGGTTAAGTCTGGCATTTGTAGCGAGTGTTGAAAGCTCGAGCTTTTGGCACAATGGCAAACAATTCCAATAGATTAACCCAAGAATGTATTCTCTGTTAGAAGAATAGAAAGAACAAATGGCACATGCCAATTAGGGCTCACTACCCGAGTACACTACTCACAAGAGGCTCACTGCCTACAAGAGACACACTGTCTACAAGGAAATAAGTATCACATACATGAACTGGAGAATAGCATCTTCACCATGCTTGAATTAGTTCCATTAAAGCCCAAGAACTTCTGCTCTGCCTTTCACTCTCTTCTTCGCTACCACACACTCATCTCCACTTCACACCCTTTGGAATGATTTCACAAACCCTTATTTATACAAGGCATCGACTTAGGAACAATCATCTAAGTCAGCAAACACTTATAGATCATCTGAAAGACGTGTAATACATCTGGTCAGCTAGTCTCAGGAAGAACACCAACATCTGGTGGTTATTCATCAAATCCAAACTCTAACTTCGATGCGAACCATCAACATGAACTAGACATGATCCAAAGATCACCACAACCTTTCTTGAGTCACCAAGAACATCCGCACTTCATTAGCTTACTGGAATTCTTCTCTCCTTCATCTGGAACTTCAAGAACACAGTCTGTCATCACTGTCACAAAGGAATAGGTGCTTTCAGACCTCTAAACCATGAAAAAATCTATTTGACACTTCTCAAGGACTTCCTAAACATTCCCTCCAATCCGCAAAATGGGATGATGCACATCCAGATCTCACTGGACCTATCTGTGACAATCTGTCACCTCTGAACACCTACCGGAACTGGTTCTACTTGAGCAGCCATAACTTCTTCAGATCTTCATATGGACCTCTGAAAACTTGATTAGATCATCTCAAGACTCATATCTATAAACCCTTTAAATTGCATCCTCTGATCCTCAACCTATCTTGGACTTTTACCTTATTGTCATCACTGTTCTTCACTATTCCTGATTGAGACCAATTTTCTTAATATCCTCAGCACACAGCTCATCCATTCCTTCTCATTAATGCAACATGAGTATGTTGACATCAATGACAACACCAGTTAGACCCATACTTGCAACACTTTGTACATGTATAGTGAGAGTTATTCACTAATGATATGTAATTGGATATTGAAAATATTAAGTTTTGTTACATTCTGATTTAGAATAATGTGCTTAATTATTTTTTAATTTATTTTTTGATCCATAATATAGGCATCAGGGAACTGTACCCCATAAGAAAAAATAAGAATAAAAATAAACCAAATAAATGCCCTAAGAAAAGGGGTGCAAAAAAACAATCTGCTATGCTTGCATCAATCCAAAGACATTCATTACCAAACCTGATAGCCCATTAAAGGATAGGTACAAACACAAATTATAATTTGCAGAGCTAAAGAAGCAAAATCAACACTCGCAAAGGCTATCCTTACATATCTATAACATCCCAACTACCTACTAGGAACTGGTAGCAGAAGTGGCACCTGATTTTAATTTTTTGATGATTTCCTTGAGTTTGAGGAGAGCAATTTTCTTTCGCTATTCAATGAGCCCCCTCGAGAGTCCTTCCATGCCCCCTAAGGTACTCTATCTAGATAGCTGAATTTTGAATGAGACCGGACCTGCAAACTATTGTGGACTTCCCTATTTTGAATGGAATTCTTTTTCTTTCTCATTATTGTATGCCAATCGTTTCCTCCATCCCCTTCAGAAGGCTTGATTGGAATTTGAGGAGGTGCTGGAGAGAAGGAGCCCTCAGATTTAGTTGAAAGAGACCCCATGCCAAAAGAATTGGCACTCGGTGCTTGTTTAGGTGTTTTCTCAAAGGAAACCATGGGAGGAGGGAAATGAGAAGTAGCATCTATGTCACCAACACCAAAAGGCAAATTTTGCTTAATCTTTAAATCTATAGTTGATTCTATAGTCTTCCCCCCACTGATACTGTTGGGGACAATCTTTGGGGTCTCACAACTCTTGAGGGAGTTTAAAACTAAATAATGCTTAGGAGAAGCATCATTCCACCAAGAAGCTGCCCATTTTGCTTGGGATTTCACATTTGGACATTCTACTGCAATATGTCTAGTTTTAAAACATCTTCTACACCTAAAGATAAGGCCTTCATAATCCAAGGGGTACGACCAACTGTTCCCATTTGCATTCAAAATGATTTCCACTGGAAGGGCTTTGGAAGTGTCCACCTCAACCAGAATCCTTGCAAAGGTTGTGTGCAGGAAATCTTGAGTTTGTATTTGTGCGTACAAAATTCCCAAGAGTATTGCCAATAGCTGCAAAACAAGATTCAAACCAATAATGGAGAGGAAGATTAAGCAGGTGAACCCAGATCGGCATAATAGAAAATGATTTGGTGGATAGATCAAAGTTGGGGTGCCATGATTTTAGAAGTAGTGTGCACTCTCCCCAGTGCCATGTGTGGCTGAGGATAGCATTTTTGTCATTGATGCAGTCAAAAACCACTGTGAAAAAACCTTTTGCATTGGGGTAAATCTCCAAGTTGTCTTTCATAAGAGGGAGATAGAATTTTGAAATCCAATCATGCAGACTTGGAAGGCTAGGCCAAAACTGATTGAACCTACCAATTAACCCATTCTAAGAGAAAAATTCTTCATTTGCACGCAACTCCTTAACTTAAAAAGCATCAAACTCTAATTTCACCAGTTCTGAGCAAAGGATAGACCCCCTATTGACTATACCTGATTGTTTGGGTTTTAGAGCAGCAATGGACCCAAATCCATAGTTATCCATTGAAGAGGTAGGCAAAGGGATGCCCTCAGTTCGTCCAACAAACATCTGACCATTCTTAACTGCATTTGCAAAAGAGCCTGTAGAAGTTCCATTAGGCTTCCCATCGAAGGTCAAGGAAGGATGTTGGGAAGTAATAGCTAGGCCCTTTGATAGAACCCTAGCACATCTAGAAGCCCCTTCAATGTCTATGCCTAAAGCCCTAGAGTTTAGAAGCGACACCTTCTTCAAATTCCAACTTTTGCCATTGGCAGATGCGATAGCCTGTTGATCTTCAGAGTGCATAGATGCTCCCACAGTCCTACAATGCATGCCATCTTCGTCACCTAAAATCCTAACCTCACCTGCTACAGAAGCCCTCGGCAAAGCTTTATTTTTTAGCAGCAACACCATTATCCTCTCATTTTGGTTTTTTATAACATGCTTAATTATTAAAATGATAATGATTCATTTTTGTTTACTCTAATTTCGATAATCATGATTTAATCTAATTCTTGATTAAGATGAATAATTATGTTAATTTTTTTGAGCATTATGGAATGTGATGTTACATGCTAGGGGCCATGACTTCATTAAAAGACTCAACAAAAGCCTAGGCATATGAATAAATTTAAGCACAGGTAATAAGCAGTGATCTAAAGGGAGGGGTCAAGTAACCTCGACATCAAGTCGCAACTTAGAGGATCTACGCAATAGATGGTCAACTTAGAATTATAACAAAAGGCAATTCAACACTTTGCGAAAGACCCTAGGGTTTAGGGTTTAAATGCCTTAGGGATAAGATTTTTCAATATTTTAAATGCTAGACCCTAACCAAGGACCCACAGGCTATGATGCATGGAACAAGGCCAAGATTAAAATATTCATTTATAATCTTGTTTTTTCTTCCCTTTACCTGAAAAAACATAGAGAAGGACTTGCTTCTTTAAAATCAAGAGGGTTTTGGCTTGTAGAGCTAGGTTCTCATGGGATTTCAACAAGATTTTGAAGGAAAACTATTTGGCTCTAGAAAGAGGAAAATAGGTCATCATTTTGGCGACCTCTCATGCATGTTTGCTTGCTAAACAAATAGACCAGTGGCCTTAAGCATCCATTGGACATGGAGTCAAAAAAGGGGGAGTACAATAGGTCAAAACAATAGAAACCTAGCCTTCCAAGAACACAAAAAGAACAAGGCATGCATTATCCTAATGACAATGCAACTTGTGAAAAAGTACTTATGGAAAGTAAACCTAAAACATTAATAAAACCTACTTTAAAACCAAAACTAACAAGGAAATGGCTTCAAACAAAGCCATTAATAGGTTCTTTAAAGTAACTGCTCTTTCTTAATATTTTACAATGTTTCTCATGCATGTGGGTAGTTAAAAAGAGGTGGGGAAGGGATGGGTATGTAAAAAGGTAATGAAATACTTCTTCAAAGACAAAGAAAAGATCACCTATCTAGTTGCATTGATCAGAAATGTGGTTGCCTGGAAGTGGATAAATGGGTGGATCTAGCCCTCTTTGACGTTCAACCTCATGCTTTGAAGGAAGCATGACTGGTAGGGACTCTCTCTGATATGTCTCATAACCATATCTTAATGAAAATCTCTACGATCTCTCTACATGGAAATAGGATGTCAACATCCTCATAAACTAAGAATAATCAATCTAAATTGATATATCATAACTAAGAACTCAAATACTCCAAGAGCCCTCCATGGTAATAGGTAGTTAAGATCTTCAAAAATATGAAGATAAGCATCCTCTATCAATAGAACTAAAGATGTCAATGACCTCTCACTGAATACAAAAGGTAGGTATTAGGAACTCCTCATGACACCAACAACCACTAAAGAAGATCAAGCTCACCTATCCACTTGTATTGATTAGAAATGTGGCTACCTGGAAGTGGATAAATGGGTGGATCTAGCCCTCTTTGATGCTCAACCTCATGCTTTGAAGGAAGCATGACTAGTAGGGACTCTCTCTGATATGTCCCCTAGCCATATCTCAACCAAAATCTCTAAGAGCTCTCTACATGGAAATAGGATGCCAACATCCTCATAAACTAAGAATAATCCATCTAAATTGATAAATCATAACTAAGAACTCAAATACTCAAAGAGCCCTCCATGGTAACAGGTAGTTAAGATCTTCAAAAATATGAAGATAAGCATCCTCTATCAATATAACTAAAGATGTCAATGAAATCTCACTACATACAAAAAGTAGGTATTAGGAACTCCTCATGACACCAAAAACTACTAAAGAAGATCATCCATCACAAAGTGATAGATCCATATCAATGCCAAAGATCCCACTAAAGGTGGTCTCAAGTTACACATGGCACCATGATAAACATCCCATAACTGAAGATCACTTATGGCCCTCATAGAATCAATGAACATGACTACAACACTAGAAGCTCCCAAAGTAGAACCATGATATCTAATCAAGAAGATAGAACTAGCTATATAACCACAAAAAGCTCCCACTAAACCATGATCTAGAGCCTCTCATGCCACCATAGTCATTAGCTATATGCTGCAGGAGCACCCCTGCAAAACATAACATAAGTCTATTTATAGTATGTTTGACTTTTTGATGTAATAAGGTCCATTGGACCAATTCTTATGTTTTAGATTGACCTAGGAGGATGTGCTGGTAGAAAGAAGTTTGTTATGCCAACTGTCTTAGCTATCTCCTCCCAGCCACTTGGAAGCTCCTAGCCACTGGGAATCAAGTTGGTAGTACTCACAGAGGATTACTATTTATGCCCTAGATCAGTTTGTTTTAGGAGTGTAGATGAAGTAGATACAGTTGATAGTTTGGTGAGTTTTAAGCATAGTAGAAGTAGAGACATTTGTGACACAGTGAGACTGTGAATCTTGTATGCATTTCTGTTATTGAAAGTAAGAGATCCCATCAGTTTCCTTTATTTGGTTTACAAGCTATATGTGTGTTGATTCTCTTATTGCCAATGAAATGGATTCATTCAACCCTTCCATTGGTTGATTCTCTGAATCAGTGGAATGGGCATGTATCATAGTTTAGTTTACATTTTTGTTTCTCTTTTTATGCATTTCATATTCATGGGATCGATTGTTAGCATGTTGTGAGTTATCCTAGCATCCTCATGTGCTGGGGTTTAGAAGATTAAATTCTAAGCTTGAATTGTTTAGGAGATGATCTGGCCTGATCGTCATGTTTTCTATGTGAAATTGTGAAGTTCTGAGAGTTTTGTCAAAAATATACATTTGACAGATATACAACATTTGCATGCGACATTAAAGACTATGTATATCGCATTTGCATCTATGAGCATATCGCTATCCGGATCAGGTCTTGAAACTTAGGGAAAACACTTGTTTGGAAGGCATCAAGATAAAATAGTTAGGATATATATTTCCTGTATATATATTCTTTAGGATCATCATTTCATGTGTATCTATCATCTGCATATCGTTGTTGTATGCTGGAGCATGCACGCAGGCGAAGGTACAATCAACCAAGTCAATGGCGAGTCAAAGTCACATTTGATAAAGAAAGGAGGAGGATCATCTTTCGTTTGAACATCAGGTAGCCAAGGATCACATAGATCTCAGGATCATCATCAAGATATTATAGTACAACCCAACAATTCATATCATGCTGCGGAGCACATGAATGAGTCTTATATCTAGGTGACGTCGACATCGGAGGAAGTAACAGTACATGTGATGTCATCGTCATCAGGACATTCCCAAATATCACCTGATAAAGTTTTATCCTGCCGACGACAAGTGTTTTGGCATAGGCATAGGATATCAGGGTGATTAGTGCATAGTGTTTGCGGGAGGAATATTCGGTGGAATATTCATCAGGTGTATAAAGTTGAGTATCGTCATCAGGATGTTTCAATATGACCCGATAAGTTACATCCTGATGCTGGTTGTGTAAGTTGGTCGAATATCAGGATGAAATAAGCATCGGAAGAGAGGTGCATGAGGTTGTCGTCATCAGGATATATGGGAGGAACCTGATATTTTATATCCTGCTGATAAAAGTTACAGATGATGCCGAACATCATGATGCTACAAATAGAGTTTGGTGGTAAGGTGAATAGTGATCATCAGGAGGATAATTGTGTTCATCAAATATCATGATGCTGTTGATAGGCAAAAGGTTGAAGGTTTATCTGCAGGAGGATATCGGTTGGAGAAAATATGATGATACTGAAAGAAGTATTAGCTATTTGTTGGGTTTAATGGGTTTTGCACCCTATTTGTAAGCTTTTGTTGTGTGGCTCTGCATCATAGTGGTATCAGAGCAAAGGAAAAGACTTTTGGGAAGAAAAAGAAATACAATATGTCAGATGCAGAAGGAACATCAGAGTTCCCAACAAGAATGACCAACGCTGAGTTGGTAGTTATGGTAAAGAAGCAGATTGCTGAGAGCAAGGCTATGAAGGCTCAGAATCAGGAATTGAAGGATGAGTTGGAAAAGTTGAGTGACAGAGTAGGTTCTGATAAAGAAGAAGATAGGGAAGAAGAAGAGATCCCTAGGTGGAATGAGGAGGTCATTCTTGTAGACCAGAGACCACTGTTGAACGCCCTCAAAGCCATGGAGAGGAGGACCATGGATGTGAAACTGGATTTGCCAGTGTTTACAAGAAAGATGGAACCTGATTCAGTGATGGAGTGGATAGACTCCCTAAACAATTTCTTTGAGACAGAGGAGATACTAGAACAACAGAGAGTGAAGATAGCCCAATCAAAGATGAAAGAAGCTACATTGACATGGTGGAATTTTCTCCAAGATGATAGAGTACAAGAAGGAAAGTGTAGAGTCGCTACATGGAAGAAGATGATGGATTTAGTGAAGGAAGCCTATGTTCCATTGGATTACAGTATCCAATTACACAAGAGGAAGCAAAACCTAAAGCAGAAGGAGCTAGATGTCAGCTCATATACAGAGGAATTCATGAAACTTTGTGTGAAGACAAAGGTAAAAGAAAGTGAGGAAGAAAAGGTAGCCAGATACTTTAATGGACTGAGGTTCAACATTTAGGAAGATTTGAATTTGCATAATCCAGATACAGTTCAGAAATGTTTTCAATTGACATTGAAAGTGGAAGAGAAGTTAAAGAGAAGACAAGAACAGAACAATAGAGGAAGAGGTAAATAGCAAAGAGGTGGAAGAAATCCTTTTAGAGGTAGAGGACATGGACATGGATATCAGGGAGAATCCAATCATGATAGCAGCAGAGGAGATAACAGTCAAAACCAGAGGGGAAATTACAATTAGCAAGGAAACTTCAGAGGTAGAAGACCTTTCAGAGGAAGATCCTAGGGCAGAGGATCTATTAGATGTTATAACTATAACAAAGAAGGCCATATAGCTAGCAGATGTCTAGAAAAGGAAACAAGTTCAATAGGAGAAAGGAGAACGAATCTGATCCAAGAACCTGATAGTCAAAGTGCAACAGGCTCTAATGCTTTTCAAAGTGTGAATGCTCCTGACAATTATGGATATCCAGAGAGTGGAGAATCTCTGATGATGAGAAGAACAATGACTACCATGAAGGTACCTGACAAAGAACCCCCACAAAAAAAGTCTCTTTTGAGAACCATTTGCAAAGAAAGAGGTAAGGCATGTAAAGTTTTAATTGATTCTAGTTCTACTAAAAATTTTGTATCTGATGAAATGGTAACAAAGCTTAAGCTTAGAAGATTGCCTCACCCATCCCCATATAAGGTCTCATGGCTTACCCAAGGTCAGCAGACGGTTGTAGAAGAACATGTTGTTCACAAGAGACACTATATGAATTCATGAATGTTGTCATTGATGGCAACAAAGTTCATCCCACACATCCGCAGGACATGGTGTGTCTCTACCGGAAGTCAGAGTGAAGAATGTTGTGGTCTGGTAAACAAGAACAGAGCATATGGCAAGGTCCGACAGACAGGGCTGGATCTCTCAAAAGAAGTATCTTGGTAAAGTACAGATTTGGGGAAGTAAAGAGTACTACCTTGAGTGATAGATTCCAAGGTTTTAGCCTCTGGTGATAGATGAGGCAAAAGATATGAATACTTGAGTACCAGGTTCTTGAGTGACAGTGTGAACAAAGGAAGAACTGACTAACAGAATATCAGACTACTTTCCAGATGTGTTACTGATGGTGTTAAAGGTTATGAAGGCATGAATCATGTTTGGCCAACATGATTAATGATTTCTACAAGTATATGCTTGATCCACATTACTTGATGTGTAAGGATTCAGCTGACAGAACAGAGTTTGTGAGAAGATTGACTATTCCAGGTGCCAACTAGAAAGATAATGAAATCACCTATGTGGATATATATAAAGGATGGATTTAGTTATGAGAAGTGTTGTTGTGGTATGCGGTATGCGAATAAAAAGGGCAGAGCAGAGCAGAAGCAGTAAGGAAGGTCCGGTATGTGAAAGGAAAGCAGCATAAGAGAAGAGGAAAGATGAAGTGCAGCAGATCAATGTACTGAGCCTAACCAGAACTAAACTCCAACATATGTGGATGCTTCCAATCAGTTCAAGTATTGTATAACATTCTTTTGTAGACAGTGTGTCTCCTTGTAGGCAGTGTGCCTCCTTTGTGAGCAGTGTGCTCGGGTAGTGAGCCCTAATTGGCAAGTGCCATTTTGTATTTCCTTATTCTTCTAACAGAGAATAATCTTTGGGTTAATCACCCCATGGTTTTCTCCCTTAACAGGGTTTCCACGTCAAAAATACTATGTCATGTGTTTTTCCTTTTCATGGTAATGTTTGCTTATTTGAATTAATGTTGCATTGATTAATAAGAAAGTTTAGAAAGAAGAAATAATTAGGATAACTGATTCACCCCCCTCTCAGTTATCAACAATTGGTATTAGATCTAAGTTCCTCCTAACAGAGTCTAATAGCTCGAGGAAGATCTGGGAGTCCAAATGGATGCATATGGTTTAAGGGAGCAACTCAAGACTGCCCTTGAGGATCTTGAATAGTCAAACTCTGAAGTCAATGAATTAAAGGAAAGACTCAAATAGGCTGATGATTTCATGAGAGAACTAAAAGACAAATTAAGTCTCTCTATGAAAAAGAGAAAGGAGTTGCTTCAGCAATTGGTAAGACAAGGTGAAGAAAATAATGCAAATGAAGAACTGACTGAGAAAACTAAGTTATGTGAAAAGTTATCAAAAGAAATCATTATGGTAAGACATGAAATGGAATCAAGAGTTATAAAGTTTACCCAAGAAATTGAAGAGAAAAGAAAAACTGAAGATAATCTAAGACAATCTCTCAAGGAGAAATCAGAAGATTGCCACCAGATGGATAGAATTATCAGACATCTTGAATCTGATCTTGAAGATGCTAAAGATAATGAAGAAAAATTTGAGGATCAAATTGTCTCTCTAAAAAGGGATCTTCAAACAACAAATGAGTATAAAGAGAAATTCAAGATAAGTTCTGCTCAACTTGAAGTTCTTCTTGGAAGTCAAAAGAAGGTAGATGACAAATGTGGTTTGGAATATGAGAAAGGAGAAAGCTCCGGATCTGGTCAGAAGAATTTTGGATCAGAAAATCCAAGGAATAGGCCTAGAAGACCTCCGGTAAGATAGCCCAATGCTCAGAGATATCCATCCTTCAAAGGATACTGCCACAGCTGCAATCACTTTGGTCACAAAGCTAATCAGTGCAGAAAGAGAATGAATCAGACTAACTCATCCTTCTCCGGATAGTGTTTTAACTGCAAAAGTTATGGTCACAAGTCTCATGAATGCAGAAATATGCAAATGAACAAATCATTCAATGGTAGATGCTTTGCATGCAATAGAGTAGGTCGTATGGCTAATTAATGTAGATCAAGAGGATATCAAACAAATATGCAAAGAAATGTTGTTTGCTAAATCTATAATAGGTCCGATCATAATGCAAAATTTTGTAGAAGCAAGAATCAGGAGAAAAGAGGTCCGGTATATCATAATCAGAATCAAGATAAGGGTAAACAAAAGGTGAATGCGGATGAAGTTAGGAATGAGATGAACAAGATTTGGGTGAAGAAAAGTTCAGAGAATGTAAAGGTTGGATCCACACCAGACTCTGGTGCTGATATTCCTTCCAGAAACTAAAAGGTGAGCTTTGGCTTAGGGGGAGACACAAAGAAAACCTTGATCCTCCAGCTAGTTAAGTGGTGCCTAAAATTGGCACATGAGAAGCTGCAGATCAAAGGGTTTCTAGAGAAATATGTAAAGAAGGTCAGGTAAAGATTTGAGAGATCTGCAAGAAAATTTAAAAAGTTCAAATCCTTCAAAATTGGTTCGGTTAAGCAAGTCTTCCGGTAAAATAGGTTTCTCACAAGATTGGCTTGCTATGAATCCAAATTGATACAGCTTGATCTACAGATACATAAGATGATCAGAAGGACAAGTGGATATGATGATTCATCACTAACATCAATCACAAGGGAATCATAATGATCCAGATGAGTTTCTTCCTCCTTGAACAAGGAAAACCAGGCAAATTAATTAATATAGGTCAAGCATTTATTGCAATATGATATTAGGGCTCGCGGAGTAATATAAGGGTTTTTCATTAATCACTCGTTCATTCTGCACTCAAGAAGAAATGAAAAGCAGAGCTCTGCAATGAAATTACTCAAGTTCATCGAAGATCACTTGCAGAAGTCATTACTTCCAGAGATCAATTCAACCTACTCTGTGAAACTGATAGGCGCAAAAGGTATTTTCTATTTTCAAATATCTCACTGCAAATCTCTTGATAATGGGTACTCCGAATATTGTAAAGATTCCTGATAGACCTCACCCTACATTTAAGAAACATCCATACAAATCCTTGGAGGTAGACCCCCTAGGTGCATTTTCTAGTGTTCTGCATGGCATTTTACACACTGAAGATATTAGGGTTTATATACATGCAAACATTGAAGAGTTTGGGGAATTCAAACTAAGAGACTTATACCACAAGCAGTTAATAGATGATTCTTTTGAGATCAAACCTCAGTATAAGAGCATCTGGGAAAAACACTTTGATCAGTTCATTTATTTCCCCTACTTTGAAGAAGATGAATGGGTCTAGTATGTATTGAGTAGGGTACATGACAACTTTCTATGGCTGAACAGGCCTTGCAAAATCACCAAGGAAGCAATTAGGGTAGTAACTGGTTTACACTCCTCCAAAGGAATACCTATCCTCAAATCTATCAAAAACAACATTGTAACTAAGGCCACCAGATCAAAATTTGATAAGAGGGCAATGACCATTGAATATATTACTGACCCAGATATCAAGTATGCATCTATGATAATAGGATACAAGATATATCATTCCAGTAGGGAGAATTTAGTATCCAGAACTGCAGTATACATAGCCTATGAGATGCTAAGAAAAAATGCAGAATATGATCTCTGTGAACTTCTCTTGAGCCAGTTAATGGAAAACATACAAAAGATCAAAAAGGACAAGAAAAACTCTTTCAAATATGGTGCACTAATAGTATGTTTATTTTTCTACTTCATGAATGAGTTGCCCGGATCAAATGGATGGGTATGGCAGAATGACAAACTAGTAGCAGTTCAGATCAGAGACTATTTGCATGGGCTTGGGGATGCTAAAGCAAGAAATACAGCCATGTGGGGATACTTCAAAAACTTTCAGAACATGATGCAATCAAGAGAAAGGATTCCCCAGTCTCTTGTTGAGAAATACAAGGACACAGTCTGCTTTATGGTAGAGACTGATTAGTGCCTAATGGAGGCAGTAGAACCAAGGATAGTCTAGATCATGCCCATGGGGTATGAAGTTGATGAATAGATTGTGGAGCTGCATGTTCAACACATGCTAAGTCAGCCTAAAGATTCAAAGGCAGAAAGGTTTGGAACCTTTGAGGAGCTGAGTTTAAAGATCCATGTGGAACTCAAAGAACCAGAGATGAAAAGGAAGGTGAGAAAAGAAGTAGAACATATTGCACAAGGGCTTGGGATCTCACAGGAGGCACTTGATGCCAACCAGGAAAAGAGACAAAAAGCTGATGAGGAGAAGAAAGAGGCAGAAAAAGGAAGCAAGAAAAGTGCTCCAGTAGAAACTTCCACCTAGACTAGATCTTCAAAGAGACCAACACCTATCCCAGCTAAAAGCTCAAAACTGGAAGTCCAAGCATCTGGCAAAGGAGAGAAAAGGTCAAAGACAAAAGCCACAAGGGCTTATGCAAGTCAAAGAGATGAAGAAGAAACTGAATCAGATGAGGGGGTAAAGGAAATAAAGAAGCAGAAAAAGAAAGGATCTGGTCAGCCCTCCACAAGCCAAGACAAGGAAGAAATAGTAGAGGAATTTGTTGAAAAGCCCACCCTATCCCTAGAAAGTGTAATCAAATCAGTCACTGTGGATGGAAACCTTCAACCAATGGCCGAATTCTATGATGATTACAATGAGGCCGACCAAAAGATCCTGTAGGAAGCTACAATTAGGTATCTAAACACTTACAATAAAGCTTTTATTGAAATTATCTCTCTAATTCTTAAGAGTCTAGAGAAGGAGTTGGAAATGAGAAAGACCAATGCCATGGCAAAAGACCTTGAGATCCGAGAACAGATAGCTATTCAGCTATATCCTTCAATTGATCTCAAGACAATGAACATGGTATTCAAAGACTGCAAGGATGAATTCAAGAGCAAAGCAAGGATGAATCAGCTTATGCTTAGTGAGACTAACAAGGTAGCTAAGGACACTGAAGAGATTCTCTAGAAAACCTTTAAAAGATTTAATCTTCCTATCATAGAGGACTTGGGTACTGATCCTACAAATGTTACAAAAGAAACTCCTAAGAAAATGTCAGAAGAGGTGGGCCCTGAACAGACCAACATTTCCCCTCCGATTTCCCCTACAGTCTCTGGATCTAAAGGAGAAGAAAAATCACAGGAGAAAGAAGCAGAGGTGAAGGAAAAAGAAGGTGACAATGCAAAGGTTGCAGAAGGATAGAAGACTTCAGCAGAGAAAACCACAACTGCTAGTGGTGGGAATGTAGAAGGAGAGAAAACTCCAAAGGATAGCTCCAAGACTGCAGAAGAGAAGAAACATCTATCTCTAGCAAGAGACACTGCACAAACTGTCCAAGAATTTCTGAGCAAAGAAACAATGGAGATTGATGAACCAGAGCTTCTACAAGGTCCATTCAATTTTTATTCTCTTTCTCTGGTACAGACAATGAAGATAGCTTCATTTGCAAATGCTAAGGCTAATGAAAAACTCCTAAAGTCTCATATGGAAGACTGTGAGTTGATAGAAGTTGCATATGGAGTACTAGAAAAGATCATACCATCTTTTCAAAAGGATCCCATAGCCTCCTCTTCTGGTAATCTCAAAACCTTAGTCAGCAGTGTTAGTACACATTTTGATTCTCTAGAAAAATCAGCTGAAGAAAAGGTCCAGAAGGAGTTTTTGGATAAGAGATTCTCAGAGGTACAAGGATTAATCACTAATGATAGGAGAAATATGTGTATTGGGATAAAGAGCTTAGAAAATGCTCTTAAGGATGGTGGTGTAATATACAAATTTTGTATCTCCTAGTCCAAAGTAACAGTAGAGATTGAGAAGAAAATAAAAGAGCAAGAGGATAAACTACTAAGTTTGTCTCAAAGTTTTGATCCTCTCTCTTCCTCCATAGTAAATCAAGAGTGTTAAACTATTGCAATCACAAATGCAATAAAGAATTTTGAGAAGGAAAGGAAGAACATGATCAATTGGATGGGTGAACTTAGGAGGATCATTGTCCCTAAGTTAGAGGCCATGCATGAGGCCATAAGTGAAGCTCAAATCACAGCCCAGACAAATGATCTGACAGATCTAAAAAGGGCAAATGCATTTGCATTCCTGTTGAGTGGGCATATCTTAATTTTGGACAGGATGAAGCAGAGTTGGGCGATAGAAGTTGTACAGTTGAAGAACATTTTTGCAGACATACTTAAGTATATGTAAGTACAACTTGTATATATATACTTATGCAGCTAATTATAGTAAAATTTTTGAAAATTTTGATGTGCGGCCCCTACCCTTTGCCATTGATGTCAAAGGGGGAGTGAGGAGTAGTGAAAAATAAGGAATCCAACTAAGGGGGAGCTCCAGAAAATGTATATAAAGCATCAGCCAAGGGGGAGCATAGTGTAAACACTTAGTCATTTTACACTAAGTGTTGCCATCAATGCCAAAGGGGGAGATTGTTGGCAAGAGACACTATATGGATTCATGATTGTTGTCATTGATGGCAACAAAGTTCATCCCACACATCCACAGGATATGGTGTGTCTCTACCGGAAGTCAAAGTGAAGAATGTTGTGGTCCAGTAAACAAGAACAGAGCATATGGCAAGGTCTGACAGACAGGTTCGGATCTCTCAAAAGAAGTATCTTGGTAAAGTGCAGATTTAGGGAAGTAAAGAGTACTACCTTGAGTGATAGATTCCAAGGTTTTAGCCTCCGGTGATAGATGAGGCAAAAGATATGAATACTTGAGTACCAGGTTCCTGAGTGACAGTGTGAATAGAGGAATAACTGACTGACAGAACATCAGACTACTTTTCGGATGTGTTACTGATGGTGTTAAAGGTTATGAAGGCATGAATCATGTTTGGCTGACATGATTAATGATTTCTACAAGTATATGCTTGATCTGCATTACTTGATGCATAAGGATTCAGCTGACAGAATAGAGTTTGTGAGAAGATTGACTATTTCGGGTGCCGACTAGAAAGATAATGAAATCACCTGTGTGGATATATATAAAGGATGGACTTAGTTATGAGAAGTGTTGTTGTGGTATGCGATATGCGAATAAAAAGGGCAAAGCAGAGCAGAAGCAGTAAGGAAGGTCTGGTATGTGAAAGGAAAGCAGCATAAGAGAAGAGGAAAGATGAAGTGTAGTAGATCAATGTACTAAGCCTAACCGGAACTGAACTCTAGCATATGTGGATGCTTCCAATCAGTTCAAGTATTGTATAACATTCTTTTGTAGACAGTGTGTCTCCTTGTAGGTAGTGTGCCTCCTTTGTGAGCAGTGTGCTTGGGCAGTGAGCCCTAATTGGCAAGTGCCATTTTGTATTTCCTTATTCTTCTAACAGAGAATAATCTTTGGGTTAATCACCTCATGGTTTTCTCCCTTAACAGGGTTTCCACGTCAAAAATACTGTGTCATGTGTTTTTCCTTTTGATGGTAATGTTTGCTTATTTGAATTAATGTTGCATTGATTAATAAGAAAGTTCAGAAAGAAGAAATAATTAGGATAACTGATTCACCCCCCCTCTCAGTTATCAACACATGCTTGGGTAGAATTTTAGATTAGAGCATATAAGGACAAGTTATTGTTTGATATTACTAAGATGGATGCTTGCCATCTTTTATTTGGTAGACCATGGTAGTATGACTTGAAGGCACGCCATGATGGTGTAAGAAACACCTATACAATCACCAAGGATGGTAAGGTGACAGAGTTACTACCATTGACAAAGAAAGAGGAGAAATCAAAAGGAAAGAGAGGTGAAGGTAATGTTGATGGAAGGAAAATAGTTCATGAAAGAAATAGCAGCAGAAGGTGTAGTTTCATATGCACTCATTTCATGTCTCATAGTGAATAAAGAACAACAGCAAGAAGTCAAGAAAGAGAAGAAACAGAGGTTCATAGACCCAGTTGTCCAAGAGCTATTGGATAAGTATAAAGGCATCATTTCTGATGGAATGCCAAGATCCCTACCACCTGTAAGGGATATTAGCCATTACATAGATCTAATCCTAGGATCTACACTTCAAAACAAAGCAGCATATAAGCTAACTCCAGAAAAAACTACAGAAGTAGCAAGACAAATTGAGGAATTGTTAGACACAGGTCTTATTGGTAAAAGTTTAAGCCCATGTGCAGTACCAGCTATATTAGTACCAAAGAAAGAAGGCACTTGGAGGCTTTGTACAGATTCCAGGGCTATTAATAAGATCACAATCAGGTATAGGTTTCCAATCCCTAGGATAGAGGATTTACTTGACTATTTGGGAGGTGCTAAGTATTTTACAAAAATTGATTTAAAGAGTGGTTATCATCAGATCAGGATTAGGCCAGGAGATGAATGGAAAACATCATTCAAAACCAATGAAGGGTTGTATGAGTGGAAAGTTATGCCTTTTGGTTTGTCTAATGCACCTAGTACTTTTATGAGGTTGATGAATGAGGTTTTGAGAGAATTCATGGTAAAGTTTGTCATAGTATATCTAGATGACATTCTAATTTTCAGCAACACAAAGGAAGAACATCTCAGACATATAGATTTGGTTCTCAAGAGGTTACATGAAGAGCAACTGGTGATCAATTTGGACAAGTGTTTGTTCATGCAAGAGGAGATCACATATTTGGGTTTTGTCATTTCACAAGGAAAGCTGCAAATGGATAAGGAGAAGGTAAGTGCCATATTGTCTTGGCCAACTCCAAGGACTATGAAGGATGTCAGAAGTTTCCATGGGTTAGCAACCTTCTATAGAAAGTTTATAAGAGGGTTTAGTCATATTTGTGCACCCATGCTTGATACCATAAAAGGAGGACAAAAGTGCAGATTTGCTTGGACTAAGGAAGCAGATGATTTTTTTGAAACATTGAAGAAGGTGGCATAGCAGCCAGTCCTTGCACTTCCAGACTTTAATAAGATCTTTCAGGTAGAATGAGATGCCCATCACATGGCCATTGGAGCTGTACTCAGCCAAGAAGGTAGGCCAATTGCATTTTTCAGTGAGAAGCTCAATGATGCTAAGAAGAGGTATTCATCATATGATTTGGAAATGTATGCTTTAGTCCAGTCACTCAAGAAATGGAGGCATTATTTGATGCCAAAGGAATTCATAGTATTCATAGATAATCAGGCTTTAAGTTTTATCAACAGTCAGGAAAAGCTGAACCACAGACACATGAAATGGGTAGAAACTTTGCAAGCTTTTACTTTTACATTGAAGCATAAGAAAGGAGTCAAGAATAAGGTAGCAGATGCCTTGAGTAGGAGAGCTCTAACGATCAACTAGATTCAGTTAGAAAGTGTTGGAATTGATTCATTGAAGACCATGTACGCTGATGATGAAGATTTTAGAGAGATATATTAGGTATGTACTTCTTTTGGAGATAAATATCATGCTGAGTTCTCTAAATTTCTGATCCAGGATGGATTGCTATTCAAAGGTGGACAGTTGTGTATTCCAAGGTGTTCTATGAGGTTGAACATCATTAAAGAGAAACATTGTGGAGCTATGGCAGGTCATTTTGGTTTGGATAAGACTCTTGATCTTGTCAAAAGACATTATTATTGGCCTAAGTTACAATCAGATGTCAAAAAGTTTGTAGAGACATGTGTGATATGTTAGAAAGCAAAAGGGAGATCAACTAATGCAGGTTTATATCAGCCTTTACCCATTCCTTCCAGACCATGGGAAAGCATAAGTATGGATTTTGTCTTGGGCTTACCAAGGACAAGGAAAGGATTTGACAGTGTTTTTGTTGTAGTGGATAGATTCAGTAAAATGGCACATTTCTTGCCATGCAAAACCACTGCTGATGCTTCATATATTACAGATTTGTTTTTCAAGGAAATTGTCAGAATACATGGATTGCCATTAAGCATAGTGTCAGATAGGGATGTGAAGTTTATTGGTCATTTCTGGCGAACCCTTTGGAAGAAACTGGGCACAAATTTGTCTTTCTCATCCGCATATCATCCTCAAATGGATGGACAGACTGAAGTAATCAATCATTCCTTAGGGAATTTGCTCAGATGTTTGACAAGACAACATGGAGAAATGTGGGATATTATCCTATCTCAGGCAAAATTTTCCTATAATGATACTGTCAATAGGAGTACAGGGAAATCACCTTTTTAGATAGTGTATGGTATGCATCCAAGAGGAATTTTGGAATTGAGAGATCTACCTGTAGCAGACCCTGTTAGTGCAGAGGGAGAAACTTTTACAGAAGCCATAAAAGAGGTTCATGATCAAGTAAAGACCCAGCTACAACAAACTACCTTGAAGTATAAAGCATATGTTGATAAAAAGAAGAAGGATGTACAGTTTGATGTTGAAGATTTAGTATGGGTTCATTTGAAGAAGGAAAGACTTCCTAAGGGAAAATATACTAAACTCATGTAGAGGAAGATTGGACCATGTCAGATTTTAAGAAAACATGGACAAAATGCTTATGAGATACAACTCCCTCCAAATCTTGGTTTATCACCTATATTCAATGTATGTGATTTAACTCCATACAAGCATAATTTAGATGAAGAACATGACCTACTATAGGCTACAGCAACTGATGACATTCCAAAACATGATCCCCCTAGTTGTAGAAGGTGTTGGACACAAGAGTGATCAAGAAGACATGGAACAAAAACTATTTGGAGTATTTGGTGTCTTGGCAGGGAAAACCTGATTCAGAAGTAGTATGGATGACTGAAGAGAAGATCCAGAAACATGGTGCATATCTACATACTCTCATCTCAAGTGGACTTGAGATTTCTTCTTCTAGGGAGTATGGTACAGGAGCACCCCTGCAAAATAGAACATAAGTCTATTTATAGTATGTTTGACTTTATGATGTAATAAGGTCCATTGGACCAATTCTTATGTTTTAGATTGACCTAGGAGGATGTGCTGGTAGTTAGAAGTTTGTTATGCCAGCTGTCTTAGCTGTCTCCTCCCAGCTGCTGGGAATCGAGTTGGTAGTACTCACGGAGGATTACTATTTAAGCCCTAGATCAGTTTGTTTTAGGAGTGTAGATAGAGTAGATACAGTTGATAGTTTGGTGAGTTTTTAGCATAGTAGAAGTAGAGACATTTGTGACATAGTGAGACTGTGAATCTTGTATGCATTTCTATAATTGAAAGTAAGAGATCCCATCAGTTTCCTTTATCTGGTTTACAAGCTATCTGTGTGTTGATTCTCTTATTACCGACAAAATGGATTCATTCAACCCTTCCACCGGTTGATTCTTTGAATTGGTGGAATGGGCATGTATCATAGTTTAGTTTACATTTTTGTTTCTCTATTTATGCATTTCATATTTGTGGGATCGATTGTTAGCATGATGTGAGTTATCCTAGCATCCTCATGTGCTAGGGTTTAGAAGAATAAATTCTAAGCTTGAATTGTTCAGGAGATGATCCGGCCCGATCGTCATGTTTTCTATGTGAAATTGTGAAGTTATGAGAGTTTTGTCAAAAATACACATTTGATAGATATACAACATTCGTATGTGACATTATAGACTGTGTATATCACATTTGCATCTATGCGCATATCGCTATCTAGATTGGGTCTTGAAGCTTAGGGAAAATGCCTGTTTGGAAGGCATCAGGATAAAATAGTTGGGATATATATTTCATGTATATATATTCTTCAAGATCATCATTTCATGTGTATCTATCATCCACATATCATTGTTGTATGCTGGAGCATGCATGCAGGTGAAGGTACAATCAATCGGGTCAATGGCAAGTCAAAGTCACATTTGATAAAGAAAGGAGGAGGATCATCTTTTGTTTGAACATCGGGTAGTCAAGGATCACATAGATCTTAGGATCATCATCAGGATATTACAGTACAACCTAACAATTCATATCATGCTGTGGAGCACATGAATGAGTCTTATATCCAGGTGACGTCGACATCGGAGGAAGTAACAGTGCATGTGACGTCATCGTCATCAGGACATTCCCAAATATCACCCAATAAAGTTTTATCCTGCCAACGACAAGTGTTTTGGCATAGGCGTAGGATATCGGGGTGATTAGTGCGTAGTGTTCACGGGAGGAATATTCGGTGGAATATTCGTCAGGTGCATAAAGTTGAGTATCGTCATTAGGATGTTTCAATATGACCTGATAAGTTACATTCTGATGCTGGTTCTGTAAGTTGGTCAAATATTAGGGTGACGTAAGCATTGGAAGAGAGGTGCATGAGGTTGTCATCATCAGGATATATGGGAGGAACCCAATATTTTATATCCTGCTGATAAAAGCTACAGATGATGCCGAACATCATGATGCTGCAGATAGAGTTTGGCGGTAAGGTGAATAGTGACATCAGGAGGATAATTGTGTTCATTGAATATGATGATGCTGCTGATAGGTGAAAGGTCAAAGGTTTATCTACAAGAGGATATTGGTTGGAGAAAATATGATGATGCTGAAAGAAGTATTAGCTATTTGGTGGGTTTAATGGGTTTTGCACCCTCTTTGTAAGCTTTTGTTGTGTGGCTCTGCATCACTATATGTACCAAAATACAACTATCTTAGGTACTCCAAACAATATCTATCTGTCTCATTGTAATGAACTTACCTATACAGGTCGACCAAATAGAATCCATACTAGATAACACAAAAGATCTACACACAAGAAACCTCTCAAGTGTGATGTAAATAGCATGGCCAATGCTTCAACTAAAACTAAAGAAATAACAAAACACACAAATATCAAACAATGCAATAAATAGATTTAACACCGCATTAGTAACATCCAAAATAGAGACAACTAGAGATAACATGTAGATTCTCCACAACTCAAACACCAAATCAACTCTAGATCCAATTTACTACAAACCCACAACAAAGTAACCATGGTTTAAGAACCCAACAAGCAACTCTATAGAAATGTTAAGTGATGAAGTGCATACCAACACTTCCACACCCAAGAAGGTTACAACCAACATCCTCAAACCATGTACAAAGCATGCATGAAAATATACAACTACCTCCATCAAGAATACCCTCAACAACAATTTCTTCATGCAAATCTACAAAATCATATATTTTGGTTAATATGTCAAAACTGAAAAACTATCCATGAAAAATATGAAACCACTTATACATCCATAAACTCACAAATATAAAAAACACCAAATCTATTGTTATGTATGAAAATAGGATTGATAAAATTGTGTGTTAATTAGATTTAATCAAACCCTTCTTTCACACATACATTCAAGGACATAGATCGAGCTAAGTCACAATTATGATAGAGGACTTAGCTATAGGTTTGATGTCGCTATAGATACTTGGAAAGATAGAATAGATTGATATTCTGTTAAAACCCTAATATGATTAGGCCTAAAACCCTAATTATGTAAAATCGTAAACAAACAGATGAAACATGACAAATGCTCACAAAGCAGGGCACTAAATGCATATTAGATGCATACCAGATTTTAGATTCTTGAAGATAGAAACTTCAGGGACAAAAGTGTAAGAGCCCTTGTCCAATGTAATGCTTTTTCTAAGGGCTTTGGGATAAAATATGCTTCAGCCTGTAACCACTTCAGAGATTCCTGACAATGCTAAATTGAGGGACAAAAGAGTGGGCACCCTTGTCCAATTAGGGATATTTTCTATCATTTTATTTAAATCCAAAATCTTCCTGCTCTTCTCTAACCTCATGCAACTCCTATCCACAAGATCTGACACTTGTCACATGTGATCACAAAAGAGGGGTTGGGGGTTGTGGTGTTTAGGAACTTGCCTCAGTCAAGCCTTAGAATGACATTCAAGCCTTCCAACATTGTTGTTAGATAGAGAGTGTGGGCCCTTTGTGGATAGAGGCAAAAAAATGATATGATAAATCGATTGAAACACAAAGTAGTTGTCACCTCGAAGGTGAAGCTCTCATGGGGAGATTACGATCTTTCACACCATGAGGAGATGGATTGATGAAGATAAATCTATAAGAAACAAGTACAAACACAACACAATACTTCTCTACAACACAATGAAAGCCTTGAGTATCCTTAGCATAAGATCACAAGTTCACATTATTCATCTCTAGTTAAAATGAAGTCCTAAAAATGATTATATATGCATTACCACTAAACTTTCATAATTTAAACTTAAGATGCCAACAAGGGAAAATTTTTAATGGTCACAAGCTAACATTTAAATTTGGGACCTTGACAAAATAGGGCAGGACTAGGGTTTGGATGTCCAAGTCTAGGGGCCTAATTTGGGTCTAGATTAATCTCTAGAGTGTCCCCTAAGTCCCATTTGTCATGGGTTCTGGGTGATTTTGCTCTGGGATTCATTTCTAACATGCATGATTAAATCTAAGGGACCTGGGAGCTAAACTTATGAGGTAAAAGTCCTAGGGGGACATTTTATGACATAACATTTAGCCCTTGCTTTAAGGTATGTATGATCTTATGACCCATACATGCATTAAAGTACAGTAAAAAACACATCAAACATGCCAAGTAGTTGAAGCTAAGGCATACACAAAGATTGAGGGACTATTTCTAGCCCCTAGTCTCAGGTAAGCACTAGAAATCACATCGTAGACACACAAAACACAATGAAGATAGTAGGAAGGATGCAAGACATAGAGAAGATAGTATTGAAGACATGCAAAACATGATGAAGACATGAGAGTAGTCACACAAAACGTGATGAAGTCATTGATATATCATTTTCATTTTCATAATATGTATGCATGGAAATAACATTACAACACAAAACCGCAAAATGTAGGAGGGACTCATCACCACACCCTTTACACTACACCAAGGGGGAAAACATGCCATATACAACCGAAGTGTAGGGGGCACTCATCACCACACCCTTTACATTACACATGAGGGAAAAAACATGAAAGACACATGGAATACATGAGCGCCGTATAGCATGCCATAGACATACTATACATCTTAAACATGACAAACACGGGCGATGGAATGAGCTTATTGCTAAGTCCCAACATCTCAAGTACATTGTAGACACACCTAAGGGTTGGGCTTATGCTACAACAACTGCCAAAGACACGCTTAAGGGAAGAAAGCTCAAGATCCAACCCCACCTCCACGGAGGACTTTTGTAATAAAAGGATGTGCACTAGCTCAAGAGATACACCATCTCACCTTCCACAGATAGGCTTTTGAATAGAAGGATATACACTAGCTCGAGAGATATGTTATCCCACCTCATGCAGAGGGCTTCTTTGATAAAGGATATGCTATCCCACCTCACAGAGAGGGATTTTTGATTGTAATATAAATAAAGATGTGTACTCATACTAGAGATAAATCATCTCACCTCATGAAGAGGGCTTACAAACATGATTCATTAGTACTAAAATCATCAAACAGATATCATTATATATGCCCCCACCTTAAGGTGGTTGATGTTATGTACCAATATCAAGCACATTAAGGTAGAGAGAAAACATGCAAGGGAAAAAGAGCTCTCACAAAGACCATGCCCCCAAGGCAACATGTGCTCACGATCACTGAATGTTCCCACAATCACAGTGATAAGATATGCTCAGATAAGATAACAAGAGAGGTTAGAAATCTTACTCTAAGATAAAAAAATAAATCAATTTATTAAATCTATACACGAAGACAGTCAGATCAAGGACCAAGGCTATACTACAAGTTCAAAACTGAGTATAACAATTGGGCTATACTATAAGTACCTTAGAACCGAGTGTAGCAACAAGGTGAGACACCAATCAAAGTGTACAAGAGTAGACTGAGTGTATTGTAAAATGTTAGTCACCAAAAATGCCACAAGATGATACATCACATGGAGTGATTCTACTAGTTAAACATCAGATATATGCATATATCAACCCTATCGTCATGTATGGACTAGGTCCATTTTTGCTTTACTTGCTGAAGGGACACATGGTCCATATTAGTATTTGTTTGTTTTTGTCATCCACTGACTAGGTAGAACCACTAGTAGAAGGTAAATAATAAAATAAGAGAGGAGAACAAGTGCCCTAGGAACACCATGTAGGAGGATGCCCCCAAAACACCCTCCACAATGCTATGCCCCTAAGGCATGACACACAACAATAAAATAGAGGAGAGGAACAATAGAAGAATGATTATACAAATAGAAGAATTGTCACAATAGAGGCAGTCTCCTAGTATCCTTGACCTTACAAGAGTATCAAGGGTCATCCTAGTAGGCCTAAACAACACATAGCACATCACGAGGGAGCACAACACATAAGAGAAGGTCATGTAAGTAAGCATAGATATGTTGTGAAAAAGGTGACCAACAAGTTTAGAAATACTTACCCAAAAATACAATAGTGCTAGTAGTTGTCAACTAGTAAATCATCCTCCTCCCAATCCTAAATGCCAAAGAGAGGTACATAGGGGACAAGTGCCCATTCAGATTCCTTATCCTTTACCTTATCAACCTTGGGATCTTCATGGATTTCTTCGATGTTAGGTGGTTCAATGTTTTCTTGTTGAGGTGATAAATTGTTTCAAGCCAAGGCTTTTCTTCTCTTCCTTCTTCCTCTAGCTTGTCGATTTCTTCTTGTTTTATTTATGATATTATCAAAAGGAGTCTCATGTTTTTCCATAGGTTTTTGTATCTCAGAAGAAGAGGTAGATGTGTGATTAATTCGTGGTGGTGCATTGCTTTGTGTTCTACAGCTCTCAATCTTTGTAGGGATGACAGAGGAGGAACCTCAGCATATATCCCTTTTCCTTTCAGTCTAGGGTGTTCTTGTAATGTCAGTTGCTCTTTAGGTATTGTTTATTGAATAGGGGGACCAACCAATCTAGATAGTAATTATGCTTTGTAACATTGATATCCCAAGAAGGTTTAGTTTGTTCTAGGCTCAGGTTCTTCTATAGGTTCTGGCTAGAAGTAGTCAAGTATAATGTTTTTCTGATCCATCATAGGCTGCCATAAACTATGGTGAATAGTTTGTATGGACCCATGGTGAGGGAATTTTACTCATTGGTGAAGAGTTGAAGGGACAACTTTCATAGCATTGACCCATGGATGGCCTAGTTTCACATGGAAGAGGTCAGTTATTAGGATAATATCAAATGTTTTTTCCAATGCTTTATCAACTACTTGAATTGGTAGAGAGATCTTCCCTATGATTGGGATGAAAATTCCATTATGTGTTTTTATCATCATGCTTGTAGGTTCATAAGTTTCTTGAATGAGTTTGTGTGAATAAAGGAACTCTTTTGTAACAATGTTAATCATGCAATTTGGATCAATAAGGGGTCCTCTTACTAGAGTCCCCATTATGTTAATAGTGATGTAGAGGGGTCCTTCGATATCTTCATGTGTTCTAATATTTGGTGCAAATGTTATTTCAGGTTCAGGGGTCTTCCTTTTTCTATTAAGGTGAGGGACCCTATGTTGATAGTAAGGAATATTAAGAGGCGGGGGGTGAATCAATATACCACAAAACCACGTCTTAACAAGTTTGTTAATCCAATTTCAAAAACTAATAATATAAAAGCAGAATAAGCATAGGAACAACAACAACAAAGACATAACACATGAACACCAGGATTTTTATGTGGAAAACCCAAAAAGGGAAAAACCACAGTGAGTGTTAGCTCACAATATATTAATAAAGCACAATACCAGATTACAATAAGCCTCACTACCTTAGGGCTCACTGCCTTAAGAAATGCTCACTGTAAGAAAGGCTCACTACCAAAATCGGCTCACTACCTAGAGAAAGAAAGAACAAAGAAGAATGACTCACTGCCAAGTTTAGCTACTCAAATTGCACCTACTCATGCATGGTTACAACTCCAATGAAGCACATAAACAACTAATTCAACACTCTTCATCTCTGTCTACCCTATTTCACTACTCTGCTCTTATTCGGGAATAAGATCTCTCTTCTTCTGCTAGTTGTTGACTTATCTTTGCATGCCTTCCACACACAAAATACCTCTTCGCACATACTACACTTTCAAAATGAAAATCCATTGGATATATATCCACAACAAGATTTATCTCTTAATCAAGTCGATAAACTACACCTGAAACAAGTAAACAAAGAGTTCTACTCTATTAGCTTAAGCTTGTGTTCAATCTGCATTGAAGACTCAAAAAAATGTGTACAGGTCTTCACATAGGTCAGCCCCAATCATAAAACCACTTAAATTAATTATCCAGACTCTATAACTTCTTCGCATAAGGATCTACCATGCCTCTCGGCTTGTTCCTTAAGAACATACTTGATCAATTCATTTGCCATATCATAACTCATATTATGGACCATAGGAGACTTAATAAATCATATCCAACAATTATTACTGACCTCTTAACAAGCCTTTAGATCCATAGAACTAGATAAACTTGTATGCTAAAATGCAGATCTTGGAACTGTTGCACTGTCACAGAGAAATACTATCAAACTGGAAGCCGATGTTAGAAATATTGTAGAATGTGAACTGTTGAACTTCAAGGACTGTAATCCTAGATTTAGGTAGTCATGACATATCTCTTAGTTGCCTCAGAACCACAAGACAAAATATGCAATTGCGGAGGAATGTAGACCATTTTACTTTGCATTGTACATATTTCTTGTCTTACCTCTGTTCATCCAAACTTAGACATTTTCTCCAAATGACTTCCTGAGGAAGTCATGACTTGAACACTAGAATATATCATCATCAAATAGATATGAGTCAACATACCTAGGCTACATTTGTAGGTCTTCATCTCTAGAGGCATATTGATTCACTTTTTGTCCCTTACTCTGAACACTGTTCATACTTGGTCATTTTGGCCTTTAGGACATGAATAATTTTGTGCCTTGTTGCCAATCCAAGTTGATCTTCTAGAATGATGTCTTCTTGTCATGTTGATGTATCCTCTTTGCCTTGTTTCCATCAATGACACCATCCCAGTCTTCTTCATAGTAGTGTCTCTTGCCAACAATCTCCCCCTTTGGCAATGATGGCAACACTTAGTGTAAAATGCTTGACTGTCTTGACTACTCCCCCTTTCTATATACACTCTATATTTCTTCTCCCCCTAAGATGTTTGCCCATTTTTCACTGATCATCTTCTCCTCCTTTGACATCAATGGCAAAGGTGTAGGTTCTGGAGTAAAAAATTGTCAAAACTATAAAATTTGCTATAATCTGTCGCATATTTACAGGTACAATCTTCAACTTTATTTTACATGTTTTGGAGGATGTCATAGAAAATGTTCTTAATTTGGGCTAGCTCACCATCCCAACTTTTCTTGGCATTGTCCAAAATTTGAATATGACCACTAAGTAGAAAAACTACAGTCTCTACTTTGTGAAGATCAGAGGGTGTGTCAGATTGTAAAGCTACTTGTGCTTCAGCTGCTAGATAAAACATAGAATCTAACTTAGGACTGATTATTCTTCTTAGCTGACACATTTTGTTTATGATTTTATCCCTCTCACTTATTAGATTATTCAAGTCATCATGAAGGTTGATGACTTGACTTTCCTTGCTACTCACTGATTCTATCACCAAATCGAATGACTTAGAAATATTTATCAGTTTTATCTCTAAATCCTTGATCTTTACTTCTATTTCCTTAGTGGCTTCCAACCAAGATAAGCAAAATTTGTATATGTCACTAGCTTCTTTAATGACACTCTGAATGCTTTTTATTCTATTATCTAGCTAGGCTTTGTCATCAACTATCATTTTTTTCAACTCATTCAATATTTTCTCATTAAACTCTTGCCTAACTTTTACATCTACAAATTTCTCAAAGGATTCAAAATATTTACTTACAAAGTTTAATAGTCCTTTGAGTTGATTTTCTGATGACAAAGAAGTATACTTCTAGTATGTTGGCATCAGCTTCTCCAAAATGCTAGATAATTCACCAATGAGTTCACTATCCTCTATGTGAGACTTTAACATTTTCTCTCTTGATTTTGCCTATATAATTGATGCCAATCTGAATTTTTGTACTAGGGATGTTGTGTCCATGTTTATTGGACCATGTAGAAACTTGGGCTCATCCAAAACTTGTTTGTTTTTCTCCAAAAGTTCTTTAACCAACTCTGCAATGTCTCTTGGTGTAGTAGAGACTTCTTCTTTCAAGTTGTGCTTTGGATCATCTAGAACCATGTCCTTATTAGAGTCCTCCTTTTGTTTCAATGAATGATTTTCCTTGGCCTATTCCTCCTTAGTCTTTTCATTGTCAACTATTTGATGTCTTGGAGAGGATCTTGTTTCAGTGTTAGTAGTAGATACTTCTTTCTCCTTAGTCACTTTGACCTCTTCATTTATTTCTTGATCAATATTTATTTCTAGAGCAAATGTATCATTTCTATGATATGTTTCTTTATTTTCATGAATGGTAGGGAGACTAAATTCCCTTAATATGTTTAGAGTGGTTTCTTCAGTTTCCTTTACCACTTTTTCAATGTCTCCTCCCATAAGAGCATTCATTCTTCTCTTTGACTTGAATTTGTTGGAAATTGCTTTGGAGACTTTTACTTTTTCCTCTGGAGTGATTTCCAAACATAGTTTTATTAAAGTGTGCTCTCTTAGTTAAACATCCTTTGCCATGGCCACTTCCTTTCTTGCAGACATTATGCTTGGCAAGCTATGTGGAAGATCATCAATTATTTCAATTAGGGCCTTGTTGTAGATGATCAGGTACTCTACAACATCAGTCTCAATGATTTTCTTGTTTGGATCATTATATTCATCATATAATTATGCAATAGGCTTCAAATTGCCATCCACTGTTATGGTTTTGAGAACATCTTCAAGACTTATGGTTGCTTCTTTCATCTTGGGGCACATCTTTTTTTTGCCTTTTCTTGGGTTTACCCTTACCGGAGGGTTTCTTTTTTCTGGTTCCGAAGGCTTTTATAACCTCATCTTTCATCTTTTTTACTTCTTCATCAGACTTTGTTTCTTCTTCATCAGTTATTCCTAGACTGACCTACATCCTTCTACCTTTTGTTTTCCATCTCTTTGTGCCTTTATCAGTGGATTTCTTGGCTGGATACTCCATACTTGTAGATGGTGTGGGACTAGAGAATGTAGCAGAGCTTCTTGAAGACCTCTGTGTTGCTTCAAACTTTTCTCATTTCCTTTTAGGCTCCTTTGGAGCCTTAGCTATTCACCCTCTTTCTTTTCTCTTGCTTCCCTTTCTACTTGTGCATTTTCTCTTACTTCTCTGATTTGTTCTTTAGAGAAACCATGTTTCAATGCAACTTCTTCTACCTCGTTCCTCAGTTTCCTAGAGATTTCAAGTTGTCTGAGTTCAACATGTAATTTCACTAATATCTCTTCATAGGTTCAAAACCTTTCTTCTCTATTGTCCTTGGGTTTGCTCAGCATGTATTAAGAATAGTTATCTAATATTTGTCCATCCACTTCATAACCCATTGCCATTATCTAGACTGTCTTAGGCTCAATAGCCTCCATCAAGCATTGATCTTTTGTAACCATAAAACATATAGTATCCTTATACTTCTCAACAATTTTCTTAGGGATTCTTTCTCTTGAATGTGTCATGCTTTGAAAATTCTTGAAGTACCCCCATAGAGCTGCCTTTTGCTCATTGTGGCTTCCAATGCTATTTAAATGATTTCTAATTTAGACATCTACTAGTTTGCTAGTTAAACAAAATAGATTCTTCAAATTTGGCAACTCATTCATAAAATAGAAGAATAGACAGATAATCAGCGTACCAAATTTGAAAGGGTAGTTTTTGCTTTCCTTAATCTTCTTTAGATTCTCTAGTAGTTGGATTCTTAGCAACTCACACAAATCATAATCAACATTCTCTTTGACCATTTGATATGCGGTGTAAATCATAGTACCGGAGACAGAGTTCTCCCGATTTAAGAAATAGATCTTGTAGCCAATGATCATAGAAGCAAATCTTACTGCATGGTCCATGATGTCATTTATGGTTAATACCCTCTTGTCAAATTGGGCTTTGGTAGCCTCTGTAATAGTTTGATTCTTCATGGCTTTTAGCAAGGGCACACCTCTGGTGGAATTTAACCCTCTTACTGCCCTAATAGCTTCCTTGGTGATTTTGAAGGGCTGACCTAACCACATGAATTAATCATGAATTTGACTGAGGATATACCAAACCCATTCATCCTCTACGAATGTAGGAAACTCTACATACTGGATGAATTTCTTCTCTTTTAAGACTTTGTATTCTTCCTTTAGGTCGAATTGATCATTACTTAAATACTTTAGGTATATATCTGAGAGTTTTTCACCATCGAGCTCATATAGGGCAACATGGATATAAGCCCTAACATCTTCCACATACAGAACTCCGTATGGTATTTTCAAAAATGTACCCATTGGATCAACTTCAGTTGCTTTAAAGGGATGTTTCTTGAATTTGGGTCATGGTTGCTCAGTAACATCAACAACTTGTGGGGTTACCATTGCAAAGATTCAGTAAATTTCCAATGGTAAATACCTTGTTATGCCAAATTAGGGTTTTCTTCACCTAGATTGTTCTAAGTTCATTGAATCTATGTTGATGCTTGAAATCTTACTTCAATCTCTATTGGATATCTAATAGTTTGAATGCAAATTGAGTTATAATGCAAATGGGTTTTCTTTTTATCCTCCACACTTGACCTAATTGTCATAAATTCTCATTCTCAAAAGCTACCTAACTTTTCTCTGATAGATACAGTTGATCAAAATTGCTCCACAATGTACCACACTGACTTATTTTCATCCAAATTTTCTTCCATAATATCATTCATATCAGATTCTTCCACACATCTTCATGCCAGATTCCAGCACTAACTGTCTGGCTAGGGGTTTTGGATTTTCAACACTACTCTCCTGAGCTAGAGCTCCCAATTTACTTCCTGAAGGAAGTATCTGCAACAGATGATGGTGTAGATTCATCCTTGACTTCAATCACATCTTTCTTTATTTCAACTAGATCAACCTTATATTTTCCTTTGTCATTCCTTTGCTTTGTTTTCCTATTTTCAGTATGGTGGTTTCCTTTCACATTTTTGCTTCTATAGACTCTTGCAATATGTCCATACTTGTTGCAATTGTAGCACACCACATTCCTTTGTCTTTGATTCCTTCTATTAATTGGATTTGATCTACATTGATTTGCCATATGTCCAAATCTGTTACATGTAAAACACTTTCCATTGAATGATTGACTAATCCTTGCATTATAGGAACCATTCCTTACTAGATTTTTGCATTCATTTGATTTGTGACAAATTTTCTTGCAATTGAAACATTGACCAGAAAAGAATGGAACATTTTGATTCTGATTTATTCTACTCTTGCACTGAGTAGCTTTATGACCAAACTTGTTGCAATTAAAATAATGGCCATTGAAAGATGGATACCTTTGAGAATTTGGTTGTCTGACCAGAGGTCTTCTAGGTCTTCTTTGATTTCTGAATTGGTTTCCTCTATTTTACTTTAACTCAGTGTTTGTTTGACCAGATTTTGAACTTTCTCCTTTCTCAAATCCCAAACCTTGCTTATCATCAACAGTCTTTTGACGAGTAATCATCTCATAAAGCTTTGCACAACTTAGCTTGAACTTTTCTTCATAGCTCTTGGTTGCTTCTAGATCAAATTTTAGAAGTAGCACTTCTTTGCCCAATTTTTCACATTCCTCTGATTTATCCTTAACAACTTGATTCAGATGCCTTTCAATTTCTTCCTTTTCAACTTCCAGTGTCAACCCATTTAGAAACTCATGTGCTTCATCTAAATGATCATTTAGCTCCTTGCTTATATGTTTGGCATTCCTAACTTGCTCTCTTAGATTTAGGATGCATTCATCAACTTCTTGTATATTAGCTTTTAGATCATTGATTTCTACCTTAGATTTTTCAAGATCAATAAGGGCTGCTTCTAGTTCCTTGTTGCTTTCATAATTTCCAAATCTTCTTGCTGCCATGATTACACTACCCTAGATCTTCCTCAAGCTATTAGACTTCTTCTAGGGAACCTTGATCTAATACTAATTATTGATAGTAAGGAATACTGAGAGGGGGGAGGTGAATCAGTATTCCATAGAACCACTTCTTAACAATTCTATTAATCCAATTTCCAAAACTAATAATATAAAAGCAAAATAAGTATATGAACAACCACAAAGACATAACACATGAACACCAGGATTTGTATGTGGAAAACCCAAAAAGGGAAAAACCATGGTGAGTGTTAGCTTAGAATATATTAATATATCACAATACTAGATTACAATAAGGCTCACTGCCTTGAGAAATGCTCATTGCAAGAAAGGCTCACTACCAAAACTAGCTCACTACCTAGAGAAAGAAAGAAGAAAGAAGAATGACTCACTACCAAGTTTAGCTAATCAGATTGCATCTACACATGCATGGTTACAGTTCCAATGAAGCACAGAAAAAATTGATTCAACACTCTTCATCTCTATCTACCCTATTTCACTAGTCTGCTCTTATTTAGCGATAAGATCTCTCTTCTTTTGCTAGTTGTTGACTTATCTTCGCATGCCTTTCACACACAAAATACCTTTTCAAACATACTACACTTTCAAAATGAAAATACATAGGATATATATATCCACAACAAGATTTATCTCTTAATCAGGTCAGCAAACTAAACCTAAAACATGTAAACAAGGAGTTGTACTCTGTCAGGTTAATCTTTTGTTCAATTTGCATTGCAGACTCAAACAAACGTGTACAAGTCTTCACATAAGTTAGCCCCAATCATAAAACCAGTTAGATTAATTATCCAGATGCTATAACTTCTCCGCATAAAGATCTACCACGCATGTCAGCTTGTTTCTTAAGAACATACTTGATCAATTCATCTGTCATATCATAACTCATATTGCGGACCACAGGAGACTTAATAAATCATATCCAACAATCTATTAAAATTAAGGAACACTAAGACAGGGGGTGAATCAATGTTCTGTAAAACTTTTTATTATGTTCCTTTATTAATTGACCACATACTTTCAAAAGAAAGAAGCATCAACTTAAGAACAACAATAACAAGATCATCACACATGAACACCAGGATTTTTACGTGGAAACCTGGTTAAGGGAAAAACCACAGTGGGAGTTAACCCACAAGATTTTATACTCTATTAAAAGTATTACAAAATGGGAAGGCACATGCCTTCGAGCACACTACCTAGGTCTCACTGCTCAAAGGAGGCTCACTACCTACAAGATCAATTACAAAAGTTCATTGAAATATTTGAAATGAAGAATAGCATCTAACAATGCAAGATTATAGTTTCGGTTAGGCTCAATATACTGACTTCACACACTTCATCTCTTACTGCCCTGTTTCACTGTTCTACAATGATCCAAACTCTAGATCTCTTTACTTCGCACTTGTTACTGCTACACTTCACACCTCGCACTTCATATTCACACATTCACATGTCAAAATGCTCAAATTCATCGATTATATATATCCACAACATGGGATTTCATCAACTACAGTTGGCCTCAAGAAAACTTAGAAACTTTTTCAAGATCACTATTTGTCAGTTGAATCCATACACAAACATCAATGCGGACCACAAATTGTGAATTCAAGTCACCACACATGTCAGCCAATATCAATAGATCTCATAAATTACTTAACAACCCACTTCTCTTAGTCTACACAAGGATCAAATACCAAGTCAACCTATTCTTCACCAGACTAAACTGTCTAAATAAAACTCGATACTCAAAAGCTTGTAGCTTTCAATCACTTCATCACCAGAGGCTAAATATTTGGATTTAGATAACCATGACATCCATTAACATTCCCTCAGATCTGTAGCACAATATGATAATCTATCAAGAAATGCAGACCAAAATGTTGAATCCTATCATATGTTATGTTCCTGTCTATCCAGACTTAGACAAATCTGTAATCTAACTTCCGGTATGGTCAAATGATACAATGTGGATGTGTAAGATAGATTCAGTTTCCATCAATGACAACACTTGACATGCCTAGCAATGTCTCTTGCAAACAATCTCCCCCTTTCGCATTGATGGCAACACTTAGTGAAAAATGACTAAGTGTTAGAATAGTTTCCCCTTACTATGTACACTTGTGATTTCCAGTGGTCCCCCTTAGATGAATTCCTCATTTTTCACTGCTCTCCACTCCCCCTTTCACATCAATGGCAAACGTCAAGGTGCATATCCAAAAATTCACACAATAACTTTATATACATATTTTCGTAAATGTACAAACAATCCTTATGTCTTATCTACATAAACTTTAACACATCACCAAAAATGTTTTTCAACAACACCAATTCACTATCCCAACTTTTCTTCATGCCATCCAAAACTAAAATATGACCACTGAATAGAAATGTTTGTGACTCTGCCTTCTCTACATTAGTGGGATCACTTGTCAAAGCAGCAGCTTGAGCTTCTATCAATGCATTGAACATTATTTCTAACTTAGGAGAAATCATTCCTCGGAGTTCATCCAATTTACCCAAAACTTTAACCTTTTCCTTCTCCAAATTGCTTAATTCATCAAGCAAACTCACTACTTGACATTTTGTAGTTATTACAAACTTAGTTAAGGGACTATAGGACTAAGATATGTTAGACAACTTAAGCTCTAGGTCCTTGATCTTCTTCTCAATATCTTCAACAACTTTAGACTGAGATAAACAAAATTTGTACACATCTCCTCCTTCAGTGAGGGTATTTTGAATACTCTTTACACTAGTATCTAGCATAATTCTATCATTGTCAATTATTCTTTTTAGTTCACTAAATCTCTTATCATTAAATTCATTCTGGACTTTGACTTCTACTGACTTCTCAAAACACTCAAAGTGAGTACTTATAGAATTTATCAGACTCTTTAACTGACCGGAGGGGGATGATGCAGCACACAACATACACTCAACAGAATTGTGCCATTAAACATGAGAGACAAAAATTTGGAAGCTGAAACATAACAAAACTTCTATTCATCAACTCTGCCACTACAATGAGAGAAAACTCTCTTATATCTAAGAAAAGAAAAAAAATTACCTTTTTTTGGCAGATTTCGACAATTGTCAGATTATGCCATTTTAGGTAATTTTACAATCACATCTTGAGAATCCAGTTTTTTCCCAAAAAGTGCATAAAGCTAAGGTAGGATGAAAAACCAACTAACATCCTAAATTCAAAACATGAGTTTCGAGTTATTAAAAAAAGCAACTTTTAAAAAACTAGAAGAAAACACTAATTTGCCATTTTGAGGGCCAAGATGAAAGTTTCAAGCCCTGAAAAAGTGCCAAGATGAGGTCCAACCGACTAGTGTCGGTTGGGAAACCACTGGCCACCTCATAACACATCCACCTATAAAATTTCGTAGAAAACCCACATCCGAGTCAAAAGTTATGACCTCCAGAAGTCCCTGCATCATTCTCCTTTGGTTGAAAAGAATGCAGCTCCTGCAAGTGAGTGTCTTCAAACTGCTGCCATTTGACAGGATCTAACCTCTGCACTTCCCACTCTGTAATCCATGTGCTATCTGTTGGTGGCAATCCTTCCCACTGTACTAAATACTTGTTGCAATGCCCTTGCCGAGTGTAGATAGTGTTCTTATCAAGAACCTGTGCAATCTTTTCCTTCTTCTTATGGGGAATGTGGTTGTGCCATGCCACCTCTGGTTGACTATCTTCAGCATCATCCTCACCATGGAATGCATATTAATCAGAAATATTATACACAGGAGAAATAGCGAGATCATCTGGTAAACTGACCTCATATGCATTATCATTGATCTTCTTTGTAATTCTACAAGGACCAATTTTCTTGTACTTCAACTTGTGATATGTTCTAGTAGGAAACTGCTCTTTTCTCAAATATACCATCACTAAGTCACCTTCACTGAATGTCTGATGTCACCGACTAGTAACCATTGAATTCTTATACCTCTCATTACTATCCTGCAACTTCTATCTCACTTCTTGCTGTAACTGTCGAAGGTGTTCTGCAAATGCTTCCCCATCATCACTGACCTGATCTTTCATTGGTAGCTATACCAAATCTAGAACACCCTAAGGATTCCTTCCATACACAATCTGGAAAGGGGACTTTCTTGTTGATCGGTTAACAGAACTATTATAGGCAAATTCGGCCTGGGGTAATGCCAAATCCCATTATTTTGGCTTTTCTCCAACAATACACCTCAGCAAACTTCCTAGAATTCGATTAACTACCTCTGTTTGCCCATTTGTTTGAGGATGATAGGCACTACTAAACTGTAACTTGGTCCCCATCTTCTTCCATATAGTCCTCCAGAAATGACTGAGGAATTTGGTATCCCTGTCAGAGGTAATAGTCTTTGGAACACCATGTAGTCTAACAACTTCAGAAAAAAATAACTCTGCTACCCTCATTGCATCATTAGTTTTCTTATAGGCAATAAAATGAACCATCTTGGAGAACCTATCAACAACTACAAAAATGGAATCATTACCTTGTTGAGTATGTGGAAGTCCCAACACAAAGTCCATGCTCAAATCTGTCCATGGTGGAGCTGGTGCTGGTAAGGGCATATACAATCCTATATTCTGTGAATGTCCCTTAGCCACTTGGTAGATTCTACACCTTGTTACATACTTAGTTATATCCCTTTTCATCTTTAGCCAGTAATATTTATCTTCTATCAAGGCTATTGTCTTGTCCTTGCTAAAATGTCCAGCCAACCCACTACTATGAAATTCTCTAATAATGTTGTTCCTCATAGAGCCAGCTGGTATGCATAGTTGTTTTCCTTTAAATAGATACCCATCTTGCATAAAATATTCACCCCTAAAGTGATCCAAGTTACCAGATACTGGTGCCTTCAATTGTTCCACAATCTCCCAAAAATCATCATCAGACTCATACAAATTTTTGATGGCATCAAAACCAATCACCTCAGCTTCCATTGTGGTCAAAAGGGCAACACACCTACTTAACGCATCTGCAACCTGATTTTGTTTTCCAGACTTATGCTTTAGTACAAAGTTGTAACCCTGCAAGATAGATACCCACTTGGCATGCCTACTATTCAACTTTTTTCTGTGTGTTCATATATCTCAGTGCAATATGATCTGTAAACAATACAAACTCCTGGGGAAATAGATAATGTCTCCAATGCCTCAATGCTTGAACAATTGCATAAAATTCCAAATCATAAGTAGAATAATTCTTTCTCACTGCATTTAGCTTTTCACTAAAGAAAGCTATAGGTTTTCCAGCTTGGCTAAGCACAACACTTATTCCCACATGGGAGGCATCACATTCTACTTCAAATACTTTATCAAAATTTGGCAATGCAAGTATAGGTGCTTCTGTTACCTTTTTCTTCAAGTACTTAAAGCTCTCCTCAGCATCCTTGGTCCATACAAACTCCCTCCCTTTAGTGCAATCTGTTATAGGAGCTACAATACTACTGAAATTTTGAATGAACTTTTGATAGAAAGTGGCCAAGCCATGAAAACTTTTTACCGCTGTGATACTACTTGGACTAGGCCATTCTAGAATTGCCCTGACCTTTTCTGGATCCATTCTGACACCATCTTTAGAAATGACAAAGCCTAAAAAAACCAAACTATCTTGCATGAACCTACACTTTTTCAAATTGGCATAGAGCTCCTCTTTCCTTAGCACACCAAAGATGATCCTCAAGTGTTGTAGGTGCTCTTCTTTGCTGTTACTAAATACCAAAATATCATCAAAATAAACTACCACAAACTTACCAATGTAAGGGTGTAGTATAGTTCATCAATCTCATAAATGTGCTAGGTGCATTTGATAACCCGAATGGCATAACCATCCACTCATATAATCCATCTCTAGTCCACTCATCCCCTTCTTGAATTTGGATTTGGTGGTAGCCACTTCGTAGGTTGATCTTGCTAAAATATTTAGCCCCTGCAAGGACATCCATCATGTCCTCCATACGAGGTATAGGAAACCGATACTTGATGGTAATCTTATTAATTGCTCTGCTATCAGTGGACATCCTCCATGTTCCATCTTTTTTTGGGGTTAACAATGCAGGTACAACACATGGGCTCATGCTCTCTCTCACCACACCTTTACTTATGAGTTCTATTACTTGCTTATTCATCTCTGCATGTTGTGTTGGATTCATCCTATAAGTTGCTTGGTTGGGTAGAGTTGCTCCTAGAATCAAATCAATATGATGTTGAATATCTCCCTTTGGCGGTAGACCATCAGGCAATTCATTAGGTAAAACATCAACAAATTCTTTCAATAGCTCGGCTACTTCTGGGGGAACTGAAATGTCTTCCTCTTCACCTTTTTTCACTACTAATGCATAGCAACACCCTGTCACCTTCATTTCTTTAACAAGATCTCTTTCAAACAACATGGTCTCACCTTTTCCTTCATCCTTGAGAGGCAATAAAATCACCTTAGCGCCATCTTTCCAAAAGGTGTATGTGTTTTTCTCTCCATCATGCATAACTTTTCTATCATACTGCCATGGCCTTCCCAATAACACATGACATGCATCCATTGGGACAACGTCACACCATATCTCATCCTGATAGATCTTCCCTATGCTAAACTTAATTAGGCATCTTTTATCAACAGTGACTTCATTTCCCTTTTTAAACCATGCAATGCGATATGGATGAGGATGTTTTTCACAGTGTAAATTCAATTTTTCTACCATTTCTTTAGAAACCATATTTTCACAACTACCTCCATTAATAATGACTTGACATACCTTGCCACCCAAAGTGCATCTGGTTCTAAAGATATTGGTTCGAAGCCATGAACCATTAGAGCTTTTGGCTTGTGTTTTCTCCTTCTCTCGAATCACCATTGCTCTTCTCATCATGAGACTTTCTCCCACATCTGGTGGAACCTCCAGTTCTATCCCTTCCACTTCATGCTGCATTTGAATCATGTTCACCCTAGGTTGTCCTCCTTGATTTCTTTCTTGCATGTTATAATTTGAGCATTCAAATGCCCTATGACCTTCTTCTCCACATCTAAAAAAAGTGAAAGGCCTTCTCTAGTTTTCCCATCCTCTACCGCTACCATAACCTCTACCTCTTTGAAATCCCCTTCCGCATTCTTGATTTGGAGGATCTTGCCGAGTGTCTACTTGTCTTTCCAAACCATGGGATGACTCTCCCCTACCATAATTTGAACCCCCTCGAAATGGGGTTGATGTACCCCTTCTTCCTCCTCTATTCCTCTGATGGTACTGTCTGTTTTGTTTTTCTTCAGCCTTTAGAGCCAATTGGTAAGCCTCTTCCATATTGTTGAGTCGATGCATGGTCAATTCATCTTGAATAGAAAATTTCAGGCCATTCACATATCTAGTAACCATTTGTTCATCAGTTTCTTGATGCTCTATACATATAGATAGTGTATAAAACTCATTTGTATAATCTTGCATAGAAGAGAGGTTCTGCTTTAAATTTTGAAACCTATGAAAAAGGGTTTGCACATAATCTATGGGCAAAAATTTTTCTCTCAACTTCTTCTCCATTTTATTCCATGTCTTGATCTTATCCTTGCCTTTCCTTGTTCATTCCTTTTGAAGATGATCCCACCAAATCATTGCATGACCCTTTAATTTGGTGCATGCGAATTTTACCTTCTTCTCCTCTGTCATGGATTTCCATTCAAAAAAATTTATCATGCCATTCAACCACTCTATCAACTCCTCTGGTTTAAGACTACCTGCATAATCTGAAACATCTACCTTGATCCCTTCATTTTTTCCTTCTAAGGCCCTGAGCATCCTCTCTTCAAAACTCATGCCTTCTAATTCTTCTTCTTCATTTTCTATATCTTAATTTGCACCTCCTTGACCTATCTCTTCATCAGATTCATCTCCTCCTCTACCCAGTCGTTGGGTTTCCATCTGTGTTGTAAGTTCTGCTATTTGCCTTTGCAGATTTTGCATTTCTCTATGCATCTGGGTAAGTCCGCCTCTTCCTCTTCCTCTCCCAGCCATCTTCCTGCTTTGATACCAAATGATGTAGTACACAACATACACAACAGAATTGTGCCATTAAACATGAGAGACAAAAATTTGGAAGCTAAAACATAACAAAACTTCTATTCATCAACTCTGTCACTACAATGAGAGAAAACTCTCTTATATCTAAGAAAACAAAAAAAACAAAAAATTACCCTTTTTTGGCAGATTTCGACAATTGTCAAATTTTGCCATTTTAGGTAATTTTGCAATCACATCTTGAGAATCTAGTTTTTTCCCAAAAAGCTCATAAAGCTAAGGTAGGACGAAAAACCAACTAACATCCTAAATTCGAAACATGAGTTTCGAGTTATTAAAAAAGCAACTTTTAAAAAACTAGAAAAAAACACTAATTTGCCATTTTGAGGGCCAAGATGAAAGTTTCAAGCCCCGAAAAAGTGCCAAGACGAGATCCAACCGACTAGGGTCGGTTGGGAAACCACTGGCCACCTCATAATGCATCCACCTATAAAATTTCGTAAAAAACCCACATCCGAGTCAAAAGTTATGACCTTTGGAAGTCCTTGCATCAGGGAATGCTGATGAATCCTTCTGAAATGTAGGCATGATTTTCTCCAAAATGCTAGATGCAAGACCAAGCAACTTACTATCTTCTATATTAAACTTCAAAATTTCCTCTCTGGCCTTAGCTTGTGTGAAAGAGGCTAACTTCATTTTCTGTACTAGAGAAAGAGAATCAAAATTGATTGGACATTGTATTATATCCAAATCTTCTGTAACTTGTTTGTCTTTCTCCAAAATTTCTTTCACTACTTCTGCAGTGTCTCTTGCCCAATATGATGTTTCAATTTTAGGGCCTGCATTTCTTCCATTTTTGAAGTCAACTACATTGTCTAGCTTATGATTTTCATTCTTTTTCTCTGCTTCTACTCTCTTTGCATCATTAGTAATGTCTACTACATTCTGTTTAGTGTGAAAATTGATAGTTTGTTTAAACTAGGTTAAATACTACCATTTCTCCACTAAGCATTGGGAGGAGAAGGACCAAGCTTGTTGACAAGCTTCTAATCACTTTGTTTATCCCTTACGCTTGCATGGTTGTGAAACCTAAGGCCTTAATCAGGATTTTATCAAGTTTTTTCCTTTCAACCAAGTAAAACCCTAATTATGCCTTAAATCAAAAATATACAGAAACTGATGAAACAATTGGCAAAACTATTCACAGAAATGTAGAGATAGGGTTTCATAGACTATGCACCTAGATTTTTAGGGTCACTTAGACTAGGGTGCCCACTCCAGTGTCCCAAAAGTTCCCACACTAGAAAATCTTCTACATAGGGTGTCTGAGACTGCTAAAAGGCTTCCAGATCTCAGAATAGACCCCTGGTTGGACTAGGGCACCCGCTCCAATGTCCCGCAAGTCTCAAAATCTAAAAATTTGAATGTTTGTTGCAACTGTACCCACAATATCCTGCTTTTTATAGCTTCTTTCTGCTAGAACCTGTGAAACACGATATGCACCTTCAAAGGAATGAAAATGTTGTGGCTATATAGAAGCTTGCCTCAGTCAAGCCCCATCTTTGGTATTTTTACCTCAACAATAGCTAGAGAAAAAAGATTTGCAGAAGTGTGTACAAACCTAACAATGTGTGTAAGCATAAAATATCAAACCCTAGATGTCTTAATCAAGGGAAGATCAATAACTTGCTTTGCATCAATAAACACATACAACTTCACCTCAAGGAGATGAGATAAATGAAGACTTGTATGAACAAGAAGGTGAATCAGCAATGTCGGCGGAGGATCTCCAAGCTTGCTGTTAGAGGCTTCAACCCTTCTCCTAATCATGCAAAGGGTGTACAAACCCTAGGAAGAGGAAGATAAACTCAAGATCCTAATTCCTAATCTCCATCCATTGTCTCCAAGATAGCAAATACAAAAGACTTTCAAGAGCTTTAACAAGTCACTGATCTTCAATGGCAATTGTAGTAGAGTTTTGGCATCAATCTTGCATAAGAATTGTGTGTAATAAAATGATTTGCAAATGTCTTTTTATATCTAGCTTTAGGGAATTCAAATTTTGAAATAACGTCTCGATATCGCGTGAAAATTAAGAATTTGAAAATAGAATCTTGAGGCACTGAATAGGAGCCAACATCCCACCAAAATTCAAAATCTTGGGAAATAGAGGAGGACTAGGGTGCAGGTGCCCAAGTCTAAGCCCCCATTTCCACTCAAATCTACATTTTTGGGGGTCCTAGGGACCCAAATCTAAAATCCCCTTTTTGGGTTCTATCAACAAGTTACATCAAAAAGTGAATAAACTGCTCCTAGACTTAGTCAATCAGGGTTTTAGGAAGGCCGAAAAAGAAAAAGGTTGAGACGTCACCAAGAGTGAGGAACTAAACCGAGGGAAATTGTACCATTCCATATAGGACAATTTCCAACATTACATTTAGTCCCCACTTTAGTGGCCATATGATAGTACGTACATATGCAACTAAAGGAAAGTAATACATCAATCATGAAAAGCATACCCAAAAGGATAATGTAAAGGAAGCCAAAGGAAGGAGCCCCCAATTCTGTAATCCTGCAAGACCACAAGGTTAGGAACTGCAACCTGCAAAGGAACACTTGTTAGAGAAATCAAAACCAAATCATCTTGCAACCACCACCAATAATTTAGTATCAAAATGATAAGGGGGGTGAGTGATGACGAAGGGAGGAAATCGAGGGAGATATATGCCCCCCCTTGTTTCTGTTTGGTTAGTTCGAGAGTAGAAACAAGGAGATATCCATGCACGTCAATTTCAAGGGAAATGTGTTATGAGGGTCATTTGAAGAAATAATGGTCAAACATAACACATTGGGGAAGAGAGAGCGGAACCCAGATTCTAATGCAACAAATGGCACTAAAATCAGAGTTCGACAACTCAAGAAAAGGGTTCAAGAGTGAAAGAGCACACTTTTGGACCTAGTTACGGATAGGAATTCTCACTCACTTACTTTATGTAAAAGGGAGTTGTCACTTATCATTAACTCATTCTTGTTTCTTATCATTGTAGAAAGAGAGAGAGAGAAGGAGAATAGGAGAACAACCATGCTGAGCTGATGTCCATATCATCCACCATGACTAGAGATCTCTGAGTCTGAGTGGCAGAGAGATATTTCAAGGCCAAGGTAGGGTCCTGATCTAATTCTTCTGTCATCTTTCATTGTACTTTTTCTTTCACATTTAGCAATGTCTATTACAAGAGGGGAAGGTGCATAGGGTTCCCAGACAGGGGCACCCAGTCCACCTAGGGCGCTAGAGTCTCTCTAGGGTACCCTAGTCCCACAGGGGTGCCAGTGTCCCTCTAGGGCACCCTTGTCCATAGAGGACACATGCCCTAGGCACAGGAATTCTATTTAGTTCTTGATAGCTTATTTTGGTGTCTAGAGTGGATTCTAATAGTCTTGCTTTCTTTCTAATCTGCAGGATGTCCCTAAGATGCATACGCACACAAGCGGTCATCTAATGGCACTTCTATGAGAGTACACTAGCACTTTGACTACCATAGAGAGAGAGCATTTACAAATGGTGGGCCTATGGTGGGTGTTTGTGATGCCCATAATCAGATTCTACTAAGCGATGCTCATGGTACTGATGGAGAGATGGGATGTAGATACATCCACATTCCATTTACCGACTAGAGAGATTACCATCACACTGGAAGATGTATTCAGGATCCTTTGATTGCTGATCTGAGGAGAGATAGTGAGGGCTGTTGGACATCACTTAGAGAGGTATACTTGTGAGAGTTAGCTATACTACTTGGGTCACACTATTTCTTAGGCAGAATGAGGACATATTCAGCTCTGTTGGCTAGAGCAAGGATGCAAAGACACTCCCTTACTATAGAGGATCATGATTGTCACATTCACACTAGCTATCACACCATATGGACAAGGCACTCACCTTCATGAGGGTCTCATTCACACCATTAGAGCAATGGAGGAGCATCAGACTATCTACACATGGGAGCACAGTATGCTTCCACACTTATATTGCGACTTAGGGTGATATGTCCACTGAGATGCATAGTCTGATGGTCTACACATTACTATAGTTTTGGACCTTTGAGCACATCAGGTGCACACAATCAGTGGGTTTTCCTATAGAGGCATCATTCACCCATCTACATGTCCATCCCCATCCCCATCCACTAGTTAGGTGTTGGAGGCATGACAATCTGTTATACTGGAGAGTAGTATTTGACAGATTACAGCCCGATGACATCATTTGGAGACCATACCGTGGCAACATCAGATGGCCTGGCAAGTAGAGGTAGTTAGCTCAGATGCAGAAGGATTAGTTGATGACCAGTCACCTTGATAATACTATTTCTTGGTTCTACTTTGACAGGGTGGGACGATAGTTCAGATAGATACATGATGCTCCTGTAGTTCACCTGAATGCATGTGCAGCTTAGAGTGCAGTCAGAGCCAATACTATCTGATGGTTGACTATAGTAGACGTGCCACTTAGCAGTGACAAGGGTCTTAAGGATTCAGAACCAATGTTAGACATAGATGATGTCAGATGTACCCAAGCATATCAGACCTGGTGGCACACAACATGGCCTGCACTTATCTTTCCACCTGAGCACCCTATAGGGGATGCCTGACCTTGGGCCGGTCACGAGAGTGACACAGGGTTGGAGGATGACATCAATGATTTCATGGGATACTATGATCTTGAGTAGGATGAGGACGAGGATGAGGATGAGTCTGAGGAGGTCCCATCACAGTATGTCTTCAGAGCAAGATCACGATAAAGTCAGCAGGAGGCAGACACTAATGAGGAGACCGAGTCGAGACCACAGTCAAAGGATTGTGGTCCTATTCCTGTAGATGATGTCAGGCCTAGTCAGATAGAATGAGGAGAGAGTAGTAGGTCTATGCCCCCAACTGTAGATCAGACTGTAGAGCTCATCACATCATCGGCGATCTAAGATCCATCCTAGCAAGATGGAGATCCAGGTTAGGTTTGATTTATTATTTTGATGTTTTGGTATAGTTTATTATTTGTGATATTTATATGGGAGTCTAATATCTATCTCATCCTTCTATTTTGTAATTGGGATAGATGCATGGTGAGACTTTGTGAGTTTTTTCATAGGAGACATAGTACTGACAGATGCCTTAGAACAGTGGGTGTGGGTAGGTTATCACCATGATCATCCGCTGGGTGACATGCTGAGATATTTATGCCATTCGTCAGATACATGAATGCTACAGAGGCTATGTTAGAGTAGTCTGCATGAGAGAGAGAGGAGTTTTGACAGAGACCTAAGCATGCTAAGGCTAAGCTTAGGGTACAGTGAGAGCAGATGGTAGCAGTTCCTACATCGGAGGCAGAGCTAACTGTCAGTGAGTTCTTACTGCAGGACGTCCAGTAGGCAAGAGTTGATAGAGACAAGGTCCAAGTTGAGAGAGACCAATACCAGAGGATTTACCAAGAGGCACATGAGCAGGTGATAGAGATGAGAGGTGAGATTAGGGGGTTACGATTACGAATCATCTCTAGGAGTCATTCGTGATCTGTAGCCACACATGGTCAGGATTTTGTCACTTGCACACCATAAGGGCCTGAGGGTACTGGGGATCAATGATGTATAGACTTTAGGGACTATGACATCCTATTTTGTTTTGAGGGATAGTCAACTTAGATGTATACATGAAGATGATATATATATATATATATGATGATGATTTATTTTGATCTATCACATGTGATTTTTGTAAAAAATGCAACTAGTGATGATGTCTAAATGCTGTAATTAATTCTATTGTGATATACTAACAATTTTAAAAAGAACATGTAGTAACAAGCACAATGATTAATTATTTTACACATAACTTTAATTTCCATGCTATATTCAGTTAATACAAAAGTGATCTAAGCAATGACTACTGAAATACGATACAACAATGATCAACTAAACAAAGATATAATGTTAAATGAATTAAGACAAAACCATGATATCTTGTCGAAATTGAAGCTAATCTATGTACTAAGTTATCTTAGGAACATTTAACAGTAGATCTCAAGCATAAAATCTTTTGAGGTGCACTGCATTTATAGGTTCTTTAAGAAGCGTACCTTGCTCATCGGCTAATTTATACACTCTAGATCCAAAGGTTTCAGTGATTATATATGGTCTAAGACAATTAGGGCTAAACTTACCTTTTTCACTAGGCAGTTCATTTATGTTGCATTGATTTTCATATAGAACCAAGTCCCCAACATTAAATGAACATTGAATGACTTGCGCATTATAGGCTTGTTGTATTCCTTTTTGATAAGCCTTGAGATGTTCAAGAGCATGAATATGTCTTTCATCAAGCATCTCAAGTTCCTGTAATCTTTTCTCTCATTCTATGTCATCATCCATGATGTCTCTTAGAGAGATTCACAAGGAAGTAATTTCTAACTCCAAGGGCATTATCGTGTCTATGCCATAGACAAGATTATACGGTATGTTACCAGTAGCCATTTGAATACTTGTTTGGTAAGCCGATAAGGAACAGGATAATTGTGTATGCTAATCTTTTTAATGTTTATTAACAATTTTCCATAAAATCTATCCAATAACCTTGTTTGAAGCTTCTCATTGGCCATTTGATTGAGGGTAATAAGGCATAGAGAAGCAATGTTGTATATGATATTTTTTGAGGAACGTTTTCACATCCTTTTTCTTAAATGGTGTACCATTGTCCAAAATGAAGGCAGAAGGTATCCCAAATCACTAAATTATGTTATCTTGTATAAATCGATAGATTACATTGGTGGTCATGGATCACAAAGGGACCACTTTGACCCATTTTGTAAAGTAATCAGTAGTAGTAATGATAAACATATGTCCTTGAGAGGAGGGTGGGGAAATTTTACCGATTAGATCCAAGCCCCAGATAGAGAATGGCCATGGTGACACCTGGGCATGAAGCTCTTGAGCGAGAGAATGGATTAGGTGTTTATGTTGTTGACATTGCAGGCATCTCTTGACATAAGCAAAGGAATCTTGTTCCATATGTTGCCAATAGTACCCCATACGTAACAATTTTTGTACCAATGCTTTTCCACCAAAATGCCCTCCATAGGCACCAGAGTGAGCTTCTTCTAAAGCTATCAAAATCTCTACATTACTTAAACATCAGAGTAAAACACCATTATAACTTCGTCGATACAAGACATTCGATAATATAATGTATCGCGCTGCCAATTTTTGTAAACAGAGTCAGACATTCTTAGATGTTGAATCAGGAATGGTTCCATCACATAGATAGTTGAATATGTAGGAGAACCATTCATCTATGTATGTGTTACCACAGAGTTCCAAATTTACAACTATAGGGCTTTCAATTATCGGTGTCTTAAGATTATGAACAACCAAGGTAAATTCCTCAGGAGAACCATTAGAGGATATAAGGAAAGCTGCACTTGCCATTGCATCCTCATGTCGATTATCTTTCCTGGGAATGTTATCAATCAAATATGATTTGAATTGTTTTAAGAGAGATAATTTAAACTCACGATATTGAGATAGCTTATCATGCTTATTTTGATACGATCTCATTATCTATTTAACAATTAATTGAGAATCACCGTATATTCTAATGTTCTTGATATTAAGAGCCAAGGCTGCATGAAGTCCAGTGATAAGAGCTTCGTATTTAGATATATTGTTTGTACTTAAGAAATCTAAGTGGTAAGATAAGGGAATTGGCTTACCAATAGGGGGTATCAGTATAACACCAGCCCCAGAGCCAGTTCGACATTTTGATCCATCAAAGTATTACTCCTATTTTTCATCTGTAGAGATTGTTAAAATCTATTCATCAGGAAATGCATCGACATTTTGTATAGAAAAAGGTGATGGAGCATAAGATAACTAATCGGCTATCGCTTTCCCTTTAATTTCTTTTTGTGAAATAAATTTGAGATTGAATTCTGTTAACAACATAACCCATTTAGCAAGACGACTTGATAAATCTATTCTTGCAAAGAGATGTTTTAGAGGGTCAAACTTTACCATTACATGCACTTCAACATTTAAGAGATACTGTCGATGCTTTTGAGTGGCAAACACTAAATCTAGGCAATGCTTCTCTATAACTATGTATTGCACTTCATACCTGAGTAAAGTACGAATGATGTAATAGACATCACATTCTTTGCCTTCAGAATTATGTTGTTGCAAGTATGGACCTAACCGGTGTTGTCATTGATGTCAACATACTCCTGTTGCATTGATGATAAGGATTGTGTGAGCTGTGTGCTGAGGATATTGAGAAAATTAGTCCTAACCAGGAACAAAGAAGAACAGTGAAGACAGTGAGCTAAAGATCCTAGCTCAGATGAAGATCAGAGGATGTGCATCAAAGGGTTTGTAGATATGTGTCTTAAGATGATCTAGTAAAGATTTCAGAGGTCCACATGAAGATCTGAAGAAGTTGTGGTCTCTCAAGTAAGACCAGTTCTGGCAGATGTTCAGAGGTGAGAGAATGACATAGATAGGTCTAGTGAGATCCAGAAATGCAATATCTTGTTCTACATATTTGGTGGAGTGTTTAGGAAGTCCATGTGAAGTGATAACTCAATTAGTTTGTGGTGTGGAGGTCTGCAAGCATCTATTCCATTGTGATAGTGATGACAGACTGTGTTCTTGAGGTTCCAAATGAAGGAAAGAATGATTTCAGTAAGCAGATGTAGTATGGATGTCCTTGGTGATTTAGGAAAGCTTGTGGAGGTCTTTGGATCATGTCCAGTTTGTGTTGGTGGTCCGCATTGGAGTTTGAGCTTACAATTGAATAATTACTTCTGGATGATGGTGTTCTTCCTAAGTCTGGCTGACTGAATGAGTTACACATCCTGCGGATGATCTTAAAGATGTTATGTGAAGATTGACGTGTTCCTAGAAGAAGATTGAAGTCTTGAATCTGTGTGGTTGACAGTGTATTGATCCGCGTGAAGACTTTTGTAATTAGTCTTGATGTATTTACTTTGTAATGTTTGCCGACTTAGATGATCATTTCTAAGTTGATGTCTTGTATAAATAAGGAATTGTAAAGTCTTTTCAAAGTGTGCTTGCAAAGATGAGAGTGGAGTAGAGAGGAGCAAAATGAAAGGTAGAGTAGAAGTATTGAGCTTAAATAGAACTGACTCAAGTATGGTAAAGATGCTATTCTCTAGTTCAAGTATGTGATACTTATTATTCTATAGATAGTGTGTCTCTTATAGGCAGTGAGCCTCTTGTGAGCAGTATGCTTGGGCAGTGAGCCCTAATTGGCATGGTTTTTCCCTTAACTGGGTTTTCCACATCAAAATCTTGGTGTCTTGTGTGTTAATGTGTTTCATCTCTTGATTTAATGCATTATGTTTCCATGATTGATTTATTATTATGCTACTAAATTACAAAGTGGATTTAAGTGTTTAATTGGAAGAAAGTTTTGGACAACTAATTCAGCCCCCCCTCTCAGTTGTCTTCCCAAAAGCTAACATATGTTACGCTAACAGAGCTACTAGGGCATTGTTAGATGCTGAGATGTATAATAGGAATGGTTTATCTAAAACAATAGGTTGCAAAATGGGTGGATTAGCTAAGTAATCCTTTAACTTGTTGAAAGATTTTTGACATTCATAATTCCATCAAAAATAAGAATCTTTCTTCAGTAGTTGCATAAAGGGGAAGGTCCTATCTACGAGTTGTGACACAAATTGATGAATAACATGTATCTTTCCTTGCAAACTATGAAGTTGAGATATGTTCTTAGGTATTGGCATATTAACAATTGCATCTATCTTTTTCGTATCGACCTCTATACCCTGATTTGAAACAATAAACCCAAGTAACTTTCCACTGTCTACACCAAAAACACAGTTACGGGGATTCAATCGCATATTATATTTTCATATCCGGTCAAATATTTGTCAAAGATTTGTAACATGATCTTTACAATGGATAGACTTCAATAGGATGTCGTCAACATAATCTTCTAAAATATTGTGCATACAATCATGAAATATAAGGGTTATTGCACGCTGATAAGTAGCTCCTGCATTCTTAAGTCTGAACAGCATGACTACCCAACAAAATTTACCCCAAGGTGCTATAAAGGCTATTTTATATTGATTGTGAGGATTTATAAGGATTTGATTATATCCTAAAAATCCATCCATGAAAGATAACAACTCATGTCCATCTATGGAATCAACATTCATATCGATATTAGGGAGCAGAAAATCATCTTTCAAAGATGCCAAATTTAAATCTTGGAAATTTGTGCGCATTCTTATATGACCATCGAGTTTAATGACAACACTATTCAAGATCCATGGAGAGTAATCAATAGGTCGGATAAAACTAGCTTGTAAGAGTTTTTCTATTTTAGTTTGAACAAGCAAAGCAATCTTAGGATTCATCGTACGAATCTTTTGTTTGAATGGCTTAACATCTGGTTTTAACATAATATTATGTGTTACAATCTGAGGATCTATACCAGGCATGTCTGAATAATTCCAAGAACTCATTCAACAATTTAGTCATTTCTTCTTTTTCTTCCACATCTAAACAATCACCAACAGGGATAACTTTTTCAAGGTTATCCTTATCCATAATGACATCAATATTGTTTCCGTTAAGGAGAGTATTGTGGTCTGGGGGATTGTAGGATTGTAATTGTTCTTCAAGTTTTTGACTATGCTCTACTGTAGCAATTATTGTACTAATAGTCTTTCCAAAATATGCATCATTGTTTAAACAATAGGTAGGAAATGTTTATGGTGATAATGAGGAATACCATCATAAGCACCTAAGAAGTCCATTATCGCTTCATCTATCGTAAACATATCTAATGGAAATGATACTAGAGGACAATTAGTGTCAATCATCTCAGGGAATATCAAACTAGGTGTTGATATTGTATTCACAGTTAGAGTAGGGTGTTTGTGGGCTTTGGATTCCCTAAAAGGATTATAACCAATGCCACTTGAATAATGTTGTGTAATAGATTCTATAAGTACTTTGATTCCTTGTTGATTTATGTCATAGCCATTACCTACATAGTCACAATTTTTGTAAAGGATTCAGAATCCTTTGCCATAGAGAGAGACCATTTCTTTGGAGGAAGGTAGAGCTTCATAAGTCTCATAATCAGTAGTATAACTTAGAGTATTATCCTTATTTGTCACCAAAGAAGTCTTATGTTTATCATTCGAAGCATGTGATGTGATCGATGCAATATTTGATGTTTCTGGGATGGGGTTTTTAAGTTTATACTCTCCTATGGAAGAAGATGTAAAATCTAACGAACCCTAGTCATCACCAAAAAATGCATTCAACTATTTAGACTCTTGCATAACATTTTTAGAGGCAAGTGGAGTTGACAACTCAACTTTTAGATTGTTTAAACTCTTAGGACCAACAACATGCTTATGCACTTCCATTTGTAAACAATTATTAGGTTCAAGATATGAATGGATAGTATGCAGTTTACCTTTAAATATAAACTTAATTGAATGGTGTAAGGTAGAAAGGACTACTCCTAATGTATGTATCCAAGGTCTATGAAGAATCATGTTATAAGATAGAGAACAAGGCATTACATGAATCAAGGTAGGAACCATCACAGGTCCAACTTGTATAGGTAGAGTTATAGTGCCCATAGATTGTTGTCCAACATTATCAAAGCCACAAATACTTAGTGATTCTGGTTTGATGGAAGATACATCAATTTTAACCTTATGCAATAAATCAATACCACAAACATTAAGGGCTGACCCATTATGAATCATAACTCTCTTAACCAATGTTTTGTTGATTGTAATAAAGATAACCAAAGGATCATACTAATTCTGAACCTCAAGAGATGGTAATTCATGTTGTTCAAACATAATATCTTTTTTTGTTGCATGCATACAATCGAGTAAAGTAGCAACATCATTTGGTTTAAGAGCAGGAGGAACAATCACCTATTATAAAACTTCTTGTAGCATTCCATGGTAAGTAGGTGAAGTTTGTATAAGTTCCCAAAGAGATATCTTTGCAAGAGTAGTGCGAAACTACTCTACAAGATCATCGTCCTTACCAACTTTATATGTTAAACGAGGAGCTTGAGGAAGGATTGGTTGAGAGGCTGGTAAAGATATTGAAACACTTATTTTTGTGTACTTTTTTTGTTATTTCGAGTGTTATGTGCATGAGCAACCACATTACGATTGGTTTGTTGTGAGTTTTGATTCGCTATTTGTTTTGCATAATCATAAATATGATCAGGAGATTGAAAAGAAGATGAAAGACCTTTAACAACAAGCACAGGTTTAGAGGATGGTTGAACCACATTTGCACATAGAGTGACCACAATTTTTGGTTTTTTAATCTCTTCTTTAGGTTTAGGCACATAAATTGCATTTACAAATTTTTGAAATAATGACAACTTAGAGGTTGTAGTGGAATGTTCAATCGAGATAAAGTCCTCAAGGGCTTGATCTAACATATCAAAGTCATCACGACTAAATGGCTCATCATAAGCATGAAAATCTTGCAGAAAATAATCTGACATTCTAACATGCTCTATTTAAACCAAGATTTAAATGAACAATGATGGCCTTTACAAATGAAAGTTAATTTCTAACAATGAATGCTAATTTCTAACTCTTTTAGTGAAAAGATAAAGAATATAATCCACAATTTAACATATACAATTTCACTAAAGAGGTTTTCCAATCCAGTTATGCTCTACAACAACAAATTATTTCAGATCTAAAGTTTAAAAGGATGCAAATTCTTTAAAAGGTTGGGTTCACCAAAATGTTTAGTGTGAAAATTGATAGTTTGTTTAAACTAGGTTAAATACTACCTTTTCTCCACTAAGCATTGGGAGGACAATGACCGAGCTTGTTGACAAGCTTCTAATCATTTTGTCTATCCCTTACGCTTGCGTGGTTGTGAAACCTAAGGCCCTAATTGAGATTTTATCAAGTGTTTTCCTTTCAACCAAGTAAAACCCTAATTATGCCTTAAATTAGAAATATATAGAAACTAATGAAACAACTGGAAAAAAATGTTCACACAAATGCAGATATATAGTTTCAGAGACTGTGCACCTAGATTTTGAGGGCCACTTAGACTAGGACACCCGCTCTAGTGTTCCAAAAGTTCCCACACTGGAAAATCTTCTACATAGGGTGTCTAAGATTTCTAAAAGGCTTCCAAATCCCAGAATAAACCCCTAGTTGGACTAGGGCGACTGCTCCAATGTCCCGCAAGTCTTAGAATCCAAAAATCTAAAATTCTGTTGTGACTATACTCGTAATATCCTCCTTTATGTAGCTTCTTTCTATTGGAACCTACAAAACATGATATGCACCTACAAAAGAAGGAAAATGTTGTGCCTATATAGGAGCTTGCCTCAGTCAAGCCTTGTCTTTGGTATTTCTACCTCAACAATAGCTACAGAAAAAGATTTGCAAAAGTGTGTGCAAACCTAAGAATGTGTGTATGCATAAAATATCAAACCCTAGATGTCTCAATCAAGGGAAGGTCAATAACTTGCTTTGCATCAATAAACACATGCAACTTCACCTCAAGGAGATGAGATAAATGAAGACTTGCATGAACAAGAAGGCAAATCAGAAATGTCTACGGAGGATCTCCAAGCTTGTTGTTGGAGGCTTCAACCCTTCTCTTGATCATACAAAGGGTGTACAAACCCTAGGAAGAGAAAGATAGACTCAAGATCTTGATTCCTAATCTCCATCCATTGTCTCCAAGATAGCAAATACAAAAGACTTTCAAGAGCTTCAACAAGTCACTGATCTTCAATGGCAATTGTAGCAGAGTTTTGGCATCAATCTTTCATAAGAATTGTGTGTAATAAAATGATTTACAAATTTCTTTTTATATCTAGCTTCAGGGAATTCAAATTTTGAAATAATGTCTCGATATTGCTTGAAAACTGAGAATTTGAAAATAGAATCCCGAGGCACTCAGTGGGAGTTGACATCTCACCAAAATTCAAAATCTTGGGAAATAGGGGAGGACTAGGGCATGGGTACCCAAGTCCAAGCCCCCATTTCCACCCAGATTTACATTTTTGGGGGTCCTAGGGACCCAAATCTCAAATCCCCTTTCCAAGTTCTATCAACAAGTTACCTCAAAAAGTGAATAAACTACTCCTAGACTTAGTCAATTAGGGTTTCGGGAAGGCTAAAAAAGAAAAGGTTGAGATGTCACCAAGAGTGAGGAGCTAAACCAAGGGAAATTGTACCATTCCATATAGGAGGACAACTTCTGATATTACACATTCTTTTCTGGAGGATTTTGTGTATCTTTAGTAGCAGCATCATCATCATTCTTATCAAATTCCTCAACATTCGGAGTGGAGGAATCAATTCCATCATCAATTTCTTCTACTTGAACTTCCTTGTCCTTACCCTTTTCTATTTTTTGCTCTTTATTCTTCTCAGAGTCACCTTCAGTAGAAGCATTTATATTCATTTCTTTATTTTCTTCACCAAATTGGTCTAGAAGAAATTCAGTATCCTCTACACCATCACCATTATCTTCCTTCACCATCTCTTCATCTTCTTTATTCAATATTTCCTCTTCCAGAATAGAGACATCATCCACTTCAGCTTGTTGCTCATTCTTCTGCAACTCTTCATCATTTAGAATGGATGTATCATCAATATCAATAGGTTCTTTAGTAACCACATAAAGCTTATTCTTGTCTAGTGCTTTCTTTGGAATTTGTTCTGTTTCTCTGACAACATCATCAATGTCTCCAATCATCAATTTATTCATCTTTTCTTGCTTCTAAATTCATTTTTAACTTCTTTGAAATTCTATCTGCTTCCCTTCTAGAGATTACCAAACACAGACTGGATAATACATGTTCCCTTAGCTCCAAATCCTTTGCTTTGGTAGCTTCTTTTCTCATCTCCAAAATGTCACTTAGGCTCTTAGGGATTTCAGATAAGATTTCCACAAGTGCTCTGTTGAATGTATTCAAGTACTTAACAATAGCATCCTCCAAAATTTTCTTGTTGACTTTATCAAAGCTGTCATAATATTTTGTTATGGGCTTCAAATTCCCATGAATAGTTACTACATTCACAATGTCTACAATTGACAGGGTGGATTTTTCAACATGGGTCTCAGTCTTTTGTCTTTTGCTCACCCTTATGCTTCTGGAGGGCTTGTCTTTGGCAACCCTTGATGCTTCTACTCTTTCTAACTTTATGCTTCTGGAGGGCTTCTCCTTAGACACTTTAGCAGCCTTAGTGCCTGATACCTTCAACTCCTTAACATCACCATCTGACTTAGTCTCTTCTTCATCTTCCTTCCCCACACTGACATATGACCTTTTGTCCATTACTTTTGTCCTTTTTCCTTCCTTACTGGTAGATTTTTCTTTGAATTTCTCTACAGTAGGAGAGGGTGATGCACTAGTGGTTAAACTTGAACTCCTAGTAGTCCTTGGCTTAGAGGAGGATTCTACTAGAACACTTCCCTGTAGTGTGTCATGCTTCTCCTTCTCAGCTTTCTCTATCCTTTCCCTATTTTATCTCACAACTTCTTTTGTTATGCCAATTCTTTCTACATACATTTCAACTTGCCTTTGGATCTTTCTCTTAGATTCAGGTTTCTAGAGCTCAACATGTAGTTACACACTGATTCACTATATGTACCAAATCTCTCAACTAAAGTATCTTTTGGTTTGCTCATAAGGTGTTGAGCATACATTTCCAGTATTCATTCATCAACTCCATACCCCATGGGTATGATCCACATAGTCCTTGGTTCAACTACTTCCATAAAGTATTGATCTATTTCCACCATGAAGAAAATTGTATTCTTGTATTTTTCCACCATAGATGTAAGGATTATTTCCCTTGATTGCATCATGTTCTAAAAATTCTTGAAATATCCCCAATGAGTAGTCCTTGCATTGGAGTCACTAATACTATGCAAATGTTCTCTTATTTGTATGGCAACAGGCTTGTCACTGGTCCAATTCAAACTATTCTTCCAAGGCAACTCATTCATGAAATAGAAGAACAAGCACAATACCAACGTGCCATACTTAAATGTATTCTTCTTGTCCTTCTTGATCTTGTTTAGATTCTCCATTAACTAGTTTTGTAGTAGATCACATAGGTCATAGTCAGCATTCTCTCTTAACATCTAATAGGCATCATAAATGGTTGTACCAGATATAGAGTTTTCCCTGCTAGAGTGGCATATCTTATACCCAATCACCATAGATGCAAATTTGACATCTAAATCAATTATATCATTTATTATCATTGCCCTCTTATCAAATTTTGATATGGTAGCTTCAGTTATAGTCTGATTCTTCACTGCTTTCAGCATTAGCAGTCCACCGGATGAGTTCAATCCTATCACAGCCTTGATGTCATCCTTGATGATCTTGAAGGGTTTCATCAACCACATGAATTCAACATGCATCCAACTCAGTACATACTAGACCCACTTATCCTCACCGAAGGATGGGAACCAATAACCTGAATAAAATGTTTGACTTGCAGCACCTTATTTAGGTTGAAGACCATGAATCTCATCCCTTAGATTATTCTCGAACAAATCTACTAACTTCAAATCCCCATACTCATCTATGCTAGCATCAATATAAGCCCTAATATCTTCAATGTGCAACACACATGCGAAACATTTGAATATACACCTAATGAATCAACCTCTACCAATTTGTGTGGATGCTTTTTGAATTTAGGTTAGGGCCCTTTGGTGATGTCAACAACCAATGCAGTAGCCACATCTAGAGATTGCAAATTTAGAGAGTTTCACAGAGAATACCTTGTTTTGTTGGTTAGGGTTAGCTATCGAATTCAATTTTCGCACTTCAAATCTTTGAAATCTTAGCTCAAGTGCTCTTCTCCTTGTTCTCTTCAAATGCAAAGTGATTCAAATGTTGAGTAACTAACCTTTTATGCTCTGCAAAATCTAATTCACCATTGTAATAAATGTTTTTCCCTAATACATCTGGTTACACTATTTTTGCATATAGTCAATCTTTAATTTCTCTGCAATCAATAGCATTAGCTTCTTTTCTTCTGGAATTTGCTTCAACAGATCTGCAATAGGCTTCTTTATCTTCATTCATCATGCCAGATTCAGGCACCCACATACTGGTAGGGGGAATAAGATTTTAATGTAGCTCCCCCTGAGCGAGAGCTCCTATTTCAATGTCTAGAGGAGTTATCAGCACCAGATGCCGTTGCAGTTTCATCACCTTCATTCCTTGCACCTTTCTTCACCCATGTTTTGTTCATTTCATTCTGGATCTCATTCACATATACTTTTCCCTTGCCTTTATCTTGTTTCTACACATTCAGGTTTTTGTTTGCTAGACCTTTTCTATCATCATTCCTTCTTCTATAGAATCTTGCAATATGACTGGATCTATTTCAATTAAAGCACACAACATTCCTTTTCTCATTTACTTGATTTCCTCTTGATCTACACTGATTAGCCATGTGTCCAAATCTATTGCATGCAAAACATTTGCCATTGAAGGAATTGACATTTCTTATGTTGTTAGAGTTATTCATCATCATACTTCTGCATTCATTGGATCTATGACCATACCTTTTCCAATTGTAGCATTGAATGGAGAAGTATTGACCACTTTGATTCACTCTACTTCTATACTGAGTGGCTCTATGACCAAACTTCTTACATTTGAAATAATTACCATTGAAAGATGGATACTTTTGAGCATTAGGTTGTCTTATCGGAGGCCTTCTAGGATTCCTTCTTTAATTTCTTGCTTTAGGATTTCTTTGACTAGATCTAGCGCTTTCACCTTTCTTATATCCTAGACCATGCTCATCATCTGTCTTCTTCTAACTACCAAGAAGCACCTCAAGTTTAGCTGAGCTTATCCTGAACTTCTCTTTATATTCATTTGCAATTTCTAGGTCATGTTTGAGAATGACAATTTTCCTTTCAAGTTGTTCCTCATTATCCCTAGTTTCTTGTAGATCAGACTCTAGATGGCCAATTATTCTGTCTAATCTACAAAATTCTTTTGTTCTTTCTTTTAGAGATTGATTTAGGTTTTCTTCAGTCTTCTTCCTTTCCTCAATTTTCTTGGTTAGCCTCATCACCTTGGATTCCATCTCATGTTTTAGGACAACTTCTTTTGCCAGCTTCTCACATTCCTTTGTCTTTTCCTTCAGATCCTCATCCATGCCATTGTCTTCATTCTGATTTGCTAACTACTGAAGTAGCTCCTTCCTCTTTTCATTGGATTTTCTTAGTTGCCCTTTTAAAGTCTTAATGAAATCCTTAGCATCTTTAAGGTTCTCTTGCATTTCTTTGACTTCTGCTCTGGACTGATCAAGATCTTCGAAAGCAACTTGAAGGTGTTCATTAATGCCATCAGAATACATGAATGAACCCATTCAAGCACCTTCCCAGATCTTCCTCAAGCTATTAAACTTTTTCCAAGGAACCTTGCTTTGATACCAATTGTTGAGATTAAGGAACACTAAGAGGGGGGATGAATCAGTGTTCTACAAAACTTTTTATTATGTTCCTTTATTAATTTACCACATACACTCAAAAGAAAGAAGCATGAACTTAAGGACAACAATAACAAGATCATCACACATGAACACCATGATTTTTACGTGGAAACCCAGTTAAGGGAAAAACCATGGTGGGGGTTAACCCACAAGATTTTATACTCTGTTAAAAGTATTACAAAATGGGAAGGCACATGCTTTTAGGAACACTACCAAGAGCTCACTACTCATTTAGGAGGCTCACTGCCGACAAGATCAATTACAAGAGTTCACTAAAATATTCGAATTGAAGAATAGCATCTAACAATGCAAGATTATAGTTTTGGTTAGGCTCAATATACTGACTTCACATGCTTCATCTCTTACTACCCTGTTTCACTATTCTGCCATGATTTGAACCCTAGATCTCTTTGCTTCGCACTTGTTACTACTACACTTCACACCTCTCACTTCTTATTCGCACATTCATATGTCAAAATGCTCAAATTCATTGATTATATATATCTGTAACATGGGATTTCATCTACAGTCAGCCTCAAGAAAACTTAGAAACTTTTTCAAGATCACTATTATGTCGGTTGAATCCATACACAAACATCAATGTAGACCACAACTTGTGAATTTAAGTCACCATACATGTTAGCCAATGTCAATGGATCTCATAAATTAATCAACCAACCACTTCTCTTAGTCTGCACAAGGATCAAACACCAAGTTGGCTTATTCTTCACTGGACTAAACTATCTAACCAAAACCTGATACTCAGAAGCTTGTAACTTTCAATCCCTTCATCACCGGAGGCTAAATCTTTGGATTTAGATAACCTTGAAATCCCTTAAAATTCCCTCAGATCCATAGAACAATATGATAATTTGTGGAGAAATTCAAACCAAAATGTTGACCCCTATCATATGCTCTGTTCCTGTCTATCCAGACTTAGACAAATCTACAATCTGGCTTTCGGTATGGTCAAATTATACAATGCGGATGTGTACGATAGATTTAGCTACCATAAATGACAACACCTAACATGCTTATTAGTGTCTGTTTCCAACACAATCATTACTAGCCTCTTAACAAGCCTTTAGATCCACGAAACCAGATAAACTTGTATGTCAAAATGTGGATCTTGGAGCTGTTGCACTGTCACAGAGAAATACTATAAAACTAGAAGCCGACGTTGGAAATCTTGTAGAATGTGAACTATTGAACTTCAAGGGCTATAATCTTGGATTTAGGTAGTCATGACATGTCTCTTAGTTTCCTTAGAACTGTAGGACAAAATATGCACTTGCAGAGGAATGCAGACCATTTTACTTTACACTGTACACATTTCATGTCTTACCTCTGTTCATCCAGCCTTAGACATTTTATCCAAATGACTTCTAGAGGAAGTCATGACTTGAACACTAGAATATATCATCATCAAATAGCTATGATTCATCATACCTAAACTTCTTTTGTAGGTCTTCATCTGTGGAGGCATATTGATTCACTTTCTGTCCCTTACTCTAAACACTATCCATACTTGGTCATTTTGGCCTTCTGGACTTGAATACTTTTGTGCCTTGTTGCCAATCCATGTTGATCTTCTGGAATGATGTCTTCTTGTCATTATTATGTATCCTCTTTGCCTTGTTGCCATCAATGACAACATTCTAGTCTTCTTCATAGCAGTGTCTCTTGCCAACACCCTAGCATTATTTCTATGATGAAGAGCCATAGATGTGGGACTATTTCACACCTAAAACACTTGTTTGAGGGAAATGGTTAAGAATACACACAAATTTCACAAAAAGAAAGTGGATAGGAGGAAAAATTACAACACAACAAGGCCCAATTAATGATTTCAAAGGTTTTGGTAAAAAAGATGTGAAAAGGTGTGTAGACAAGTAGTGTTGAAATACACACTGTGTAATTAAGAATATGCCAATTTTCACACAATGATATGAAATAATGAAATATTTTCAAATGACAATTGAATATATGCTCTAATTTGAGTGCAAGATATCCAAGATGAATGTAATGAAACAACACCAATATATGTTTGTTTATGCACCTAAAATGTTTAATTTTTTTACTTTTTCAATGTAAATGCACAGAAAATGTTATAAAATTATGCACAATGATGTATGAATGAAATTAAATCTGATTTAATGTGTAAAATAACTCAGATTAGATTTAAAAATGAATGCAAAGTCAAAACTAGGACAAGATGAATGAATATGCTTATTTTTGTTGAAATACACAATGTGTAAATGCTAAATTTGAACTGTAGATGCAAACACACACAATGATGAAATACTACTTTCCAAAATCAGATTTGAAAGAGTGTTAAAAATGAGTAGTAATATTTGATACAATATTTTAGCTACAAACCCTAGCTTTTGGAATTACTAGGTTATACTAAAAATGTAAAATTTCAAGCAAACCCTAGCAAATGAGAGATGCAAATGTAAGGTAAATGATCAAAAAAGATGAAATGCTGCAATTTATCTCATATATGATGTAAATATCAGAAATTTAAATGATTTATATGAAATGCAATGAATATGGTGCAAACTATGTCTAAATGCAAGCCTAGGATGCTTGATTTTTTTCAAAATTTTCAAATTTTTGTAAGATTTTTTAATGTACAATGATGAATATGATATGTATAAATGAAAATTTGATTTACAACACTCAACAAGATGCAATGTTCAACAAAATACAAGTTCACCACAATGTTATGTATGAAAATGTGATTGATAAAATTGTGTGTTAATTAGATTCAATCAAACCCTTCTTTCACACATACATTCAAGGACATAGATCGAGCTAAGTCACAACTATGATAAAGGACTTAGCTATAGGTTTGATGTCACTATGAGATGCTTGGAAAGATAGAATAGATTGATATTTTGTTAAAATACTAATTTAATTAGACCTTAAACCCTAATTATGCAAAATCGTAAACAAACAAGTGAAACATGACAAATGCTTGCACAACAAGGCACTAAATGCAGATTAGATTCATACCAGATTTTGGATTCTGGAAGGCAGAAACTTCTGGGACAAAAGAGAGGGCACCCTTGTCCAATGTCATGTTTTTTTAGGGCATTAGGATAAAATATGCTTCAGACTACAACCACATCAGAGATTCCTGACAATGCTAAATTAAGGGACAAAAGAGCAGGTGCCTTTGTCCAATTAGGGATATTTTCTATTGTTTTCTTCAGATCTAGAGTCTTCCTACTCTTATTTGACCTCTTGTAACTCCTCTTTGCAACATCTGACACCTGTTACCTGCAATCGCAAGAGAGGGGTTGGGGGTTTTGGTTTTTAGGAGCTTGCCATGGTCAAGCCCCAAAATAGAATTCAATCCTTCCAACACCATTATTAGATAGAGAGTGCATGTCCTTGGTGGATAGAGGTAAAACAAATGATATGATACATTGATTAAAACACAAAGTAGATGTCACCTTGGAGGTGAAGCTCTCATGGGGAGATGAAGATCTTTCACGCCATGAGGAGATGGATTGATGAAGACAAATCTACAACAAACAAGTACAAACACAACACAATACTGCTCTATAACACAATGAAAACCTTGAGTATCCTTAGCATAGGATCACAAGTTCACATTATCCATCTCTATTCAAAATCAAGTCCTAAACATGATTATATATGCAATCCCACTAAACTTTTGTAATTCAAACTTAAGATGCCAACAAGGGAATCCTTGTTAATGGTCACAAGTCGACATTCAAATTTGGGACCTCGACAAAATAGGGCGGGACTAGGGTGTGGATGACCAAGTCTAGGGGCCTATTTTAGGTCTAGATTAAGCTCAAGAGTGTACCCTAAGTCCCATTTGTCATGGATTTTGGGGGAATTTGATTTGAGATTTATTTCTAACATGCATGATTAAATCTAAGGGACCCAGGAGCTAAACTTAGGAGGTAAAAGTCCTAGGGAGCCATTTTACGACATAGCATCTATAATCTAAAACAATGGATTATCACAGATATGTAAACTCATAGATTTTAAACATGAAATTTGTAAAACTTACAAATCCAAAATAACATGAATATGAAACACGCTAGTACAAATAACCAAAAAGGATTAGAAGGTTGTCCAACAACTTTAGCCCCCCAAAAGACCAATTCCACAACCATTACCAATGCATGCAAATGGAGGAACCGTGTTGTCTAGGAACTTCCAGGTCATTAAAAGGCCAACTCAACAACCTGGATGCAACCAAGGGCTTATCATGTAGTGCTTTCATGAAACCAAGGGTTGAAACCACAAACCCAACATAATCACTTCTTTCATTAGTCAATACATGTAGTGCTTTCCCATGTGACTAGGTCGCTAAAAGAAAGCACCCAATATGAACACTCTTTCACTCCACATGACCATAGGATAAAGGAACATAGCCACCATGTTAGAGGGTAATCACAAACTACCAAAGAGGATCTCCAAATCATAATCATGTAACATACAAACACATGATCAAATCCATTGAACCTCTCCACCATTCCACCAAAAATAAAAACTAGATGCCCTACAAACTCCCACTCATAAAAGGATTAATAGTTAGTCAATTCCTTCCAATAGATTCCCACATGCTTCCCTATCTTAATAAATAATATAAAGGAATAGCCATATCTTAGAAAACAAAATTAAGAAATACCCAAAACTCTAAAATAAAAATAGAGGAATACCTAGAACCAAATCACTATGGATGTATTGGCAAGAAATGGCAAGACACAATCTAGAGGTCTGAGCCTGAGTCAAGTCTCTAAAGTTAGTTTATACCCCATATGTGATAGTGATAGAATAAAAAAGAACAACAATAAAGAACAACATTATGTAGTAAGATTATATCATACATAACAGGTCATTCACATCAATAAGCACATGATATATTAGTTAAAATCCTTATATCTTGATATATATATTTTATATTAATATTAGATACAAAAGGCATGTCTAAGTCTCTGTTGTGTACATCCACTTTCTATCTCTTCTTATCCTATTCTTACTTTCTTACTACATATCATTACATATCTTTAGACAATATGATGTGATAGGGATGTGTCCCTTACAAAACATCCTAATTACTATCATACATATTGACCTTGCCCTCCACAATTCACTTGAAATTACTCGTGGTAGGTTCTATTGACTATTCTGTATCCTGCCAACATCATCCCCTCTTTTTAAAATATGTCTTCTCCTCAAGACATACTGTACTAATTGTTGGGTAGGGTGTTCTTATAGATCACCTTCAGTTGGGTTAAAGTGGTGTCCAAATATTTTTTGGCCTATTGTATTATTTGTATGTAGCCCTCTATCTGAATGTGTGTTTTTTCTGCTTCTACCAAGGTGGGAGAAATCTAAATCTTTCAGATGATCTTCTTGGCTTCCCCTAATACTCCTGTCAAGTGGGCTAGTCTTAAGCTAACCCCTTCTCTTAGCTACTTAATCCATGTCTTGATTTTCTTTTGTTAATCCTATAGTTGTTCCAGCTATGTATGAATGTTATCAATTTATGCCCTCCCTGAGCCATTCATATGCTTCAATGGATCATATGTTACTATTATTTGTACTATTTGGGCCTCTAGATGATCTATCTGATCCTTTACTATCTTCACTATTATGGGCCGCTATAAGCAAAATTGGTATAGGACATTTGCTTCTTCTATGACTTGTTGCAGGTTTTTAATTTGTGTCTCCAACTGAGTATGTGTTGTTGTGCATTTCTTAGTTGCATTAGTCATTCTATTTTTGGTTATTTCATCTTTGATCTACTAGTTGACCTTGGTCTCTTAGTACTGCAATTCAGCTTGTAGGTTGTTCACTAGTTTCTTTAGCTATTGTGCCACTGGCAATGTTGTGTGCCTTTGAGAATTAAGTATCTGATTCTGAATTACTATGATAGCCTCATGTAGTTGTGCTATGCTATCCACATGCTATTGAAGGATTTTTCCCTTGCAGTTGTATGGAATATGTCTCCTAGCAGCATTTTTTGAATTGGTAAAATTCTTGAGAAATTTACTTGTGAACCTATTGATGGAAGTTGTAGCAACTGGGATTTCACCAATGGTTGTATTTGCTTCTATTGTGCTAGGAAGTCTTTGATTGATTGAATGGGGGAGGCATAAAAACATGCTCCCGTAGTATCTATTTGTTCTTCTTGTTGTGATCCTTCTCCTTGTTCAATTTCTTATGTTTTATACTAAGGGGATTCTATTTCTTGTTCTTGTTCATTTGTTTCTTCTTCCCTCAGTGTATCATATGATTTCTTAGTGATTTCCTCTGTTTACTTTTCTAATTTCTTCTTCTCTTCATCTATCATGCTCATTAGTGTGTCTACGCTCTATTTTGTTCTTAGTTCCCTTGCTTGCATTTGTGTTAATTTCTCCTTCTGACTTGTGGAGATAGTTGGGTCCACCTCATCGATTGCCTTATGTCTTATCTCTTCTTCCATTTCTAGGGCTTTCTCCCTTCTTTTCATCATTATATCAACTAGGTCTTGAGGGAAATATTCCATGATTTTGTCAAGTGATTTATTGCTTCTCCACATGTGACTTATTATTACCCTTTGTATGATCTCCTAATTCTCTGGACAAGCTTGGTTGTACATGTCTATTGCAATTTTTAGCATCTCATAATGTTGGATAGCATTAACTAGTGCCTCCAGGTTGTTGAACACACTGAGACACTGAGAGGGTGGTGAATCAACATATACTAAAACTTAACTACTTTATTTATAGAAGAAATAAAATTACTTAGAGAGAAGAAAGTAAAACATGCACCACATTAATCAACACATTGACACTGAGATTTTTACGTGGAAAACCCAAAACTGGGAAAAACCACAATGAGTGTTAGCTCACAATATAATTCTCACTACTTATAAAAGTTTACAACATTTTTTTAGGGCTACAACTCCCTAAAAAATCTCACTACTTACAAAGAATTACAATGACAACATAACTATGAACTTCTATGAAAGAAGCATCTGACTTATGTTGATGTCGCAGTCCTCTTTTCTACATAATTACTTCATAAAACTAACTTCAGACACTTTATATTGCTCATTCTACTCTATCACATTCAGATTCTCTTCTATCTAGCCACAAATGAATTTGTTCTTCTATATATATCCTCCACAATCACTTAAATCTTCAATTAGGTTAGCACCAAAAAGACCTTAGGATGAAATGTGTAATTTTGTATGGGTTGGCTTGGAACAACCATACTTTGAGTTGCAAATCACTTCACATGGAATAACAAGGTTAATTTCATCTTAACACATCATTCAATATCAACACCACTAATTAGGATCCTCCACACATGAGGGAAACCAAGATGTTAGCTCAACCAACACCACAACTACTAACTACTAAAAATATTATGTGGACCAAGATTTCAATCATGTATTTTCTCAACACTATCTATACACCATTCACCTGAAGTATCTAATCATTATATGCATCAGCAAGACATGCAACATGTTGAAATGATGAAAACAGGACATTCTAAACTGACAATGACACATCAAGACTTAGAATATTGCATTGTGGACCACCAAGTCAATTGAAATAGTCATCAATGAACTTGTGCAAAATTATGAAAATATTCATATCTCCACACAATCATATCTATAATTTTAAGAGGAATGTGGAGACATTTGACTTAGCTGCACTATGATCAGTGTTCATGTATACACATAACTCAAGGTGACTTGAATACCTTGTGAGATATAGGAGATAAGAGAGAATTGCATGTAGTTCAAACCTAAGTAACTATGAGGCATGTACAGTCTCTATAGATACTCATATAGATGATCTATACCTTCTCCATCTTCCACAAGTACTAAAACATGTGTTCTATAGAGTACTTCTAAATTTTCTGTGTTGCTTCTGTCACTTGAAATCTGACCTTGTGGACCATAAGATCACTTGATAGTGTAAGATATTGTGCATTAAACTTCTCCAAACATATTTTCAAAACCACATGGGTACAACTTCTCTTCCAAAGGAATGTGGAGCATTCCAACAGGTCTCCATAATTGCTTTACACTGTCAAGTCATAGTCCAGAACACTATTATTGATAACATTCTTTGCTGAATGTGTAATGAGCTGAAATCTTTGATATAACATGTTGATATCTAGATAAACTTATCTTTTGAACCACAAGACTAAATCTTGCACTATGGAGGAATGCAGACCAGAATACTGTAACTTTGCCTCAGGATATATACTATGAAAGCCTTAACCAAACTTCTGCAACTTTTCTCTAAGTGCAATACTTGAAACTAATAGGATATCATTGTAGATATATAGAAACCATGTTAGAATAGGTTTACACACTTTAACAACACATTTAGACATTAGGGAGATTACCATTCTTATACTTAGATAGTTTTTCTCCATTTGCTAGGTCTTCCAGACTGACCTCCCTTAAGCATGCCGATCCTATGTCTTCAACTTAGTCAAACCATCTCTCTCAAATCTTCCATTGTCCATCAGCTTCACCCATCTTTGAACTTAGTTTGACACATATAGAGTTGACATCAATGACAACACATATTTCCAGCAATCTCTCCCTTTTCATTAATGGCAACACCCAAAACAAAATGTGTACAACCACTCCTCTCTCTCCCCCTTTAACATCAAGGACAAATGGCCTAATATATTATATTATCCCAAAACTGTATAAACTCTCCCTTACTATATAATTTTTACAAATAGTACTCCCCCGAGATGGAAATCCCTCAAAAATAGATACTATCTACATAGTATGGCACTACTGTCCTCTGCAAGTCTATATACACCCAAAATTTAATACTCTTGCAACTCATTTAGAAGGCATAATGGCTTTGTATATTACCTTGAGGTGTGTCAGAGTAGATGCCTAATTTGCTTTCTCTGAGGTAAGGATGTGATTTTAGCATTCAAACTACATATATAAGTCCTCAGCCTCATCTATACTACTAGGTGTCTTCATCTTCTACTCTCTTTTCAGCTTCACCTAGAAACTCTGATAACAAAGCGAGTCTCAGATTTACTGCTTCTCTTAACTAACCAAATTTCTTCTTTATCTATTTTCTTTGGCCTTGTAGCTGTGACATCTATGCATGACGATTCTCAATTTGTGCTCTGGTTGTTTCATCCTTGGCCTTTGACAAGTCATATATTTTGGTCATTTTGGTGATCTGTGACTCAATGGTGTCTATTTCATTCTTGATGTTTTTGGTGGAACTTGGCCATTTCAAACAAATTAGGTACACTGCATTGGCTTCATCAATGCATTCCTTAAACTTCTTCAAATTTTCTTTAAGTTTATTATGTGCATTGGCACATTTGTCAGTCATCTCTGCCAACCTTTTGTCATTTACCTTCCTAAATGCATCTTGTTATGTTTTTTCTCAACATAAGAAGAATGATCCTTAAAAGCATCCATTAATAGCTTTAGATTTTGCTCCAAAGGCATAAAAAAATTAATGGTTACCTCTAGTAACCCTTCCTGAATCACCTTCACAGCATCCTCAACCAAACTAGTTTTCTTCAGGTTTTCTTGTAAGAACTCCTTTCTTACAGAGTCATGCAGGATGTCTCCAAGTTGTAGTTTGTGAAGGGGTGAAATGTCTGACAAGTCTACTTTCCCTTCATGAGTAGGAATTTGTAGAAGTTGTGGGGTAATCACTATTTGAAACTACATTTGTAAATCTAGTAGGTCTTTGAAAGAGTCTGACCCTGAAGAACTCTAACCTATGTCTTCCACTCTTTCATCTTCCTTCATTTATAATTCATCCTTATCTTTTCCATTTTGATCTTTGTCATCTATTTTATCAAAGAAAAATCCACCACATTTTACCACATTTCATTAGTTGGCTTTGATGTTTGGAGGATTTGTTCAGTTAGTCTGTATAATTGTTTAGTTCATTTCAGGTGCTAAAGTGCACTACAAGTTGGGTTTTCAATGTTCTATCTCAACACTGTGTATTCAGAGTTTGTAAGTGATGCCAGGTTCAATATCTTTTTGTTTGCACTAGAAAGAAGATGTACAATTCAAAAGAAGGAATGTTAGAGAAGGTTTTTGTAAGTCTTATGTTGATTATGATGTGTTTCGCATGATGCTAATTGGTCTCTCCAAAACATCTTTAGGTCATGAGCTATTTTGTGGAAGGATAAGGGTTTGCTAGACTGACTTCATGTGTTTTGATGATCTTGCTAGATGTTTGGAAGTGTATGCTAGCTTGGAAGAATGTGTTAAGGAAGAATAAGTCCTAGTTATCACTTGGCTTGAACCGCATTGGATTTCTACATCTTTTGGAAGTTGACTTGGTGTGGTTGTTGCATGTTTCATTCTACGCGTTTCATCTTGGCTGACGAAGGAGAAAGATTTTGATGCTTTCAAAGGGTATAATTAAGAGATCTTTTTTGGTGTGAGAAAGATGTGTGAGTGGGAGTGTGCGAGGATGTATGTGGGAGTTTGGATGTGAGTGTGTGTGTGTGTGTATGGAAGAGTGTTGAAAGGAGTAGAGTTTGTTGAGTATAGGAGTTGAAATTTCTTGTTAGAGTGAAGGGTGTTGCTATTGTGGAGGTCATTAATCAGTAGAATTCTTTCAAGTGTTTTGTATATAGGTTTTAGCCTCTTTTTGTAAGTGTTGTAGCACTTTAGGGAGTTGGTGCTTCTTTTAGTTTGGTGCCCATAAAACAATGTATTAGGGAGTTGGTGCTTCCTTTGTGTTGTAGCCCATAAAACCTATTGTAATCCTATTTTATTTGTGAGGTTAGATTTGCGTAGTAGATCCAAGTAGCTTGCTCATCATGGTTTTTCTCCTCTAGCATTTTCCACATAAATCTAGTGTTATGATTGTGTGCTTATGTGTTGTGCTTTAAATTTCTTAATTTTCTTTATCATCTAATTAAGGTAGTGAGAAGATTTGGTTGATTAAGTTTTGGTATATATTGAATCACCCCCCTCAATATATTAGTGTGTTCTAACAATTGGTATCAAAGCTAAGTTCCTTGGTGGAATCTAGCAACTGAAGGTAGATCTTGGAGTAGAACACATGGCTCAGAAGGAGTCTACTTCTAAAGATCTGATATTTGATGGAAGTAACTATGATTTCTAGAGTATAAGGATGGAAGCCTATCTCACGTCACTAGGGTATGATGTTTGGAGACCTTCCATTGATGATTATGTTGAACCTGGTCATCCTATTACAGATCTGGATGTGAAGAAGGCTCATGAAAACAATGCTAAATAAAAAAATGCCATCTTAAGTGGTTTGAATAGATCAAAGTTAGTGAAAGCTGTATAGTACAAGATAGTAAAGGAGATATGGAAGAAGTTCAAAAATCTCTATGAAGGAAATGACACTATAAAGGAAGCAAAGCTACAATCTTACAAAATAGTGTTTGAGAATCTGAGGATGAAAGAAGAGGAAAACATTGCTAGTTATTTTCTCCAAGTAGATGGAGCAGTCAATAGAATCAGGAGTCTAGGTGAAGATGTAGCTATCTCAACAATTGTGAGGAAAGTCCTAAGAACACTCCCTCACATATTTGATTCCAAATTTTCTACAATTGAAGAAATAAAAGGTCTAAAGAAACTCACCATAGAAGAGTTGTTTGGGTCTCTTACTGCCTATGAAATGAGAAATGAAGTCATAGGTCCATGCTAAAGAGAAGCTACTTTATATGTTATGAAGAATGAAGGATCATCTGATGTATGCAATGAAGCTGAGGAAGAAGAAGAAAACCTTATGAGAAAGCTGAAAAGGGGATCAAACAAGTATAAAGGTAATCTACCTTTCAAATGTTTTAATTGTTGAAAAGTTGGTCATTGTGCTTCAAATGTCCTTTTGGATAAAATGAAAATAGTAGCAAAGGTTTCAAAAAGAACAATTTCAAGAGGAACCTTCTTTCCAAAGAAGACTATAGCTCTGCAAAAGAAGTAGACCACTACTCATCAGATGATGATAAAGGAGAATCCCATGGCCATGGTGATCTCAAACAAGACTATAGATGAAGAGGAATGTGAAGTTGATTTTGAAGGTGAACTTGTTTCTACTCTTAAAGATTTGAAAGATTGAAGGAAACAAAATCAAGAATAAAGAATTATGATTGAGGCTAAGACAAAAAAATGTGCAAGACTTGAGAAAGAAGTTTTATCCCTCAAAAGGGGATTGGAAAGGGAAAAGCTTGGAATTCTGGATGTCAAGGATGGTGTAGATATCATCATGCCTCAAGATAGATCTTCTCATACAAGACAACTCTTCATAAATAGGTTCAATCATGCTTTCTTTGGTTATTTCTTTGTCTTCAACAATTTGGTCATAAGTCTATAGATTGCAAGTCTGAAATGAATAGAAGAAATCTTGTAAGTAAGAATCTTCTTGCTTCACTAGTGGATGTCAATGTGGAATGTCAAATTCGCAACAATGTTGGACATATAGCAATATATTGCAGGAATGGTTTTGGAAAATCAAAATCTCAACTAACTAATGTCACTAAGCAAGACAACAAGAATGAAGCTTCCAAAAGACAAGAGACAAACAATGGAGTTGAAAATTTAATGATTTTGAAAATTTATATATATATTGGATTGAATTCGATGTTTGGGTGATGAGATGTGTTGGCTAACAGATTTGTCCTTATTCTGAAAATGGTTTATTCTAACTCTATACCCCTCTTTGAAGAACAAACGAGTTAGGCAACAAAATATTCGATCTCATCCCATACCCTATTTCTGTAATGCTTTAGTCTTTCATTCTTAACAAAAAAGATCCCCCTCACCTGTTTCACAATTAATTCAGCATCACCCTTCACCTTAAGTACCTTCACACCCCTCCCTTTGGCTTCAAAAAGCCCAAGTAGTAAAGCTTCATATTTTGCAGTATTGTTGGTATTTTTAAACTCCAACTTAAAAGAATAAGAGAAAATTTCACCTTCAGGTGAGATCAACACAAGGCCAATAGTAGCACAACTACCGTCAAATTCCATAACCCATAGGTCATCATAATGTATAGATCTTTGCGTTAATTCTTCTTTGGGGTCTACCTCATAGCTCTATTCAGAGGAGAGAAAATAGTTGCCAAATTCACATTCCTCAAATAAAATTTGGGCCTTGGGATCATCAGAGGAGTAGACGGTGAACTTGCACTTGGGCTCAGGTTCCAGCTTCACTTTCTATTTCCCCACTAGGATTGTGGCCTCTGACCAATCCAGTTTGATTTGTCCACCCAAATCCTTGCAAAATGTCCTGCTCAAAAGCATTCCATAACTAGCAGGAATATCTGCTACCAAAATAGTCAATTTCACCTTTTTGTCAGGGTAAGCTGTAAGAGCGACTCGTGCATCTTTAATCTGGCCAAGCAAGGAAACCTATTTTCCATCCATAGAATAACATCTACCAAATGTTTTTGTGAGTGATAACCCTAGAGCTTTAGCCACAGAGGAAGGCATAATGTTGTCAGAAGCCCCTGAATCTATAATACAGTTACTAAGTTTATGACCATTGATAAACAAAGACACATAGAAAGGATTGGGTTTCAAATCAGTACAAGGAGCATTGGTTGATGAATTAGGAGTCATTTTAGGGGCAGTCATGGCTGATTCAGATGAGGAAGCAAATAGTCAAGCAATGGGAGATTCAGCATCAACCTCTAATTGACTCTCACATTCAATTTGTACAGGACTACCTTTAACATGTTTAACCAGCTTGTCAAGTTCAGTAGGTTTCAACTTGAGATACTCAATAGGAGAGATTTGAATTTTTGCAGACTTACAGAAATCTACAATATTGAAAGAAGCATCTGAATTATTTCTATGCAACAGTTTAGTTTCTTGAACCTTCAAATTAGCATCATGGGTTGTAGTTAAAGGTTCCTTACCTTTGCCAGGTACTTCTTGAGTATTAGAGGATTTCACATTCCTCTGACTCCTGGTGAGCACGGCACATGAAGGATCTTCAAGGGTAACCAATATTTCACTCCCCCTTTCTAAATCAGACTCATATTCAAGGAAGTGTATTTCAGAGCCGCCAGGTTCCTCAAAGTTCCTTTCTTCTTCTATGGATTCCCCTAGCATATCTTGAGTAGCCGTCATCTAAGTGTACCTGAGCATTTCTAGGCAAGAATTTCCATCATGGTCAGTAGTCAAGTGAAAAATACACATGTTTCCCCTTCCAGGAGGAGCTTCAATAGCTAGTCTTGGCTGTGCTAATGTCAGGGGTAAAGATCTACCAGTATTTGCTTGTTGATTCAAATTCCTTCTGCTTATATCTTGATACAGTTGTTGGAAGGGGGCACCAGTTTTAGGTAGTTGCCTCTTTAAGGCAATCATATCATTAACCAACCTTTGCACTACATTATCTGTAGATGATGAGGGCTAGGCATTTGGCACCTGGACCTCTCTCTTCCATTTACTGGCCATAATGAGATCATCCTCCAATTCGACGGCTAAGGCTTGTGCAGCTGGTAAATTGGCAATTACTCCTCTCCTAAGATGGAAGCTAATATCAGGAGGCATAGAATTAATAAAAAACATTTTTGATTTTTGCTAGATGGTCTTTTAGTAGCAGGGATTTTATTCACAATTCTATTAAATTTAGCCACGAATTCCCTCATAGGTTCATGAATCTCTTTCTTAAGCTGAGTTAGCTATGCAAGGAGGTAATGCTTGTCCTCTACACTTTTGAACCTATTTTCAAAAGCAGTTTTCATGTCATTCCAATTTGAAATTAAGGAATTAGTTAGGTGGTAGAACCATTGTGCCACAATGTTAGTCAAAGTCTACACAAAGAGCCTTATGGCAACATCTTGGTGTTGTACACCTAACACACTACATGCTACTGCAAAGGCACACAAATGTTCTTCTGGTGATTGTTTGTTGTCTCCATTGAATCTAGGCAAATTTTCTCTTGCATTTTTAGGTAAAGGATTTAGGTTAGCCCCTAGGTTCAAAGGCCCTATGGCTGCTCCCCAATGTTGGGCCATGGGTAGAAAATTTATAGCTGAGGGGATAACGGTGCCTGAAAGAATTAAAGCTTGACAGATAGGGGAAGTAGAAGGCTTAGGGGGGCTAGGGGGTCTACTTCTAGCTCTTCTTGCATGAGTAGGGATATAAGGAAAATTAAGGCTTTGTAGTGCTTCAAAGGTAGAATCTTCAACTCCCTCTCTCCTAAAAGACCTGGTATACAGTCTAGAATCCAGCTTAAAATGTTGTGGCTGAATAGGCAGTTATTAATTTCTGTGCTATTCTTGATTTCTTGGCACTTCAAGGACTTGATTTCTTGCTGCGTTTCGTGCCTACCTTCTTCTCTGCTTGAGTAACAGCAATCTCAGGTTATTGGCCAATTCCTCTTCTTGTTCTAATACTCTGCTTGCTCTTCTGTAATCTTCACTATTCTGACGAGTACACCAAGCAAGGGTATTCAACTGGCCAATAATGTCTTCCTGCTCGTCTTCAAATCCAAGATTGGGTTGTAGAACAGGAATCATGTTTTCATGTGGAAGCACCATTGTTGCTTCATATTCAGGTGACCAATCTTTTAATTAATAATTTGAAAATCCCCAGTAGAGTCACCAAAAAAATCCTCAGAAAATGTTACTACTGGCCAAGGATGTTTAAGGATGCATATAGATGGGTGGCTAACTGTGAAAAATGTAAAATGTTCTCAGGAAGGCCACAACTTACAGCTCTACCTTTGAGGCCCGTTGTTGTTGAAGAACCCTTTAAACAATGGGGATTGGATTTTATTGGGCCTATCTCACCCCCCTTAAGTGCAGGGCATACCCACATCTTAACAGCAACAGATTATTTCACAAAATGGGTTGAGGCAGCCCCTGTAAAAAGAACAACTTCGAAGGTGGTTTGTAATTTTCTCAAAGAAAATATTTTGGTACGATTTGGTGTCCCCCAGAAGATCGTAGCGGATAATGCCACCAGTTTCTCTTTAGTTGAAATGACTTCTTTTTGTTATGAACATAGTATATCTCTCTCCCATTCATCAGATTACTATCCCCAAGGGAATGGACAAGCTGAGTCCAGTAACAAGAACCTGATTGCTATCATGAAGAAATTGGTGAATGACAACCCCAGAGATTGGCATAAGAGGTTGTATGAAGCACTCTGGGCTGACAGAATAACTCCAAAAAGAGCAATTGGAATGGCTCCTTTTGAATTAGTTTATGAGATAGGTGCCCAATTATCTTTACCTCTGGAGCTATCTACAGCCAAGCTGCAAAGTGTAATCGAGGATCAATATTTCCAAGATTCCCTGGAGAAGAGGATTATGTATTTAACTAAGATTAAAGAAGAGAGAAATGAGTTGGTTGACTGAATTACTGTACATCAGGCCAGGGTCAAAGAAATTTTTGACAAGAAAACAAGGCCTAGGAAATTTATGGAAGGAGATGAAGTATTACTGTGGGATAGAAGAAGAGAACCAAAGGGTGCACATAGCAAATTTGACTCTCTTTGGAAGGGACCTTTCAGAATTCATCAAGTATTGGGTCCAAATTCTTTTAAATTGGAGTATCCTGATGGAGTTACTTTACCCCTATCTTATAATGGATAGGATCTCAAGCTGTATCGTCTGTAAAACAAGGTCCCTTATTTTGTACATAGTCTTCCCTTTTGTTTGCTTTTGTGTTTTTCTTTTCCCATTTTTGTTTTGTTCCATACCATTTCCTTTCTTCTCTATTTTCCTTTTCCTTTGAAACTAGAGCTTCTAAGTTCTCTACATTTTGCCATAAAATGCAGTCCCCAGTCAGAGCCAATGTTACCTTTTGAGTCGCCCTTATTTATTTATTGATAATATTTCTTGAACAAGAGCCAGTTTGCTGTGTTGTATTTTGGGTCATACCTTTGTTTCTTAAATCGACTCTTGATCCTTCAAATTTTACCTATTTATCATCTTTATGAGTGAGGGTACTTAAGGTTTGAACCTTTGAACTTGAACCCTTTTGTTAAAAGTTCAATAAGTTCAACGGCCTAAGGTTCAACGTTCATTTCGTTCTAACAAGTCATGTCTTGCAGTTACCTAGCATAAATAATGTATCGTTGAACCATCCGCTCGTACTCTATAGCGAAGTTCAATGGTTCAAGGTTCAACAATTCACTGTCTCATAGTTGGAAGCCTTTTGCCAAAGCCGCGTAACTTTCTGTTGGTCTAAGTAACCCTTGCATCTTTGAAACTTTGTATTGAACCATATCTTAATAAGTTCAACGGTTCATGAGTTTAAGTTCTATATTTCCATAAGTGACCCCTTTGCTCATCTATATGATCCAATTGGTATGGTCGAACCACCACATTGAACCACGTCCTAAAGGTTCAATGGTTCAATAGTTCAAAGATTTGGTGATTTTAGTCTCATTTATTCCCACGGCTTTTTAAGTCAAATTTAGCGGGAAAGTTGGGGGAAAATATGTCAGAGACTCATTATGAAATCGAGAGTTCTAATTTGGCAGAGGTTACAGATAATCATTATACATCATGATGGCACGTGAATAATACTTGCTATTAATGAAGAGGTCAGAATTTATGTCTTTTCAAATATTTCCAGCACGTATTGCTCTGAGTGATAATTATTCAATCTAGTTAATGCCATTGTTAACTAAGAACAAGCCAGATTCAGCAAGTAAACAAACTATGCAACGCAGAGGAGAATAACGCAGGAAGTATAAGGTTCTTATTACTCAAATTTCACAGTGAATTCAGATATCTTGAAGGTGAGTTCTATTCCTCCTATGTGCTATTCCTATTTCTTAGGTGGAAAGAAGAATCTCTTGAGTCTCTGTCATTATTTTCAAAATTTGAAGTGTTTTTCACTGTAATCCTCCAAGTATGGCTTTAAAATCTACATGTTTGGGGAATGAACATGGTCCTAGTCTTATCTATTCTCACTCTGAATTTGGAGATACTATGCTGGTACAATACGATTTAGAAGAATTTAAAGAAAGAACTAGAAACCCTGTTTAAACCCCTACAATGAAGAAAATTGTAGACATCGGTTTAGTTGAAGCTGCAACTTTTCCTCAGGCTATACTGTGCCTATAATTGGTTTAGGAGTGTATGAATAGGTACGATCCCCAAAGCAAATGCCTTAGAAATGCAAACAGCGATGTGTTATTTCATATCAACAGACAAACCCTCATGTCTATGATGAAGATACCACCTAAAGAGGCGTATTCTAGTCTTGATATTACTTCCTCCTATGGGTATTTCTTGGAGAAGAAATCAACTTACAAAAGTGTAATAGCGAGAAACTGGCTACTAAAATTTTAGAAGGGTGGTTCAAGGTTGCCCAGGCCACTTACTAGGGATCATTTGATTAAAGAAGTGAGGGATATTGTGGTATTGTTACACAGACTGAAGGGCAGTTAGCATGCCTATTATTAGGAGGATTGGATGTACTTTTTCATAAAAGTCATCCTTCAAGGGGAACAATATTTAGATTGGGCCGAAATAGTGGCTGATTGTCTACATCAGGGTTTGAGTAATTGTCTAGGTGACAGAGATTTCTATATGTCTTCGTACCTATTCTATTGTCTAGCATCTACAAGAGAGTGGTTTGACTTACCTCATGCACCCTTAGCTAAGAATAGTAAGATTTATGAATATTATTCACAGTTGCAGAGAAGGAATTGCTATGAAAATTATAAAAGGGTTAATGATGTCTTCACTAGGAAAATGACCTATAAACTGGCAGGTCATCTAGGTAAAAGAATGTCCAGTGAAGCAATGCAACTGATTAGCATCTATGGTAGATTCTTCATTTAATTTTCTGAGTTCACTTACATCAGAGTTGGAGGATTTGATGGTGAACCTGTGAAATTACCTAGATATGTGTTTGATCGTTTCGTGCTGATGGAGGTATGTAGACAACTAGCACATGTAGATAAGAAATTCTCATCAAAAAAGGGTTTTGGTATTTCTTTTCCCATTGAACTTGGGCATTATTCATGTAAATCAAAATCTAATGCTTTGAATTTGGAGGTGAACCTTAAAAGGTTCAATTTTCAGTTCTTCACTGCTAGGTCTCAATTTGATAGCAAAGGATTTGTCAGATATAACCTAGATCCTGGAACAGGGCTTTCACACATTCCTAAGCTAGAGGATTACAGGGAAGACTATCTAGATGAATTTGAGGTCAGGAGAAGGCTATGGTGTAGGTTTTCTTTGGGGCAGATAATTACTCTCAACTTAAACATGGATATTTCTGGAATTATTGATGATGAGGAATAGGTGGTTGACCCATAGTTTGAAAAAGTAGAACAATTACCTATTCTAGAAGTTGACTGGAGCAAAAAGGAGGAAGATATAATTAAAGTTAAAACTCTTCCAGTGATAAGGAGAATCGAGAAATGGTTGAGGGAAAAGAGACAAGAAGGGATTTAGGATAAAAATGCCCAATAATTCACTTCAATGATTGGATCATCACTCCCCATAGACTCTTCTAACCAACCTATTGCTATATGTGGTGCAGGTGCTTCCAATCCATCAACTAAAAGAAGCCCTACCACTAAGAGGTCCAGAAGAGTCCTCACAGATATTTTACCCTCTCATGTTACTAGGTTGAGGACTAAAGGGAAAAGAAAGAAACATGTTTCTGAAACAATAGTTGTTGATTTGAATTCAGAGGAAGATTCAGAAGAACCTATGGGTGACAAGGAGCTAAGTCCACACAGAACAGAGGAAGTTGACACTAGGCCATAGTCAGGGGCCATTCTAGAGATCCTTGAAATATTGATGATTTCAAATGTATCCTCTGATGGATTAAAACCTGAGAAGACAACCTCAGCCCCTGCACCAAAGTGGCTAGAGAGTTCTATCTCTAGCAAGAAAAAAATAGTTCCTTTTGTTGTCCCTTTAGAGGACATGGTAAGCAAATGTTTGGGGAAAACCCCCAAGTCCAAGAAACTCAAGACGACATCCAGAATAGACATTGATCCAAACACTAGTAACTAGAGTGCTGAAATAGCTAAGCCAGTGACCGAGGAAGAAGTTCAAGATCCAACTGTGCATGATTTCACTGTGGAGAGAGTGGATCTTGGTGCTACTTCTAGAGCTACAGATGTCCACCACCTTGAAGCATCTATTAAGAGGATGGTTAGTCAAACCTGGAAAGATGAAAAGGACAAGAGGGAGTTGAAGCAAACTCTGTGTTCAATGGCAGAGTACATTGATGCTATTCACAACCCTAACCCGCAGCCGATCTCACAGCTCTCCCTGTCTTTTGACCTGAAATCACCTATTAACTAGAAGCTATTAGATCAAGTTCATAGAAGCAAAATGGTGACAAAAACATTTGACAGTTGGTTGGATAGCATTGAGTAGAAAGGAACCGAATACATTGATGAACTCAAGAGCATATAGATCTGACTAATGCCACCATTGAGGATCTTAAAGCATAGGTTGTTGTTTGGGTGAAAGAAGAAGGTAAGTGGGCGAATGTAATAAACCAAATAGATGAAGTTCAGAAATATGGGCTGGTGAATTTTTTGACAGAAAAAAGCCTGACTGGTTTGGATGAAGATTTACTATATGTGAATAAGAAAAATATTGAATGGAGGAATTCCATATCCTGGCAAGGATGCTTTGAACTTACAAAGCTAATTAAAGAGATAACAGAATTCACCCAATCGTTACAACATGACTTGCAATGTATTGATGTTAAATACATAAAAGATGATGGAAAACCAGTGGAAGATGTCGACGCAGTGGTCCAATCTTTCAAAGATAAAATCAGCTTCGTCAAAGAAAATGATAATATTTTAATTGAGGATTTCTCCCAGATTTCTAAAGTTGAGTCACTACTTTACCTCTGCATCGACGCACTTCCAGAACACAAAGAAAAATTTTGGAAAATGCGAAGGGAAAAGGAAGTTTGGAAGTCAAGAATGAAACATATAAATATTCCCAACTTCCCGACGATTCAGGAGTTTGTTGCAGCTTTTTAGGAGTGGAAGACCCAACGTGCTTTCCAGGCCACTGATAACAAATTTGGAGATGTAAATCCATTGTCCCAGTCATGATCTCATTGGCTCATTTTCTTTATTTCAGTTCCTCTTTTATGTTATTTTTAGCAATCTTGATCTTTAAAATTAGTTGTTATAAACTAAATCCTGTACGGGTCAGAGTTATGTTAACTCTGGGTTTGATTTACTCAAACACATGATTTAGACATTCATATAAATAGGTTTTTAAAATCTAAAAAGGATATAGAATGTTAGGAAAAGAAAGAAGAAGGGGAATTTTAGCCAAACCATTTTATGGTTTTACGTTATGTGATAATTGTCTAAGAAATTTTTCATCTGTGAATGAGAAGAAGAAACAATTACTGCTTACTTGGATCTGTGCATCTGAGTGTTTGGAGTTAGATTTTCTATGTGAAATCTTCTTTCATCTAGTTATTGCTCTTTTATTAGACAATTTGTCATATGTGTTCTACTATTTATTGGTTCAGCAAATTCATATGTATGTGTTCATGTATTTAAATGTATCAAAAGTAGAATCTGTGCATTCTATTACACACTGTTACTGCATAAATTTACCACATTCATAGCATAGTTATGTATGAATGTTAGTTTGCCTTAGTGCATTTGGATAGTTGAATAGATTAAATTTATTGAAAATCTTAAAGGGATCTGTACCTAAATTCAGAGGGGAACTAATTTAAAAAGTTCACCCATTTGTTGCCTAACTCGTTTGTTCTTCAAAGAGGGGTATAGAGTCAGAATAAACCATTTTCAGAATAAGGACAAATCTGTTAGCCAACAAGATGCAAATGTGAATGTACAAAATATATGTAGTGCAAAGCAGGTGACAAGAGTAGAAGAAGAGAGATCTTGTTCAATGTAAAAGTAGAGCAGTGAAATAGAGCAGTTGAGATGAAGAGTTTTGAGATAGTATTTTGAGCATTCATTGGAGCTACATCCATGCATGTGTAGAAGCAATCTGAGTAGTTCAACCTGGTAGTGAGCCATTTCCTTTCTTCTTTCTTTCTCTAGGTAGTGAGACTTCTTGCAGTGAGTATTTCTTTTGGCGGTGAGCCCTAAGGCAGTGAGCCTTTATTGTAATTTGGTATTGTTCCTACATAATATATTGTGAGCTAACACTCATCATGGTTTTTCTTAGCTTTGGGTTTTACACATTAAAATCCTAGTGTTCATGTGTGATGGTTTGTGGTTGTTTCTTCCGTGTTTAATTTTCTTTGTTATTGCATGCAGTAAATAGATTACTAGTTTAATAAACAAAAGGTTTAATAAAGTACCGATTCACCCCCCAATCTTAATATTTTGGGTGTTCAACAATTGGTATCAGATTGAGGTTAAAAGAAGTCTAAAATCTTGAGGAAGATCTTCGAGACTGATCATATGGCAGGTAAAAAATATCCTACTCTTGAAGAAATTGATGCAACTGAGACTAAAGAAGAATGCACACTTGTCAATGAAGAAGAACTCAAACTTGCACTAGCAGATCTTGAAAAGGTGCAAATAGAAAATAAGGATTTGAAAGATAATGTCAAGGAAGCAAATGAGTGCATAAATAAATTGAGGGGGCAAGTCAAGAAGTTCAAGGAAAAATAAAAGGAGGTTAGTGAATAATTGATATCTGTAGAAGACACCTTGAGTAATCTGAAAGTGGAAGTTGTAAAAATAGCAAAAGTAGAAGAAGACCTAAATCAGTTGGTGAAAAACAAAACTAAAGACTACACAAAGCTTGAACAAGAAGTTGTGGATCTAAAATCTAATTTTAAACATGCTTGGAGTCAGGAAGAAAAATTTAGAGTAAGTGCTGCTCAACTTGAGAGAATACTTGCCAGTCAGAAGAGTCCTAATGGTAAAGAAGGCTTCGAATTTGTGAAAGGTGAAAGTTTCAAAACCACTCAAGAAAAGAATGTTGGGATCAAGAAGGACAAAGGCAAACAAATTCATAATCAAAGGAACAGACTTAGAAGAACACTGGTTAGGAAACCAAATGCTCAAAGGTACCCTTCTTTCAATGCTTATTGTAATGCATGCAATAAATTTGGTCATAAGGGTACTCAGTGTAGGAGTAGAGTAAATCAAAATATTCCATCATTCTCTAGTCAGTGTTTTACTTGCAACAAACTAGGTCACAAAGCTAATGAATGCATAAGTCAGATAAGAAATAGTTACAACAATGGAAGGAATGTTCAAGCTTTCAAAGGTAACTACTTTAATTGCAAGAGGTTTGGTCATAGAGCTAGTGAATACAGAAGTCAGATAAGGAACAACTATAATAATAGAAGGAATGCTCAATCTTTCAATGGGAATCACTTTGCATCCAAAAGATATGGGCACAAGGTTGATCAATGCAAATCAAGGATGAATGAGAGAAACAATAGACAAAGAAGTGTTGTATGTTTCAATTGCGACAGGTCTGGACATATTGCAACGTTATGCAAAGGTAAAAACATAAAGAGGAATGATCAGGTAGAGATGAAAGAACTAGTACAAAAGATAGATCCGGTAGAGATCAAGAAAGAGACGAGTCAAATTTGGGTCAAGAAGGAAGTGTAGGAAGTCAAGGGTGAGTCCACACCAAACTCTGGTGTTGGTACTTCCTCCTAGAAGTAAATTGAAAACTTTGGCTCCGAGGGAGTTTAATGAAAAATCCTACTCTCACAGCTAGAAATGTGGTGCTGATATCTAGCACAAGGATATAAACTAGTAAACAAGAAGACAAAGCTTTTGGAAAAGATTCCAAAAGAAAACAATTTATTGTGGTGAATTGCAGAACAATCTTGGTCGACTGTGAGTAGCAGAGAAAGGGTTTGACAACTTTTTCAACCAAGCATTAATTGCGATTAAATCTTGATGAAAAGAGAATATAAGGGATTCATTTGAAAGAGAAATTACTTTGCATTCAAACCCTCAAGTGATTAAAGAGACCTGAGAAGCAAGCTAGGACAAATCCAATCATTCGGCAAAGAAACCCTAACAGAGGCAAAAGGTATTTATCGATTATCTCTCTTGAAAATCCTTTGTGTTGAATTTGCAAAATGTATACTCCTCAAGTAATAGAGATAACTGAGAGGCTTCAACCCAAGTTCAAGAAGCACCCCTTTAAATCTCTAGAGATTGATCTAGATGGGGCATTTTCTGAAATTCCACATGTTATTATGCATACGGAGGATGTTAGGGCTTACATTCATACAAACTTAGATGAATATGATCACAGAAAATTAGGGGACATTTATCTAAAGGAACTAACTAATGACAAATTTGAGTTCAAAGGAGAGTATAATGGCTGAGTTGAGAAGAAATTGGACACCTGGTTGGATATTCATGTGGTCTCAGATGATGCCTGGGTTAGATATATCTTGAGTAGGATTCATGATGAATTCTCTTGGCTTGATGAACCATATATGATAACAAAGGATTCCATTAAAGCAGTTACTAGCATGTGTTCCACTAGAAAAGTTCTAGAACTGAAGGCTATGAAGAACAAGATAGTAATGCAATTGGGAGGGGTGAAATTTGATAAAAGAGCATTAACCATAAATGATATTGAGGATCCAAGTGTGAGATTTATGTCAAAAGTCATTGGTTGTAAGATTTATTTCTCTAATAGGGAGAACTTTATTTCTGTAATGGCAATAACGATATGGTTAAGAATAACACTAATTATGATCTTTGTGAGTTACTCTGGCAACAACTGATGGAGAACCTCAAAAGAACAAAGGACACAAAGTATCCCTTCAAATATGGAACCTTGATCTTCTGTCTATTTTTCTACTTTCTGAGAGAATTACCAGGTATAGGTAATATTAGTTGGCTTGATCATGCACCAGTAGCTACACAAATCTCAAATCATCTACAGAGCCTAGGAAATGTAGATAAATAGAATGTAGCTTTATGGGGAAACTTCAAGAACTTCTAAAAGAAAATGTAGCCCAAAGCTAGAATTCCTGAACAGGTAGTGAAGAAGTATGAAAAAGATATTATGTTCATGGTAGATAAGGACAAATACCTCATGGAGGTTGTTGAACCAAGAACTGTTTGGGTCCCACCTATGGGATATGAGGTAACCAAAGAATTCTTGGTTGGTTTGGCAGAATTAATGTTAAGTAAACCCAAGGATCCCAAGGAACAAAAGGTTTGGAACTTCTAAGGAACTATCTCTCAAAGTGTAGTTGGAGCACAAACAACCTAAAATAAGGAAGAATACAAGGAAAATGGTAGATGAATTTACGAAGAGCCGTGGGTTTACAAATGAAGAAATAAGTGAAGCAAGAGCTAAGGTAGAGGCTTCAAAGGCTTTGGGTGCTTCGGTAGAATAGACATCAAGTGCTCCAAAAGGTAAAACATCAAAAGCCTCGAAGAAGAAGAAAGAGGAGAAAATTGAGAAAGAGAAGCCTACACCTAGTCTTGTGAGAAGAACAAGAGCATCATCCTCAACAAGCGCCACCATTGAAGTTGAGAAAGAGAAGACAGTGTCTTAAAAGCAAGTGTTAAAGGAGAAACCGGAAGAGAAAAAGAAAAGAAAGAAAGAAAAGGCTACAAAAACGGTGTATTTAAGCTTTGGTAAAGAAGAATAAGAAGAAGAGGAAATAGAAATAGATGAGGAGGTCAAAGAAAAAAGAGAAAAGATAGATAAAGCCACAATTGAGAAGCCCTTCATAAAAGTTAAGGGTAAGAAGAAGAATAAAGAACAAAAGATTGAGAGCAGAGAAGAAGAAGTAAGTATATCCTTGGAAGCAATTGTCAATGCATTTACACAACATGGTACCCTATAACCTATTGTTGACTTATATGATGAGAGATCAGATGCAAACAAGGTAATCATTGAAATTGCAGTTGTAAGATACTTAAATATGTTCTATAAAACATTGATTGAAGTAATAGATGAGTTACCAGACAGTTTAGCCAGCATAATGTCAGCAAGAAAAGAAGGGGCTATGGCTAAAGATGTTGAAATCAAAGAATATGTCTTGTTAAAACTCTACCTAGACATCACCCCTGAGGAAAGAACCAAAGTTTCTAAGAAGCTTAGTGAGGAATTTAGAACCATGAAGATAGTAAATGCTCTTATGTCTGGTGAGACTGAGAAATTGGTAAAGGAGACTGAAGAAATAACTCTAAGGGTATTAAATGAGCTACAAATCTCAACTATTGATGTTGATGAAGAGGAACAAAACACTGGTACAGATAATATAGATCTAGAGATAGATGTGGAACAAAGCACAGTTACCCCTCTAGTAAACTCTGAAAAGAAAGAGGTAGAGGAAGAAATAAATCTGAGGAAGAAGATGAAACACTAGAAGAAAATGTCTCTGAAGAACAAAATGTGCAGAGAGAAGAAACAAATGAACAAATGATGGATATTCCTGCTCTGGAGTCAGAAAGAAATGAACATGAACACAGCCAAGAAATGCCTCCAGAGAGACAAGAAGCTAAAGTGTCTCATGGTGCAGAGAAGAGCAACACTACTAACTCCCTAAGGGAGTTCTTTGAGAAGCAAAAAGAAGCCCAAATTTTGACTTCTCCTAAGCTTCTACAAGGGCCTATTAACCTTGCCTCTATGTCCCCTCTATAGAAGTTAAGACTTGGGACTATTCTTTAAACTAATGCACAAGAGGAAGTACTGAAATCTCATATAGAGGATAGTGAATTGTTAGAAGATGCATCAACAAGTTTTGAAAAGCTAATGCTTGGAATAAGAAGAGACACATCCTTGGGTCCTACTGTACAAGTAAATAAGTTAATGGAGTCCATCAACATTCATTTTGAGTCTCTTGAAAAAGCTAGCGAGGAAAAGGTAAGAGCTAAAATAGATGATAAGAGATTAGTTGAGCTGAAAGATAAAGCTTCTCAAGACAAAATTTTGTTAGATAAAATTATAGAATATGCATAGTTAGCCCTTCAAGAAGCTAGAAAACTATATCAATTTTGTCTTACATGGCCGGACAAGACTAAGGAAATAAAAGATAAAATAGATAGATGTGAGGCTCAGATAATGAAGATATCTAGAACTTATGACCCAACAAAAGATACTATTGGCAATCAAAGGGCACAAGTTGAAACCATTCATTCTAATATACATAAGTTACATACCTAGAGGGATATCATAAATCATAGAATGAGTCAGCTCCGGGAGGTAGCAAGTTTCAAAATTGCTTCCCTAACCTAGTTAATAACAACAATAGACAAGACAAGGCAAATATCTGAAGCCCCTAATACAGTAAAGAAAGTCAAAGATTTGGTGTCCTAGATTAATGGGAACATACTAATTTTGAGTGATTCCAAGACAAGTTGGGATGAAGAAATGGTGCAAGTAAAGATAATCTATAAAGATATTCCCCTGGAACAATAGTAAGCATTCTTGATATTATTTGTTTATATGTGGTAAAGTAGAAAAACAATTTTGAAATTTTGGCAACTTGTACATATCTTTGTATCATACACCTTTGCCATTGATGTCAAAAGGGGAGAAGAAATGAAGCATGTGAAAAGCTTTTGAAAAATAATAAAGCATGAAGACAGGGGGAACAATGTATAAAGGGAAAGGAGGACTTGTAATAGTTTTTCACATCAAGTGTTGCCATCAATACCAAAGGGGGAGATTGTTGGAAACTTGTGTATGATGTCTAAAGATGTCATTGATGGAAACAAGCAAAGGAACAAGATTGGAACAAAAGTTTTGGTCTGGAGAATAAGACTTAGCACATTTTGGGTTAAGTGTTGGCAGTATACTGAAGTAGCAACAAGGAGACAATATTTGCACCGTATTGGTCCATAGTAGAAGATCATATCATGCAGTTCAGGTATGTTGTTCACTATCTGCATATGATCACTTATGCAAGATTTCAGTCCTTGATGAATACTAGAAGTCTATCTTCAAGAAGTCCAAGTTCGGTAGTGTAGAGAATAGAGGAAGTTAGAACAAAACACCCTTCTAAATTGGTCCGCATTCTTCCGTTATGGCATATCCTATTGTGTGGTTTTGAGGTGTTGTAAACACAAGTATGAAGCATTTAAATCTAGAGTTTCAAGTTTTGAACTTCATTGGAGAGTCAGTTATGAATGCCTAAGTATCGCTACATGGAATGGTATAGTTTGACTGTGACAGAGCATGTGTTCTAGTGGTCTGCATTCTACCCCAAAAGAATATTTTTCTTTGTGGTTCTCAAGGTATGATCTATGATATGTGAAGAGTCTCTGATATGAATTTAATTAGGTCTAGTGGTCTGTAGTGGAAGATGTTGTCTGACAGTTGAATTGAACCAGTGAACAGTCTATGGTTAAGGCTGACATGATAATATGATGTGTGTGTAGTAAGTTTTGGTGTTTAGAACTTAATCCTAAGTGGCGAAACAGTTGAGGCCGACATGTGTGAAGGTATTTCAAATATTTTTTGGGTGCGATATATATTTTGGAGAATGAATTTAGCATATAGAGTACATAATGCATGACTACATAGTACACTTTATTGGGCAAACTTGATATGAAGATTTTACATGTTGCGGATATATATATTCGACTGAATTCAATTTTTGGGTGATGATATACGAATGTGAATGTGTGAAATATATGTAGTGTAGAGCAGGTGACAAGAGTAGAAGAAGAGAGATCTTGTTCAATGTAAAAGCAGAGCAGTGAAACAGAACAGTCAAGATGAAGAGTTTTGAGACAATATTTTGAGCATTCATTGGAGCTGCATCCATGCATGTGTAGGTGCAATCTAAGTAGTTCAACTTGGTAGTGATCCTTCTTGCAGTGAGAACTTCTTTTGGGCAATGAGCCTTGGAAAGTGAGCCCTAAGGCAATGTGCCTTTATTGTAATTCGGTATTGTTTCTACATAATATATTGTGAGTTAACACTCACTATGTTTTTTCCCAATTTTGGGTTTTCCACGTAAAAATCCTGGTGTTCATGTGTGATGGTTTGTGGTTGTTTCTTATGTGTTTAATTTGCTTTGTTATTGTATGTGGTAAATGGATTACTAGTTTAATAAAGTATTGATTCACCCCTCTCTCAGTACTTTGGGTGTTCAACAACACCTTATGTAAGGAATTTCAGATGGGGAAGCAGACAATTATAAGATTCAAGTCCAAGGAGTATTCATCTACAAGGCCATTGGAACTAGTTCATACAAATTTATGTGGACCTACTAGGAAAAAGAGCCTACAAGGTGAGAGGTATTTCATGTTGCTTATTGATGATTTCTCTAGAATGACATGGGTTACATTTTTGAAAGAAAAATTACAAGCTTTCAGTAGGTTTAAGATTTTCAAGTCCACAGTTTAAAATCAAGTGAATGCTAGAATCAAGTGTCTAAGAGCTGATAGAGGTGGTGAGTTCACATCAAGTAAGTTTGAGGAATTTTTTGAAGAAAGTGGAATCAAAAGGCATTATTCTGCTACAAGAACTCCTTAGCAAAATGGAGTAGGGGAAAGAAAGAATAGAATAGTTCAGGATATGGCTAGAACAATATTGAGTGAAGCCAAGCTTCCTAATATATATTGGAAAGAGGTAGTCCATACTATTGTCTACATTCTTAACATAGGAAAATTAATAGTGCACAATACTAAGACACCTTATGAGTTATGATATGGAAGACCAATATTAGTAAAGTATTTTAGAGTTTTTGGAAGAAAATGCTACATCAAAACAAATGAAGAAGGTCTGGGAAAATTTGACTCTAGAGCTGATGAAGGAATCTTTGTTGGTCAGATGAACCTGCTTACACAGAAGAAGAAGAAGAAGAAGAAGAAGAAGAAGAAGTTGAAGAAAAGAAGGAAACTCAAGAGAAGATTGCCAAGACTCCTACTAAATATATTTAGAAGAATCATTTAGAAGATTAGATCATTGGAGATAGGAAAGAAGGAGTTCAAACAGGAAGAAGATTTGTAAGAACAAATGAACAACTAAATTTTTCTTTACTGTCAAGAGTAGAACATAAAACCTTTGATGAGCCCAGCAAGGATGAAGGATGGATACAAGCTATGTAAGAAGAACTAAATTAGATAGAGAAGAATTAGAATTGGGAATTGGTGCCAATGCTTGTAGACAAGAATATGATAGGTACAAAATGGGTATTTAGGAACAAATTGAATGACTATGGAGAAGTGGTAAGGAATAAATCAAGGTTGGTTTGTAGAGGATATTCACAAGTTGAAGGTGTTGCCTATGAGGAGATATATTCTCTGGTGGCAAGTATGGAAGCTATCAGAATGGTTCTTGCATTTGCAATGCATAAGGGATTCAAAGTATATCAAATGGATGTCAAATCTGTCATTCTGAATGCTGACATAGAAGAAGTCTACATAGAGCAGCCTGATGGACTTCAATTATCAAAAGACCCAAACATGGTATGCAGACTCAAGAAGGCTTTGTATGGTCTCAAACAAGCCCCTAGGAATTGGTATGCAAGTTTGGATAAGTACTTACTCCAACAGGGTTTCAAGAAAGCTACCACAGATAGTAATCTTTACATCAAAATTGAAGGTGAACAAATTCTAATTATTGTTGTGTATGCTGATGATATAATCTTTTTTGGCTATGATGAGATGTGTAAGAAGTTTGTAGAAGAGATGCAGAAAGAATTTGAAATGTCTATGCTAGGTAAGTTATCATTCTTTCTTGGACTTCAAATTACTCAATCAGATTATGGCATATTTATTTCTCAAGCAAAATATGTCAAGGAGATGTTGAAGAAGTTTGGCATGGATGACTACAAACCAGTAAGTACTCCTATGGTAACTAGTTGCGATTTGAGTAAAGATGATGAGTCACCTAAAGCTAATCAAACTTTGTATAGGCCTATGATTGGGGGCCACTATACCTAATAGCATCAAGGCTTGACATTATGCTAGCTATGTGTTTGGTTGCAAGGATTCAAGATGATCCTAAAGAAACACATTTGAAGGAAACCAAGAGAATATTTAGATATTTGAAGAGCACTCTGGAACATGGGTTGTGGTATCAAAAGGATGATTTTTCCCTAAGTGCTTACACTGATGTAGATTGGGCTGGCAGTGTTGATGATAGAAGAAGTGCTAGCGGAGGAGATTTATTTTTGGGAGATAGGTTGGTCTCATGGATCGGTAAGAAGGACTCAATGTCTTTATCAACAATAGAGGTAGAGTATATAGCTACATAGCAATCTGTTGTACTCAGGTACTATGGATGAAGCAAACATTGAAGGATATCAAGGTAGTATATGATGAGCCCATTCCAATTATTTGTGACAATACAAGTGCTATAAACATTTCAAAGAATGCAATGATGCATTCTAGAACCAAGTACATTTTTATCAGGTATCACGTTTTGAGAGAGAAGGTTGCAAATCAAGAGGTTAGATTGGAATATGTGCCTACAAAGGATCAGGTTGCAGATATCTTTACGAACACACTTTCTAAGGACACAGTTTGGTATCTCAGACAAAAGTTAGGGGTGATTGCCCCTCCTTCCAACTAGATGCATAGTTGGTGTATATATCTAGGGGGATTAGTTCAAGACATATCTTTATCCCTGGATTGATGGTGGCTACCTCTCAGGGGAAGTAGGCAGGTAAGAGACTGTGAAGGATGACAAGGATTAATCAATCAGGTGGTGCAGATAGATGAGGAGTGGTAAAAGAATATCATGACAAATGCAAATAGGAGGACCTAAAGGAAGATCAGTTCTGAGGAAGGCCACTGGCCCTTTGTCCTTGATGTCAAAGGGGGAAAAATTTGCATATTAGGTCAAGTGTTGCCATTAATGCCAAAAGGGGAGATTGTTGTATTTGTGTTGTCATTGATGTCAATAATGTTGTGGAAGGTTAGAAGTAATGCTAATAGAGATGATGTAAATAGTGGTTTGGTGTGTTGATTAGTGATGATTAGTGATGTTAAGAGTTTTCAAAAGATAGTGAGGTTCAAGGGAGATAGTTTCAGATTGTGGTGATCAGAGAAAAAGATAAAGGAGATTGTTGCATATTGTGGTGATTAGAGAAGAATACAAAGGAGTAATGATGAGTAATGGATCAAAAAAGTTGTGAAGAGAAGGATAAGGTGATGGAAGTCATGTACTATGCATGCTGATTGGATAAGTTTCACCTGTACATAGTTGTATCCTATCTTCTAAAGTTCATAGACAAAGGTTGTGCTAACATGAAGATTCTTGTTGTGTTGAGAAGAGTTGTGATTGTTGTTGTATGATGTTGTGAATGAAGTCTCTGGTGTGGTGAATGTTGTATTCATTATTTCTTAAGGAAAAGCATTGATTTAGTCTTGAAAGAAAGTTTTAGAAAGTCCAAGGTACTGGAGATTGCACTGATGTAGCTTGGGAGAATGCTCCGCATTCCACCGCATTTGAAGGTATGGCCTTGTGGTTTGAAATCTACATAGAGACATGTCTAAAGAAGGTTTGTTCCTGATTTTAGGGGATACAAGTTACCACATAAGATTCTAGAGCTCGCAGAGTGAAGACAATGATTCTTTGTTGGTGCAGTTAGAGAGGGTCCAAGGAATGCTTCACATTTCTTCACATTAGAAGATGTGATGTTGTGGTTTCAAGGATAGCTAGATACATATGAGAAGATTGATATATTCAGTTTTATGGTTGTGTGCTTATGTGTTGTGCTTTAAATTTCTTAATTTTCTTTATCGTCTGATTAAGGTAGTAAGAAGATTTGGTTGATTAAGTTCTGGTATATACTGATTCACCCCCCATCTCAGTATATTAGTGTGTTCTAATAGTGTTGTACTTGTAATTATTGTTTGGTTTATTCTAGTACTAATAGTGTGGTTAGGATATTAGAAATACAAGGTTTTGTTGATGCAGATTGGGTAGGTGACTAGGATAGTCAAAGGTCCACTAGTGGGTATGTGTTTACTTTGTTTGGAGGAGCAATGAGTTGGATGAGTAAGAGGCAACCCATGATTGCTTTATCCACCATCAAAGTAGAGTATATGGCTGCTACCCATGTAATGTCCTAAACAAAATTATTTTCAAAAAATATCAAATCTGAAAATGTATTTTAATTCAACTTTCAAAACACCCAAATTTCCTTTAACCTATTGATCCTCAATTAAAAAATTTCTTCACAAATGCAATGGGAAACTTATTTAAACTTAAATTTATGGTAAATAAAAGTAAATATTAGTAATGTATGGCCTCATGCTATTACATATTATAAATTTAATAAATTTATTCACCAACACAAATCTGCATACAAAACTATCAACTTCACTGCACCCGATTTTGCCCAAAAGCATAGAAATGATAATGAATGAGCCCAAGATTAAATTAACTAATTTTCTGATGAAAGTGCAATGAAATGGGACTGATTTACAGTCAATAAAACACCAAGAACAAACTGATATAAATCTAGAAACACCACACTGCTCAAACTAGACAATCCAAAACCTACAAACACACACACCAAACTGAATACTGAAATATGCAAATATGTGAAGCTCCAATGAAATTTTTGAATGAGATCACTCTCATGTACCAAAGGGGTTTCATCCTCTGATATCTACAACCAATGGGTATTTTCTACCGATTACAATCTCTAATGGGTTTTCATCCACTGAAGATATTGAATGAACAAGTTGCTCAAACAATTTTGAAGAGTTTTATTGTAAAATGACAATGAAAGCCTTCTTCATGAAATTTCCAAAAATATAAATGATTATCTATCTTCTTGGGCATACAAATCCCAAAATAACCTTTTTGGGAGCATAAAATATCATTAAATTTCAACAATAACTCCACATTTGACCGTTTTTGGCGTATTCTTGGATTTGTAACTCCTTGTTTATGACCCACCATAACATAACTCCACCTCTATCATAGAATATTCTATTTTGAGATATTGAAAGATAAAATATATTCCATTTATCTATTCCCATGTCCCTCCTTGGGAAAATACTCAAAATAATTATATTTAATCAATTGGAGTTGCCAGCACATTAATATTTTAATATTTAATAGACCCTTACATTGTGGGAAAATATAATAGCTCATGGATCCTAAATTAAATATTAAATAAATAATTTATTTCCTTACCTTAACCCATTGGAAACTACTAGAATTGGAATTTTCTCCATTAAATTAATTTATGTTGTGTAGAAAAGTGAGACTAGCTTAATAGATCAAACTAGGTCAAACCCTCTTCTACAAAACATTGGGGCACAAACCAAGCTTGGTTTCTACCCAACAAGGAGAGACAAACTATATGGGTTTTGCCCTTTTGTTGTATAGAGAAGAAATTAACCAAATCTAATCAATCAAGATAGGGTAAAGAAAAGAAACCCTAATTGACAAAGATCGAAGTAAAACAAACTGTCAAAAGTGGAAACACAAAAACCAAATGAACAATAAAGATGAGGGATTAAGTTAGAACCTAGATCCAGGGACAAAAATATTTAGGAAAAGGGTGCTTGGGTACCCTAGACCCTAATTAGGGTTAGCAAAAACTGATGTCTTTGTCAAGTTTGTACCTGTAGGCTCTGTCTTCTTCCTAGAAGCCACCTTTAGAAACCTATTCTTCTAACTTGTACACACATAAGAAGGAGGATGGTTTGGTGCTATTTAGGAGATTTCCTTATTCAAGCTCCATGAATGGTGTTTCCACCTCCATAGTAGAAAAATTGATAGATAAAGAGTGTATACCTTAGGAGGGCAGGGGTAAATCTGAAGTACAATGGAATGCTAGAGCAAAGCATGAAGGAAATAAGTTACTATGAGAATGGAAACCCTAGCATGCTTGATGTGGCATCACAACTTGAATCAAGAAGTTGGTGTAGCCCAAAGAAGTAGAAAGATCTTCACAAGACCTGCAATATGTTAGTGCTACAACAATAATCCACAATAGAGAGCTTTAGAGAAGAGTAGAGAGCATGAGAGAGAATAAGAATCCTTCAAGAAGTTAGAGAGAGCTTAGAGATGTTCAAATGAATAGAATAACTTACTTTTATATACATTCCCATTGATTTTCAGAGAATTAAACCACATGAGGCTGACATTGGGAACCATTTAAGAGGTCCCAAGATGACAAGCCATAATTTAGGTTAGGGCTAGAAATGGGAGAAGGGCGCTTGGGCACCTTGGTCCCTTAGCCCCAAAATCCTAGGATAAGGCACTTAACTTAGTGTCATTAACCCAACCTTATAATTATATTTCCAGGTTTTACGCATCGGGGTCAAGAAGTACATGCTTAATGCTCAAACAAGAGTTACAATAGGTCCTAATTAAGAAGTGTAAACAATTCAGGTCCACCCAGGTGCTAAATTAAGTGTAAAATGCTAGTGTGCACAATTTTGGACACAAAATTTAGCCCCCACTTTAGTGTGGGTACGAACTTACATTCGAACTCATACTAAAGGATGGCAAAGACAAATTTCAAACACAACAAACATAGAAGCCAAAGAATTCTGCCAAGGTTGAGGGGTGATTAATCCCCCAAGCTTAGGATTCTAAGGTTGCAAACACATAGGATCTTACAAGCCATAGAATGTCACCAAAATTGAGGGGTAATCATGTTGAACATAATGAATACTGAGAAGGGGGGTGAATCAATATTCTATAAAACCATTCCTTCACATAATTTTTAACCCATTTACCAAATTCAATAACATGAAAGCAAAATAAACATAGGAAGAGAAACCATAAAGTCATAACACATAGACACTGAGATTTTTAGGTGGAAAACCTAAAAAAGGAAAAACCATGGTGAGTGTGACCTCACAATATATTATACCTGGTTACAAGATATTACATAGAAATGCTCACTGCATGTGGACTCACTACCCACTGAGAAATAAAGATATAAGATAAGAGAGAATGACTCACTTCCAATAAAGAACTATTACAAATGCATCTATTGAATGGTGGAATACACTTCCATTGATAGGTCAAAATATAGTTTCAAAGCTCTTCATAATGACTACTCTATTTCTCTGCTCTGCTCACATTTATTCTATTCTACTATCCTTTGCACTCTTACTACACTTTTTGGATCACAAAAATGGTGTTAGATCACATACACATGAACTCAATGCTACATCGCATCAATTAACATCAAAATCCATCAGGTATTTATATCCACAACAAGATCTAACTCGAAACTAGGTCAGCTTGCCAGTAATGAAATGTGTACACAAAAAAGTTATACTTTGTCAGCTTGAATTATTTACACAGGAAGTTATGTGAACCAATGCATTTCTTCAATAATCTTCATATAGGTGTGGAACTATTATAGAACCACTTAGAATGATGATCCAAACAATATATCTTTATTGCATATATATCCAACTTGTATGTCAGCTTAATCCTTAAGTATACACCTAACCAAATCTACTGTCATATCACAACTTCTAATGTAGACCACACAGGACTCAAAAATTCATATCAAACACTCATTATACATTTCTGAACATACCTTCATAACTACGAGTCAAGATATTCTTATGCAGCAAAGTACGAATCTCTGAACTACTATCTTTGTCACTATGAAATACTATCAACCTGAATGTTGATACTTAGGAGGTTAGGGATGATCATCCAATGAACCTCATATTCTATAAATTGGGAATTGGATACTCCTAACATGTGTTTACAACACCTCCAAACTACAAATTGAAATAATCAATAGTGAAGAAATGTAGAGTAAGATACTTAGGTGTTCTTACTATTCATGATTGAACTCTGTTAACCTGGACTTAAGAAATTCAAAGTGTAGCATCTAGAGATTGCTAGGACATGAGACTTGGAATATAACATCATTAAACTACTATGTACAACATACCAAAACCACATACCAGAGTCTACATCTGCAGAGGAATACCATCCAACTTTCTGTCACTAACTCAGTAAGCTGCCAACACTTAGTCAATTTGATTAAGTCATTCTTTTCAGACCAAAAATGCTATACACAACTTGTCTCAAGACCTGTTTCCAATCATATCTGACTGTTGCCATCAATGACAACACCATATCACAATCATACCAGTAGTGTTTGTTGACCATGTTTCCAACAATCTCCTCCTTTGGCATTGATGGCAACACTTAATGAAAAATATTCATACTACTGGCCCTTAGTATGTACATCTGGGTTTTCTTCTCCCTCTTAGGTATTTAGCCATTTTGCACTAGTTTTTCTTCTCCCCCTTTGACATCAATGGCAAAGGTGTATGTAAAAGTGACAACATTGTATCAAAATTTCAAAATTGTTATACTTGGTTGCATATGTACAAGTGAAATCACATACCTTACTTACTAAAGGTAGAAAGTATGTCTATGTATATGATTTTCAATTGAGCAATCTCTCCATCCCACTGGGCCTTAACACTGTTTAAATTCTGAATGTTCCCATTCACTTGGAACATGTTCCTCTGCTTTATGTACAGTGGTAGGCACTTTAGTTATTGCCTTTATCTTCATTGCCTCAGCTACTAACCCAGTCATAGAATCAATCTTAGAACCTAGTATCTCTCTAAGTTGGCACATTCTACTTTTAATGGCCCCTTTCTGATTCAACAGACTACTTATGTTTGCATGAATACCTTCAATTTTTTCTTTCTTGTTGTTGATGGAATCAGATGCTCGATCATATGTTTCTGACAATTTTAGAAGTTGAAGTTCCATGGCATCTATTTTCTCCTTTATTTCTTTTGTAGTTTCTAGCCATGTTAGACAAGAATTGTATGTCACTGGCTTCTTTTATGGAACTATTTACATTCATAATGCTATTATCCAACAACATTCTATCTTGAGATAACTTATTTTTCAACTCAACTAACCTTTTATTATCAATCTCTATTCTAACCTTTTTATCCATAGCCTTTTCAAAAGATTCAAAATGTGAACTTACAGAGTTATTTAGCCTTTTGAATTGTTCAGTGGGGGCTAGAGATGTGTCCTTCTACAGTCTAGGCATCAATTTTTCTAAAACACAAGATGCCTTATCAATAAGTTCACTATCTTGAATATGGGACTTCAACATTTCTTCTTGAGCCTTGGCTTGGAAAATCATCCCTAATTTTAGCTTTTGTAGAGCTGACATGGAAGCTAAGTTGATTGGCCCTTGTAGCAACTCAGGTGAATTAAAAAACTAAGCTTCTTACTGCTTCTCCAAGAATTCTCTAACTGAATCAACATGATCTTATGTGGCTGTAGCAGTGTCTCTTACCATGTCATGAGACACTTCTTCCTCTTTAGTCTCCTCCAGAGGTTCTTGGTTCATAGATTCTTTCTCATTTGTTTTATGTTCCAATGCAGGGCTAGCCTTATCTTGTTCATCAGCCATATTTCCCTGATCATCAGTTTCATTTTGCTCTGGAGGGGCTTCAACATTTTCAAAAGCTTTGTCCTCTTCTTACTCCTTCATTTATGCATCTCTTCTTAGGCTTACTAGAGGAGTTGTCTTTGTTTGATTCAAACCTTGTTCTGAGCTAACTTTCGTAAGAGAAGTATCACTAGTATAGAAACACCAATATATGATTTAAAAAACTGGATATAAATGACTGAACATGGTCACATGATCATTAGTAGTTTATTTCCAGTCATTTATAACATGACAGAATTGATGACTAAACTATTTTTAGTTATTTATTGGTTGTTTTGATTGATCGATTTGGTAGTATATTTAGTTGTTAATTTAGTCATTGATTGTTGTAAATTGGTCACTTATTTAGTCATTTTTATTCACTGATATATTTAGTCATTAATTTAGTCATTGATTGTTGTTAACTAGTCACTTATTTAGTCATCTTTATTCACTAATTTTCGTCCATTGGTAGTGTATTTAGCCATTAATTTTAATCATCATTTTGATCAATTTGGTAGTTTATTTAATTGTTTTTGTTCACTAATTTCTTTCAACTGGTAGTATATTGATACATTGTTTATTAATTGCATAATCATTATATTTAGTCATATTTATTCACTGCTCTGTCAATTGGTAGTATATTTAGTTAATTGGTACTTTATTTAATTATTTTTGTTCACAGATTTCTTCCTAAAAGTGCTGGCAATGAAACAAGGCTTTTGAGGTTTAAACATAAAACATAGAAAAACATAATCAATCATTCATTTGCACGTAATGAAACCAACTATAATCAAGAAGGCAAAATTGATACAGGAGCATCCAATGGTGTAAGGGAAATCTTGCATCACCCAAAAAGAAGTTAATTCAAAATCATTGTATTTTTTTTCATTTATTTCCATAATTAGTGTTTCTAATTCCATAATCTCCTAAATAATGATGTAGGACTTTCAGTTTTTGCAAAACTGCTAAAAATAACAAACTACCTATTTTGGAAAGTTTTAACTGCCATTTTAGGAAAGTTTGCATTTAGGCATAGATTGAAGCAAGAAGTTATAGAAAGCTTCATAACTGAAATATAAGACCTTTGGTGAATGAATCAGCCAAAGATCATTTGTGAGTTGAAAGATATTAAAGTTTTTGTTTTCTGAAAAGCCCCTAAATTTTTTTGAAATGAGATATGAGGCAATAAAACATCCCATAATGTCCCCAAAAGTTGACAGAAATCCATTTATACATTTTTGGCATCATAGTTCACTTCATGAGATTTTTGGTGCTTAAAATAGTTCGTCAATCAGACACCCATATCAAAAGTTATGCTTCTTGGAAGTTGGCCTACTTTTGGAGGGAGTTGCAAATTTTGAAATTTAGCTGGAGGCCACCAAAAAGTGTTATTTATGACTAATTTGGGAACACTGCCTGTAGTAGAGTTAAGGGGGAAAAGTGTAGAGACAAGAATAGGTGGGAAAATAGAAACCCTAGTAGATTTGGGGTTACAGAAGGTAGAAGATTCCAGAGCCTAGTGTTGTGTAGCTATAGTGTGTTACAGCATGGGGAGGATTGATTCCTCTAATTGTAATTGATCTTCTATAATGTAATGAGTTGCCTAGATCAATAAAGAAATATTCTATTTTATGTGTTCCATTTCTGTTGTTGTGTGTTTTATGATTTACCCCCTTCATCAAGTGGTATCAGAGCAAGGGTTCTTAAGTTTGTGGACAGATTGCCGACCATGAGGTAGTTTGTACAAGGACCTGAGGTTGTGGGTTTGTTGTGGGGATAAAGATGCCTCCACGAAGAAATCATAATGGGAGAAATGCTTTGATGGAAGAGGGTTTTAGACCTCTGCAAAGGCAAATCGATGCATTGCAAGAGGAGCTATGAAGAGGGTTTGATCTGAGAACAAGAGAAGAAAGTGAAGATGAAGTTGAAGAAGAGCTATCTAAGGAAGAACAAGAAGTTGTAGGAGATCCTACATAAGTTAGGTTGTTGAGGGCCATTTTGAAGATTAGAAAAAGGCCCAGGATCAAAGTTTCTACCTATTCTAGAGATTTGAAACTAGAACAACTTATCGATTGGATCAATGACATGGAGGAGTATTTTGAGTATGAAGATGTGGAGGATCCAGATCGAGTCAAGTTTGCAAAGACAAAGTTGAAGGGCCATGCCAGTATTTGGTGGAAGCAGGTCCAGTTGGAGAGAAATTGAAGAGGAAAAGGAAAGATCACTAGATGGGATCAAATGGTGGAGAAACAAAAGAAGCAGTTCATTCCTGTGGACTATGAGATGGAGTTGTTGAAGAAGCTTCAAGGATTGAAGCAAGGTAACAAGTCTATTAAGGAGTATACAGAAGAGTTTTATAAGATTACTATTAGAACTAGTCATGCAGAGGCTAGCAAGGAGAAGGTAGCCCATTACATTAATGGGTTGAGGCCAAGTATTCAAAAGGAGTTGAGCCTGGTCAGAATGACCACCATAGAAGATACATACTAGTTTTCACTGAAGGTGGAAGAGAAGATGAATAAAAGATTCAACAGCAAGCAAAGGGGAAGAGGTTAAGGTGGAAGGATGGGTGGAAGACCCTATGTGGGCCATAATGAAGATCATAAGAAAAGTGAAGAAGCTGGCACTAGTTGAAATTAGAGAGGACATAATGCATACCGCCCTCATGACCAAAAAAATGGTGAGCAAAGAGGAAGAGGAAGAGGCTGACTTGGGCAAGGGCCTGGAAGAGGAGGTTTTAGAGGAACCTATTTCCAATGTGGAGAGGAAGGGCATCGAGCATACAAGTGTCCGTAACATCAAGGAAGGACAAATAGAAGACCTGAAGGTAATGTACAAGTTGCACATGTAGATGAAGATGCACGGTCTGAACACTCAGAAGATGCTGAAAGGGGAGAATCCCTAGTTGTCAGAAGAACTTTGTTGAATGAGGAGAAAGAACCCAATCAAAGGAAGAGTTTATTCCATACAAGGTGTTAATGTGAAGGTAAGTGTTGTGATATTATTATTGATAGTGGAAGTATTGATAATCTTGTTTTAGAGGAGATGGTTGACAAGTTGAAGTTAACAAGAAGAAAGCATCCACATCCATATCGGATTGCATGGTTGCAAAAGGACCATAGAGCTTTGGTCAATGAGCAGTGTTTAGTGAAGTTCAAGATTGGAGACTACCATGATGAGGTGCGGTGTGATATCATACCAATGGACACATGTCATATGCTGTTGGGGAGGCTGTGGTAGTATGATAGGAGCACTATCCATGATGGTCGTGCAAATACATATTCCCTAACAAAGGATGGAGTTTGTCATAAATTGAAGCCCTTGAAGGAGGTGGAAGAAAAGGTATGTAGTACTGCCAAAATTTGCTTGGTAGATGGCATGAAATTTTTGGAGGGTATGAAGCATGAATGTCATTGCTTTGCATTGATTCCTAAGATTAGTCAAGACAAATGTGAAGATGTACCAGCAAAAGTTTTAGATATGTTGGAAGAATTTTAGGACATTATCTCTGATAATGTACTAGAAGATTTACCACCAGTGAGGAAGATAAGTCATCAAATGGATTTGATACCAGGAGCTAGTTTGCCAAATAAGGCAGACCACAAAATGACTCCAGTAGAGAATGAAGAGTTGAATAGACAATTTCACGAGTTTTTAAGGAAGGGATTGATAAGGGAGAGCTTGAGTCCATGTGCGGTACCAGCAGTACTAGCACCAAAGAAAGATGGAGAATGGAGAATGTGTACAGATTCTTGGACCATCAATAAGATCACGATCAAGTACATGTTTCTATTGCCAAGAATGGATGGCATAATGGACTGTTTGAGTGGAGCCAAGTACTTCACAAAAATTGACCTGAAGAGTGGGTATTACTAGATCCATATCAGAGAAGGAGATGAATGGAAGACAACGTTCAACATAAAGGAGGGTTTGTATGAGTGGTTAGTCATGCCATTTGGGATAACCAACACACCGAGCACATTCATGCAGCTCATGAATGAGGTACTGAAAGAATTTTTGGGGAGTTTTGTTATTGTTTATTTGGGTAATATTTTAATTTTTAGCAAGACTTGGGGTGAGCATCTGATACATATCAAAAGAGGTTTAGAGAAGCTAAGGGAGGAGAAGTTGTTTATTAATATGAAGAAATGTAGTTTTGTAAAGAAGGAGTTGGTATACCTAGGATTTGTTGTCTTAGAGGAAGGTCTTAAGAAGGACCTAGAGAAGGTGAGGGCTATCATTGAATGGCCTATGCCAAGGAGTGCTTCTGAGGTAAGCTCTTTTCATGGTTTGGTAAGTTTTTACAGAAAGTTTATCAAGAATTTTCGTAGCATTTGTGCACCCCATACTGAGATAGTGAGAGGGGATAGAAAAGAGTTTAGATGGACTAAAGGAGTAGATAAGAGATTTGATACATTGAATCAGAAAGTCATAGAACAACCTGTTTTGGCACTTCCAGATTTCAATAAGGTATTTTAGGTAGATTGTGATGCTAGTGGTAGTGGTATAAGAGCTGTTCTGAGTTAAGAAGGTAAGACCATTGCCTATTTTAGTGAGAAGATTAATGATGCTAAGAAAAGGTATTATGTTTATGATCAGGAGTGTTATGCAATAGTTTAGGCTTTGAAGAAATGGAGACATTCTTTTTTTCCAAAAGAGTTTGTTTTATATACTAATCATCAGGCTCTACAATATCTTCATAGTCAAGGAAATTTGAACTAAAGGCATTTAAAATGGTTTGAGTTTTTACAGAGTTATACTTTTATTTTGAAGCACATGAGTGGGAAGTCCAACAGAGTTGCAAATGCCTTGAGCAGAAGGCAAATTTTGTTGATAGAAATGAAGATCGAGGTTGTTGGGTTTGATGAGCTCAAGAGTTTGTATCCAGAAGACCAGATTTTGTAGATGCTTGGAAAGCTTATCTGGAACTTGTTACTTTGGATAGGACAAAATGGTTGGATTTCATAATCCAAGATGGCATATTATTTAGAGGAAGCTAGTTGTGCATTCTGAGGAGTTCCATGAGAGAGAACCTGATAAAGGTGAAGCATAGTGAGGTATTAGCTAGACACTTTGGTCAAGATAAGACCATTTCTATTGTTGGTGAGAATTATTATTGGCCACAGTTGCAACAAGATGTGAGGAAATTTATGTAGAGTTGCAGATTGTGTCAGATGGCAAAAGGAACAAGTCAAAATATAGGGCTATATCAGCCATTACCTATACCGAAGAAGCCATGGGATGATATTAGTATAGATTTTGTTCTTGGTTTACCAAGAACACAAAGAGGGCATGATTCCATTTTTATGGTGGTGGATAGATTCTCAAAGATGGCGTATTTCATTCCTTGCAAGAAGACTAATGATGTTATTCATATTGCTGAATTATTTTTCAGAGAGGTGGTGAGATTACACGGTCTACCATAGAGCATAGTTTCAGATCAAGATACCAAGTTTGTTGGTTATTTCTAGAGGATATTGTGAAAGAAGTTGAAGATAGATTTGAAGTTTAGTTCTACACACCATCCATAGACTAATGGACAAACGGAAGTGGTGAATAGGAGTTTGAGTAACCTGCTATGATGCTTAGTAGGAGATAAGCCCAAGGGATGGGATTTGATTTTACCACAGGCGGAATTCACTTACAACAATTCTGTCAATAGGAGTACTTGTAAATCACCATTCTAGATTTTATATGGCAATAGTCCAAGAAATGCTTCAGAAGTAAGGAATCTAGACAAAGGAGAAAAGACAAGTGTCGAGGCCAAAGACTTTGTAGAACACTTGAAGAATTTGCATGAAGAGGTAAGAAAGCACATTAATAAGATGAATATTTAGTATAAGGCTAAGGTAGATCAGAAGAGGAGATACAAGGAGTTCCAGGTGGGAGATGAAGTCATGGTCCACTTGAAAAAAGAATGGTTCCAAATTGGAACATATAATAAGTTGAAAAAAAAGAAATTTGGACTGTGTAGAATCCTAAAGAAGCATGGTTCAGGAAATGCATATGAGGTAGTGCTGCCGAGTGGGACCAATATTTCGCCTATGTTCAACATTGCTGATTTAATAAAATATCATGAAGGTGGCACAGAGGATGGATCGACACAAGAACAGTGGAGTATTCTGGCATTTACTTCAACAGAGGAGATATAAGAGATCTTCGATAGCCATGTGGGAGGAAGTACTTGGAATAAGCAATATGAAGAATATCTAGTGAAATGGAAAGGAAGGCTTGTTGAAGATTCTTTTTGGTTGTCTAAGGTAGAGGTTGACCATTTGGGTTTTCCTCACACAAACACCTGAGATGTGGCATGGTCACTCCTCAAATTACTCTTGGTGTCTGATGCAGGAGCATCCAATAGTGTAAGGGTAATCTTGCATCACCCAAAAAGAAGTTAATTCAAAATCATTGCAATTGTATTTATTTCTTTCCATAATTAGTGTTTTTGGTTCCATAATCTCTTGAATAATGATGTAAGACTTTCAATTTTTCCAAAACTGCTAAAAATAGCAAATTGCCTATTTTGGAAAGTTTTAACTGCCATTTTAGGAAAGTTTACATTTGGGTATGGATTGAAGTGAAATTTTACCGAAAGCTTCATAACTAAAATATAAGATCTTTGGCAAAGGAATCAGGCAAAGATCATTTGTGAACTAAAAGATATTAAAGTTTTTGTTTTTTGAAAAAACCCTAAATTTTTTTGAAATGAGATATGAGGCACTAAAACATCCCATAACATCCCCAAAAGTTGATAGAAACCTGTTTATGCATTTTTGGTGTAATAGTTCACTTCACGAGATTTCTAGCACTTAAAACAGTTTGTTAATCGGACACCCAGATCAAAAGTTATGCTTCCCAGAAGTTGGCCTACTTTTGGAGGGAGTTGCAAATTTTAAAATTTAGTTGGAGGCCACAAAAAAGTGCTATTTATGACTATTTTGGGAACCTTGGGCAGTAGTAGAGTTAAGGGGGGAAAGTGTAGAGCTAAGAATAGGTGGTAAAATAGAAACCCTAGCGGATTTGGGGTTAAAGAAGGTAGAAGACTCCAGAGCCTGGTGTTGTGTAGCTATAGTGTGTTGCAGCCTAGGGAGGATTGATTCCTCTAATTGTAATTGAGCTTCTATAATGTAATGAGTTGCCCAGATCAATAAAGAAATATTCTATTTTATGTGTTCCATTTCTATTGTTGTGTGTTTTATGATTTACCCCCTTTATCAAAAATACTGATATTTTATTGAGAAAAGGTGTTCTTACAGCAGATACAAGACTTAAATATGTGTCTTTGCTTTGAAAAATGTGTTACAAATTGTGTTTCTTAGTGTTGTGACTAAGAAAACTAAGTTACAATGCTTTATTTTTTGCTTATACAACTCCAAAACATGAAAGAACTACTTGAAAAATGAATCCTAAGGGTCCTATATCTCATCCCATACATGAAGCCTAAGGGTCCTATGTACATCCTAACTTCCTTCACTCACAAGATGCTCTAAAACTTGTGTCAACAATCGAAGCCGGTTCATGGAATAAACAAAGACAAAACAAGAACTGTTAGAATAATATAAACCTTATGGAAATTGAAAAATAGCTTTGGAGATTTTATACATTACCTTTTTCTCTCATTCTTCAACAAGTGGTTCAATCAGAAGGAGAGAACGAACAGAAAGAATAAGACCTTTGATGAAGTCCTCGGGACAATCATCATCAAGAAACTGACCAACAACTAAAGGAGCATTACCAATTTTGTAAAAAAATCATCAATTTCAAACATCATCAAATTTTATAATGTTAAGTACTAAGAACGTAATATGCTCATATTCTAAGTGTACCTTTAGTAGCATATCATAGCCATAATCAAGATTCTCTTGTTCCAGTAGTTTTCCCACTACAACAACACCCTCGACACCAACATTGGAAGCAATTATATGTACATGAGACTTAAAAAAAAAGAAAAAATGAATGATTAAATGCTAAGATAAAGCCTATTTCTAGACATAAACAAAAGAAAGTCTAGGTTAGTAATTTATACCTTCAATGCATTCTGAATTATCTGAACTCCAATCTTCTGGTCAAAGTTTGTTGTAGGAATTGTATCAAGCTCTTTTGTTGCGTAGAGAAGAGCAACACCACCACCTAGAATGTATCTTCTAGTAAGCACAAAGCTATAACCTTCCTAACAAAAATATTACCATCTCTAATGCTTTAATGAAATTTACAAATTTGTTTACCTGGTAAAATGCCCTTCTCTATTGTTGCCTTCATTGCATTCAATGCATCAGTGACTCTATCTTTTTTCTCTCCAACTTAAAGCTCACTGGCTCCTCCAATCTAAGTTAAATAAAAAAGACCATCAAAAAAATCTAGATACAATGTATCATCCTAATTTAAAAATATTGAAAATTATCTTTAGACAACTGATCACAATTTGATTATAAGTTAAACCTTGAGAACAACAACTCCTCCTGATAGCTTTGCCAACTTCTCTTGGAGATTTTCTTTGTCATGGTCAGATGTGCTTGCTTCAATATTAATATAGATCTATGACCAAATATTTTATCAGCCATGCCAAGCATACCAACACAAATATATTGTCATCTCTATTGTCACCAAGCATTATAGTCTTGCAAAAATATTATCACAATTAACAATAATAATACTCACCTGCTCACATCTCTCTTCAATTGGCTTTTTGTCACCACCTCCATCAAGAATTATAGTATCATCCTTAGAGATAGTCACCTAGAATAAAGAACAACTAATCTTATTATACAACAAAATGTTAAAATGACAAAAAGAATATAAGTAACAACACAAGAAAAACCTTGTCCATGGATGACAACAACATTATATGCCTATATACAAGGATACTACTATGTTTACCTACCTTCTTAGCTATTCCAAGCATGCCAAATTCTACTTTGTCAAGCTTCATACCAAGATCCTATAATATGACCTGAAGATAACTACCAGCCATAAATACTTTTCCTTGAGAAGTGGAGAAAACAAAATGGAAAAATACATGCAAACTAACTCAATTGAGAAACAAATTTGGTTCAATAGGTGTCACATGAAGAAGCCAAACTTGCATAACAAACAATAAACTCCAAAGCCAAAAAAAAGAGTAGATACATAGAAACATAAACCTAACATGTCCACTAGTAAGTGCAGCAAGATCCTGCAAGTTATTTTTCCTATTTTCACCAAAACCAGGGGCCTTAATAGCACAAACTTGATTCAGACACAAATATATTTTTAAAATGCAAATGATTTAGAATTTAAAATTAAAAAATAATTTAAAAAGTAAACAAGATTTAAATAGAAAAATCCACCAACCTTCACCCTTGCACAAAGCTTATTCAAGATCAAAGTAGCCAATGCTTCACTCTACATCCTTTGCTACAATCAGAAGAGGCCTTTGTTTCTGTGATAAATGCAATAATAAATTATGTTATTTCTCCATAATCAAAACATTGACTAAACATAGATAGATATCCTAAGAATCATAAATCAATCCAAGACACCACAAGATCTTTGTCACATGAATATTGATAATTTCACTCAACCTTCAAGTGTTAATGATCTCAGTTAGAGCATACTACTGTCTAAAGAAAAACACTCTCGAAGAACACAATAATACAATGGCATTATGTAGTACTATGATTCAATTCTCTTCTCTGTGCACAAGTAAATGCAACACATTGATCTTCACACTTATGATAATCACAGACCCTTGACATTACTAAATGCCATTCACATGAACATTTGCATAACTTGAGTGTTGTTATAGGGGTTTACACAATACATTCACACTCAAACAAACTTCTGTCACCTGAACATATTCAATCCATTGCAAGGAAACCATGAATAATGCAAAATAGAACCATTATATAACCTTCTCCTCTATCATTTGAATCCCTCTCTTAATGTATACAATTGGCAAGAGTATTAGAATATTGGTGATGCTAAATGAAACAATCTAAAAAATAGGCTTGCACTATAATAATGTACACTACAACAAATATCTAGTAATAATGAAGGGACATCCATAACAACAGGGATTTTTTTTTCATATGTTGTAGTTACAAGTGCCTTTCTAGGCATACATGAAAATGTGGAAGCATAGACAAGGCAAGCGAACTGTTTCAAAAAATGCCTTAAAGAAGTGTGAGTATAATGGGTATTTTGTGGGTATTTTGTGAAAATAAGTCCAACTCTGATTTGTGCCAATCCTAGGGTTTGGAGTCAATTCCTTACAAATGCATATTATTTCTCATAAGCATCACAAACATGCAGATTCAGAGGATTTATTATGTTCCTATCTTACAAAAAATAATCCAAGAATGGGTATTCCCAACAACTCTTCTTACATATATCCTTATTGCAAAACACACCTCCCCATATCTGACTTAAAGCATTTTAATCTATTCCTTGAATAAAAGAAACAAACCAGACATGCGATATAGAAAATGTATATTCAAGAATTTAGAAACCCTTAGCTTTCATATTCAACAGAGAAATGTAAGCAACACAGGAGACAATTATTGGAAACACATGCTCAAATGCATTTTTCATATACTGCAATCTAAAACTAATAAAATGCTTATAAAGAACATACATTCAACATGCAAGAAATTGAACTTAAAACTTAGAAGTATGGACAGCCTCTAGAATTGCTTTGTATTTTATTATCAAAGTATCCCAAATCTTTCAACAACCACTACAAAGTAGTACAACATGCTCTTTTATAGACATAAGTTCAGCAATGTCTCTACACTTGTACATTCAGAGTAATCGTGGGATTATTGGAAAGTGGCAAAGAACCTTTCTAGGAACCACAGTTGATTTCAACCCTTGTCTATACCTCGATTCATGACATTTTGGACATTCACTCTCACTTGTAAGATTATTGCAAAATAATACACAACCATTCACACATGTGTGGATGTTTTCATACCCTAAGCCTAGCTTAGTGATTTATTTTTACATTGACTTCATTTTGTTGATAATGTCGAGTCAGGTGGTAACAACGAACCTAATAATGACAATAACTGATCTACACTCTCATTTGTCCAACCAAACACCCCTTGCAAATTAAGAATTTGAAGGATTATTGTCAAAAGACTTAACTTGCAATTAGCATACATAGGCTTTAAAACATCCTCCATCAACTTGGCCCAATCATCATTTAGACCCTCATTCAACATTCTATCAACGTCAAACCCTTCATCTAACATTGCTGCCTCTTCATCTATGTTTGGTACCCCTTCATCTATGTTTGTTGCCTCTTCATCTCTCACACTTTACAATTCTATCATATCTTCATAATAATTGTAATCCCAAGGGCTTATACCACTATGCCCATATCTTATCATATGTCAATAAATCAAACTTCTTTTTCTCACCTTTCTACCAAGACAGTCATTACATGGACATGGATATTTGTCCATGTCCCTCTCATCAGCTACTCTCTCATCAAATGCATGGTATTGATCCGTAGTCAACCTTTGGTGTTCATCCATCTATAATGTTCTACACATAGCAACAAAAATCTTTTGGGGAAAAAATCAACAAACCAAAAGTTCAAGATTTTTTGAAAAATCAAGAAAAAATCAGATTTTAAAAAAATGTAAGAAATTGTAGACTAAGAGACAAAAACTACTTTTTTTTAATTGAAAGACATTTCCATACCAATAGAGTTATAGAGAGCAAATAAAATAGAGAGTTTAACTAATGAATTGTAAAAAATAGATTTTTGTAGTTTGTATTCAAATTGTTGATTACATTGCATTGCAGATCTTTCAAACTCAAAGAATTACTTCACATTGCATAAGTAATAACTAGATGCTGATAGATGACAAAATTTCAATTACAATATAGTTTTTACAAAGTCACCCTAAGTAGTTATGCAATTACTTCACATTGCATAACTAATAACTAGGAGTAGATGCCAATTGCATTTTCTTGTCATGGCATTCCATGAGACCACATTTCTTTGAGGTATTTTTTCAAACAGTTCACTGCCTTGTCCATGCTACCACATTTTTCATACATGTCTACCAAAGCATTTTAACAAACAATTCACTGCCTTGTTGCTATGGCTAAAACTAGTGCTTTCGAACAAGCTATGGATGCTTGGAAAAAATCTGTCAAAGCATAATAGTAAGCAATAGCATAGACAAGGCAGTGAACTGGTTGAAAAATGCCTCAAAGAAATGTGGTCTCATGGTGATGGAATACCATGACAATCCATAACAATTCACTTGTCATGGCATTCCATCACCATGAGACCACATTTCTTTGAGGCATTTTTTCCAAAGTTCATTGCCTTGTCTATGCTATCACATTTTTCATACATATCTACCAAAGCATTTTATCAAATAGTTCAATGCCTTGCTACTATGGCTAAAAGCCTAAAGCAGGTGATTTCAAACAAGCTATGGATAATCAAAAAAAATATATCAAATAATAATAGTAAGCAACAAGCTATGGTCTCATGGTTTTTTTTTTTGATGTGAAAATCAACATGATTTTATTTGCATCTTTTTGCAGGTTTTAAACGCATTTTTTTGGTAATTTTGCTATTTGAAATGGGGAAAACTCTCTGTGGTTAGTTTTGTACATTTTTTAATTGTAGGATTCTCACAGTTAGTGAAAAATGTAGTGTCCATGAAGGAATGGAAAAGATGTGTAGAGCCTTTGAATTATACCCGTACTGTGTAATGGCATTGAATCATTTAGAAAATCATTTTTTCTTCACAGGGTAGCATTTTCTTATGGAATAGTTGACTAAGATAGCTCTTGTTTCAACTAACAACCCTCTCATGATCTCTCATTCATATTATAATATTGCATGATCTTATCATAGTAAATGTGATTATGACACCGTTGGCTGGTACTACCTGGTATCAGTCAAGGAAAGCTAGAGGCCATAGGATTTTGTGTTGCCATACTTTGGGTTGGGATAGGTTCAATTGAAGCTAGGACATCTTAAGATTTCTCTCTCAAATTTTAAAAAGGTTTTGGAGGTCCACCGTAATAACTATGAGAGCTTAAAAGTTGTAGGCCATATATATTCTTAGCAAGGGTAGGAAGAGAAGGCTTTGGAAAAATTAAGGCAACTCGCATAGATCCATGTGATGCCCATGCATTTATCAAGATGAGTGAGTTATTAATGTCGTCAGACCCCAGTGCAGCCTTAGATTCTCTTAAGACTCCAAGGTATCTTCTAAAGAAGAGCAGAGAAGAAGTACCCATTGAATTGTTAAACAACATTGGGGTTCTTCATTTTGAGCGTGATGAACTAGAGTTGGCTCAACAAACTTTTATGGAGGCATTAAGAAATGATGTTTTGCCTCTACATAAATCTCTGTGGTTAGTTTTGTGCATTTTTTACTTGTAGGATTCTCACAGTTAATGAAAAAGGTAGTGCATGAAGAAATGGAAAAGATACGTAGAGCCTTTCAATTATACCCGTATTGTGCAATGGAATTGAATCATTTAGCAAACAATTCTTTCTTCACAGGGCAGCATTTTCTTGTGGAAAGTTGACTGAGATAGCTCTTGTTGCAACTGACCACCCTCTCATGAAATCTTATTCATATTATAATCTCACATGATCTTATCATAGTAAACGTGATTATGACACCATTGGCCACTACTACATGGAATCAATCAAGGAAAGCTAGAGGCCACAAGATTTTGTGGACATGTTCAATTGAAGTTGGGAGATCTTAAGAGTTCTCTCTCAAATTTTGAAAAGGTTTTGGAGGTCCACCCTGAGAATTGTGAGAGCTTAAAAGTTGTAGGCCATATATATGCTCAACGAGGGTAGGTAGAGAAGGCTTTCAAAATTTTATGAAAGGCAACTCACATAGATCCACGTGATGCCCATGCATTTATCAAGAAGGGTGAGTTATTAATATCATTAGACCCCAGTGTAGCCTTAGATTCTCTTAAGATGGCAAAGTCTCTTCTAAAGAAGAGTAGAGAAGAAGTACACATTGAATTGTTAAACAACATTGGAGTTCTTCATGTTGAGCGTGATGAACTAGAGTTGGCTCAACAAACTTTTATGGAGGCATTAGGAAATGGCATTTGGGTTGAATTCATAAATAAAAGCCCCAGTACCAATTCTACAGTTTTTTCTGTGTGCATTAAGGATATGGAATTCTTCCAATGACTAGAAGAAGGTGGTGTTTCACTTGAGTTACAAGTTCAATTCCCATATGCTCCAAAATGCGTAGAGGAAACTAATGAAAAAATAGTCACCTAAACCCTAAACTGCTTGTATGGTTCTGGTACTCAGTTGCCTATGTAACTACTATAAGTTGCCAACCAGAAAGATATAGATTTTGTGTTTAATGTAATGAGGGTTTCGAATTACCTCTAAATTTTCTGTAGAAGGCATCCCCAAATCCAAATTTACTGCAAAGGGTCTCGCCAACTTCAAATTCATTGCAGTAAATTCCAAAGTCCTTACCTACCTTTTCAGAAGTCTCTAGGTCCTCTCAAAACAAGCTTTATTGCCCATGCAAGTAGCTGCTATAACCCAAAATGCCTTAGTTCCAAGTTAACCAACTAATGAAATGAGGAATTCAATGAATAATGAATTGCATGAAATACACTCCTGCCAATAATTTCTCGAAATGTTTTTTTAAATTTTTGTCCAATTTGTATTTGTGTGACTAACTATTTAGTCATTTTTATTTGTATGACTAAATAATTTTTTAGTCGACGACCAAATTAGTCATTTATTTACTCATTTATAGCTAAGTTGAAAATTATTAGTAGAATTTAGTCATTTTTATTTGTTGTGACTAAAAGTTTTAGTCATGTAGTCATTTATTTTCCAAATTCTACTAGTGTATCATCACCAACATTTGGTTCTTCCTTGTGATAAATTGTTGGGAAGTTAAGCTCTCTTAAGACATCAAGAGTTACTTTTCTATGTCCTCAACCAATTTCTCCATGTCTCCAGTCATCAAAATGTTGGTCCTCTTTATCTCAAATTTTTCCCCGAGTATCTTAGTGACCTTGGTTTTCTCTTCAGCAGTTATATCCGGACACAACTCTATCAATGTGTGTTCTCTTAAATTTAAATCTTTGGCCCTTGCTACTTCCTTTCTGGCAAACATAATGATGCCTAAGCTATCTGGTAGATCTTTAATCACCTCAAGGAGAGCCTTGTTGTACATCTCCAAAAATCTAACCACTACAGTTTCAATGATGCCTTTATCTGCATCAATGTACTCATCATATAGTTCTGCTATTGGCTTAAGATTACCATGAGCTGCCATAGCATTTAGATTATCTTCTAAGGTTATTGTGGCCTCTATTTCTTTGGGCTCTATTTTCCTTGACTTTTTCTTTCTTATGCCCTTATCGGAGGGCTTGTCCTATTTGCTCCCAGAGACCTTACTAGCCTTAGCTTTCATTTTCTCAATTCCTTCATCTGTTTCAGTCTCCTCTTCATTGACTCCAACACTCACATACATCCTTTTGCCCTTGGTTTTCTTTATTTTATGCCCTTCATCAATGGATTTCTTTGTACTTCCTTCCACACTCATTAAAAGAGTAGGACCAGAGAACTTAGATTCAGTTTTAGTAGAGGTTGAACCTCTTGTTCTCCTCTTTGGTACTGTAGACTTCTCTAATTTCTTCTTAGGCTCTTCTGAAGCCTTTTCTGGTTCATCTTGCTTCTTTTCTCTAGCTTCCCTAGCTACTTCTGACTTGTCTCTTGCTTCTATAATTTGTTCTTTAGTAAACCCCTTGCTCTGGGCATATTCATCTGACATTTTCCTACCCTTCTTTACACTTTCAGGCTTTCACAATTCCTACAGATTTCCTCATATGTTCCAAATGTTTCCTTAGTGGTATCCCTAGGCTTACTCAACATGAGCTTAGAAGAATCAATCAACACATCCTCAATTACTTCATATCTCATAGAAGGAACCCATACTGTCCTTCACTCTACAGCTACCATTACACACTGATCTTTATTCACAATAAAACATATATCATTTTTGTACTTTTCCTCTATGGTTTTAGGTATCCTTTCCCTAGATTGTATGGCCTTCTGAAAGTTTTTGAATTAGCCCCACATGGCTTCATTTTGTGCATCATGACTACCTAAATTGTTCAAATGATTCCTAATTTGTATGGCAACAAGTTTGCTATCAAACTAGATCAAATTCTTCATTCTGGGCAATTCTTTCATAAAATAGAAGAATAGGCCAATGATCAATGTACCATATTTAAAGGGATATTTTGATTCTTTGGTCTTCTTTAGGTTTTCCATCAACTATTGCCAAAGCAACTCACAGATCTCATAGTCAATGTTCTTCTTGACCATCTCATATGTAGTGTGGATGGTGGTACTAGAGACAAAGTTCTCCCGGTTGGTAAAATATATTTTATATCCAACCACCATAGATGCAAATCTCACTGCATGGTATTCAATAGAGTTCATTGTTAATGCCCTTTTGCTGAATTAAGCACTAGTTTCCTCTATTACATTGCTATTCTTCATAGCCTTCAACATGGGTACATTACCAGTGGAGTTCAATCTTATTACAACCATTATTTCTTCCTTTGTGATCATGAAGGGTGATTCAAGCCACATAAATGCATCATAAATTTTTCTAAGCATATACCAAACCCACTTGTCCTCTGCAAACATTAGGAAGTCTAAATATTGTATGAATTTCTTCTCTGCCAATGCCTTGTATTCTTCCTTCAATTCAAAATCATCATCACTTAGATGCTTTAGGTACAGATCTGTAACTTTGTAATCATTATGCTCTTCTAGGGAAACATGGATGTATGCCCTAATATCTTCTTCATGCATTACACCATATGATACTTCCAAGAATGCACCATTAGGGTCAACTTCCATTGATTTGAAAGGGTGTTTCTTAAATTTTGGACGAGGCCTTTCTTTGATATCTATTACTTGTGGGGTTAACATGATTCAACAATAATTCAAACAATTTCATAGAGAAGTTTCAACTGTAAATACCTCTTTTCACCAAATTAGGGTTTTTTCACTTTCAATCACTAGAAATCACTGAAGTTGCTTAGGGTTTAGCCTCTTATCTTCTTGAATGCTTGAAAACTTTAATGCAAAGCGATAATTCCTTCAAATGTGAGCCTTTTATTCTTTATTTTCCAAAACCTAATCGCCATAAATGCCAATTTCTAAAAAAGCTACCAAACACTTCACTATCAAGCACAGTCGATTAAGATTGCTCCGTAATGCACCACATTAGATCTTTTTTCTATTGGTAACTTCTTCAAAATGTTCATCAATTAGCTCATTAACTCATATCCTCATGCTAGATCTCAGCACCAACTATCTAGCTAGGGGATCAAGATTTTCAATAAAAGCTCCCCCTAAGCCAGAGCTCCTAATTTACTTCCTGGAGGAAGTATCTACACCAGAGGCTGGTGTGGATCCATCCTTGACCTCATTTACATCCTTCTTAATCCAGATTTTGCTCATTTCCTTCTTGGTTTCTACCTGACCAATCTTGTTCTTTCCTTTATCTTCCCATTGCTCTGTTTTCCACTTTTTTTGTAGGATTATTTATTTTCACATTCTCGTTTCTACAGATTTTTGCAATGTGTCCAAGTTTATTGAAATTGTAGAAAATAAAATTCCTCTATCCTTGGTTCCTTCCATTGATTGGATTAATTCTTGATCTGCATTGGTTAGCCATATGTCCAAATCTATTACATGTAAAGCATTTTCCATTGAAATATTGAGTATTCCTTCCATTGTTGAAACCATTCCTTATCTAACTTCTACATTCATTTGCTCTATGACCAATTCTCTTGCAATTGAAACACTAACCATAGAATGATGGAACATTTTGATTGATTCTACTCCTACATTGAGTAGCCTTATGACCAAACTTATTGCAATTAAAAAAACAACCATTAAAATATAGGTACCTTTGAGCATTTGGTTGCCTAACTGGAGGTCTTGTAGGTCTATTTCTCTGATTCCAAGCCTAGTTTCCTTTGTCTTTCTCCATCTCAGTGTTAACTTGTCCTGATTTAGAAATTTCTCCTCTTTCAAATCCCAAACCTTTCTTATCATCTAGATTTTTCTGACTGTCAATCAAATCATCAAGCTTTGCAGTGCTTACTTTGAACTTTTCTTTATAACTATTAGCTATTTCCAGATCAGGTTTTAGAATCACAACATCTTTTGCCAGGTTTTCACATTCCTCAGATTTGCCTTTCACAACTTGATTTAAATGCTCCTCAACCTTTGCTTTGTCTTCAATCAATATTGATAAACTATTTAGGGTTTCATTTTCTCCATTCAATTGTTCACTTAGCTCTTTGTTCCTTTCCTTGGATTTCTTGACTTGCTCCCTTAGCTTCAGGATGCATTCATCAGCTTCCTTGACATTCTCCTTCAGATCCTAGATATTTGCGTCAGACTTATCAAGATCTTCAAGAGCAATTTTTAGTTCTTCATTGCTGACATATATGCAATCATCAATTGTAATACTACCTCTAGGATGAATTACTTTTGGAGGAGTAGGATATCTTCTAGCTACCATGTGTTCACTTTCCCAGATCTTCCTCAAGCTATTAGACTTCTTCCAAGGAACCTTACTCTGATACAAACTGTTGAACACAAGGAATACTTAGACGGTGGGTGAATCAGTATTCTATAAAACCATTCCTTCACATACTTTTTAACCCATTTACCAAATTCAATAACATGAAAGAAAAATAAACATAGGAAGAGCAACCATAAAGTCATAACACATAGAGACCAAGATTTTTACATAGAAAAACCAAAAAGGGAAAAACCATGGTTAGTGTTACCTCACAATATATTATAACTGGTTACAAGATATTACATAGAAATGCTCATTGTAGGTGGACTCACTGTCCAAGTGGACTCACTATCCAAGTGGACTCACTGCCCAATGAGAAAGAAAGATAGAAGAGAAGAGAGAATGGCTAACTACCAATAAAGAACTATTACAAATGCATCTATTGAATGCTAGAATATAGTTCCATTGATAGCTCAAAATATAGTTTCAAAGCTCTTCATAATGACTGTTCTATTTGTCTACTCTGATCACATATATTTTGTTCTATTGTCCTTTGCACTCTTACTACACTTTTTGGATCACAAAAATAGTGTTAGATCACATACACATGAACTCAATGCTACATCACATCACTTAACATTGAAATCCATCAAATATTTATATTTGCAACAAGAGCTAACTTGAAACTAGGTCAGCTTGCCTGTAATGAAACGTGTACACAAAAAGTTATACTTTGTTGGCTTGAATTCTTTACACAGGAAGTTATGCGGACCAATGCAATTCTTCAATAATATTCATATAGGTTTGGACCTATTATAGAACCACTTAGAATGATGATCCAAACAATATATCTTTATCACATATCAATCAAACTTGTATGTCAACTTCATCCTTAAGTATACACTTAATGAAATCTACTGTCATATCACAACTTCTAATGCAGACCACACGAGACTCTAAAATTCATATCAAACACTCATTATGCATTGCCCAACATACCATTAGAACCATGAATCAAGATATTCAAATGCAAAAAATTGTGGATCTCTAAACTACTATCTCTGTCACTATGAAATATTGTCAACCTAAATGCCGATACTTAGGAGCTTGTGGATGATCATCCAGTGAAGCTCAGACTCTACAAATCTAGAATTGGATACTCCTAACATGTGTTTACAACACCTCCAAACTACAAATTGAAATAACCAATAGCGGAGAAATGCAGAGTAAGATACTCAGGTGTTCTGCACTATTCATGACTAAGTTCTGTTAACCTAGACTTAAGCACAAAGTGTAGCTTTTAGAGATTTCTAGGACATGAAACATGGAATATAACATCATCAAACAACTATGTGCAACATAATAGAACCGCATACTAGAGTCTGCATCTGTGGAGGAATACCATCCAACTTTCTATCACTAACTCAGTAAGCTACCAACACTTGGTCAATTTGACTAAGTCATTCTTTCCAGACCAAAAATGTTGTACACAACTTGTCTCAAGACCTATTTCCAATCATATCTAACTATTGCCATCAATGACAACACCATATCACAATCATACAAACAGTGTCTCTTGACCATGTTGCCAACAAATCAAGCCCTCAAGTTTACGATCCTAGGAGTCTATGATGAATTTCATACACATAAGACACGTGACATAATTCACTCACAAACATGAAGCATTTAGCAAACATGAGATAAGACAAGATATACTCAAGGCATAAACAAAAGATACATTTGGAAAGTCACGATGCATACATGTCATACACAAAGTATACACGTAATACACATAGTATACACACTTGACACAAAGTATACACATAAGGCATAAAGTATACATAGAATATACATGAAGAGCACATGGAATAAATGAAAAATGCTCAAGGAGAATACATGATGAAAACTCTCAAGAGGCATACATGAGAAATACATAGAGAGTACATGTGAAGTACGCATGAGACATGAATAATATATAAAGATTAAGAATATTTAGAGGAGAATACCTGCATCACACATCAATCATAAGAAACATAATATGAAAGACCTTGAGTCATCATGACAAAGGAGACCTCAATCTAAGTGATATCTCAATCACCATGCATTATTCACCAAGATACGATAAAGAAGAATGCTAAAGGGTTGGTTAGAAATGAGAAGAACAAGAGAAGTACAAACACATCACTCAAGGGAATAAAGCAAGCTACCTCCTGGAAGAGGATTTTTATGAAGCCTTGTAGAATAAGAAGGCAAAGTGACCTTACTACCAAACTCTAGTTGGTGGTGTAACCCTTCTCCCAAACATGCAAGGATCTTCAACTTAGGAGAACACAATAGACTCAAGATCTTGTTTCCAAGTTAGCCGTAATCCTTTCCAAGAGAGTGTAGTAAAAAAAATAATCAACAAGTGTTTAGATAGCAAGAAGAGAGTAAGGCTCATAGCACAATATATACCCCACCTTAAAGTGATTGCTAACTCCATCAGGGAACAATTGTCTTTAAGGTAGAGTTGATGAAGAAATGTAAAACAGGTATGAGAGATTTTTAAAAGCACATGCCCAAATGAGATGTGTTTACAAAAGCTACATCACGACAAGGGGTTTCCCCTAGGATGAGAAAACCAAGGTGATGCTTATAGGCATGATACACAATGGCTTGTGTAGTCGTGGTATGACACCGAGCATTGCTACAAGGTGCCACATAGATAGAAGAAAGACCACATGAGAGACACATAAATTGAATCAACATGAAAGGATGCTAAATCATCCAAGGAAAAATAAAAAATTGCACATCACAACATATAGAAGAATAGAGATACACATAGAGGAATGAAACCACACATTCTTACTCCTTGTACCTTTGTACTAACAAGGGTACCAAGGGAGAACAAACAAAACATCACAATAGGGGGATAACAAAACATACAAACATAACACAAATAAGAAGAAGGGACCACTCTTGCGAGTCAGTCTATAACAAATTATCCTCCCCCAAATTGATTATTAAATAGATGGAGGACAAGGAGCTCTAGGGACATCATCAAGCATGGTGAGAAGTGATAGAGCCAAACCTTGTTCAAAGTTTTTGGATTTTGTCACCCAGGAATCAACATTCCTTAGTGGAATGGCCAAGTGCTTGATGATATGCACAATAATGAGGAGATGAATGATTATTTTGTTGAATCATTTTGTGTTTTGGCATAGGAAGAGTGATTATGTGGTCTTTAAGTAGACTCAACAAAATACACTCTTGTTGAGATAGAAGACAAGATTTAGGTGGAGTGGGAAGCAATCCTTTTTGTTGTGAAAATGGTGGAGAGAACATAGGAGAAGGTTGGAAACCCAAACCTACTTTAGACAAGTGTAGTGTTGGTTCCACAGGTTCCTTAATTCCTTGTTCTTTACATCCTAATCCATTTCCATTGTATCCTTGTTTTGAGAAAATTTTGAATCCATGCCAATAATGCTTCTCCAAATCTGAAAGAAGAGGAGAGGTCATATGACTGCCTTTCTTGAAATGTGTTGAAGAAGAAGGATCATTCTTTTTATCATGGTGAGGAGGGTCAAACTTTGTTTCAACCATTCCTTGGGGGTTGAAATCTAAAGAGACCTCATCACCACCATGACATGCATTAGAATTAGATGGTAATTTATCACAAATGGCTGCCATTTTTGTAGAAGAAGGCATATCTTCATCTATTTTAAAGGTTCCATCATCATTAATCTTGAGTTTAAAATTTGTAGGAGTATGAGATTGTGTTGAGGAAATTTCATTTACCTTCGAGGTCTTTGAGTGTGGGGGTGAGATTTTATATTCACCTACAAAGGAGGGTGTAAAATCTAATGAACCCAATCATCACCAAAAAATGCATTCGAAGGACCAACACTATTGTTAGCAATGGAGAATAGTGGTTTGGTTTTTGTTGAAGAAGGGATCAAATCACTTGAAGGAATTTGATGTCTCACTTTTGTTTGTAAGAAACTTTCTACAAATGGATCAACTTTAATTGTATGTATTTCATTTTCAAAGATGAATTTTATTGAACAATGAAGGGTAGATGGGACTGTCCCATGGCATGGATCCATGGTCTACCAAGAAGAATATTGTATGAAAAAGAATTAGGAATGACATGGATAAGGGTAGGAAATGTCATAGGTCTAGCCTTAAGATCTAAGGTGATGGTACCTAGTTATTGCTTATCCACATTATTGAAGCCACGAATGCTCATATTATCCAGTTTGATGAGAGATGTATCAACATTGAGTTTATGTAACAAATCTATTCCACAAACATTGAGACCCAATCCACCATCAATCAAAGTGTACCTTATCCTCATGTTACCAAACATGACAAATATCATAAGAGTTTCATATTGGTTTTTAATTTCTATGGGAGGTAATTCACGTTGTTGAAATGATCTATCTGATCTTGTCGCATACATGTACAACTAAGCAGAGATGGTACATCATTCAGTCTAGTAGAAGGTGGAACAACTACCTTTTGTAGAGCCTTATGGAGTATTCTGTGGTATGTAGGCGTGTTTGTATTAAATCCCATAGAGAAATCTTAGCTAGAGTAGCATGGAACTACTTGACAAGATCATAATTTTTACCAATATGTGGAGGAAGATGAAGTGTGTGAGGTAGGATAGGTTGAGAAGGTGGAAGAGAAATGGGCACACTTGGTGTGTGCTTACTTTTATTATGGGTGTTATATGTGTGAGAAATTGTTTAATGTTGCGACACATTTTGAACACCTTGATTCTTTTGAGTAACTTGTTTTTCCATATTGAGATAGTAAAGTAGGGGTCGACGTGGTGTTGGATCACCTTAAACCATACTTGTCAGTTCCAAGCGAGGAGGTGTATTAGGTGCCTCATGCACAATTATTTTAGGAACATTAGTACACTTATTCACTATCCCCTTAGTGGGCGGTATAAATCTATTAATGATGATTGAATTGACATTACTTTCCTTTTGAGTAAGCTCAACATCCATCCCCAAGGGATTTAATGTGAGAAACCGCTCCTCATCCACTAATGCTTAATATTTTGAAGGGAGATCATTGGAATGAAAGGAGGGTGAAGTGTTTTTAAGACAATTATTGATGATTGCATCCTTAGTGATGTCCAAGGGGTTTGAAAATGCAACCAAAGGAGAAATATCTAGTGTCTTCGCATCCTTAGTGATATCCAATGTGTTTGAACATTCAATCAAAGGAGGAAGGTCAAGGGTCTGTACCTCCTTAGTTATATCAAAGGTACTTGAACATTCAACCAAAGGAGGAAGATCAATAGGGTGAGCCATAGAATTATCATGTGCTATGGTAGAAATAGTAGTATACTCAACATTGTCAATGATCTCATCCCCTTGAACCAAAATGTCTTCATTTTTGGGATCTAGGGATCCAAAGAATAGGGTGAAGTAGGAAAATCTAAGTCACCATTACATGCCTTAGAGATGATGTCAATGGTATGATTATGAATTGTAGTAGAAGAAGATTTATCATCATCATGAGATATATCACACATAGGTGCTATGTTATCTAAAATGTGAGGATGCATATTAATGAACTTAGAAAAAAAATTAGATTCCATGATACACGTATAGAAATATTCCAACAAAAAATAATCCATAATGAAATGCACAATTTATTAACCAAGTATAACCAATATCCCAATAAGATTGAAATCAAAGGCCTACAAGTGCAAGAAAAGCGGGGTCTCCCAAAAATGTGATATTCTTGGGAACCACAAACACTACCTCTAGCAAATGTAAGATGTGGAGTATGTTCAAAAGAAGTTCCTAAATTATTTATCCACTTAAATGCAACAAAGACTTAGAGATTTTTGATGATGCACTAAATGCAAGACTACCTAGGGTTTACTAGCAAACCCTAGATTTAAATGCTTACTTCCTAAAACACAATTTTTCAATGCAAGCACTATTTTTGAAAAAAAATGATATTTATGACATGATACATAAATTCAATATCAGATTTGAAGTGTAAATGATAACAGAAAAATATGAAACAAGATCTTAATTACAAACCCCGGGTTTTAAATTTTGACTAGGTTCTTGATAAATGCAACTTTTTTGACAAAACCCTAACAAATGAGAGTTTTAGATGCAAGATGCAACAAAATTAAATGATTATCTATAGAAATATAAATCAGATCAGATGCAAAAATCAGAGATTTAAATCTTTATATGATGATCTACAACATATGCAATAAAAACAATGCACAAATATGCCTTTTTGTAAGCCTAAAATGCTTGATTTTTCACCTTTTTCAATGCAAATATGCAAGAATGTCCTCGACAAAAAAGGATGATAAGGTACAAAAAAATAAATCCTTTTAATCAACCCAATAATGCAACAAGATCTGAAATAACACACTAATCTACAAACCCTAGGTTGAAGATTAGCTAGATTTCCTAGAAATGCAATGTTTTTTCAAACCCTAACAATGAAATGATGCAAAATTAAGCCATCTAACTATGTAAGATGATTGAATTGAATAAAATCAGATCTAGGGAAGAAAATATCCCAGATCTGATGCAATAAGGATGCCAAAGTGCAAGAAATGATAGGTTCACCAAAATGTTATGTAGAAATGTGAGACTAGCTTAATAGATCAAACTAGGTCAAACCCTCTTCTACAAAATATTGGGGCACAAAGAAAGATTGGATTATACCTAAGAAGGAGAGCCAAACTATAAGGGTTCTACCTTTTTTTTTATAGAGTAGAAATTAACCAAATCCAATCAATCAAGCTAGGGTAAAGACAAGAAACCCTAATTGACAAAGATCATAGTAAAATAGACTGTTGGAAATGGAAACCCAAAAGCCAAATGAACAAAAAAGATCAAGGATTAAGTAAGAACATGAATCTAGGGGAAAAAAACACCCAGCACAAGGGTGCATGGGTGCCCTAGACCCTGATTAGGGTTAGCAGAAACTGATGTCTTCACTGGGTTTGTAACTGTATGCTGTCTTCTTCCCAGAAGCAACCTTCAGAAACCTGTTCTTCTGACCTGCACACACACAACAAGGAATATGGTTTGGTACTATTTAAAATCTTGCATTAGTCAAGCTCCATGAATGGTGTTTCCACCTCCACAATAGCAAAGATGATAGATAAAGAGTGTGTACGCTAGGAGGGCAGAGGTAAATTTGAAGTACAATGGAATGCTAGAGCAAAGCATGAAGGAAAGAAGTCACCATGAGTATGGAAACCATTGCATGCTTGATGTAGCTTCACAACTTGACTCAAGAAGTTTGTGTAGCCCAAAGATGTAGAAATATCTTAACAAGACCTATAATGTGTTAGTGTCACAACAATAATCCACAATAGAGAGCTTTAGAGAAGAGTAGAGAGCATGAGAGAGAATAAGAATCCTTCAAGAAGTTAGAGAGAGCTTAGAGATGTTCAAATGAATAGAATAACTTACTTTTATATGCATTCCCATTGATTTTCAGAGAATTAAACCACATGAGGCTGACATTGGGAACCATTTGGGAGGTCCCAAGCTGACAAGCCACAATTTAGGTCAGGGTTAAAAAGGGGACAAGGGTGCTTGGTACTAGTACAAAAAGAGAAATATATTACTAAAAAACTACTAAAAACTGCTTATAAATGACCAAACATGGTCACATAACCATTAGTAGTTTATTTCCAGTCATTTATAACGTGACCAAATTGATGACTAAACAATTTTTAGTCATTTATTGGTTATTTTGATTGATCAATTTGGTAGTCTATTTAGTCCTTGATTTAGTCATTTGTTGATGTAATCTGGTCACTTATTTAGTCATTTCTTTTCACTAATATATTTAGTCATTAATTTAGTCATTGATTGTAGTTAACTGGTCACTTATTTGCTCATTTTTATTCACTGATCTTTGTCCATTGGTAGTGTATTTAGTGATTAATTTTAATCATCATTTTGATCAATTTGGCAGTATATTTAGTCATTTTTATTCACCTATTTACATTTGGTCATATTTTTAGTCATATTTATTCACTGTTCACTAATTTCTATCAATTGGTAGTATATTTAGTCAATTTAATTATTAATTGACGTCAATTAGTAATATATTTAGTCATTTTGAAGCTTGCAATCTATGTAGATTTTCATATGGCATTAATTATTTGCTTCGCACATGTCTCTTTTTTATATTCATTAAATGCTTTGTAAGAGGAGTGTTGTGAGCTAAGCAATATAATCCACATTTGGATCTCATCTTCCTTAGTTTTATTTCCCCACCAGCTTGAATGACTTCAATTCATTATGTTAGCTTGTGTGATCCTCTTTTAATGCAAGAGACCATGGTATATGTGTGAGTATTTCATTCTTTCCTCTTCATTTTGCTCTTACTGTGTATCTGCAATGTTTATCTATCCAGGCACAATTGTTGACTTGATTTGCCTGTTCAACCATGGGAACAACCAATGCACAGAAGCATCAACTCATATTTCATGGTGATGGACTTCAAACTACTCAATGAAGAGCTAGTGGAGGATGCTTTGATAGACGTATGTGATAGAGATTTTCTATTGCAATCTAGGTTATGTTATGCTTCGCATCTAGTATCTCATTTTCTCTTAAATGTGATGGACTTATTTTATCAAGTCGATAAGGTTAAAAGGATAGCATCAATGTTTGGTCATGACTATCTAGTCCCAGATGTCAAGCTATTTGAATCTTTTTCTACTTATAATCTCCATGATGGCTCAGCCTTAGTAGGGGGACTCTTCTTCCATGAAGATATCATTAATAAATCTAGGTTTAACTGTGTTTATGAAGCAATGATTTCAAGTTTGTAATCAGGTATAGAGAGCTCTTTGATAATTCACTGCAGATTCACAATTCTACATTTGGAAGGTCCAAGAGGGAAAGGCTAGAGGAAGTATTCAATGCATGGAGCTTCTTCTCAAATTTCCAACCATCGGTAGTTCCCTTCATCAATGATGACACAGTCCTTTTCTACAGAGAATACAATTGGGGGTTCATGGCTTTAGGGTTGTATATTAAAATATGGATAGCATGTGCAACACTCTTTCTATTTTAAGTTTTTGTCTTCGGTGTAACTTTGGTTTCCTTTTTGGCCAAAAAGGGCCTTTTAGATCTATAGCTCTATTCAGGTCTCTTAGTTAAAATGCTCTGTTATGTTATCTTTTTAGCCAAGATGGGCTTTTTTTGTAATCTGTAAAAACATTTTTATTAATACCAATATATTATGATGCTCTAAGCATCCTTACCGATTTTAAAAAAATGTCAACCTTAGTTCATGTGTTGTCTCAGTAAAGACCTACACCATGAAACAATCCATTAATTATACATAAATTCCAATTTAAATTGATGAGAAAAGATCTTTGATATCCAATTGCGAAGCCTTAACATCCAAAAATTACTAACCTGATGTTTCACAACAAGTTTCCCAATTGTGACATCATCTTTACTTAAGAAACCAAATATTGATCCACTGCCATATTGGATCTCACATGATTTTCCTTCAAAAACAATACATGATATATATTAATTGTTTAGCAAATTCATTAATATCCCCATGTAAGCATACTAAACTAAGTGAGGTTGAGGGTTTGAAGTAGAGTACCATCTTCTTGGTATGTGTTTGACTTTGATGACTTGTATCTTGAATGAAAATAGCAAGCTAGCTACATTGTAAAATCATTGTTAATTAGTGTTACAAAAATAACCACAAAATCCTCTTTAATTAAAATAATCCTTCTAGATATTTCAAGACAAGATATTTCAGTTAATTTCTAAGAAAGCTAATAATTTCACTATCCAAATAGCCATTAATCTATTTATTATATATAATTTCCCAAAATTTTCAATTTGAATGTAGGCTAAGTATTCTAGCACCACTACTTTTTTAGTTGGATCCTAAAAATGCTACAACTTATGTTCTTCTCTAAAACATCTGTCCAAAAGTGGGTAGGTGTGGTGAGGTTCAAATAGTAAGGAGATTGATGAAAGATAGAGGGATTAAAAAGATACCTTGGATTGAAGGGCATAAAATGGTACATGCTTTTTTGTGTAGGAGACAGAACACATCCACAAACATGGGAGAGCTATGCAAAATTGGAGAAATTAGCTTGGCAAATGAAGGCAGTAGGGTATTTCCAGATTTGATACTTTTACTTAATGATGTGGAATGGAAGAAAAAAGAATCATTTATCTACCACCATAGTGAAAAGTTTGTAATTGCATTTAGTTTGTTAAACATGGCCCCTGGTACAACCATTAGAGTTGTTAAGAACCTTTGAGTATGTTCTGATTTTCACACTGCATCTAAATTCATCTCCAAGATTGTTGCAAGAAAAAATATTCTAAGAGATGTGAACTATTTCCATCATTTTAAAAAGGGACAATGTTCTTGTGGAGAATATTGGTGATACTAAATGAAACAATCTGAAAAATAGGCTTGCACTATAATAATGTGCACTACATCAGATATCCATTAATAATGAAGGGACATCCATCAAAGCATAACAATAGGGATTTTTTTTTCATATGTTGTAGTTACAAGTGCCCTGCTAGACATACATGAAAATGTGGAAGCATTGACAAGGCAAGTGAATTGTTTCAAAAAATGCCTCAAAGAAATGTGATATCATGGAATCCTGTGATTAAAGGATATGTTTAAAATGGGTTTTTTTTGAAAAGTCCTTGGAAAATTGTAAGAAAATGCAACCAGTGGGTGTAAAGCCCAACTCCTCAACCTTTGAAAGCATCCTTCCTACTTGTGTGTGAATTAGAGCTTTGGATAAGGATATGAACATCCATCAAAAACATATTTGGAAGTAGATTTTTATTAGACATTGTAGTTGCAAGTTCCACTTTGGATCACCAAAGCCTTCACAAAAAATTCTACACAAAATTCAATAATGAAGAATTTATGCACAAATTCTCTTTTGAATGATGCACAAAGCCTCCACTACAACACCACATAGTTTGTTGTTGGGCCTTGCGGTGATACGGGAATCACCTATATCACCGCAAGGCCTAGCAATAGTGCAGTATTGTGGTGGGGCTTTCTGCATCATTCAAAAGAGAATTTGTGCATAAATTCTTCATTATTGAATTTCATGCAGATGTTTTTGTGAAGGATTTGGTGATTTGAAGTGGAACTTGCAATATTTCTTCTTGAATAAATAGGTAGATAAGGTACACCCTCCATTCCACTAGCTCTGCTACCTCCAATTAGACCTATGACAAGTGATTGAAGGAATAAATTACAAAAAATATCATCTTATCTATTTATGATGTTTTTCTAAGAATCAAAAAATTAAACAAACTACAAAGCACATAAGTACATCTCTTAGTTGTATAGACCAGGACAATTCAACCAGCATTATACCACTCAATGAATACTAATCAACTCCTAAGTCATGATCCAGATGACTACTTTGGTGCCTTGTAGGTGGTCCTGCATATGAAAGTTTGGGTCCTAACAAAAAACCACAAAATCAAGGAGTTCAAACCAAGAATAAATAATATAGGGAAAATAACCTACAATAAAGATACCTTCATACATTTGATCAAAGAACATTTAATAAATCCATAAATCCATCTTAGGGATCCATATTTCTTTTAAAGTTATTCCACGAGTCATTCATAAGCACCCCATACCAAGTCCATGTGAAAGATATTTGTATTTCTGACCATTGATATGTTTTTGTCTCTTACTATAGTCTCGCAAGTCACTCAAAAGGTCTTGGTGGGTGTGCGGGAACCAAGGATAACAAGGGAGTAGTTATCATTATCCTGCAGCATGAAGAGATTGTACTTGCGGCATTGCAGTATGCAGAAATCGATTACCGCAGCCCCACAGTGGTCTCAAAATGAAGTGGCAAGCTGGAGGTATAAATTTAAGTGGCATATGATGATTCATCATGGTCCCACAGTAGTCAAGAGAATAACTGACGGTAATGTGGTAAGAAGGAGCAGAGGAAAATAGTACACTACACCCCCACGACGGCCTCAAGTGAGGCTTGCAGTATGGCAGTAAGGAGCAAAGGAAAATTGTACACTACACCCCCATGGAAGCCTCAAGAGAGGTTGCGGTATGGCGGTAAGAAGGAGCAGAGGAAAATAGGATAGCATGCCCCCATGGTGACCTCAAGTGAGGCTTGTGGTATGCCAGTATAAGGAGTTAAAGTTATGTAAGTGTTGAATACTGTGGCCCTGGGATAGTTTCAATGTAGTCCGGTAGTACAGTGAAAGGCTTCAAGTGATGTTTAGTATACTACAGTCCTATGATGGTCAAAGAAACAGTTTGTGGTACTGTGGCAAGGAACAAGTCATGGTGATATAGTTGAATTTTTGAGACAATATTTCTAAAATGCAGATAGAACAAACTATGAACTTTCTTAGACATGGCCAAGCTATGACTTACACCCTCTACATGTTCCATAGAGTTGTCTTTATGGTAGAGATAAGTCAAGGGATACTAGTTTTTAGTCATTACATTTCATGAAGGAGTGGGATTCTAAATAATTTTTGGTGTTGAGATACCCCTGTTACCAAGATAAGAATCATGTGAGGATCTACCTTGAAGCAATAAAGAGATACAGAGCTATGCCATGACTTACATCCCCTTGACAACTAAACAAATATAATTAGAAGCAACAAAATAAAAGATCATTAACCATGCTTAGACATTCAATTTAATTTTGCATCTATGGCCCATTGGCTCCAATAGTTCCCATCCTATCTTGTTTCTATTGTTGATTCTATGTGTTCCTCGGAGTCATAAAAGCAAACATGGCAGGCAACTCCATCACAAGCAATCAATAAAATCATGAGCCCCCAAAGACAAAGCATTGGAAGGCCTCATCTGGTTCAAAATTGATAGTCATGATTTAGAAAATGACAGTCAATGGAATGGTAATAAAATCCTTGGTTGACACTTCACATTGGAAACTCATTTGTTAAAATAAGTCAAAACAATAGACAATCATTGCTAATCTCATTTTTTCAATGCCTATTGGTATCCTAGATGATATCACCACTAATAGCATTTTGTGCATTATGTCTAGATGTATGATTTGTTTTAGCTTTTGGTATTATCCCATCTCCAGGGCCATATGCCTGTCTTAGTAAGATATATCATTTCTCTTTGTCAAGCTATCTTAGTGAAGCCTCAAATCAATTTTTATTTTTACCCATAATGCTCTTCATTTGTGTAATAATGTTGGCCAAGGTATTGGTAATGAAGTTTCCAAAGACATGGTGATATAGTTGAATTTTTGAGATAATATTTCTCATTGGCCCGATCAAATCAAAGAACACTTTTTCTGCCTTTTCTCCACTATTCTTTTATGAGATGAGTAATTTCAAATTTGATTGTTGTCATTTGCAATCTATTTCTATTACATTTCAATTTGAAACATTTGATCCATTGTTGGATTGTTGTCACCTTTACAAACATAAAAATGTACCTGTTCTAATATTTTGAACTTATGACAAGTCAAAGTGGGTTGTGCTTGTTTAGTAGCTGGTTGAAATTTAATTTGAATGTACTACTTCTTGATGTTCTCCTTGACTCATTATCATTTTTTTTATCATCTTGCTTTTTGGCTAGCAACAAACATGTGATGCATCTGTTGTGATGTCCTATGGATGGTGGCTTTTTCCAAATTATTTTCAAACTATTTTAAGTTCTAGTTGTACACCTTGTGGAGACTTATGGCATATTTCTATGCTTAACTTTTTTCTAAGGTTACAATGAGATAATAAATGCAATTATTCCAAAGGTAGTGGAAATAATTTTGGAACAATTATCTAAGTTCTCTCTTAATGTTCATATTTGTGTAATTTTTTATTTTGTAGATTTTTAATAGCCTTGTTTGATGAGTCTTGGAAATTGGTTTCAATTTACAGGGTAAAGCTTCCATCTCGAGCTAAGAAAATTGTGCCAAGTAGTTGCAGAGCCATGATTGGTTAGGTTATTGGTGGTGGAAGGACAGAGAAGCCAATGCTCAAAGCTGGGAATGTATATCACAAATATAGGGTCAAAAGAAACTGTTGGCCCAAGGTTCATGGTGTGGCAATGAATCTTGTTGAGCATCCCCATGGTGGTGGTAATCATCAACACATTGGGCATGCTAGTACTATGCATTATCTAGAGAAGGCTTAGCATGTACACGTACTTAATCACAATTAAACAATTATAGAGCTCTAATTATTTAAAAATGTCATCTTTTAGTTTCTTTTTTCCTTAGTTTTCTTTGTGTCAACAATTTATGGGGACTAGGTTGTAAACCATGTTTCCTATTATTGTTTCTTATCATTAGTGGTTTACTCTTGATTCTAAATTTTGGGAAAGAATTCAAACTAGGTTGTAATCCTTGTTTCCTTGTATTGTTTGAGGCTTATTTTAGGCTTCCATATTAATTGACTTTGTTATTTTTTATTCTTTCTTTAGTGCTTGTTATTTGCTTTCAGATCATAGAAATGGCTAAAATATTGATGATTTCTTAGTATTATAAACTATGAACTTACTATTTTGAAAAAAGTAATAATCATCATGCTAAAAGGACATTTTAGTTAGATGATCATCAGGGAGAGAAACATTTGAAAGGGTGAGTTCCATATCACAGAAAAAAAGATAGAAACCCTAGATTGATCTGCAAGCTTGTCACTTGGGAATTTTAAGCCAAGATGACCCCAATTAAGAAAAATCAAACCCCATTTTAACAACATAGCATATTGAATAATCTTCAAAACACACCAACACTAGTATTAATAACCAATACTTCAACACAATAATGACTATTTAGGGGACTAAATTGTGATAAGGTTGGCAGAAACTGAAATGGGTATTAAGCAATATAATATTATTTGATGTTTTCTTTTTAAAAAGTTTGCAAGGTCGAGGCAGTTCTTCTATAATTAGGTGAAACCCTGATCCTTCACAACTGAGCTTTGAAATCCTGATCCCTAATAAGAGGGGTATTGTTTGAGTATTAATAGTCAATAGATTGAATTAGATTTTGGTGTATGTATTTATAGTATCTAGAAAATGGGCATAACTGAAACAGAATACCAAACACAACAAAAAAATATAGTTTAAAAAATGAATGAATACCAGACTTGCTAGTAAGGTTCCTTGAAAATTGAATGCAATGCATCTGGCCATGCCCTTCTCCAGAAACTCTTTGATCACTTCTGAGAAATCCCCCTAAAATGGGTCTGCCCAATACAAAATTTAACGAAATACAATAAAATTAACATCTTCAAGTGATTGTGTTCCAATTCATCAATGCAAAAAGAGGGACATCAATGAGCCTTACCTATTTTTGAGCATGAATTCAACCCCTGTACAGTGCGTCCAATGCATGAACAATGTCTTGAGTATAGAGGCAGTCAGGTTTTGAAGATTTTGTTTGAATTATTTTTCATGGAAAAAATTTCCATCTCTAAATTTCCCTCTTGCCAATTTGAAATATTTTTTTAATTTCTCTCTCTTTCTAATTTTTACTTGTGTGACTAATTATTTAGTCATTTATAGCTATGTTTTTTACCCACCATCAAATTAGTCATTTATTTAGTCATTTATAGTTGGGTTGCAAAAAATGACTAGAATTTAATCATTTTTAGTTGTCATGACTAAAAGTTTTAGTCACGTAGTCATTTATTTGCCAAAATTCTACTAGTGTGGATATCCTGGTCCCTTAGCCCCAAACTCTTGGGATAAGGCACTTAAAGTGTCATTAACCTCATCTTATAATTATATTTCTAAGCTTTGTGCATAGGGATCAAGAATTACACGCTTAATGCTCAAAAAGATATTACAATATGTCCTAATTAACAAGTGTAAACAATTTAGGTCCACCTAGGTGCTAAATTAAGTGTAAAATGCTAGTGTACACATTGTACAACACAATAATTTATTTATTTTTAGGGGTGAAAAGGAGGAATGGTGGGGTTTGATGTTTTGGTTTGATGAGTTTAGATCCTCCTTTCACAACAAAGATTTCAGGACATATTAAATGAGTTGAATCTCTACTAAGCAAGAGCATTCACCTAATAGGTTGGGCTATCACTTGGAATGATGTGGAAACTCATAAATTTCTAACTAATACCTTAATGTAATCCCCAAATATGTAAGAAACCCTAATTATGTAAAATAGTAAGTAAATTAATGAATTACAACAAATGCTTATAGACTAAGATGAAGGATAGAGATTAATAACTAACCATTTTTTGAAGTTCAGGATGCGGAACACTTAGTGACACCTCCACTAGTGCCCCAGTCCAAGATACTATTTCCTCTTTGGAATCTTGATCTTCTCTCGACACTAATATTCAATGTATTTTCCATTTCTTCTCTAGAAGATGCGGAGGACACCTCCACTAGCACCCTAGTCCAATGCTAGATGTTTTTTAGGGTGTCAGAAGCTCTTCGAATGTTGATTATTATTGTCCAAATTATTTTTGTGTTTACAACTTTGGAGGACACTGCCACTAATGCCTATGTCCAAGTAGTCCTTTTCTTCAAGGATTCAGAATCTTCACACTGTCTTACTGTTCCCTACAACTCAACTCAATCCAGATGTGAAATCTATAACCTGCAATCATAAGGAGAGTGGTTGTGGGTTGTGGTGTTTAGAGGCTTGCCTTGGTCAAGCCTCGGAGAGACATTCAAGTATTCCAAACACCGTTGTCAAATAAAGAGTGCATATCCCTACGAGATAGAGGAAAAATCCAAATGATAAATGATTCAAACACAAATAAATATCACATTAGAAGTGTAGATCTTCACATAAATGAAGGCTCTTCAATCACATGAGAAGATGAAGCTAAATCTGCAATCACAAACATAATAACAATGCTCTTCTCTACAATAATGAATATCATGGATGCTCTAAAATCACAAGTATGCATAATGTTCACAATCATCTTCTTGACATCTTCTAGTTTGCAAATGAAACACTAAACATGCTTATAAATGCAAATACAAACATTCCTGCTAAGAATTTCATAATTCAAACTTGAGATGTCAGTATAGGACCTAAGTAATAGTCATAAAACAGACATTTGAATTTAGGGCTGACCTGAAATATGGTAGGACTAGGGTGCTAGCACCCAAGTCCACCCTCCCAATTTTGGTCAGGTTTTGTTTAAATGACATCTCCTAGGTCCTATTTGCCATAACACTTAGGGGGTTTCTCTTGGGAGTCACAATTAACATGCAAGATGCTCTAAATGCATTCTAAGGACCCGAGAGCTAAACCTTAAGAAGAAAAGCCTCCAAGGGGACATTTTCTGACATAAAATTTAGCCCTCACTTTAATGTATGTATAAACGCAAGGCCAATACATGCATTAAAGTACGATCAAAACACAACAAACACACCAAGGATGGTGAAGACATGCCAAACACATTGAAGATAGTAATAGGTAGGCAAAACACGGAGAAGACAATTATAGTTGCACAAAACATAGAGAAGACAACATTGAAGGCATGAAAAGCATAGTGAATATAGTGAATGTAGTGATTATTTCTTTTTCTTTCTCTCATATATGAATGCAAATGCAAGTACATGGAAACTAAACACACAACCCAAAATGCAGGAGGAGCTCATTGCCACTAGTCTTGAAACTGTATAAGGGGTAATAGACACATAGTACAAATCTTAGAGTGTAGGAGGAGCTCATCACCACTAGTCTTGAAACTACACTTAAGAACAAACACGCCATACAAATCCCAAAGCATAGAGGAGCTCATCGCCACCAGTCTTGAAACTATGCTTGGGAATAAACATGCCATACACACACACATGGGAGACATGGAGAAAACAATGCAAACAAGCGATGGAAGAAACCTATTGCTAGGTTTTCTACCATCTTAGGCACATTACAGGCACACACCGATGATTGGGCTTTGCCACAACAATCATTGAAGACACACTTAAGGGAGGATACACCAACACTGCCTACTCAGAGGACTTTTAGAAATGATAGGATGTGCACTAGCCTTGAGAAATACACCATCCCCACCTCTATAGAGGGCTTAAAATAAAAGGATATGCATGATATCCTTCATCTGTAGATGGCTTAATGATTGCAATTTATAAAATAAATATGTGCACTTGCTTGGAGATACAACATCCTTCCTCCGCAGAGGGCTTACAAACATACTTTGTTAGTACCAAAATCATTAGACAACTTACCTTATATATGCCCCCACCTTAAGGTGGTTGATATCGTGTACCGATATTAAGCACTTTAGGGTAGGAAGAAAATACACAAGGGAACATGAGCTCTCACAAAGCCCATGTCCCTAGAGGTGACATGCACTTTATGATCACTGAATGTTCCCACAAACACACAATATCCTACAAGAAAAGAGGTTAGAAGTCTTTCCATAAGATAATAACCACATCACATGATAAAAAAGAAATGTATAAACATTATCACATAAAAAAGCTGAGGTTATACTATAGATTCAGAACTTGAGTATAACCGTGGGGCTAACCGTAGAGATCCCAAAACCGAGTATAAGCAAGGCAAGATCTAAGATAAACAAAGTGCACAGAGCAGAAGTATTGTTATCATTTGTGAGTGTGACAAGACATCATCAAAATATCACATTGAGTGATTCTACTAGCGAAGCATTGGATAATATATATCAACCTCATCGTCATGTATGGACTAGGTCCATTTTTTGCTTACTTGTTAAAGGGACACATGGTCCGTATTAGTCTTATTTGTTTTTCATCATCTGCCAGCTAGATAGAACCACTAGAGGAAGGTAAACAATATATCAAGAGAGAATAACAAGTGCCTTAGGGACAAGGGTGCCCTCAAGTCACCAACTGCAATGCTATGTCCTTAAGACACGACATACAACAATGAAAATAGAGGAGATGCAATATAGAAGAATGATGATACAAATAGAAGAAGGGTCACAACAGAGGTGGTCTCTCGGTATCCTTGACCTTACAAGAGTATCACGGGTCATCCTAGGAGGCCTACACAACACAACACATTCACAGGGGGAATCACATCATAGATGTAAATGGTTAGAAATACTTACCTGTTACAACCCAATGTTAAGAACATACATAACTAGGAAGAGACCACCCTTGAGAGCAACTATAATATTTGCTACAATGAGTGTGGCTTAAAGAGGGAGAAATATTTACCTAGTTCATAGGGATAGCTCCTAGTGGACAATTCTTGTCCATCAGCCCAGGATATCTCACATGTCATTTTGGTCTTGTTGAAATTGCATTAACATTGAGTTTAGGATGATGAGAGGCTTTCTTTTCTTTAAAATGATTATATCCAATGCCACTTGAGTAATGTATTGAAGAGGATTCTATAGCTACTTGAATCCCTTATTGATTTACACCACATCCATTACCTACATAGTCACAGTTGTTATAAAGGATTTCAAATCCTCAACCATAGAGGGATGTCATTTCTTTAGAAGATGGTGAAGTCTAATTTGTAGTATAAGTAAGAGTAAGAGATTTAGTTTTCTTAGGTGTTTCCAAAGTTTTCTTAGATTAGATCGATGTGAATTTTGATGTGTTAGGGCTATTAAGTTTATATTCCCCTACAATGCAAGAATTAAATTCTAATGAACCCCAATCGTCACCAAAAAGTGCATATGATGTTTTAGAGTCTTGTACAACATTATCTGTGGTAATAGGCATTGATGAATTAACTTGTAGGTTGTTTAAACTCAAATGATTTCTAATTTTTTTTTTCTTTTCAATACATAAACAATTATCTGGTTTAGGATCAACATTTATGGTGTAAATCTTGTTTTGATAGATAAACTTTATTGATCTATCAAGCGTAGATGGAACTGCCCCCATGGCATGAATCCATGGTCTACCTAGAATCATATTATATGAGAGTGAACCAAGCATAACATGAAAAAGAGTATTTAATGTCAAGGGTCCAACCTTTATAGGTAATGTTATCATGCCCACAGATTGTTTTCCCACATTATCAAAGCCACAAATGCTAATGCTATCTGGTTTGATTAAAGAAGTGTCGATCTTGCTTTTGTGTAGAAAGTCAATGCCACAAACATTAAGATTCGATCCATTGTCAATCATAACTCACTTTACCAACTTTGAATTTATCATGGAAAATATTATAAGTGCATCAAATTCATCTTTACTTGTCAGTATTTTATGTGGTTGAAATAGAATATCCATTTTTGGCACATGCATATAGTCTAATAGAGCTGCTACATCATTCGACTTAATAGTAGGCAGTATAATCACCTTTTGTAAAGCCTCTTGGAGAATTCGATGGTATGTAGGTGATGTTTGTTTTAAATCATAAAGAGAGATCTTAGCTGAAGTAGTGTGAAGCTATTCAACAAGATCATATTCTTGACCACTTTTATGAGTAAGACGAGGTGGCAGAGGGAGCATAGTTTGAGAACATGGAAGAGAGATAGGCACATGAGGTGCTTTCTTACTTTTCTTGTTATTACAGGTGTTGTATGTGTGAGCAATCACATTGTGGTGTGGTTGTTGCGAGACATTGTGAACACCTTGATTTCTTTGAGTGATTTTTCTTCCATAATTTAGGATGTAAAAGGGGTGTCTAGGTGGTTTTTGATAACCTTGAATCAAGAAGGTGCATTAGGTGCCCCTCGCACAACCATCTTAGGAATATTGCTACAAAGTCTATTAGTGAAGATCGAATTAACATTTTTGTCCTTTCAATTATGTTCAACATCTATCCCTAAAGGATTTAATGTCAGAGCCCTTTTCTCATCCACTAATGCTACATCTTGGATATGGAGAGCATTGGAATGAAAGAAAGGTAAGATGTTGTTAAGAAGGTTATTAGGTGTTGTATCATTAATAGAGCTATCCATAGCTTTTTCACCTAAGGTAGGATAATCTATGGAATCATCATCATTGTTGATGGAAGAAGAACTTTCACTCTCATCTTTCTCATGAGTAATCCTAGAGATGAATTTAGTTAAATCTTTTAATATCAAAGGATATGCTCCTATGAGTAATGCAAAGCTATCAAAATCATGTGTATAACAAACTAATTTCAGCTCATATGTAGAACATATAGAAACATCAATACTACTTATAGAATCTATGTGCTCTAAGACATGAGGGTTCTCATTAGTGAATTTGGAGAAATTTTCAAATTCTAGTATATACTCATGAAAATATTTAAAAGAAGGATAACAAGAGGATGCCATCATTAAATGTCTTGTATCAGCAATATTCAATATGCAAGCTTTTATGACAATTAACATGCTATAGAAGTGAGACTATTTCGTGCCCAAGCACTTGGTTGAGGGAAGCGGGTACTAAAGGACACATAAAGTCCACAATGAACCAAGTGGATAGGTGAAAAATAGTGCAACACAAAAAGATTAAATTGATATTTTTAAAGAGTTTGAACAAAGGATATAAAAAAGGTATGTAAACACATAGTGTTGAAATAAACACTGTGTAATTAAAATTGTGCCAATTTTCACCTCTTTTTTTAATGCAAATGACTAAAAGAAGAGGTGTTGTGAGGAGTTTTATGAAGTGAAGAGAATAATAAGGTCAATATCAGTTCAATAATGCAAGAATGTCCTTTACAACATGCCTATGATGCAAAACTATGTATGAATATGACCTAAAAATGCTTGATTTTTTCACTTTTTTTTTCACAAATTTTCAATGCAAATTACTAACGGAATAAGTGTTTTGAAAAATTTCAAGAGGGGAAGAAAATAATAAGCTCAATATCAACCCAATAATGCAATAATATCTTTCATAACACACCTTTAATGCAATTCTAGAGAGATGATAAGGCCAAATATAGTGAAAATGCAAGGTTTTCAAACCCTAGACATGATTTTTTGCAAAGAGGGCACTATGATGCAACACTACAATTAGAAATCATTCCTAATGTGTGTTTGAAAAGGCTAGTAAAATCTAAAATAAGATTTTAACTACAAACCCTATCTAATGCAAAACTAGGTTTTTATTAAAAATGCACAATTTCAAGCAATTTTTATCAAATTAAGCATGAAAATGCAATGCAAATAAATGATTAATGATGAATTTATGAAATTTAAATCATATTTGGTGAAAATAATAGAAATTAAATGCTAATTAATTCAAATTATGCTAAAATACAAGCCTAAGATGCCAATTTTTTTCAAAATTTTCAACTTTTTTGTAATTTTTCAAATGCAATAAGATGAATGAATGCAAATCTATCACACAACACTCAGAAAAGTGCAAAAATTCAAAAACACAAATGGGGTGAAAAAGGAGGGATGGTGGGGTTTGATGTTTTGGTTTGATGAGTTTAGATCCTCCTTTCACAACAAACATTAAAGGACATATCAACTGAGTTGAATCTCTACTAAGCAAGAGCATTCACCTAATAGGTTGGTGTTGGTCATGATGTTACTCATAAGCAAACATAGAATAAAAGTTACACAACAACCTTTACTCATCTTGAAAGATACGATGAACTGAAAGAATTCATGATCCCAAGTTTCCATTGATTAGTTCATAATCCACTGATGTTACTCAGTGGTTGATGTGTGTTGTTGTTTTCCATTTTGGGGTCTTACGTAGATCAGTAGATTTCACTTTTGCAACAATGCTTTCATACAAAGGGGTTACTCTACATAATATATTCCTTCAAATGATGTGTGTAAGTGGATATCTGCATGAGTTATACCCTTATTTATGATTTTCTGCATGATATTTTCAATAGTACATGCATCTAGCTCATAAATATGCTAAAGATATTCAGTTATCTATGGGATGTCAGCATATTTCTCTATTCTGCATAGTATTCATCATGATTTACAATTATGAAAGTGATTTCTATGAAATTAAAATGAGAAAAAGGGTTAGAGAAAGTGAGATTCCTAAAATTACTTGACTGAGATCACTGATCCACATACATGTTCCCATACAACAATGAAGAGAAGGAAACTAGAATCATACTTCACTAGGACATTCCACAAATGCACATGATCTAGTGCAAATCTTCAGGGGAAAGTTGACAACAACATGCAATAGAATGAAATTGCTTCTAGTTGAACACATGATTCATCATTGCATATCTAGAAATCAACTGGAACATTACATAAAGTTTACAATTAGGATGTAATCAAGAGCTTCATCTCCATTCAGTATGCTAAAGAACAAGTACATATACAGTGATCTGAAGAAAGAACCTTGATGTTTCAACAATTCAATCCTCACTAGTCTCAGCAATTCGATCTCTTACATGAAATTGCCACAGGTCCGATTTTTTTATGAATGATTGACCTCCCCCTTTTACAGAGTCAAGGGGCTAAATATATGTCTCTACCTTTTCCCTCCATACAGTGCCTAGGAAACCCTAGTAAATCAATGGTTTGCCTCTTGAAGAGTAGCATCAGACAGTGGAAAATGAATCCTGCCAAGAATTTGAGCAGCACCCAGACATGGCGCCGCTCCAACAATAATGTTTCCACCAGCATCTATCTACGCATTGAAGGCTTTGTCTCTTCCTGGTGTGTTTTTGACCTCTTGGGATCCAGTCCGTCACCTGGGAGTCCTCACCATTAAAGCTCTATCGTATTTCCACCTGCACGCCATCAAGCTTTGGAATGGATTCAAAATCCATCTGCCTTGTTTTCCCACCTTTTGTATCGTGAACTGTATGTCACTCTGATCATCGACATGACCATCCTCAATCGGTGCAAGTCAACAATGTCTCATCGACCACATCTTTCTAGCCGATGCACCTCCTTCTCTTATCTGTGCACCTACGGTCATCATTAAGAAGTTAAGCATCATCACTTAAATAACCACCAGGAGGATAAACATTTATATTAAATCATGCTTTTTAATGTGCAAACAATATATATCAGGTCATGATTCATGAGAATCTGCATGCACATGACTATTTAATCCTCTTTTATAACCCTCTCGGTTTAGCCACCTGCATGTAGATTTCTAGATACTTCTTCACTATGGCAGGATATGATGGTGATGTCATCATCATGGATGAGCTTCATTGCAAATGTGAAGGGATGATGCCACGGTTATATCGAAGGAAATCGGGTCTAAGAAATATGACCCCGATATTGAGAAAATATCACCCTGTAGGAAAGGTGACGTCACGGTCATGGAGAGCTTTTACTTATCGAGTCACATTTGTAAGATCAGGGGATGTTTGAAATGTGACCCTCGTGAGTAAAAATGACCTCCCTTTTGAAAGATCGGAGTGATGTCAGTGTGTTAATGACTTCGCTGTAGCATTGCATTAGAATGACGTCATTGTCATGTTATTGAAAAGGGGGATCGTTGGATACATACCTCTATGAGGCAAAAGGATGATGACGTCACCATCAGGGTGACTTCTTTTGTTCATCAGGTTTAGATGACGTCATCAGCATATTGGCACTGGGGGGTTATTTTGTGACAGGGTGATATTTGAAAGATCGGGTGATGTTCAAAATATCGGGTGATATTTGGAATATGACCCCTGCAAAATATATGAAGTTGCTTGACTGGCAGATTCAATTATCATATAAAATTAACATCTGGAGTTTGCGGACCAAATGGTTATCGAGTGATAAAATAGGATTGGGGTGATCTAACACAAGGTGACTGATGTTTGAAATATGACCCCCCCACAGAATATCAGGTTTGACCAGAACTTTGACTCACCATAACTTTCTTACTTGGCCAATTTCAGGGTGATGCAAAAGGCAAACCTGGCTATAATTTTTTACACTTTCATATGGTAGGCTTCTTGAGGGAAGATTCAGACTTTGAAATTTTGGGTTAAGACCTCAAGATCACAAATGCACTTAACAGGATGCACATGCACATTGACTAAAGCTATCTTTTACCATTACCGCCCAAAGCACAAAAATAAGGGAGCAAGCCACAGTAGGGGTCCTCATTTTGCTAAGGAGGAAAATGGGGCATGTTGTGAACATCACAACGACTAGAAACCAAACAAAACAACCAAAAATTAAAACCAATAAAGGAAATAGAATGAAATAAATTCATAACTTCCAACTGTCTCTCCTGTAAATCATCATCTAACTTGAGACTCAATGTATTCAATAGGGTGCATGAATTTTCCTTTTTTGTTTAAGTGGGTGCATGTGATTAATGATCCTCATCTTGAAGATCAGTTGAACAAACCAGTAACTGATATTAGCCTACGTAGGTGAGGATATTCCCTCATAGCCAACTGAATAGAGCCTTGCTACCAGTAGGTGTCTATAGCCCCGGCAAGGTTATCAGTACAATTCTCCTAAGTAGAGCTCCACTGCCATCAAGCATCCATAGCCCTGGTAGAGTTACTTAGATGGCTTAACCTAGATTTTTAGTAAAATCCCTTTTGTTATTTTATATTATATTTTTTTTTTGTATTTGATAGAAACTTCATAAGATATTGCATTTGTAACTTCATGATGCAAGAAGTGGTCATTTGCTGAAATTAAGCTGAGAATTGTACTGGTAGCAAGGGTGACCTCTGATTTTTCACCTAATATCTACACTGGTGAGTTCAACAAACCCAAGGATTTTAGGTGTGTCATTGTGAGAAACATTCCTTAAATACTCAACCCATTCTTATTGAATACAAAATTTCACAAGTCAACTAACTTTCTACATTCATGATAGTCACAACAAGTTATGCATAAATTTCAAACAATTAACCTGAATGACCTGAATTTTTCATTATTTTCAATGGTTGTTAGTCTGCTCTTTCATGCTCTAAAACAAAACAAAGATCCCTGCTGAGGAAACACAATAAATAAACCAAAACAAATAGGCAGACTGTACAAATAATTATACAACAAATGTACACTATGATACATATGACTATCATGGTGCTACTTCAGGCTTGGAAATAGTGTTTGAGAAACTATCCATTAGCTGGAAATGGAACATCCTCACTGGTTAAGGTCTTAAGCCTGTAGGTGCTATCTCCTAAAATTTTAGAAATCTGAAAGGGACCTATCCAGAGTTTATCAAACTTACCATGATCACCTTTCATTTCATGTGCTTTATCCCACATCACGACTAGATCTGAGACTCTAAAAGCCTTAATTCTGGCTCTTTTTTCAAACGAGCGCTTGACAACAACTTGATGTTTAGGAAATTGGTTGATTGCCTCACTTCTTTTTTCTTCTAGGTGCATCAATTGTAGCAACCTAACTTCCTGTTTATTCTCTATGCCCAGGTATTCTTATGCAAACTACAGTGTAGGAATCATTAAGTTAACAGGGAGGATAGGATCTACCCCATATATTAAGTGAAAAGCCTTATTCATGGTTCTATCTACCCATAAGGCATATTTCAATAAGGTGTTCCACTCCCTTGGGTTCTTTTCTATCAATTTCTTTATGATTTTCAATAGGTTCTTGTTTGTGGATTCTGCTAATCCATTCCCTTGGGGATAGTAGTTTGAGGAGAATTTCAAGATGACCCCATAATCAAAAGCCCAACTTGATAGTTTAATTGAAGCAAAGGTAGGCCCATTATCACATACTAAAGTATATGGAACTCCATACCTGGTCACTATATTGCTTTCAAAAAACTTAATGACATCCTCAACATTACATGTCTTACTGTTGATAGCTTCAGTCCACCTAGTATAGTCGTCAGTAATAGTTAAAACATGATTGTGGCTTGAGGATTATGGAGGATTGATAGGTCCTATGAAGTCCACTCCCCATTGAGCAAATGGGCACATCTCCATCATTGGCTGCAAAGCTTGAGTAGCATATTTTTCTCTGTTTGCAGCAACCTATCACATATGTCAACATTTGATGTGTCTAGTAGTGTCTTTAAAATTGTGGGCCAATAATACCCTGCCCTGAGGATAGTGTGAGTGGTGGCTAAGGATGATCCATGCACATTCCCAAATTTATCATGCAACTCTGCTAGCACCTTATCTTCTTCTGATCTTTCCAGGCACCTTAGGTATATCCCCTCATAGTTTTTCTTGAAAAGGACTCCTCTTTTTATCATGTATTGCTGTGACCTTATCTTCAAGGCTCTCCTTTGTGAGGCCTGTAATTCTAAGGGACATCTTCCAGTGATCAGGATGTGTCTGATGTCTGAGTACCATTCTCCATCATCCTTTGCATTTACAACATACTGCTGGATCAGGATATTAGGATCAATCTCTGATATCATCTGGCTCAATGCCTGTCCTCTTACTAACTTCATGGGGGTAATGTCCATATCATACTCTTGGAGGATAGTGATCCATTTAGCTCTCTTTTCTCCTGGTTCACTTTGCATTAACATCTTTATTGTTGCATTAGGTACTACAACAATCACTTTACTTCTGAGGATGCAATGCCTGAATTTCTTGCCTGCTTGGACCGAAGCTAGTCCCTGTCTTTCAACGTCCATGTACCTGAGCCTCTGCATCTCTAAAAGGGTAGCTCATGAAAGCTATAGGCTTTTCTTCTTTTTCTTCATTTCTCTATGTGTCAACACTACTGCAGAAGTATGCTCTGAAGCAAATTAGTAGATGTAGAAGTCCTTGGTGTAATCTAGACTGATCAGGACTAGAACGTTTGATATGGCTTTCTTAATATTTTCAAAAGCTTCTCTAGCCTCAAGTGTCCACTCAATTTTAGCATCCTTCTTGAGCATGGTGTTCAAGGGCCTGACAATATTTGCAAAGCCGGTGATAAATTTCCTAACAAAATTAATCTTACCAAAGTAAGATTTGAGCTCCGTCTTGCTCCCAGGAAATTGTATCTTCATGATGGACTCCACTCTGTCAAGATCAATGCTAATCCTATTTTTAGTTATCAAGTGGCCCAGTAATTTCCCTGTGGTCATCCCAAATCTGCACTTCTTAGGGTTCAAGGATATCTCGTATTGCTTACATTTCTTCAGTACCTTTCTTAGGTCCTCTACATGGTTTCCTCTATCTTTGGAGAAAACTGTTAAGTCATCCATGTATATGACTATGCATTTACCAATTAAGCCTCTGAAGGCTATGTCCATTGCTCACTAGAATGTGGCTCCAGCATTTATCAACCCAAATGGCATGCACCTGTAGGTGAATATCCCCCACTTTGTGGTGAATACGGTCTTCAGTCTATCAATTATGTCCACCATCACCTGGTTGTAACCATAGAAACTATCTAAGAAGGACATCATCTTGGCACCATTTACAATTTGTAGGACTTCATCCAGGGAAGGTAAAGGATAATTATCCTTTTCAGAAGCTCTATTTAAGTTCCTGAAGTCCATGCACAATCTGATGTTGCTATTTTTCTTCCTTACTAGAACCAGGTTTGCCACCCATGTGGAATGCCTCACAGGAAATATGATCCTGGCATCAAGTAGCCTTTTAACCTCTTCAAAGATGATGGGCTCCAGCAAAGCATTGATAGGTCTTTGCTTCTACCTGAAAGGCTTGGCATCTGGCTTCAAAGGTATTGTATGAGTGATGACTAATGTGTCATAGGTTTTAAGTTCATCATACATCCAGGCAATGACATGGATATAATCTTTGAGAGCCTAGGTTATTCCTTTCAACTCTTCCTCTCTACAGACCTTCCCAATTAGGATGTCCCTTTTCTTATCACCTTGTCCAATGTCAACCTACAAGTACTGTCCCTCATCAGCTTTTGGAAGATCCTTTTGTTTTAGCATGTTGTCTAGATCGAATTCTCTTTCCAGCTATATCATACCCTTGGGAATCTTATTACTAGGCAACTCTAGGGTTTCTTCTTCTTCCCAGACATGATCTTCTATATTCCTTTCATCTATGATCTTTGCTTCAAAAACATCTCTGTTGGAAATAAAATCCAGTATATGTTGATCATCATCAAATACTTGAAGATTAGTTACATTGTCAGGCACAAAAGGCACTGATACTAATTCAACTAAGAATTGTTTTAGACTAGATATGGATAGGGGTTCTAAAGTACTGGCAACCTAGGCCAAAGCATCTGCTCTGCGGTTTTGTTCTCTGGGCACATGGGTGATATTGAATGCATCAAAATCTTCTATTAAGTCCCACACCCTGTGTCTGTAATTGGACAGTCTTTTGTAATTGCAAGAGTATATCCCTCTTACCAGTCTGACAACTAATTTTGAGTCTCCATAGACATGCAGAATCTTCATCTTCTTTCTAAGTGCAAATAGTATGCCATGAATTAAAGCTTCATACTCTATTACATTGTTTGTGCATGGGAACTGCAATCTATATGCTGCCAAGTAGGATTTTCCAGATGGATCAATGAGGTCTATCCCTACTCCAGCTCCTTGTTTTGATTTGGATCCATCAAACTTGAGGATCGATGGCTTATCTTCATCTAAAAGCTTGTCTGGGGCTTCTTTCTTCCTTTTGGCTCTAGCATCTATACCACTAGATATCCACTTTAATGTTGGTGTCTTAGCTTTCTCAAACTTCACCTTATCAGCCTTATGGGAAGCCAACATTTCTTCTTTTCTCTTACCATTAGAAGGAACATCCTCTGGACTAAGTAATGTCTGCCTCTTCAAAATATGCAGACACAATGAACAAGCAGTTTCTGAATGTGGTGCTTCATGTAACCTGCACCATCCCTCAATCAAAACATCTTGTGGAGGTCTTTGCTGCTATGTCGCCTTTTGGATTTCTTTCAATAGAAACTCTTCGAATTTGGACAGATTGCTGCCCCCATCCTCATCAGATAACTCATAATCTGACTCCACTAAACAATCACTCCTGGGGGTGATCTTCTCCTTGGCCTTAGCATTACTCCTGTTGCATACCAGTATTTCCTCTGTCATCTAAATAGAACTTTCATCCTGTGGTGTGTATCCCCCTGTTTCTACAGAAAATGAACAAGAATTAGTATCATTATCATTATCTACAACACTCACCACGAATGATGATGAAGACACCTTATTGTATGCTTGTTCTAGCTCCAACATGTCTAAACAGGAATCACAAGTCTTTTTAGAATGAGCTTCATCATGCAACCTGCACCATCCATCAATTAGAATATCCTGAATAGACACGTTTAACAACTGACATCACTGCACCTCTTTAAGCAAATGCATCTCAAAGTTCTTGAAAGGATCTACTTCTATTTCGTTATCAGGGTTATAATTAGATTCTAAATTTACTTCATCACCCTAAGGACCATCATCATGATCATGTACGTCAAGCATCAGGATCTCCTCTATGCTGGCAATTTGTGGCCTGATGGAGTAAACTCTAGGCTCCACATCCACATACATGATTTCATTGGTTTTGTTATATTCAGTGATCATGTGCTTCATGCAGGGCTCAACATCTATCCTTATTTGATTTTGTATTCCCCTCCATGGCAACCACATATGACTGAAATTAGTAGACATGTATCCATTAAGGGCTTTTGACCAGTCTTTGCTTAGCAACATCCCATATGTATCAGGTATATCGACTACCTGAATATCAATATAGTGCTAGATTCTAGGATCCAATGCTAGCTGCATGTGGATGTGAGTCAGTTCTCCTACTACACTTACCTTTGTCTTATCCAACTGTGTTACTTTCTTTAATGATTTAGTAGGGTGTAACCCTAAAGCACTGCATATGGATAGGGGCATTACATTGGTAGATGCTCCAAAGTCTACTAAGTAGTTGTGCAAATTTTTACCAAACATCCTTATGGTAAGGAGGAAGGGAGGTGACTCACATTTGTCTTTGTATAGGGTCATGTGGGAAGCCTCTACAGCTTGAACAGTAGCTGAGGTTTTATGTTTAATGTTAACATCCCTAGAAGCATGATCTTTATTTCCAAACTGACCTGAGATATTACTATCTTCCTTTTGAAAAGGATCACCTAATGATTCCAGGAAAGCTTTCTTGATAGTAGGGCTTTTAAGTAACTCTAATAATGACAGGCTGATTTTAACTTTTTTCATTTCATCAATCAGATAGGTGACCAACTTGTTAGATTCAGGAGGTAGATTTGTAGCCTTTTGTGTTGTGTTCTGTGGTGTTAAGTACTGAGCATTGACCTTGGGAAGTCCAGGGTTATTACTTGCCTTGGGATTAGGAGGTGTATTGAAATTGTTTGGAGGCAAGGAAGTGGTCAAAGGACCAGTAGGCCTGCTTGAGTTATTCCTCAAGTCATAGTTATGTCTACCTTGAGGTTGCTGTTGATAGCATTGACTTCCTAATGCTCAATTGATGGCTCATTTTCATCTTCAAAGGGAAAAACATAGTTAGATTTAAAAGCCATGGCTGATTCCTCACATGTTGAGGTGTAATCATGATGAGGAGGAAATGTCTACTGATAAGGATGATGCATGAAGCTTTCTAGCACTGAGGCAGAATCATACTCATAGCGGACAATTTCATTTCCCTCTACATAAGGTGGATTTCCTAAAGTATTGGACACTTTAGCTTGGAAAATGCTAGCAACAATCCTGAATTGAGGGCAGTCTAGCTCTGCATGAGCATTGGTGTTATGTATCCTACACCAATTGGTAAGTGCTGCCTCTACAAGGTTTATTCTAGTAGTCTTCCTAGGTTCACCAGGAGGCTGATTGTCTAGGAGTGATGGCAAGGAACCATTGTTTGGCCTAGTATTCCACACTCTAGGCTATCTAGGAGGATTGTTGTTGCCATTATTGTTGTAATTATTGTTGTACCCCCTATCAGGATAGTTAGGTCTATCATTGTCATAACCTCTGTTTTGATTAGGCTGAGAATATAAGTTCTGATTCCTCATATGAGTGACCTCAGTGGTAAGTTTTTTTAACTAAGTTGATATTTCTTTGATTTCTTCTTTCTCTTCCTGAACCTTGGCCACTACACTCTATGTCCGAGGCTTGAAAAAGGAAGATCTGCTATTATTGTTGGATTGTTCCACAGATTGAGGCACTTGTGTTTGTCTTGGGTATTATACCATCTGGCTATTTCCATTTGGTGGTGGCATGACACTAAGTGGAGGTATTTGCAAAGGGGCTAGCATCACTGCTGAAGGTATCATGACCCCATTGGTTTGTTGGTGGACAGGGTATGTTAGATAACTAGGAAGTGTAGGGAAGGCAATATTTGGTGTGGGAGTAGGAGCTAATTGCTAGCCGACTTTGATAGCTTCTTCAAAAGCTTCTGCCAAAGTTGTTACACCAGGATGTGTTCTCCTGATAAACATGGATGTCAAGGGGTCTAAAGCTGAGTAATAAATCTTCCTGGTAGCTTCATCTGTTACAACATAGGGAGCAACTAGCTTAGATAGCATTCTCTGGAACCTGGCATTGAACTTTGCAATAGGCTCTCCTTTAGATCTCTTGATGGTGGCAAATAAATGATAGTTCATTAAAGGATCTATAGGTACCTTGAACCTATCCTTGAAAGCCTTTTCCAGGATAGCCCATTAACCGATAGAGCCTTGGCCAAGACTGATAAACTAGTTATAGGCCTCTTCCCCTAAGCAAAATGGTAATAACTGGCACACCACATCTTCATGTTCAATTCTAGCCCTACGATAAGCTTCCTTGAAGGTTTTGACATGATCATCAACATCGTGATATGGATGATATCTAGAACAAATTTTATCAAGAATCTTAGGCAAAGCATGATATGTATTAAAGGTCAGAGGTGACTCTGCTATGAAAAATGACATTACAACCCATGGAGGTTGGATCTGAGGTATGAAAAGTTGAGGCTGGACCCGAGGTGTGACAATTGATCCTGTAGGTATTTGTAAGCCAATAGGAGTGACAGGAGCAAGCTCCGGTGAAGCTCTGGATGCACTAGAATTGGGGGAGTGATTAATGTCCATAGTTCTAGGTCTAAATCCCCTGATGGGTAGTTCTTCAAAGAGTCCACTAGATTTGGACCTGGTATTTGGCTTAGGAGCTAGGATTTCTCAAGTTTTCAAGGAAAAGAGGCTGATTTATGGTCAGAACTCAAAACTGACAAGGTATTTAAGCAACATTTACAGGAATCTACAGTTTCCTTGTTCGGTCCCTCCTTCTAGCACCAATTTATGTTGGTCATGATGTTACTCATAAGAAAACATAGAATAAAAGTTACACAACAACCTTTACTCATCTTGAAAGATACGATGAACTGAAAGAATTCATGATCCCAAGTCTCCGTTGATTAGTTCATAATCTACTGATGTTACTTAGTGGTTGATATGTGTTGCTATTTTCAATTTTGGGGTCTTACGTAGATCAGTAGATTCTGCTTCTCCAACAATGCTTTCATACAAAGGGGTTACTCTACACAATATATTCCTTCAAATGATGTGTCTAAGTGGATATTTGCATGAGTTCTACCCTTATTTATTATTTTCTGCATGATATTTTCAATAGCACATGCATCTAGCTCATAAATATGCTAAAGATATTTAGTTATCTATGGGATGTCATCATATTTCTTTGTTTTGCTTAGTATTCATCATCATTTGCAATTATGAAAGTGATTTCTATGAAATTAAAATGAGAAAAAGGGTTAGAGAAAGTGAGATTCCTAAAATTACTTGACTGAGATCATTGATCCACATACATGTTCACATACAACAATAAAGAGAAGGAAACTAGAATCATACTTCACCAAGACATTCCACAAATCCACATGACCCAGTGCAAATCTTGAGGGGAAAGTTGACAACAACATGCAATAGAATGAAAGTGCTTCTAGTTGAACACAGGATTCATCATTGCATATCCAAAAATCAACTTGAATCTTATGCAAAGTTTACAATTAGGATTTAATCTAGAGCTTCATCTCCATTCAGTATGCTAAAGAACAAGTACATATACAGTGATCTAAAGAAAGAACCTTGATGTTTCAACAATTCAATCCTCACTAGTCTCAGCAATCCGATCTCTTACATGAAATTACCACAGGTCAGATTTTTTTTATGAATGATTGACCTCCCCCTTTTACAGATTCAAGGGGCTGAATATATGTCTCTACCTTTTCCCTCCACACAGTGCCTAGGAAACCCTAGAAAATCAATGGTCCGCCTCTTGAAGAGCAGCATCAGACGGTGGAAAATGAATCCTGCCAAGAATTCAAGCAGCACCTAGACATGCCACCACTCCAACAATAATGTTTCCACCAGCATTCGTCTACACATTGAAGGCTTTGTCTCTTCCTGGTGTGTTTTTGACCTCTTAGGATCTGGTTTGCCGCTTGGGATGTCCTCACCATTAAAGCTCCATCATATTTCAACCTGTACGCCATCGGGCTCTGGAATGGATTCAAAATCCACCTACCCTGTTTTCCTACCTTTTGTATCATGAACCGCACATCACTCTGAGCATCGGCATGACCATCCTCGATCGGAGCAAGTCAACAATGTCTCATCGACCACATCTTTCTGGCTGATGCACCTCCTTCTCTTATCTGCACACCTACGGTCATCATAAAGAAGTTAAGCATCATCACTTAAATAACCATTAGGAGGATAAACATTTATATTAAATCATGCTTTTGAATGTGCAAACAATATATATCGGGTCATGATTCATGAGAATCCACATGCACATGAGTATTTAATCCTCTTTTATAACCCTCTCGGTTCCACCACCTGCATGTAGATTTCTAGATACTTTCTTCACTATGTCAGGATATGATGGTGATGTCATCATCATGGATGAGCTTCATTGCAAATGTGAAGGGATGATGCCACGGTTATATCGAAGGAAATTAGGTCTGAGAAATATGACCCCGATATTGAGAAAATATCACCCTATAGGAAAGGTAATGTCACAGTCATGGAGAGCTTTTGCATATCGAGTCATGTTTGTAAGATTAGGAGATGTTCGAAATGTGACCCCCGTGAGTAAAAATGACCTCCCTTTCGAAAGATTGGGGTGACATCAGCATGTTGATGACTTCGTTGTAGCATTGCATTAGAATGACATCATTGTCATGTTATTGAAAAGGGGGATCGTTGGATACATACCTCCACGAGGCAAAAGGATGATGATGTCACCATCAGGGTGACTTCTTTTGTTCATTAGGTTCAGATGATGTCATCAACATATTGGCACCAGGGGGTTATTTTGCGACAGGGTGATATTTGAAAGATTGGGTGATGTTCAAAATATCAGGTGATATTCAGAATATGACCTCCGCAAAATATATGAAGTTGCTTGACTAGCAGATTCAATTATCACATAAAATTGACGTCTAGAGTTTGCAAACCAAATGGTTATTGGGTGATAAAATAGGATCAGGGTGATCTAACACAAGGTGACTGATGTTTGAAATATGACCCCCCATAGAATATCAAGTTTCACCAGAACTTTGACTCGCCATAACTTTCTTACTTGGCCAAATTTCAGGGTGATGCAAAAGGTAAACCTGGCTAGAATTTTACACACTTTCACATGGCAGGCTTCTTGAGGGAAAATTCAAACTTTGAAATTTTGGGTTAAGACCTCAAGATCACAAATACACTTAACAAGATGCACATGCACACTGATTGAAGCTGTCTTTTACCATTACCGCCCAGAGCACAAAAACAAGGGAGCAAGCCACAACATGGGTCCTTATTTCGCTAAGGAGAAAAATGGGGTGTGTTGTGAACATCACAACAGTTGGGTTGTCACTTGGAATGATGTGGAAACTTAGAAATTGCTAACTAATACCTTAATGTAATCCTCAAATATGTCAGAAACCCTAATTATGTAAAACAGTAAGTAAATTGATGAATTATGACAAATGCTTATAGACTAAGTTGAAGGACAGAGATTAATAACTGACCATTTTTTGAAGTTCAGGCTGTGGAACAGACAGGGACACCTCCACTAGTACCCCAGTCTAAGGTATTGTTTCCTCTGCAGAATCTTGATCCTCTCCTGACACTGATATTCACTATATTTTCTATTTTTGCTCTAGAAGATGTAGTGGACACCTCCACTAGCACCCTAGTCCAATGCTAGATGTTTTTTAGGTTGTCAAATGCTCTTCAGATGCTAATTATTACTATCCAAATTGTTTTTATGTTTACAACTCTAGAGGACATTGCCACTAACACCCATGTCCAAGCAGTTCTTTTCTTCAGGGATTCAGAATCTGCACATTGTCTTACTATCCCCTACAAATCCACTCCATCCAGATGTGAAACTTGTAACCTGCAATCACAAAGAGAGTGGTTGTGGGTTGTAGTGTTTAAAGGCTTACCTTAGTCAAGCCTTGGAGAGACATTCAAGTCTTTTGAACACTGTTGTTAGATAAAGAGTGTGTATCCCTACGGGATAGAGGAAAAATCCAAATGATAAATGATTCAAACACAAATAAATATCACCTTAGAAGTGTAGATCTTCACATAAATGAAGGCTCTTCAATCACGTGAGAAGATGAAGCTAAATCTGCAATCACAAACACAATAACAATGCTCTGCTCTGCAATAATGAATATCATGGATGCTCTAAAATCACAAGTATGCATAAAGTTCACAGTCATCTTCTTTACATCTTCTAGTATGCAAATGAAACACTAAACATGCATATATATGCAACTACAAACATTTTTGCTAAGAATTTTGTAATTCAAACTTGAGATGTTGGCATAGGACCTAAGTAACAGTCATAAAACTGACATTTGAATTTAGGGCTGACCCAAAATAGGGCAGGGCTAGGGTGCTAGTGCTCAAGTCCACCCTCCAAATTTTTATTAAGATCTATTTAAATGACATCCCCTAGGTCCTATTTTCCATAACACTTAGGGGTTTTGTCATCGGGATTCACAATTAACATGTAAGATGCTCTAAATGCATTCTAAGGACCCCAGGAGCTAAACTTTAAGAGGGAAAAGCCCCCAAGGGAACATTTTCTGACATAAAAAATTAAAAAGGTGACATGACAACCCATGTATTTAAAAGGGTTGTTTGGTTACAAAGGTTGTGTATAAGTATTAGTTCTGATTGTAGGAGTACTCAAATTGGCTATGATAGCCAAAGTAAAATTTGTTTGGACAAGAATCCTATGTATCATATACAAACTAAGCATATGGATGTGTAATATCATTTTGTTCATGAAATGATTGCTAATGAATAGATAGAGTTAAATAATATTGGCATTCCAGAGAATTTTGAATATTAACTTACTAAACCTATGAGCACAAAAAAGTTTATATAGTGCATGGAGGCCATGGGCCTTTTTCCTAGTACCTAGTTGACTTATATATTCTAGTGTATTTACAATGTAAGATGTCAAGTGGGAGAATATTAAGATTGTTATAAATGAAGGTAAACAACTATCAATGAAAAACTAATTACAACTATAACTGTACATAACCAAATTGGAGATAGTGTGAAATCACTACAAAGAAATAATGGAACAAAAGATCAAACACATAACACAATTTTTGTGTGGAGAAACCATTTCAAGAAAAACCTCCACACAAGAAGAGATGCACCTATCTATATTAACTTCAATAGAGTTTACAATACAACACTATCAATCTGCTCTTCTATCTTCAATCCTGCAGTGCCTATTTTTCCAGTCTCTACTCTCTACTATAACATAGCCATAATATAATAACCTCATAAAGGGGTTGCCTTCTAGGGTAAGAAAAATAAAAATAACCTCTACCATAAGATCTGTGACCTAATGATGAATGGTCCATATTTACAATGGAAATTTATATATAAAATGTGCCTTCCGAGGGTGTTGGCCCCGGACCCCCACTAGGACATATGGCCCCTGGATTCCATAGGGGGGTACCCCCCTACACCCCTAGATAACCTACATCGATCAGGCACTAGCATCAAACATGCAACTTGTTAGGACAGCAAAATTTTGAAATTTTTAATATTTCCACACTCCATCATATTTGAATAAATTCCAAAAAAATATCCCAAAAGACCATAATAAAAATTTTTATATATCTCACAAGATGAGCAATGCCAAATTTCTTCAAAGTCAATCCATCGGCAAGATGTTGTTTTGGCTTACACCGATACATAAGGAATCATTTGAAAATAACCATCGGCGTGAGAAGACAGATCGGAAAGAGAATTATGGAAGTCACCGATGGAGTAAGTAATACCGATGACCTTACATCGGCAAGAGAGGCAAGTGGTCATACCGATCGGTATGACAGATGTCTATCGGATGACCTTTTAAAAGTTGCCCCGACGGTATATATCATACCGATGAAGCATTTCGGCAAGATTTTCACCAAACATCTTGCGGGGACAACGAAGCAAACGACTGTCAGCAAGAAATAAACTATCAGAATAAGACATAAAGAAGTTTCCGATGCTTGAAGTCTTGGCGATAAGAAAGCTTTCGGCGAGACTCACAGCGATACACATACCTATCGGGATAACTCAGCATATCGGGACAAGGGAATTAGGTCTCGCCGATTCACAAGTCACGGCGATCAAAAGGCATCGGTGACACTTTAACATACTCTGTCCGATGAAGAATATGAAAGGGCCATCGGGGAGATGATTTAGATCGGGATATCTTTAGAAAGCTATCCCGATAGTGTATGTCATTCCGACCAAGATAAAGTTCATGCATGAGAATGACTATCGGTGAGATAACAAAGATCGGGGGAACATAATTATATTATCCCGATAGTGTTAATCACTCCGATAAACTAGTCATATCGGTAGGACCCGCTACATCGCAGAGAGATCTCAAACACATGGCGATGAAGGAAGTCATGCCGATGGTCGCACCCACTTAAGATATGACATTACATAGCGTCGGGAATACAGTTGAGGGGTCACGCCGATTGACTGTTCGCACCATAAAAGCATTAAGGGTCGCCCAGACATTTTAAAAATCACGCCAATAAGAAGAGTTATGGCGATGTGACACTTCACAGCGATGAACATTGAATTGATCAGATAGTTCATACAAATGGCTACGAAATTCATACAATCATTATAATTGCAAAAAAAGTTTGAGAAGAGAATACAAAGGAATTCTTGAGGCGCAAAATAGAGGATTCCAATTTCAGCCATTAGACGACAGGTACATATACCATTGCATAGCCTGTATTTAAAATTTTTTGCTAAAGTTCTGAAATGGAAACTCCAGGAAAGGGAAAAGGAAGAAAGTCACAAGGAGAAACCAGTAAGCCCAAAAAACAAAAAACTGAACAGACCCCTGAGGAAAAAGTAAAGGAAAGAAAACTCAATCAGGACCTAATTGACCAGTTGCCTGGGTCAACTCCTAAGGCTAGGAGATCTACCCAACTCAAGGTAGAAGTGGAGAAATTAGAAGATAAACACAAACGCCTGGGAGATATCTGGACCCCAATTCGGGGATATGAACTTTTTAGATTCCACTATAATAGAAGGTTTAGGAATACCCCTGTGTCAAACCCATGGCACTTGAACTTGGGAAAACTGGTTGTGCTCAATGTATTCCTGAATGTGGAACTCCTCCAACTGCTAGCCAGACATTATAATTCAAACCTGAAAGCCATCTGCAACCCACAGGGAGAACCAATTGTGCATTTATCAAAAAATACCATTTGTGAGGTTTTTGATTTAGATGATTTGTGTACTGTCCCTATCATTTTTGAAGATCTGGACAAAGAGTATTGGAGAATGGACACAACTTACAATGGATAGAGGTTGCCCATTCATAGGCCCAGGATTGAAGGAGAAGTGATACCCTTGACTGAGAATGATGGCCCTCCCTTTCATGTAGCCATTTTTGAACCATACATACAATATACTTATTTTTCTGTAGGCCAAGTCCTTGGCTCAGAGGTCCCTGAGTTCATGACTATTCCTCTGATGGTCATAGCCTCTGATATTCAATGTCATAATGCCAGACAATTTGATTATGCCTCCTATATTGCTACTAGAATAGACTCTGGTCTATCTGTAATAAAAAACAATGCTCCAGCATGCTCTTTTGAGCATTACTCAATACTTATGCATATGGTGTTATACTATGGCCAGGAAGTAGGGTTATGGCCAAATGAGTTTCGAGTTGTTGCTGCAGATAAGAAAGGGGAAAAGATACCTGTGCAAATGTGGACCAAAATCTGGGATAGTAGATATGCCAACTCCAGCTATGCTCAATTTGAAGAGCATTGTGTAAAAGTGCTATATAGGTATTTCAACCACCCTTGTGAATATTCAATTTCAAATGAAATAAAAAGGTTCCTCAAACCTAAAGATTTTGGTGGTCCCCCTACTGTCACTCATAATTGGGGAGACTGGTGTAGACACCCAAATTTGTCCCAACTTTGTCCATGTCTTGCAACACCTTGATAAAAACATTATTAAGACATCATGTAGCATTTTGTCCTAAATCCCACTCTCAATCCCATTTATCCATTAGCTAATTAATTAAATAAATTTTATTTATTTAATTAAAATCTCATTCAATCCCATCCTTATCCTACTTAGCCAATTAATTAAATAAATTTTATTTATTTAATTAATTTCCACATCATATCTTATCTTATCCTATTCATTTATCCAATTAATTAAATAAATTTTATTTATTTAATTAATATCCAACTCATATCCCAACTAATTCAAATATTTTATTTGAATTAAGTTCTCATTATAAGCCGACTTTCCAAATAATTAAATAAATTTTATTTATTTAATTAATTTATCTTATCATTTAGCCGACATGTGTGCCTCTTTCATTTAAAAAAAAAGATAAGTGGTACTACAACCTTTTATTTAATATCTTTTATATGTAGTACTTTTTATGTACACAGGCACACATGAGCCCTATTCTCCTTGACACTTGTCAAATGACTACAACTCCCTTGAAGAGTGGGATAACCGAATCAATCCTAGCCGTCCACATCAATCAATTAGCTTTTTAATCTCAGCCATTCATTTGAACCAAGCCTTTCCTATAAATCAAACCCCTCACAAGCCATTAGCAATGCATTGAGCTTCAAGTACCATTATTCTGTCAAAATATCATTAGAGCCTTTGCATCCTTCAACTATCATCCTCATATCATCTTCATCTTAATATTATGCTGCAGAAATGAGCACCCAACATTCCTCCAATAATAATCCTTCAAAATCTTGCATGCTCATGCGAGGTGGAGAAGAGCAATGGAGATAAATCAAGCATAGCATGGAGATCGGTTTGTATTTACATTTGTTATTTTGATTTTCATGTTGTCTTGTGCTTCATTGTGCATTGCTAGGGTTTTTATCATTGGTGTTTATTCATTTGCCCTGATTTGCAATTTTACCCTAACATACATTTGGATTTGAATAATGAAAAATGTATGTTAGGGTAAAATTGCAAATCAGGGCAAATGAATAAACACCAATGATACAAACCCTAGCAATGCACAATGAAGCACAAGACAACATGAAAATCAAAATAACAAATGTAAATACAAACCGATCTCCATGCTATGCTTGATTTATCTCCATTGCTCTTCTCCACCTCGCATGAGCATGCAAGATTTTGAAGGATTATTGTTGGAGGAATGTTGGGTGCTCATTTCTGCAGCATAACATTAAGATGAAGATGCTAGAATGAAGGATGCAAAGGCTCTAATGATATTTCAACAGCATGTGGATACTTGAGGATCAATGCATGCTAATGATAATTTGGCAGAATAATGTTACTTGAAGCTCAATGCCTTTTTAGAAAATTTGACAGAATAAGGGTGCTTAAGGCTCAATGCATGCTAATGGCTTGTGAGGGGGTTGATTTATAGGAAAGGCTTGGTTCCAATGGATGGCTAGGATCAATTAGGGCTTTAGGTGAAATGGATGGATAGGATTAAGTTAGGTTTCCTTGCACATCAAGAAATTGTAGTCATATGACATGTGGCAAAGGAGGATGAGGCTTAGGTGTGCTTGTGTAGATAAATACTAAAATTAGGTCCCATTAGTTGTGCATGTGAAAGATAAAAGTTGTAACACATGATTGACTAGACAAGTGTTGGAATGTGATGAAAGATGAGTGTTTAATTCAAATAAAATATTTGAATTAGTTGGGATATGAGTTGGATATTAATTAAATAAATAAAATTTATTTAATTAATTAAGAAGTTGAATAGGATGAGATAAGATATGATGTGGAAATTAATTAAATAAATAAAATTTATTTAATTAATTAGGATGGGGATAAGATAAATGGGATTATGCATTTGAAATTAATTAAATAAATAAAATTTATTTAATTAATTGGCTAAGTAGGATGAGGATGGGATTGAATGGGATTTTAATTAAATAAATAAAATTTATTTAATTAATTGGCTAATGGATAAATGGGATTAAGAGTGGGATTTAGGACAAAAATGGCTTATGATGTTTAGGATAATGTTTTAACAAGGTGTTGTAGGACATGGACAAAGTTGGGACAAATTTGAGTGTCTACATTTTGCCCCTCTTTGAGATGATGTTCGAGATGATAAGATTTGTGTCGAGTAACATCATTTCAAAGAAGCCAAGGTATGGATAGAGGAAAATGATAGTGATGATGGAAAGATATGATGAGGATGATGATGGTGGAAAGATAGGATGAAATGGGATGATGATGCCCCCTCGAGAGGTTAGGCGGGTTGGACAAACACGGGTAGGCTCTCGAAAAGAAATGGCTTGGCTGCAAAAAGAAAGATAAGGGGATAGATAGAAGAAATGATGATGCGTTATGCTGCAATGAAGGTGAGCAACCATGATGTTTGATATAGCACTAGACGTTATGCACCAAGGTATAAGGACCAGGGTGACGATGTGTCTTGTGCCCCAGCGTAATACAACCTTGTATAACATATGAGGAAGAAAACTTAGAGCATTGAAGTCCTACTACACAAAAGGTATGATATGACCTTAGATGCAAAGGATAGTGCAAAAAGCTATTCCAACATACACAAGATATGAATATTAGCTGGAATGATATAGATGTGATACAAATGCAAGATAAAAAGATAACACACACAAGCAAGCAAGCAAGCATGCGCAAATGATACAAAAATAAACAAGGTATTGCCCCTATCAAGCTATAAACCAAAGATTAATTGCTGATTGTTTTGTTGATGATAGTTGAGAGTGTTGTCATTGCAGGGAAAGCTATATCCCTAGATCAACACAAGGTTGTTTGCTGAGTTGGTTGGCTAATTGGCTAATTGATTTGGCTTACAACAAGGCTAGGATCAAGACCATGGATTGCGATTGGATAATTTGGCTTGATTGATTAACTTGATTAGTATGGATTAAGGATGGGCTTGCATTTGGATTTTTGCTTGGAATGACTTGAAGATGATGAAATGATGGATGATTAGATTGATATGATTTGATTTGATGAATGGATGATTAGATGATATGTGGGGGATTGAGCTACTTTTGATTTGTTGGAGTGGCTGGATTTGTTCCGATTGGAGTTGATGTGATTGAGCTGATTTGTTTTGGTGTTGATGTTGATGATTGATAGGATTTATTTTGATGGTTGGATTGATGTGCTTTGAATTGATTTTCTTTGGTGTTAATGCTGATGATTGATAGGATTTGTTGTGATGGTTGGCTTGATGTGCTTTGGTTGTGATGGTTGCTATTGCTGGGTTGATTGTTTTGATGATTGGATTTGTTTAGAATGATGATAGTGATGGTGTGATGATAAGAGTGTCCACTCAATCTAAGTATAAGCAAGTGTTCTTAGTGTGCACAAAGGATATAAAATAAATAAGGTATTGCCCTTGTCAAGTCATAAACCAATGATTGATTGTTTCATTGATAAAGATAGATAGTGTTGTCATTGTGGGGAAAGCTATATCCCTAGATCAACACAAGGATGTGGGAATGCTATATCCCATTGATGATGATTGATGATGATTGATTGGGCTCATGACAAGATTAGGATCAAAACCTGTTGATTTGATTGGATAATGTTCCTTGATTCATTAGCTTGCTTGATATGGATTAGTGTGACATGGATTTAAGATCATTGCTTAGATTGATTTGATTGATATGACTGGAAGAAGTGATTGATTGAAATGGATGAATGAATGTTATTGATAAGAAGAATTGATGATGATAATTTTGATTTTGATTGATGTTGATGGAGTGGATTGTTTTGGATGATGATTGAATTGATCTTATTGCTTGGATTTTTTGTTGGATATTTGATTTTTTTAGATTTTTTGACATATTTGATTTTTTTTTGGTAGTTTTTGAAATGTTTTGGGATGTCAATAGATTTACAATTTAGGTAGCTGTTGTGCTAGATACCAATGACAAGGGAAAACCAAGTCTAGGTGCAAAGATGGATGAATGGGATTGGATGGATAAAAGGATGGGCAACAAGGGATGGAAGGCTCATGATATATGGATGGATAAAAAGATAGGCCATAAAAGGGATGGATGCATGCCTCATGATGAACAAATAGGTAGGCTATAGTGGAAAGCTCATGATAAATGGATGGGGATAAGCTATAAGATGGAAAGCTTATGATAAGGATATGCCATAGTGGATGGATCATAAGGGAGCTAGGATGTGATCTTCAAAGGCTATGTTGCATAGGAAGAACTTGCCCCCATTCTAGGTGGTAATGCTTAGGATTTTTACATGACAAAGTTCATGACTATGGGATGACATGATAGGTTTTACATGACAAGGTGTATGATAGGTGGATAATGATAATATGGATTGATGAGGAAGGTATGAGGTATACCAAGAGATATCCAAAGCATGTTTCAAGATTTTGCCCCTGTGTCTTCCTCAAAATCAAAAGGCAGAAGGATGGATGAATGGATAAATGGGTTCAATAGGATAGGCTTGTTTATGTAATGGCTAAGGATGGTAGGATGGTAAATGATATAATGGGATAGATAGTTTGAAAATGGATAGGTTGGATGAGACAATGTGCCCCCAAGTGTAAGTGACATAGAAGATCAACCTACACATGACGCCTGTTTGCCAGGTTTTCATCATGGTACTTATCCAAGGCGCCTGTTTACCAGGTTTTCACCGTTGGACGAAAGGCTTTCTCTTTACTATTTTAACTTTTTTTCTTCTCTTTTTTTTTTCTTTTTTTGCTTTTAGATGTGTTGACAATTACACATGGCACCTGTTTGCCAGGTTTTCACCATGGTAATGGATAGGAGGGACTCAAGTGGCTAGTGCTATGAGAGATGATATTGTCCCTTTAGAGATGGATGATGTCTTCGCATGGACCATGTCATTATGCTCATAGATGTTGATAAGGGATTGCATGGATAGGAGATGGATTAGGTAGATAATGGATTATAATGTGGAATTATGAAAGGTTCATGCAAGGATAGATGGATGGGGATAGTGGATTATGATGTGGAATTATGGTAGGGTAGGCTAGTGGCTTATGGTGTGGATTTATATAGGCTTATGGAATGAAGATGGACGAAAAGTTTATGCCAAAGCATGGACCATAGGGATAGCATGGGGGAGATATGCAAGATAATGGATGGAAGATGGGTAGATGTAGATATGTGAAGGTGCTGCGGAGTGGAAGGGAATCATGACCAATGGTTGCACACACCATGATAAACATTGAAGCTTTTGATTGGATGGTGGTGTAGGAAGCAATGGAGATGTTTGCTTAGGGGATGGTCAATGAAGTGATTTAGGAACCCACATAGATTTAGTATTTTTAGTGCTTTTATTTTGCTTGTGGGATTTTTGAAGGGAATGGAAGTTTTGGATGGAAATAGGCTTTTGGATGGAGGTAGGTGATTGGGATTCTTGAGATGTGGAGGAGGATGCCTCATTTGACTTGCTAGCTATTTGCTTAGGAACCCAAACCATTTTTCTTTTGGGCTTTGCTTTTGGAGGTAAGGGTTTGGATGGTTGCTTAGATGTGGATGAGGATGCCTCATTCGCTTTGCTAGCTGTTTGCTTAGGAACCCAAACCATTTTGCTTTTGGGCTTTGCTTTTGGAGGTATGGGCTTGGATAGCTTTTTGGATTGCTTTGATTTGGTTCTTTGCATTGATTTTTCATGTTTGTGCCCTAAGGCATGATAGTTCTTTGGATTTTTGGTAGGACTTTTAGCTTTATAGGTAGAGGCATCAAAATTTTTGCTTTTGAATCCCATGGCATGGGTGGAGTGGATGAAATGATTGGAAGCTTTATGTTTAGGTGATGTGTGCTTTTGTTGGCCATGATTAGGGGTGTAAGGATACTTATGAATGATATGTATGTTAGGTGTTGGAAGCAATGGTGGCAAGGTGGATGGAGGGATATTTGGAGTTGGTAAAAGTGGAGGCAAGGTGGATGGCGGAAGGTGTATGGTCACATGTTTTTGACATTTATAGGATGATGGAGATGGAATGGCTACATATGTTTTGGGTATATGATGGGGGGTGTGATGGAAAGTGGTAGGTTTAGGATGCATGAAAGGATTACCAACATCTTGGCCTTGTTTACCTTGGGGTGTGTATCCAAGGCCATATGAGCATGGAGGGATTTTGACATGGTTTGGCTCCAAAATACCTTGTTCATAAAGGCCTAGACCTTTGCCTTGGTAGTTCATGTTTTGGAGTATGCGATGGACAATGGGACTAGGTGTGCTATGAACATTAGACTTGAGCTCATTATTGGATGAAGAAGGTGAAGTGGATAAAGGTCGTTGTTGTCCTAAGGAAGAACATTCATGGACAAAGGTGGTAAAACCAATAGGACATGATGGTGGACTTGAAGTGGAATCGATGGTCAATGTGAAAGGAGGATCATTAGGATCTTGCTTATGTTCATGTTGATCCAAGTTATTGGTATGATCTTTTATGCTTACTTGGGGGACAAGTGTCTCATCATGACAAGTTGATGTTTGCTCATTATGGATAGGGCTAGATGGTAGATGACTAGGAGCAATGTGGATATCTTGGTCATGGATAGATATAGGATTATGGATAGGATCAAGGTGCTCATGGATAGCTTCTTCATAGGTATCATCTTGATCATAAAGAAGGTAAATGTTATGAATGGGTTGCATGGAAGTGTTTTGATCTTGAGTTGGACTAGGGCTTAATGTTTCCACATGTTTAAGATTATGCTCTTGACATACCTCTTGACTTTGGATGGAAGTGGAAGGTTCTTGAGTGGACTTGATAGGCTCTTGATAGTTATCAACATGAAGGCATGATGGCTCTTGACTTAGGCTTGTGGTTGGAGACTCTTGAATAGACTTGTTGGCTTGTAGGTCACATGATGGGCTTAAAGGGCTAGGTATGTTAATGGAAGCCTCTTGAAGAGGCTCAAGGATATGTGAACCACATGATGAGATTATAGGATTGGACATGACCTTTGGAAGTTCATTGGTAGGCTCATGAATTAGTGTTTGACATGGAGGTAGTTTATTCCTAGCTAGTAGCCAATGGATCACATCCTTTGCAAGTGTATGGGTGGATGGAAAATATAATGGATGTATGATAATGGTAGTTGGTGTTGGATTAGGATTAGGACTAGGATTAGGTTGAGACCTAATTGGATTGGATGGATTAGGATTTGGACTAGATGGGGGTGATGATGTGGCACGATTTCCCATTATAGGTGGGTACACCTTGTAAACAATTGAGAGAAATATTGGGCATTGGTTTGTATTATGGCCTTTGGTCCTATGGTATGCACAATAATCATGTTCATCATATGGACTTTCTTCACATGGTTTGACTTTAGGATGTTCAATGAGTTTTGCTTCAAGCATCCTTTGTAAAACTCTCTCAGCCGCATCCTTTGGTGAACGATTATAATGATATGGTGAGGAAGGTAATGAGGGGCTTGGTGGTTTGGAAGGTAAAGGGATCAATGGACTATGATTGGGATCACATGGTGGTGTTGGGATAGGATTAGTTGGCTCATGTGTTGGCGGGTGATTAGATGATGAAGGCCACTCATAAGATGCATTTGCTAGTTTGGTATCTCCCTTGTCAAAGGTAATTAAGTCTTGCATAGGATAACTTGGGCTTGTTTGATTTATGTACAAGGGATTACTTGGACTTGGATATGCTTCTTGTTGCAAAGGTGGACTTAGGTCTATCAATGGTGCTTGGTGGTCTTGTTGAAAAGGTGTACTTGGACCTGATTGATTTATGTACAAAGGGCTATTTGGACTTGCATGTTGTTCTTGTGATATCACTTGATTGCCTTGTGGATGGGCTTGGTAGTGCATTGGAATGGTGGTATGAGGGATTGGATAAGCTTGAGGTGGAGGTTGATAGGTTGATGTGACATTGACTTGGTGGATAGGTAGATTAGGTTGATAGGAAGTTGATGGATATGACATGTGGCTATGAAGTGGATTAGGTTGATAGTGAATGGCTAAGGATTGCTGTACTTGTTGGGCTTGACTAGTGGCTAAAAGGTGTTGGACTTGGGCTATGAAGTGTTGTAGTTGAGATGATTGGCTTGCATGGGGTTGAGCTCTTTGGATGAAGAATCGTAATGTTTTAATGGCATCTTGGTTTAGGGGTTGTGATCCTTGATAAAGATTTTGGATGAATCTTTGGAATTTGATTTCTAGGTCCTCTAGTGTAGACATGTTGTCACCCAAGTGTTTGTCTTAAGTCCTGTTAGCAAGTACTTGTTTAGGGATTTGGATGATGATGTGGATTGTTTGAATGACTTGGCAATGAAGGGTTGGATGATGACTAGGCTATGTTTGGGATGAAAGTGATTGGGTTTGAATGTTATTGGAAGAATGTGTAGGATGACTTGTCTTTATATGTTTGGGTGTTTAGAGCTTGATGTGGCAATATTCAAACAAATGATTATGCATATACACACATGAATCACTCACGCAAGACACATAAGCAAGTTTTAGTTTGGAAGAATGTGATGACAGTTAAGCAAGCACGTGAAGACACTTCAACAAGTCCTAGTAAAGGCAAGGCCACTATCACAAGGAGGTTCTAATGAAAATCCGGGGGACCGGCACCCCACGAGCATCTAGCAAGCCACTTAAGACTTTAACTAACCCTACTAGGAGTTTTAATATACACAAAGGTACACCTCCTTTCGAGTTAGCACTGTATGGTGAGCGCTAATACCGGTTAGACTTGGCTTTCACCTTATCCTCTGATTTTTATAGCGGACCGGATGAAAGTACCGCTTGAGGTCATTCCCTTGGGGTGGATACCAAGGCAGGCCTCTCTAAGGCTTAACAAAAGCAACACAAGTAAATGTTTTTGATCTCCAAGTTCGTGTTGGGACGCGAGGAGAGAGCATACACATTTACTTAGTCACACTCGCATGGGGTTCATTAACCTTAGAGATTCAATGTGTGGAAGACAATGAAAGTACTTGTTTGTTTTAAAGCCCAAATCCAAATGTGATGAAAGACAATGGTTTGTTTTAGCCTAATTTTTTTATGTGAATTTGCAAACAATTGTTTGTTTTATGCCCAAAATCCAAATGTGTTTGCAAACAATGATTAGAATATGAGAAATGAAATGATTGCACCTGGTTAATTCGCTATCCAAATTATTGTAGATGTTGATGTCAATGTTACTCCAGCTCCTTATGATCACCTACAATATAAAAAAAAATAATATTATAATGCAGGCATAAAAAAAAATAGGCTCATCAGGCAAGAAAAATTGTAATTTTAGATGCATAGCCGAATTAGATTTGATTATTTCGATAGATTTTTGATTCGAAAATTAAAAAATCAAAGAAGAGACCCCCATTAATTTTCAAAGAGCTTTCCGAAAATGTAAAGAAATCAGAAAAATTCCCTGATTTGCGCCTAGAAATGCGGATTTATGGAAACAATACAGTCAGAAAAGATCTAATTTTTTTGCACTATAAACGACCTCTAAATTAAATTTGTAAAACACAAACCCACATTAGAATTTTGAGAGCTTTCTAGAAATGTAAAAATTTCTGAAAAATTCGCTGATTTGCGCCCAGAATTGCGATTTTATGAAAAAACATAAAAACGTGATAAATCCCGCAAAAATCGCGATAAACCCAAAATTTTTCTGTTGTAGTTTCCTTATATTATGGACAAACTTCTGTTAAAATCTTGTAGAAAAATTCGTAGCCGTTTGGAAGATATGATGAAATCTTTAAAACCTAGGGTTTTGTCCAAAAAGTAGTAGATCTGCAACAAAAAGTTAATTAAACCTGCAAAACTCAACAATGGGGGTTATATGAATGCAAATTTTTACTACAAAAATCTGCAAAAAAGATCAAGCGAAGTGAGTCCCACCGGGCGTGCCAAATGTAGTTAGGGTAAAATTGCAAATAGGATAAATGAAGAATCAACAATGATAAAAACCCTAGCAATGCACAATGAAGCACAAGACAACATGAAAATCAAAATAACAAATGTAAATACAAACCGATCTCCATGCTATGCTTGATTTATCTCCATTGCTCTTCTCCACCTCGCATGAGCATGCAAGATTTTGAAGGATTATTGTTGGAGGAATGTTGGGTGCTCATTTCTGCAGCATAACATTAAGATGAAGATGCTAGAATGAAGGATGCAAAGGCTCTAATGATATTTCAACAGCATGTGGATACTTGAGGATCAATGCATGCTAATGATAATTTGGCAGAATAATGTTACTTGAAGCTCAATGCCTTTTTAGAAAATTTGACAGAATAAGGGTGCTTAAGGCTCAATGCATGCTAATGGCTTGTGAGGGGGTTGATTTATAGGAAAGGCTTGGTTCCAATGGATGGCTAGGATCAATTAGGGCTTTAGGTGAAATGGATGGATAGGATTAAGTTAGGTTTCCTTGCACATCAAGAAATTGTAGTCATATGACATGTGGCAAAGGAGGATGAGGCTTAGGTGTGCTTGTGTAGATAAATACTAAAATTAGGTCCCATTAGTTGTGCATGTGAAAGATAAAAGTTGTAACACATGATTGACTAGACAAGTGTTGGAATGTGATGAAAGATGAGTGTTTAATTCAAATAAAATATTTGAATTAGTTGGGATATGAGTTGGATATTAATTAAATAAATAAAATTTATTTAATTAATTAAGAAGTTGAATAGGATGAGATAAGATATGATGTGGAAATTAATTAAATAAATAAAATTTATTTAATTAATTAGGATGGGGATAAGATAAATGGGATTATGCATTTGAAATTAATTAAATAAATAAAATTTATTTAATTAATTGGCTAAGTAGGATGAGGATGGGATTGAATGGGATTTTAATTAAATAAATAAAATTTATTTAATTAATTGGCTAATGGATAAATGGGATTAAGAGTGGGATTTAGGATAAAAATGGCTTATGATGTTTAGGATAATGTTTTAACAAGGTGTTGTAGGACATGGACAAAGTTGGGACAAATTTGAGTGTCTACAAAGGAGATCTTAGATTCATTGGAAAGAGGACTTCGAGAGCTTTCCGAAAAGTGGTTATATTAAAGATTTGGCTCAGTATTCAAAGAGTTATGACGATTTGAAGTTGACCCTACGATTCTAATTTTTTAGAAATTTTTGACGCGCGACTTTTTGCTGATTTTTTTAATTTATAACCAGATTTGTTGCAGAGGGTTTTTTGTTTTGCACAGGTCCTGGAAAAAAGAGATCTTAGATTCATTGGAAAGAGGATTTCGAGAGCTTTCCGAAAAGTGGTTACATTAAAGATTTGGCTCAGTATTCAAAGAGTTATGACGATTTGAAGTTGACCCTGCGATTCTAATTTTTCAGAAATTTTTGACGCGCAACTTTTTGCTGATTTTTTTAATTTATGACCAGATCTGTTGCAGAGGGTTTTTTGTTTTACACAGGTCCTGTAAAAAGGAGATCTTAGATTCGTTGGAAAGAGGACTTCGAGAGCTTTCCGAAAAGTGGTTACATTAAAGATTTGACTCAATATTCAAAGAGTTATGGCGATTTGAAGTTGACCCTGCGATTCTAATTTTTCAGAAATTTTTGACGCGCGACTTTTAGAAAAAAATCATATCTTCCAATCTAGCAAACCAAATCACATTTTATTTTTTGCAGTGACTTGTAAGTGAATCAAAGGAGCTGGAGCAACATTTGGATCAATCATAATAGCAACTTGGAAAGTAATTTTTATGAGGTGCACTTATTCTAATCTCTCATCTCTAATCATTATTTGATCACACATTTACATTTTGGGCATAAAACAAACAACTTGTTTGTCATCACACTTGGATTTGGGCTTTAAAATAAACAATTGTTTGCAAATTCACATCAAAAAATTGGGCTAAAACAAACCATTGTCTTCCATCACATTTAGATTTGGGTCTAAAAAGAACAAGTGCTTGAATTGTTTGTTACACATTTCAAGTTTCTAAGGGGAAATTAATAACTGCGAGTGTGAATCAAGTGACAGCTCACTTGGTTTGCTTTTGTCATACCCTTCTTAGGAGGCCTACTTGGAGACACACCACTCCAAGGGACGACCTCAATCGAGGCTGAATCGAAAGACACCCTCATTGGGAGTTGGAATCTTGTCACTCTTGGCTAAGCCCCAAAGAACTTTATACCTTTGGGAAGTGAAGGTGAAGGGTGGGTTACCCCTTTCTCCTGGCTATGTGGCAGGATTTCACTTTCAATTCCATAGTCAACCTTGTGCAATAGATAGCCTAAGACCTAATTGGCTATACCCACTTGACTACACATTAGGCTTGTTGATGTGTCTTCCATGTGTGCTTGCATAATCATCACATTTCATTTTCAAAGTCAACAACTTGCTTATGTGTCTTGCGTGAGTGATTCATGTGTGTATATGCATAATCATTTGTTTGAATATTGTCATATCAAACTCTAAAAACTCAAACACATAAACAAATCAATCTAAACACATCATCTAAACATTCCACATCATCATCCAAATCCCTAAGCAAGCACTTGCTAAAAGGACTTAAGACAAACACGTGGTGACAACATGTCTACACTAAAGGACCTAGAAATCAAATTCCAAAGATTCCTCCAAAATCTTTATCAAGGATTACAACCCCTAAACCAAGACGCCATTGAAATATTACAATTCTTCATCCAAAAAGCTCAACCCCACGCAAGCCAATCACCTCAACTACAACACTCTATAGCCCAAGTCCAACACCTTTTAGCCACTAGTCAAGCTCGACAAGTACAACAATCCTTAGCCACTTCCTATCAACTTAATCCACCTTATAGCCACATGTCATATCCATCCACTTCCTATCAACTTAATCCACCTATCCACCAAGTCAATGCCACATCAACCTATCAACCTCCACCTCAAGCTTATCCAATCCCTCATACCACCATTCCAATGCACTACCAAGCCCATCCACAAGGCAATCAAGTGATATCACAAGAACAACATGCAAGTCCAAATAGCCCTTTGTACATAAATCAATCAGGTCCAAGTACACCTTTTCAACAAGACCACCAAGCACCATTGATAGATCTAAATCCACCTTTCCAACAAGAAGCACATCCAAGTCCAAGTGGTCCCTTGTACATAAATCAAAGCCCAATTTATCCTATGCAAGACTTAATTACCTTTGACAAGGGAGATACCAATCTAGCAAATGCATCTTATGAGTGGCCTTCATCATCTAATCACATGCCATCACATGAACCAACAAGTCCTCTCCCAACACCACCATGTGATCCTACTCCTAGTCCATTGGTCCATCAACCTTCCAAACCACCAAGCCCTTCATTACCTTCCTCACCATGTCATTCTAATCGTTCACCAAAGGATGCGGCTGAGAGAGTTTTACAAAGGATGCTTGAAGCAAAACTCATTGAACTTCCTAAAGTCAAACCATGTGAAGAAAGTCCATATGATGAACATGATTATTGTGCATACCATAGGACCAAAGGCCATAATACAAATCAATGCCCAATATTTGTTCCAATTGTTTATAAGGTGTACCTACCTATAATGGGAAAACATGCCACATCATCCCAATCCTATGTATCACCCCCCTTTTATCCTAATCCACCCAATCCAATTAGCCCTCAGCCTAATCCTAGTCCTAAGCCTGCAACATCATCCGCTATTATTACTCATCCATTATATTTCCCATCCACTCATACCCTTGCGAAGGATGTGATCCATTGGCTACTAGCAAAGAATAAACTATCTCCATGTCAAACATCCATTCATGAGCCTACCAAAGAACTTCCAAAGGTCATGTTCAATCCTATAATCCCATCATGTGGTCCACCTATCCTTGAGCCTATCCAAGAGCCCTCAATTAATATTCTTAGCCCTTCAAGCCCATCATGTGACCTACAATCCATCAAGCCTATTTGTGAACTTTCTATCATTAATCCAAGTCAAGAGTCATCATGTTCTCATGTTGTTGACCAAGAGCCTATCCAAAAGCCTTTCACTTCCATTCAAGCAACTCGAGAGGTATGTCAAAGGTTTAATCCTAAGCATGTGGAAACATTAAGCCCTAGTCCAACTCAAGATCATTACACTTTCATGCAACCCATCCATAACATTTACCTTCTTTATGATCAAGATGATACCTATAAAGAAGCTATCCATGAGCACCTTGATCCTATCCATAATCCTATATCTATCCATAAGCAAGATATCCAAATTGCTCCTAGTCATCCGCCATCTAGCCCTATCCATAATGAGCAAACATTCACTTGTCATGATGAGACACTTGTCCCCCAAGTAAGCATAAAAGATCAAACAAATAACTTGGATCTTAGTCAACATAATGCTAATCAAGATCCTAATGATCCTCCTTCCACATCCACCATCAATTCCACTTCTATTGGTCTTACCACCCTTATACATGAGTGTTCTTCCTTTGGACAACAACAACCTTTATCCACTTCACCTTCTACATCCAATAAAGAGCTCAAGTCTAGTTCTCAAAACACATCTAGTCCCATAGTCAATCGCATCCTCTAAAACATGAACTACCAAGGCAAAAGTCCAGGCCTTTATGAACAAGGTATTTTGGAGCCAAACCATGTCAAAATCCCTCCATGCTCATATGGCCTTGGATACACACCCCAAGGTAAACAAGGCCAAGATGTTGGTAATCCCTTCATGCATCCTAAACCTACCACTTTCCATTGCAAACCCCATCATCTACCCAAAACATATGTAGCCATTCCATCTCCATCATCCTATAAATGTCAAAAGCATGTGACCATACACCTTCCGCCATCCACCTTGCCTCCACTTTTACCAACTCCAAATATCCCTCCATCCACCTTGCCACCATTGCTTCCAACACCTAACATACCTATCATTCATAAGTATCCTTACATCCCTAATCATGACCAACAAAAGCACACATCATTTAAACATAAAGCTTCCAATCATTCCATCCACTCCACCCACCCCATGGGATACAAAAGCAAAAATTTTGATGCCTCTACCTATAAAGCCAAAAATCTAACTAAAACTCCTAAGGACCCTCATGCCTTAGGGTATCAATGTGAAAAGTCTCTAAATCATCCATCTTCTAAGAAAAGTACATTCACAAAGCTATCCAAGCCCATACCTCCAAAAGCAAAGCCTAAAAGCAAAATGGTTTGGATTCCTAAGCAAATAGCTAGCAAGTCAAATGAGGCATCCTCCTCTATATCTCAAGAATCCCAATCACCTATATCCATCCAAGAGCCTATTTCCATCCAAAACTTCCATTCCCATAAAAAATCCCACAAGCAAAATGAAAGCACTAAAAATACTAAATCTATGTGGGTTCCTAAATCACTTCATCAACCATCCCATAAGCAAACATCTCCATTGCTTCCTACACCACCATCTAATCAAAAGCTTCAATGTTTATCACGGTGTGTGCAACCATTGGTCATGGTTCCCTTCCACTCCGCAACACCTCCACATAACTATATCTCCCCATCCTTCATCCATTATCCTACATATCTTCCCCATCACCTTCCTATGGTCCATGCTTTTGCATAAGCCTTTTATCCATCTATCCTTGCATGAACCTTTCATAATCCATTTCATCATCTACTGTCTACCTAATCCATCTCCCATCCATGCAATCCCTTATCGACATCTATGAGCACACTTGACATGGTCCATGTGACGACATCCATCTCTAAAGGGACACTATCAACCTTCATAGCAATAAACACTTGAGTCCTTCCTATCCATTACCATGGTGAAAACCTGGCAAACAGGCGCCATGTGTAATTGTCAACACATCTAACAGCAAAAGAAAAAAAGAAAAAAAAGAAAAAAAAAGAAAAAAAAAATCAAAAATAGTAAAGAGAAATCCCTTCGTCCAATGGTGAAAACCTGGTAAACAGGCGCCTTGGATAAGTACCATGATGAAAACCTGGCAAACAGGCATCATGTGTAGGTTGATCTTCTATGTCACTTACACTTGGGGGCACATTGTCTCATCCAACCTATCCATTTCCAAACTACCTATCCCATTATATCATTCCTATCATGCAACATCCTACCATCCTTAGCCATTACATAAACATGCCTATCCTATTGAACCAATTTATCCATCCTCCTCCTTTTGATCTTGATGAAGACATAGGGGCAAAATGTTGAAACATGTTTGGATATTTTTTGACATACTTTCTTTCCAAACCAAGTCCTATCCATTGACCATTTATCCATCCCATTCAAACCAATCTATCATGTCATCCCTATCATCATAAGCGTCATGTAAAATCTAATCATGTAAAAATCCTAAGTCTTCTACCTAGAATGGGGCAAGTTCTTCCTATGCAACATAGCCTTTGGAGATCACATCCTAGCTCCCTTATGATCCATCCATTATGGTGTATCCTTATCATGAGCTTTACATCTATCATGAGCTTTCCACTATAGCCTACCTATCCCTTTTTCATGAGGCATGCATACATACCTTATATGGCCTATCCCTTTATGCACCCATATATCATCAGCCTTTCATCCCATTTACTATGAGCCCATCCTTTTATCCATCCCTTGCACCTAGACATGGTTTTCTCCCTTGTCATTGGTATCAGGCACAAAGGCTACCTCAATTGTAAATCCATTGACATCCCACAACTTTCAAAAACAAAAAAAACTAAAACATTTCAAAAAAACACAAAAAAATTAAAATATTCCAAAAATCCAAAAAATCAACTATCCACTAAAAAATCCAAGCAATAAAACGAATCACATCATCCAAATCAATCCACTCCATCAACATTCAATCAAAATTAAATCAGCATCATCATCATGAATTCTTCCTATCAATAACATTCATTCATCCATTTCAATCAATCACTTCTTCCAATCATATCAATCAAATCAATCTAAGTAATGATCTTAAATCCAAGCCACACTAATCCATATCAAGTAAGCCAATCAATCAAGGAACATTATCCAACCAAATCAACAAGTTTTGATCCTCAACTTGTCATAAGCCCAATCAATCATCATCAATCATCATTAATGGGATATAGCTTTCCCACATCCTTGTGTTGATCTAGGGATATAGCTTTCCCCGCAATGACAACACTATCATCATCAAACAATCAATTATTGGTTTATGACTTGACAAGGGCAATACCTTGTTTGTTTTACATCATTTGAGCATACTGAGAACACTTGCTTATGTGGACACTCTCATCATCACACCATCCATAGCTCATCATTCAAAACAATCCAATCATCAAAATAATCAGCCTAGCAATAGCAAACATCAAAACCAAAGCACATCAAGCTAGCCATCAAAACAAATCTAATAACTTCAGCAAATCAAAAGTAGCTCAATCCACCACATATCATCACATCATCAATATTTCATCAATCTCAATCCATTTTTATCATCTCATCACTAAAACACAACATTAGAACTACATCACATTTCCATCGTTAAGTGCCTTGATCCCGTGGATATAGGGTATGTAGGTAGTCTGGAGTACGAAGGAAGTGCCCAGATTCAGGCACAAGCGATTTTCCTCTTTCTTCTCTCATCATTTCTTCTATCATCTATCTTATACATCATCAATAAACAACTTCTTCCAATCAATCTATCATAGCACATCAATCCAATCATCACTTCATCTAATCATCCTTCAATCATCTTCACATTATTCCACACAATGATCCAAATGCAATCCAATCCTTAATCCATACCAATCAAGTTAATCAATCAAGCCAAATTATCCAAGTGCAATCCATAGTCTTGATCCTAGACTTGTTGTAAGCCAAATCAATTAACTAACCAGCCAACCAACTCAGCAAACATCCTTGTGTTGATCTAGGGATATAGCTTTCCCCACAATGACAACACTCTCAACTATCATCAATTAAACAATCAATCATTGGTTTACAGCTTGACAGGGGCAATACCTTGTTTGTTTTTGAATCATTTGTGCATGCTTGCTTGCTTGCTTGTGTGTGTTATCATTTTATCTTGCATTTGTATCACATCAGTACCATTCCAGCTAATATTCATATCTTGTATCTAGACAAGGTTGTATTATGCTGGGGCATGAGACACATCGTCACCCTGGTCCTTATACCTTGGTGCATAACGTCTTGTGCTATATCCAACATCATGGTTGCTCACATTCATTGCAGCATAACACATCTCCATTTCTTCTATCTATCCCCTTATCTTTATTCTGTAGCTAATCTATTTCTTTCGAGAGCCTACCCGTGTTTGTCCAACCCGCCTATCCTCTCGAGGGGGCATCATCATCCCATTTCATCGTCATCCTCATCATATCCTTACATCATCATCACATATCATTTTCCTCTATCCATACCTTAACTTCTTTGAAATAATGTTACTCGACACAAAGCTCATCATCTCGAACATCATCTCAAAGAGGGGCAAAATGTAGACACCCAAATTTGTCCCAACTTTGTCCATGTCTTGCAACACCTTGATAAAAACATTATTAAGACATCATGTAGCATTTTGTCCTAAATCCCACTCTCAATCCCATTTATCCATTAGCTAATTAATTAAATAAATTTTATTTATTTAATTAAAATCTCATTCAATCCCATCCTTATCCTACTTAGCCAATTAATTAAATAAATTTTATTTATTTAATTAATTTCCACATCATATCTTATCTTATCCTATTCATTTATCCAATTAATTAAATAAATTTTATTTATTTAATTAATATCCAACTCATATCCCAACTAATTCAAATATTTTATTTGAATTAAGTTCTCATTATAAGCCGACTTTTCAAATAATTAAATAAATTTTATTTATTTAATTAATTTATCTTATCATTTAGCCGACATGTGTGCCTCTTTCATTTAAAAAAAAAGATAAGTGGTACTACAACCTTTTATTTAATATCTTTTATATGTAGTACTTTTTATGTACACAGGCACACATGAGCCCTATTCTCCTTGACACTTGTCAAATGACTACAACTCCCTTGAAGAGTGGGATAACCGAATCAATCCTAGCCGTCCACATCAATCAATTAGCTTTTTAATCTCAGCCATTCATTTGAACCAAGCCTTTCCTATAAATCAAACCCCTCACAAGCCATTAGCAATGCATTGAGCTTCAAGTACCATTATTCTGTCAAAATATCATTAGAGCCTTTGCATCCTTCAACTATCATCCTCATATCATCTTCATCTTAATATTATGCTGCAGAAATGAGCACCCAACATTCCTCCAACAATAATCCTTCAAAATCTTGCATGCTCATGCGAGGTGGAGAAGAGCAATGGAGATAAATCAAGCATAGCATGGAGATCGGTTTGTATTTACATTTGTTATTTTGATTTTCATGTTGTCTTGTGCTTCATTGTGCATTGCTAGGGTTTTTATCATTGGTGTTTATTCATTTGCCCTGATTTGCAATTTTACCCTAACATACAACTGGTACTGCTTTGAGGATGCCACTATGATCAGAGTTTATGGATTTGAGGATACTCCATTCATATTGCCTAAAACTATCCCTGACAGACTTGCATATTTAGAAATAATTAGGCAAATGCATTGTTCGAATGTGATGCATCTAAGTTCACATGATAAATAATCATTCATGCCCAGCACTTTGTGTTTTGGAGATTTTACTGTGGTTTCAAAAGAAGGATACAATCTCATTTTGGATAAACTAATGCATTATAACATGATGACTGCTGAGGTGAGGAAAGGGTTTGACCCTGAAGGTTTCATTGAATCTGCAAGAAGAAAACAAAATCTCAGTGGATACATGCACATACATTATCCACATGATGATGTCATTAGAAATTTGGAAGAAGTTGAAGTCGACTTGGTGGTAGAAAAATATAATAGAGATTTAAATGAAAAGAAAAAGCAGTTGGCAGAAGTTGAAGTGGTTTCCTCTGAAGATGAAGAACTCACTGAACAAGAGCAGCCACAAGATAAAACCATGGAAATGTCCAAAAGAAAAATACAACAATATCAGCCTCCAGTTGTGCTACATGATGAGGAGGGGTCTGCTGATGAAGATCCACGCCAAACGGCCTATGATTCTTTCATTTCAGATGATGCATTTATTCAGTCAAAGGAATTTAAATCATTCCTATATAAATACAAAGGAAAAGAAATTAGAGAGTCAGTAGATGATGTTTCTGCTGATAATGAAAAACAATTATTAGATATGCTGAAGGAAACAGTAGATAAAGAAATGCAGGACATGACACCTAGCAAGGGTAGACAGTTACTCAAAGATGCAGGGGTTATGATTTTTCCTGGTTTGGACTTAAATTCTACTTTAGTTTTTGACAGCTTTCTGAATAGTGTTGATGATAAGTATAAGCTTACTCCAGAAGGAGTTAATGAAGTGTATATGGGAACAAGATATAATACTGATGAAAATTCCTTGATGATATAGGCATTGTACCCTCCTCATAAGAAGACGGCCATCATAGATACTGAAAAGACTTTTGGCCATGTTATGACTTTGAAAGCAGGGGAAACTGACCCTATGATTACTGCAGACATTGGTATCAATGTCGTAAAGTTGAATAAGGCACAGGCTCAAATGTTGATCAAAGAAAGATATGCTTATAAATTGAACTGTGAGAGATTGACAAAAGAAAATGATTACTTGAAGGATGCTGTTAAGAGCACTTTTGGCCAATCCACAAAAAGAATAACTTGAGGTGAGAGCTCATAGGGTATTAAAGTATTATCCCCTGACCAAGCCACACAAATTTAGATAGATGCATTTGTTACAATACTGCAGAGCAGGTATGCAAACATGGTGCGGTGGTTGAACCAGTTTTGGGATAATTACTCAGAGAATCATAAAGCAGTCAAAGAACATGAAAGACTTGAAAAGAGAATACAAGAAAAATTAATTGAATTACAAAATAGAAGTGTTGCTGATAGTACAGATATCTCTGATGCTAGAGCATTGCTCAAACAGCACCAACATTACTATGACAAACTTAAAGCTGATGCTAAGGAAGGTATTGATGCTTCAAGTGCAGGAGTGCCTAGGTTATTTAAAGACAACGGAGAGGTGAAGAGCAAAGAAGAATGGATTATTGACTATCAGATTATATTACACAAAGCCACAGGAGCTCTGAAAGATAAAGCCTCTGCGTCCAAAGAAGTCTGCAAACAATTGGAGGAGATGGTTACTCTTGATGTAATTACCAGAAGCGCTATTGAGCTTACTGATTCTCACCATGATCAAGAGTATCTAGATCATCTGGCTAAAGTTTATCTATGGCTAAATAGAGCCTAATTACACTTATGTAATTATTGTTAATACTTGTTAAGTTCCCAAAAGACTTATTGAAGAGTTGTATCTCTTCATAGAAATATCTATATAAGTTCAAACAATCGATGCTGAAAAGAGGATCAACAGTAGAAGATATTCATATATACATAATATACAATGTTCCAAAATGACTATGTTGCATATTTTATTTGAAGAAGAAGTTTGAAGTTCTCTAATTCAGTATTTCTACTTTGGTATCAGTTGTTTGTTGAAATTATTCAATTGTGTGGCTGTCTCCATTTCTGCATTTCCTTGTTATTCAGATTAAGATATCAAGTATATATTTAATCTGTCAATACACATTTGCTGTATCTGTGTGATTAATTTGGTTGGTGTCCATCTGAGGATTTAAACCCTTCTGATTTAGTCACAGTAGCCTAGAAGTAATAAGTTGGGATTACTAAGTAGAGCCATATAATTAGGATTGCCGTTCTGTCTCCAGTAAAATATTATCTGTTAATCTTGTCCATTCATTTCATTTGGTTCCTTCAAGTAAGGATTAAAATACCTTCTGGTGAATTATAAGATATCTGATTTTATTTGGTTGGATTATCAAGAAGAGTCTGTCAGTCATTTACTTGCACGTTTATACAAGCTATAAACCAAAACTGTGCCAAACAACTAGAATTATTACCATTAAGAAATTACTGGTCTTGGTCCTTCAAATTGACTCTATTACCCAACAAGGCACTAGTCTCATTCAACTCATAAATTAAAACATTTTACCTTGATATTGCTTATACAATTACTGCCAATCACTTATCAAACATTATACATAGAATTAATTAGTCAGCTTTTTTATCTATCCTACATCCTATACCATTGTAGATAGATCTAGTTAGTCCACTCATCCACACTCAGACTGCTTTAATATTTTAAGGTTCACCCACCTAGGTGTAGCAGGACCTAAAGTGTAGGAAATCATCAAACCTTGAAGGTTGATTTCGTCAAGTTAGTTCAAAAATGTTGCAAATCCAAACATAGAGCCTGGCATCCTCTTAGGATTAGCAACCTACATTTTTGAGACCTAACACAACTGAAACAAGATCGCTACTTGGTGAATCCTTCATCCCTTAAGAATGATTAACATTATTAGGAGTAATTAATTACATAGGATTTACAAGGTTGATGGCACCTTAATCCTAACATTCTCCCACTTGACATCATACATTATAAATACATCAATAGGAAAACATAAAACAATTAAGCACTAGGAACAAGCCCCATGGCCTTACTACACCACACAAACTTTTATGTGCTCACAAGTTTAGTAAGTGAATCTGAAACATTCTCTTGAGTGTCAACCTTCTTTAGCTCAATCTATCCATTGGTAATCATTTCATGGACAAAATGGTATTTAAAATGCACATGCTTAGTCCATGCATGATAAATGGGTTTCTTGGCCAAACATATTGTACTCTGGCTATCACAACCAATCTGAATAATCCTGCAGTCAAAACTAATACCTGTACATAGTCTCCATAACTAAATTGCCTCCTTAGAGACATGAGTAGTAGCCATATACTTTGCTTCAGTGGTGGATAAATCAAAAGTGGGCTTCCTTTTACTCATTCAACTCACAGCTCCTCCAAACAAAGTAAACACATAGCCACTAGTGGACTTTCGACTATCCAAGTCACCTACCCAATTTGCATCAACAAAACCCTATATGTCCAATGTCTTATCCACACTGTTAGTACTAGAATAAACCAAACATTAATGAAGTACCACATAAATATATTAACACCCTCTTTTCATAATTCTAATGATGTCTACTAGGGTTAGATATAAATCTGCTCAAAACTCCCATTGCTTGGGCAATATCTAGTCTAGTGCAAACCATTGCATACATCAAACTTCCTACAACACTAGCATATGGCACATCAAACATATCCTCTAAATAATCTTCATTCTTAGGATACATATCTAATGATAGATTAGTACCAACCAGTAAAGGAATTCTAACAGGATTGCAATCCTGCTTGACAAATCTATGTAAAATAGTATTCACATACTTTGTGGTAACCAAAACTTTATGTTACCTCGGTCCCTTTTGATCTCCATTCACAGAATATACCAAGCTACCCCTAGATCCTTCATGTCAAATGCACCTAAAATTTGATCTTTCAACTCACTGATCATACCCTTGGTGTTACTAAAAATAACATATCATTGACATACAAGGCAATAATCAAAATATTATCATCAATACATCTAATGTAGACATAGTGATCCTCTTCACTTCTAAAAAAACCCAATTTCAAAAGTAATGAATCAAACTTCTAGTACCACATATTGGGGGGCTGTTTTAAACCATAAAGAGATCTTTTTAACTTGCATACCTAGTGTTCTTTCCCTTTTACCTCAAAACCTATAGGATGTTACATATAAATTATTCCTTCTAGATCTCCATGCAAAAATGTAGTCTTAACATCCATTTGCTCAATTTCAAAATCATAAGATACAAAAATGGATAAAAGAAATCTAATAGAAGATAATTTAGCAATAGGAGAAAATTTCACTAAAATCGACTCCCTCTCTGGGAGTATCCCTTGGCTACCAGTCTAGCCTTGTTCTTCTGTAATGAACTATTTGCTCCAAACTTCTTCTTGAAGACCCACTTACATCCTATGGCCTTTCTTCCATTTAATAAATGTACAAGATCCCAGGTGTCACATGAGTCTAAAGCCATCATCTCCTCTTACATGGCTAGCTACCAAGAATCACTATCATCTACATGAATAGCTTCCCTGTAGGATTTAGGTTAATCATCAATACTCAATTAAGTAAATACACAATGGAAATTTGGTGGGCTATACCTATCAACAAGGTTCCATTGTCTTGTAAATCTTCTCAAGGGTAGAGTAAGAGATTCTTCCTCATGTTCTTCTATATGCTCAACTTCTTTTGTAACAATAGAGTCTTTCACATTTGAACTTTCACTTGAATCTTATTCTCCTTCTCCATTCCCTAATCCATCACTTTGTTCTTCCTAATGTGCATTTTCTTATTATAAATCAAAATACACCATCCTCTTCCTTTATTTTTCTTCTGGTTGTATACGATCAAAAATAGCTCTAAGTTCCCTAAAAATCACATCTCTAGAAAAGATAACTTTTCTGGTTAGAGGATCCTAAAGCTTATAAACTTTTACATTCTCACTAAATCCAATGAAGATGCATTTTTGTGCTTTTGGATCCAACTTAGATTGCTTCTCCTTAGGAACATGAAAAATAACAGCATATCCAAAACCCTTAAATGTGAAATGGAATGTTTCTTACATGTTCACACTCCATAAGGTGTTGAATCAAGATCCTTACAAGGAGATCTATTTAACAAATAACAAGTAGTAGTCACAGCTTCTACCCAAAAACATTTATCCAAATGTGCATCACTTAACATACTTCAGACTCTTTCCATTATTTTTTGGTTCATCCTTTCTGCAATACTATTTTGTTGTGGTGTATATGGAGTTGTCTTTTGTCTTATGATACCTGCATGCTTACAGAACTCATCAAATTCCTTAGAGCAATATTCCCCTGCATTGTTAGATCTTAATATTTTTATCTTAAGTCCTAATTGGTTCTCTCCTAAGACTTTAAACTCCTTAAACTTAGTGAAAACTTTAGATTTATGCTTCATAAAATAAATCCATGTGAATCTAGATACATAATAAATGAAGGTAATGAAATAATAATATTTTCCAATAGAATCATTATCTACAGGTCCAAACACATATGAATGAATAATTTCTATTTTCTCTTTCACTCTATTGCTTCCTAATGGGAAAATAATTTTTGTTATTTTTAGTAAACATAAAATGCTCATAGAAATCAAAGTTCTCATCGGAATAGGAGAAACCATGCAACAACTTTTATTCATAATTGGTTTTAAAACATTTTCACTTGTGTGGCCCAATCTGCGGTGCCACAACATACATGTATTTTTAGCAGTTTTAGTTACATTAGCAGATCTACAAATTGTAGTGGCTTCAAGCCTAAACAAAGTTCCCATCCTTGTTCCCATAGCTATCACCAAGCTTCCTCTCACCAATATGAAACCATGCTTATTAAATATTACATGCATTCCCAAATAATTCAAGTTTGAAATAGAGATAAGATTTATAGCCAATCCAGGCATAAACACAACTATACCTTTCCTCGGCCAACAATCAGATATGTTGAGATGTCCCCAAGGTAAACATTACCTCCATCATATTTGTCATATGTGGAGAACCATTCCTCATGAGGAGTCATATGATAGAATGAGTCAATCAACCACTATTTATTAGACATAACATTACATGTAAAAAGTAAAACTTCATCACCTGCATTTGAGGACTTTTCGGTAGAGGAATCCCACTTTTTCTTTGGGTTTTTGTATTCTTTCTTCACATACCCCCACTTACTGCAATTCGAACACTTAACTCTATTCTTCTTCCCATGAGTTTTAGACCAACCTTTTGATTCCTTAGGCCCCTTCTAATCTCCTTTAGGTCCTCTTTCCTTTGACCTCCCCCTGACATTAAGAGCATCCATCAAGCTATCCATAGCCTTCTTCCTCAATTCTTATGACAATAGAGTTGCAACAAGGGAATCCACCTTTAGCTCTTCAAGGTTAGCAATGATAGCAAGAATGAAATTCTTCCAAGACTCAAGCAAAGACCAAAGAAGCATAATACACTTGTCTTCCTCATCTATCTTAACATCCACATAAGCTAACTAACCCAAAATCAAATTAAATGTATTCAAGTGCTCATCTATCAAATCACCCTCCCTCATTTTAAGGGAAAGTAATTTTATTTTGAGATAAAGTTTATTTACTAGAATCTTGGCTTGATAGATTTCACCCAACATCTTCTATAAAGAATGTGTAGTCTTCTCAATAGAGACATTCAATAGGACAGAGTCTACAAGGCATAACTACATTGTACCCCATGCCTTTTTGTCCATCTTGTCCCACTCATTTTCATAGATAGTATCAAGTTTTTTGTCTTTTGTCACAGCCAACCATTGATTTCTTTCTTCAAGTAAATCCTCCATTTTTAGCTTCCACAACTCATAATCCATTCCATTAAATGTTTTGATGTCCAATCAAAATGATGATGCAGCCATGGATTCTACACAAATCTATAAAATAAAATCAACCAAAACTCCCACTATAGCTCAAAAAATCCTCACACTTCCACCAAAGAAACATAATTGGCTAGGATCTTATACCAAATGTTAGAAATGAAGGTAAATAGCTATCAATAAAAAATTGATTACAACTATAATTGTGCAAAACCAAAATAGAGATAGTATGAAATCACCACAAATATATTATGGAATAGAAGAGCAAACACATAACACAGTGTTTACTTGGAGAAACCCTTTCGGAAAAAACTCCACACAAGAAGAGATGCACCAATCTATATTGGATTCAATATAGTTTACAATACAACACTATCAATTTCCTTTTTTGTCTTTAATCTAACAATGCCTATTTTTTTAGTCTCGACACTCTACTACAACACAGTTGTAATACAATATCATCATAAAGGGGTTGGCTTCTAGGGTAAGAAAAGCCAACATAACCTCTAACATCAAATTTGTTACCTAATGATGAATGTGGCTTCTAGGGGCATTGACCTAGGATCCCCACCAGGGTGCGCAACCCCTAGACCCCCCATCAGGGGATGGTCCCCCAAGACCTAGCAGGGGGTATTCCCCCTGCACCCCATAGATAACCTCCATCCATCAGGTACTAGGATCAAACATGTGGATGAAACAAGATCGCTACTTGGTGAATACTTCATCCCTTATGAATGATTTACAAACAATATTAGGAGTAAGTAATTACATAGGATTTACAAGGTTGATGGCACCTTAATCCTAACAAGGATTAATGTTTCGTCAACCTTGTAAATCTTGTGTATTTGGTTACTCCTAATATTGTTTGTAAATCATTCATAATGGATGAAGGATTTACCATTAGTTGCACTAATTTTTTACCATCAGTGCTTTACTACTACAATAATTAACTTTTATTGAGGGTTAGTAATTAATTATTTACTCATAGAAAGTTACTATTTACCATATAAGGATCTTGGAGGTTATGGAGGTTATAGGTTCCCAACTTCACACGAGGTTGTTATGCCACCTTGCATGGCCATTATTAATCCAATAACACCTCGACATGAAGATGGAAACCACCTTGTAAGAAAGCACAAACATATTGTCCATAAGGAGAAACTAATTGTCCATTTTCGTAAGTAAGTTAAAACTCTACAAAGCTATGTTAGGCATGATGGGATATTTCCAAGGAAGGGGCATTAAGATGTGTAACCATCTTGGATGCCATATTTGGTGTTGTAAAATGCTATATAATGTTAGGATTGTTGGGTGAATATTTTGTTATCAAAAAACTAATGACAAAATGGTTATATCAACCATAGTATGATGGGATAAAATCTCTCCTCTCAGAAAGGGGAGGCTCCCTTCTTATTTCTAACTATGATCAACAAGTAATTAACTATTCTTCTTTAGACTAAAACTATCACATGGGTGTTTCCATATCATCCAATTCTCTTTTTTCAAAATTGATGTTCACTTACAAACTTATAACAAAACCCTTTTTTATGCTTACAATATATGATAAACCATAAAAATACCTATTGGAGCAATAATAACTAATATCCAGATTAGCTAAATTTAAGAGTAACTGAAATGATACCAGGGTGTGTCAACAACAAGAAACCCACAAAATGCCAAAGTCTTTTGTTACTCCTTATGCTAATTGGAAAATGAAAAGGTATGGAATAGAGTGCAGCCCAAAGTCTTCACTGTATGCCAAAAGAGGATAAACAATCTTAGATGATAACTTGCAACCCAAAGTATTTCAAGTCACCTCCAATCATGAACATAAGACACAAAACTAAAAGTTATATCGTAGCCCAAAGACTTCAAAATTAGATTTAGAACACCTTTCAAATTATTTAGATCTACACCATGATTCGATCAAATGCACAAGAAAATGCAATGGAAAAGATGTAAGAACATTCCCAATACACCACAAGCTTGTTCCAAGACAAAGATTGTATGTCCACTTACTTTTCTTATATTGACAGAATAAGATTTACAATTTGAACACAAAATCTCAATATGCTTCTCAATGCGGTAGCATTTCACTGCAGTACCTAAAAAATAATATTTACAAAAGAGCCCCTTCTTATTTATAGAGGGAAGCTATGAGAAAAAATAGGAAAGTTACAACTACTTTGACTTATTGAAGACAGAGTCCAATTTTATTTGGGACTCTGTCCTTCTCCTATGTGTAAATTACATATTACAAAAAGACTGATGGTGTCACATTGTCATTGATGTCAAAAAGGTCTTGCAGGATCTTGGGTTGATATTAGTGAACATCTGAAGGTCACTAATCAGGAGGTAAGTGCAAGAGGTTGATGCAAGTTGAGGTTATACTTCAAAAGAGAAGGACTTGCTTCATATGTGTGTTCATGTTGTTAGACTTAGGACACACAACTGAGAGGGGTGGGTGAATCAGTTGTCCAAAACTTTCTCTAATTTCACACTTAAATCTTCTTAGTAATTAGCAGTATATCAATCATGAAACATAATGCAATTAAACAGCAAGCAGAAACTCATCAACACATAAGACACCAAGATTTTGACGTGGAAAAATTGGTTAAGGGAAAAACCATGGGGTGATTAACCCAAGATTGTATTCTCTATTAGAAGAATAGAAAGAACAAATGGAACATGCCAATTAGGGTTCACTACCCGAGCACACTACTCACAAGAGGTTCACTGCCTACAAGAGACACACTGTCTACAAAGTAACAAGTATTACAAACTTGAACTGGAGAATAACATCTTTACCATGCTTGGATTAGTTTTATTTAGGCCCAAAAACTTATGCTCTACCTTTCACTCTCTTCTTTGCTACCACACTCTCATCTCCACAAGACACACTTTAGAATGACTTCACAATCTCTTATTTATACAAGGCATCGACTTAGGAACAATCATCTAAGTCGGCAAACACCTATAAGAACATCCTCAAGACGTGTAATACATCCGGTCAGCTAGTCTCAGGAAGAACACCAACATCCGGTGGTTATTCTTTAAATGTGAACTCTAACTTTAATGTGGACCACCAACATGAACTGGACATGATCCAAAGATCACCACAATCTTTCCTGAATCACCAAGAACATCCGCACTTCATCTGCTTTTTGGAATTCCTCTCTCCTTCATCCGGAACTTCAAGAACATAGTCTGTCATTACTGTCACAAAGGAATAGGAGCTTTTAGACCTTCAAACCATGAACCAATCAAGTTGATACTTCACAAGGACTTCCTCAATACTCCCTCAAATCCGCAGAATGGGATAATGCATTTTCGGATCTCACCGGACCTATCTGTGTCACTCTGTCACCTCTGAACATCTACTGGAACCGGTTCTACTTGAGCGTCCGTAACTTCTTCAGATTTTCATGCAGAGCTCTAAAAAATTGACTGGAGCATCTCAAGACTTATATCTACAAACCCTTTAAACTACACCCTCTAATCCTCAACCTATCTTAGACTTTTACCTTGTTGTCATCAGTGTTCTTCACTATTCCTAATTGAGACTAATTTTCTCAATATCCTCAGCACACAGCTCATCCAATCCTTCTCATTAATGCAACATGAGTATGTTGACATCAATTACAACACCGGTTGGACCCATACTTGCAACAATCTCCCCCTTTGTCATTGATGGCAACATATGATGTGAAAAACCATCAAGACAAGAACTTCTCCTTACTATCACAACTCCCCCTATCAGAAATAACTATTCACATGTCTTCTCTACCCCTTTGACATCAATGGTGAAGGGTGCATACTTGCAACTCCAATACTTTAGAATCATACCTACTACTCCCTCTGAGTAGCAGCTCCCATCAATCTGGATCACAAGATATGACTGTGATATCCACCAGACTGATGCACCTCAGTGCACCTTAGTTCATCACCGGAGGGGCAATAACCCCTAACTTCTCCCTGAGATACTCAAAGGAGTCCCTAGGAAGAGGTTTAGTAAAGATGTCTACAATCTAATCCTTGGAAGACACAAACTCCAATCTGACTTCATCCTTGTTCACTTGCTCTCTCAGAAAGTGAAACTTAACAGATATATGCTTAGTCTTAGAATACAACACCAGATTCTTAGATATATTTATTACACTTGAATTATCACAAAAGATTGTGATAGGCTCCTCATACTCTACTTTGATATCTCTTAGCATTTGCTTCATCCACAAAACCTGAGTGCAACTACTTGCTACTGCAATGTATTCTACTTCAGTTGTAGATAGAGATATTGTCTCTTGTTTCTTGCTTAGCCAAGAAACCAATCTTTTTCCTAAAAAGAATGCACCACCATTGGTACTCTTCCGGTCATCCACATCTCCTGCCCAATCTGCATCTGTATATGCATGAAGAGAGAAATCATGATCTCTAGGATACCACAAACCATACTCAACTATCCCTTTTAGATATCTAAAAATCCTCTTGATTGCCATGACATGAGATTCTCTGGGATCAGCCTGGAATCTAGAAACAAGACCAACAACCTACATTATATCTGGTCTAGTTTGAGTGAGATACAACAATCCTCCAATCATTGATCTGTACTTTGTCTAGTCTACCTTACGAGAGTCATCATCTTTGCTCAACTTACATCTGGTTGCCATGGGAGTATTCATTGGCTTTGAATCTTCCATCCCAAATTTCCTCAACAATTCTTTCACATATTTGGTCTAAGAAATGAAGATTCCTTTCTTTGTTTGAATAATTTGCAGACCCAAGAAGAAATTCATTTCACCAAGCATAGACATCTCAAACTCACTTTTCATTTGATTTACAAAAGTTTTACACATACTATCTCTTCCTCTAAAGATGATATCATCAACAAATACTTCAATCAAGATGTTTTCATGATCAATTTTGAAATATAAGTTACTGTTAGCAGTACCTTTGTTGAAACCAATCTTCAAAAGATGCTTATCTAATCTTTCATACCAAGCTCTTAGGGCTTGCTTCAATCCATACAATGCCTTCTTCAATTTGCAAACCATATCACCATGATCAGACAATTGAAATCCATTCGGTTGCTCTATATACACTCTTCTTCCAAGTCACTGTTTAGAAAGGCAGAATTGACATCCATCTAATATACCTTGAAATCCTTGAAGGTAACAAAGGCAAAAAATAATCTGACTGCTTCAATTCTTGCCACCGGAGAAAAAGTTTCTTCACAATCAATTCCTTCTATTTGAGAGTAGCCTTTGCAGACCAATCTGGCTTTATTTCTAATTACTTCACCAACTTCATTTAGTTTGTTCCAGAAGACCCATTTGGTTCCAATCACATTCTTTTTTCTAGGTCTGGGAACAAGATCCCAAGTGTGATTTTTCTCTGTTTGCACCAGCTCTTCCTCCATTGCTTTAGTCTAGTTTTCATCATTGCAAGCTTCATTCACTGTCTTAGGTTCAATCTTTGAAATCAAACAATACTCTTCTGAATCTTGAGCAATTCTCCTTCTTGTTAGAACTCCTTTTCTTTTATCACCTATGATCTGATCTTTAGAGTAGTTCCATCTTACATACCTGGGAACTTTGGGAGTTTCCTACACTTCTAATTCTCGCTCAAGCTCATTATGGCTCATCTCTTCTTCCTGAATTACTGGATCTGTTTGATTCTAAGTACTGGAAGGAGTTTGGGCTCCTTGAATCAGAACACCATTCTGATCATCTTCATCATATTCATAAAACCTTGAAGGTTTCTCAATTCCTTCATCAACCTTCACATTTATACTTTCTATCATCTTTCTCAGTCTCTTATTGTAACATCGGTATGCTTTACTTTGAGTGGAGTAACCTAAGAAAATTCCTTCATCACTTCTAGCATCAAACTTTCCTAGATCTTCATCTCTTTTAATGTAACATTTTCTACCAAACACTCTGAATTACCTCACAGTAGGAGTGATGCCAAACCAAAGTTCATAAGGAGTCTTACCGGTATTGCTTCTAATTTGAACTCGATTGAGAGTATGGACTATAGTGCTAACAACTTCTCTCCAAAACATTTGAAGAATGTTTGCTTCCATCATCATTGTCCTAGATGCTTCCTGGATGGTCCGGTTCTTTCTCTCCTCTACTCCATTCTGCTGTGGAGTCCTAGGAGTAGACAACTGTCTCTTTATACCATGCTTCTCACAAAAATCTATGAACTCACCGGATGTGAATTCACCACCTCTATCAGACCTCAGACATTTCAATTTTAATCCAGTTTAATTTTCTACCATAGCCTTGAAAATTTTGAACTTCTCAAAAGCTTCTGATTTCTCTTTCAGAAAGGTAACCCACATCATCCAGGAATGGTCATCAATTAATAGCATGAAATATCTATCACCTTATACACTCTTGATTCTTGTTGGACCACATAGATCAGTATGAACTAAGTCCAATAATCTGGTAGAAGGTTGATCCTTACTCTTGAATGTGATTCTGCTCAGCTTACCCAACTGACATTCTTTGCACAAGCTATTATTAGGTTTCACCAATTTTGGAAGATCTCTTATAGCCTAAATATTGCTTATCTTGATGATATTATCAAAATTCACATGACACATTCTCCTATGCCATAACCAACTCTGATCAAATTGAACAAATAAGCAACTTTTACCAGTGCCAACCAAGTCGAAGATATTACCATTAGTTTGGGTATCAGATGCAATCTCTGTTCCTGGGCTTTCAAAGATCTTGCATTTTCTATTCTTGAACCAGATATCATAGCCTTTGTCCACCAACTGTCCAACACTGAGAAGATTGTGCTTCAAGCCTTCAACATATAGAACATTACCGGTTTTGTTCCTTCCATCAAAAGAAATAGTTCCTCTTCCTCTGATTCTACCAGCAGAATTATCACCAAACTTCACCACTCCTCCTTCATACCTTTCCAAATCTATGAACTTATTTTTGTCACCTGTCATATGCTAAGAGCAACCATTGTCAATGACCCAATCATCATTTTCTTCAACTTGGGCAGCCAGAGCTCTTTCTACAACTTTATGATTGATAGATACAAAGGATATTGGTTCTTCTTCCTTGATGGCAATAAACACCCATTCACTTCCGGATTTGTTTCCTGTCTCTGATTCATCATCTGTTACTCCTTCATTATCATCTTCTTAATAAACATAGTAACAATTCTTTTGGAACCTTGATCTATTAGGATTTTGCCTTGAAAATCTTTATGGAGATTTTGAGGCAAAATGACCAATCTTATTGCAGTTAAAACACTTAAAAGGCAATTTTCCTTCATACTTACCGGATCCTCTTGGTAGTCTCTTTGCAATGAGGACTTCAAGTTGAGCAGTTTCTACTTCTTTTTCTTCCAAGTCTTTTCTTGCTTTTTCATACCATGATAGTTTCCTTCATGAGTTATCTCCCGGATCAAACCTTTGTTTACCTTTTATAGAGGCACTGGCTTTGAATGCAGATTCAGTCTTGGGGGGATCATCTCCAAACTCAGTCATTTCAAATGTAGCCAATTTTCCAACCAATTGATCTCTTATGACAGTTGTATGGGCTCTAAATTCATCAATGGCAGCAACCTTGATTTTGTAAGAAGCGGGAAGGGATCTAAGAATTTTGCCAACAATCTCATTTTCATCCAAGACTCCACCAGTATTTCTAATTCCACAAACAAGCTCATTTACTCTTAGCATAATAGTAGTAATATTTTCATCATCTCTCATCTTCAGGCTTTCAAATTTCCCTTTCAGACTCTGTAACCTTGCACATTTAACATACTAGTCTCCTTCATGCAAAAGTTTCAATTTTTTCCAAATCTCAAAAGCAGTTGGTAGGTCAATAATATTTGAGAGCTCTGAATCAAATAATGCTCTTAGAAGAGCTTCTATAGTCCGCAGATTGTTTTTAGCATCTGTGATTTCATTTGTATCTTTTACACCACCCTGTGGAGGTACATACTGTGTTGTAACAATGGTTTAGTATGCCATACCCATGCATTGCAAGTGACACTTCATGCGACCTTTCCATAGATTAAAATTTGTTCCATCAATCTTTGGGCTGTCCTTCTTGTAAGACGACATCCTAGATCTCCCCAAGTAGTTAAGCTCCTTTTAGAGGAACTTGGCTCTGATACCAATTGTTAGACTTAGGGCACACAACTGAGAGGGGGGGTGAATCAGTTGTCCAAAACTTTCTCTAATTTCACACTTAAATCTTCTTAGTAATTAGCAGTATATCAATCATGAAACATAATGCAATTAAACAGCAAGCAAAAACTCATCAACACATAAGACACCAAGATTGTGACGTGGAAAACCTAGTTAAGGGAAAAACCATGGGGTGATTAACCCAAGATTGTATTCTCTGTTAGAAGAATAGAAAGAACAAATGGAACATGCCAATTAGGGTTCACTACCTGAGCACACTGCTCACAAGAGGCTCACTGCCTACAAGAGACACACTATCTACAAAGTAACAAGTATTACAAATTTGAACTAGAGAATAGCATCTTTACCATGCTTGGATCAGTTCCGTTTAGGCCCAAAAACTTCTGCTCTACCTTTTGCTCTCTTCTTCACTACCACACTCTCATCTCCACAAGACACACTTTAGAATGACTTCACAATCTCCTATTTATACAAGGTATCAACTTAGGAACAATCATCTAAGTTGGTAAACACCTATAAGAACATCTGCAAGACGTGTAATACATCCGGTCGGCCAGTCTTAGGAAGAAAACCAACATCTGGTGATTATTCTTCAAATGTGAACTCTAACATTAATGCGGACCACCAACATGAACTGGACACAATCCAAAGATCACCACAACCTTTCCTAAATCACCAAGAACATCCGCACTTCATCTGCTTTCTGGAATTCTTCTCTTCTTCATCTGGAACTTCAAGAACATAGTTTGTCATTACTGTCACAAAGGAATAGGAGATTTAGAACCTTCAAACCATGAACTAATCGAGTTGACACTTCACAAGGAATTCCTCAACACTCCCTCAAATCTGCAGAATGGGATAATGCATTTCCGAATCTCATCGGACCTATCTGTGTCACTATGTCACCTCTGAACACCTGTCGGAACTGGTTCTACTTGAATGGCCGTAACTTCTACAGATCTTCATGCAGACCTCTGAAAACTTGACTGGAGTATCTCAAGACTTATATCTACAAACCCTTTAAACCACATCCTCTGATCCTCAACCTATCTTGGATTTTTACCTTGTTGTCATCACTGTTTTTCACTGTTCCTGATTGAGACTAATTTTCTCAATATCCTCAGCACACAGCTCATCCAATCCTTCTCATTAATGCAACATGAGTATGTTGACATCAATGAGAACACTAGTTAGACCCATACTTGTAACACATGCTTCATCAAGAGATGTGTGAAGTTGTTGATAGGAGTTGTCATATCACAGCTTGTTTAGTATGCTTGGTCAGTGTGATAAAATTTCTGTTCACAATTTGTCATGATCTTTACATATGCATATATCAGTTGGAGTTATGAATATAATGATAAGGTTCAAAACTTAGGTTGATACAGAGTATGTCAATGCCAATGACAGAGACATCATGGTCTCTGTATACACATCCTTATGGTGTTGTTGTTGTCTTTACATTGGTGACAAAAGGTTGATGATCTTGGTTTTGACATGGTTGACATGATTTTATGCAGTGACATTATATGTAGTGGTAGTGACTTGGTCACACAGTATTCAGTGACATACTGCAATTAAAAATGGTGTCTCATCTATTTTTTTTAAGATCTCACGCTATGAAGTGTCATATGCCTAAACATCTAAATCTATGTCAAAGACCCTAAACATAATCCTAAGTCATCCTTTCATACCCTTGTCTACCCGTTATTTACTTTATGTTGTAATTTGTTGTTGACCGGGTGAGTAGGTAAACATGTCACTTAAGTGACAATTTATGTCACTAAATACATTAGGGGACCGGCCCCTTTCTCCTAGCAATACCGGTGGTCAAGAGAACATCGAATGCTTTAGATGCCCGAATACTTCATAAGAAATTCTATATTTGGAGCGGGTTTTAGTTTGAATTTTTGGAGACCATTAAAAGAGCATCGAATATTTTATTCAAAAGAAAAAGCATCGAAAGGCATCAAATTATAATGTGATTGAGTGGGTATCATAACATTGCGATGGGAGGTAAGGTTATTCGGTGGTGTTGTTTAATCGAATAGCATGAGGAGTTTGGATTAAAGAAGAGCTCGATTAAATTCAATTTGGAGACCATGCTTTGGTCGTAAAAAAAAAAGAGCATCATTCGAAGATTCCTTAATTTATTCAAAGTTTCTTTTTTAAGGAGAGCACCACTTATGGGAAGACTTTGAAGTATTTATTTTGGAAGAGTCAATTTTTGTGGCATTAAATATGGTTTAAGAAGGAAATTTAATTAAGTCTTTTGTGACTTTAATTTGAAATTAAAAACTTTTTATTTTCTAATTTGATATGCTATCAAGTGTCATATGGAGCTATATGAAAATGCAAGAAATGATTAAGAAGAAGTCTATTTTGAAAAGATTTTTTTTGTAGATAGAATGAGAAGATTTTTCAAAGAGCTTGTGAGAAAATATAAGATCAAAGGAATGATTTTTTCTTGGAAGAATTTTTTATACAGATGGCCACATGAGGATCATACTTCATTTTTTTTTTACAGAGAATATAAAAAAAATGCAGAGAGGAATATGAAAAGATTGAGGAATATTTTCTTATTGCAGGTGAAATTATGAAGAATATGCAAGAGAGAAAAATGAATTGTATATATAGAGGAGAAACGACAATGAAAGATCCAGAATTATTTTATTTTTCAGATGGTCATTTTGTAGAAGAAAATGAATTGTATTTTGAATTGTTTATATAGAGAAAAGAGAGATATGAAAGGTCAGGATATTTTTTCCTTGTAGGTGAAAAGTTGAATATGAAAGGTCATTTCATATTTAATGGTATTGCAGATGGATTGATTGTATGAATGAGTGTGCAGATTAATCATAATTTTTGATAATACAGTTGAAAAGGGTGTCAATTGATATGAAAAATTGAAGACAACTTGAAAGACACAGATTGGAAATTAATTGTGCATAGATAAACTGAATTAGATACAGAGATTGACGAGATCATTAGAAAGACAATATGCAATTGATTGCATCAGGTGAATGAAGTATGAATTGATTGAACAAAGACATTGAGACTAGTATGCAGATTGATTTGAGTTGTATGATGATATGACAAACATATGTAAAAGAAGAAGTGATTCATATTGAAATAGAGAAACCCTCTGAATTATTGATTCTAATATGTATTAGAGGTCGGTGCTCCTTGAAGTTGGTGCTCCTTGAAGTTTGTGCTTCTAAACATTGTAATCAGTGAGATTTTTGATAAAGCCAGTGAGGCAGTTTTGGAGTGATTTTTCTACCCCTGGAGGATTTTCCACTCATGCAAATCTTGTGTCATAATGTATATTGATCTTCTCTATGTGTGTATGATTTATTCATGAGGTTTTGTTTTCTTTCTCAGTCATGTGCATATGTGTTTGACAAATCAGTCACATCTTTCTCTCCTTGTGTTTTGAAAGTTAAAGTTTGCAAAAAGATTTGAAAATTCACACAACATTGATTCACCCCCCCTCTTAGTGTTGTCCTTGACTCCTACAAAGACACGTAGGTGTTATGTCAGAAAAATGCACCCTTGGGGGCTTTTTCCTAAAGGTTTAGCTCCCGGGTCTTTAGATTTGCATTTAGAGCATTTTGCATGTTAAATCAGACTCCCGATGAGAAAACCCATGGGTCTTGTGGCAAATAGGACCTAAGGGGCTGCAATTTAATGAATCTTGAGAAGAGATAGGGGGTGGAGAAAGGTGCTAGCGCCCTAATCCAGCCCTATTTTGGGGTTGTCATAATTTGAAATGTCAGTTTTGTGACTGTTATTTGGTCTCTAGGTTGACACCATAAGTTTCAAATACAAAATTCTTGGTGGGAATCTTAATACTTGTATATATAAGAATGTTTAGGGTTTCATTTACAAACTAGAAGATATCTTAGAGATCATGAGCAAGCTTTATGATTGTGAACTATTGGCATACTTGTGATTATCATTGTGTTGTAAAGCATAACATTTTTAGTGTGTTTATTTGCAGGTTGGATTACATCTTCTCCTCATGGCATTGAAGAGCTTCTTCCTTCCATGAGAGCTTCATCATCAAGGTATCATTTATTGTGCTTTATCAATTATTATCATTTGGTTTTTGCCTCTACCTCCCAAGGGCATGCACTCTCTCTGACAACGATGTTTAAAAGACTCGAATGTCTCTCTAGGGCTTGAGTGAAGCAAGCCTCTAAACACGACAACCCCCTCCCACGCTCCTTGTGATTGTAGGTTACAAGTGTCAAATCTAGAGAAAGTGGAGTTGTAGAGCAGGAAGGCAAACATTGAAGATTCTAGATCTAAAAAGAAACGAACACTGTTGAACTTTTCGGGACAAGGGCGCCATCAACCTTGTCCTTCATTTTCAGATCATGGGAAATAGAAGACATAGCAGAGATCAGTGCTGAAAGAAGATAGGGACTATGTGGAAAAAGTTGTGCATTGGACTAGGACACCATCATCGTTGTCCTAGATTTCTCTATTTTCCATCTAGGAAAAATAGTGAGTTAAGGTTCTCTACCCTCTATCTATTTCCTGTAGCATTTGTTGTGATTTGCAGATTTGATTACTGTTTTGTTTAAATTAGGGTTTCAAGGATATAAAGGAATTAATTAGAAAACTTGTGGAAAACTTGTGCGATCAGATCTAAATTTCCCAGTAGAAAACCAAGTGGCAAGTCAAGTCTGATAGCTGACTCTCCTCTTGATAGGTGAGGCACTCAGTTGAAAAGCCCTTGGAATGTTTTTGTGGAAAGGAGGATTTAAACTAAAGCAAACATTAACCTACACCATTTTTACCCCAAAACATTTTAGTGAACCTGAGTTTTTGAACTTATTGGCACCTTGCTGAGTATTGTTTGACAACTTTGCATTCATTCATTCTATTGCATTTGAAAATTTACAAAAAAATTGATATATTTGAAAAAATTTTAAAAAATTGCATTCTAGGGTTTAATTTTTGGACATAGTTTGCATTCATTCAATTGGATTTAATTAATTCTCTGATTTTTACATCAGATCTGAAATTCAACACCATTCAATTCATTATTTTCAATATTGCATTTGAAAAATTACAAAAAAATTGAAAAATTTGGAAAATTTGCAAAAATTGGCATATTAAGCTTGCATTTTTGTGAAATTTAAATTAATTGGAATTTAATTTAAATTAATTTCTTTAATTTACATTAGATCTCATCCAAAATATATAAATTCATCATTTACTATCCATTGGCATTTCATTTGCAAGCTTGATTTGTCAAAATTTGCTTGAAATCTTACATTTTCATGAAAACCTAGTTTTGCATGAGCTAGGGTTGTAGTCAAAATCTTGTCTCAGATTTTACTACCTTGTCAAAACACTCACTAGGTCTGATCTCTGATGGTAGTGATACATTATAGTGGCCTCCTTGTGAAATTTCATGTCTAGGGTTTGAAAACTTGCATTTTTCACTAGATTTGAGCCTATCGTCTTGCTATATTTGCACTCCAAGCATGTTGTAAGGGATTTTATTGCACTAATTGGCTGTTATTAGCCTCACCCCTTCTCAATTTCCTTATAACACCCTTTATCTTGGGCTTTTGCATTCAAATTTTGGGAAAATTAGCATCTTTTACTATTTTTGCACTAGGGTTTGGTCTAGAGAGGCACTATAGGCATGTTGTAATGGAGTTTTTGGAATTAGGTGGATTTTATTACTGTCATAATTTTCTTTTAATCATCATTTTCCTTACAACACCCATTTCCTTACTCTTTTGTATTGAGATTTGCTGAAAAATTGTATATTTTTGGCTATTTTCAATAGGTTTTGGAATTATCGACTTTCTAGAGTTGCTTCAAAAGCATGTTGTGAAGGGTATTCTTGAATTAGTGGAATTTTATTAGGCATATAATTTTCTTTCCCTCTTGAAAAATCTTCACAACACCTCTTCTTTCATTTGTTTGCATGAAGATTTGATGAAAAATCACATATTTTCACTAGGTTTGGACTTATCGACTTTCTAGAGTTGCTTCAAAAGTGCGTTGTGAAGGGTATTATTTAATTAGTGGACTGTTATTAGGAATACAATTTTATTTCCATCTTAAAAATCTTCACAACACCTCTTCTTTCATTTTTTGCATGAAGATTTGGTGAAAAAGTGCATATTTTCACTAGGTTTTGTCTTATCGACATTCTAGAGTTGCTTCAAAAGCGTTTTGTGAAATGTATTCTTGCATTAGTGGACTGTTTTTAGGCATATAATTTTTTTTCCATCTTGAAAATATTTACAACACCTCTTCTTTTAGTTGTTTGCATCAAGAAAAGTTGAAAAATCAAGTGTTAAACAACCATTTTTGCACATAGTTTTGCATTCATGGATTCTCCTAAGGACTCATCTTTAGAAAAATGATTTGAGTACATTATGAATTATGATAATTTTTGCAAGTTCACTAATAAATATCCTCAATTCTTGCATCAAATAGCATATATCTATGGCATTTACATGAACAAAAGCACTACATGTGATATCCTTCGAACAATAGCCTATTTTGACAACTTTCTTGCGACTGTGGACGTTTTCCCTTCGATCATGGAGAATATTACTAATTTTATGGATGAAAACAATCATGGGGAAAGTAGTGGTGAAAACATTGTTCCCTCTCTCCCTTTGTTTCATGACAACATAATGAAAATTCTTTCTGAGACCTATGAGAATGATATAGCAATGGGTGATTCATCAAACAAAGAGACTTGTCCCAACATAACCCCACTTAGTGAGGATATATTGGCACAAGAAAAGGATATAATTAATACATTTCTCCATACCACTCTTCCATCCCTTCTCATTCTCCCTAACTAGGATGAAGCTTTGGATGATGTAGATTCTCTTTGTGACCATTTGCTTCAATCTAATGAAAATTTACCACTTGATGTTCAAAAACTTCTCAATTACATTTACACAAAGGAATGGATCATGTGCCTTTAGTTGAGCCTCCACATACCTTGGAAAATAATGAAATTTTACATGATATCGAAGAACAAACTATCCCTCAAACTCAAGGTATTCCAACACATTATATAGGGATTGAAATGGGCATTTTTTGGGTTCCTCAACAATCTCATTCAAATGGAGTTTCAAGAGATCCTGACATAGAAAATGGAAACATCCCCTCTCAACCATCATTAAGGGATAATTTGCCTACATGGTTACCCTAGCAAAATAATGAACATACAGAAGAGAGAAGAAGTGATAAAGCCTTAACCATTAAGATAAAGATCAAGATTCATGACAACCGCTAGCCTGACGATCTCTACAGGTAAGTATCTCTAACCCTTTATCTCTTCATGATGTGCTTCTCCCGTGATGTGTTATGTGTTGTTAGGCCTCCTAGAATGACCCTTGATTCTCCTGTAAGGTCAAGGATACTAGGAGACCACTTTTGTTGTGACCTTCTATTTGTATCATCATTCTTCTATATCTCTTCTCCTCTAATTTCATTGTTGTGTGTTGTGTTGTACGGACATAGCATTGTAGTTAGTGAATTGGGGGCACCGCACCCTCCTACATGACTATCCCTAAGACACCCGTTATCCTCTCTGATTTATTGTTTACCTTCCTCTAGTGTTTCCATCTAGCAGGTGGATGATGAAAAACATATTATACCGATGCAGACCTAGAGTCCCTTTCGAGAGCAATCAAAAAATGGACCTAGTCCATACATGACGATGGGGTTGTAACAAACTATCCAATGCTTGGCTAGTGGAATCACTATGTGATTTATCTATCTTGATGTTGATGTTGATGTTATCTTATCTTGCTAACAACACTTTAACAATACTGCTGCTCCATGCCCTTTGTTTATCATGGATATCTCCTTGCTTGGCTCTTTCATGTAGTTGATCATATGAATTGTTGTTTATCATGATTATTTGGACACTAACACTTTTCTTGTAGGGATGTGTTTGTTGGAAAATTTGGCTATCGTAAAGTACATGTCACCTCTGGTGGGCATGGGCTTTGTGAGAGGTCATGTTCCCTTGTGTGTTTTCTTCCTACCTTAACGTGCTTGATATCAGTACGTGATATCAACCACCTTAAGGTGAGGGCATATATAAGGTAAGTTGTCTGCTTTAGATCATAGTAAAGCATGTTTGAACAATTTGAAATTAATCAATCAATCATTTAAGCCCTCTGTAGAGGCAGGATATCGAGCATATCCTTTCATCTTAAGCCCTCATCACGAGGCGGGGATGGTGTATTTCTCATAGCAGATTGCATTATCCTGTCATTTTCAAAAGACCTCATCGTGAGGTGGGGAGTGGTTATGTGACTAACTCAACCCTTAAGCATGTTTTAGGTGGTTGTTGTGGTGAAGCGCAATCATCAATGTGTGCCTATAATGTGCTTGAGATGGTGATGAGCCTAACAATAGGAACACTCCATCACTTGTCTGTCGTGTTTTCTTTGTGTCTTCAATGTGTGTGTGTACGGCGTGCTTGTTCTCAAAGTGCAAGACCGGTGGCAATGAGCTCCTCTACACTTTGGGATTTGTTTGGTGTGTTTGTTCTCAAGGTGCAAGACCAGTGGTGAACAAGTCCTCTACACCTTGTAATTTTGTTTGGTGTGTTTGTTCTCAAAAAGTGCAAGACCAGTGGCAATGATCTCCTCTACACTTTTTTGGATTTGTTTGTTTACTTTCCTTGTACTTACATCTTACATTTCACATGGAAAAATCAAAAAGAAAATAATTACTACGTTCATTGTATTCTTTGTGCTAGATACGTGTCTTCAATGTTGTATTCTCTATGTTTTACGTGACTATAACTGTCTTCTCCATATTTTGTGTGCCTATCTTTAACTTCAATGTGTTCGGCATGTCTTCTCCATGCTTGATGTGTTTTCTGTGTTTGTGGACCTACTTTAATGCATGTATTGGCCTTACGTTTAATGCATACATTAAAGTGGGGGCTAAATGTTATGTTAGAAAAATGCACCCTTGGGGGCTTTTTCCTAAAGGTTTAGCTCCTGGGTCTTTAGATTTACATTTAGAGCATTTTGCATCTTAAATCAGACTCTTGATGAGAAAACCCATAGGTCTTGTGGCAAATAGGACCTAGGGGGCTGCAATTTAAGGAATCTTGAGCAAAGACAGGGGGTGGACAAGGGCGCTAGTGCCCTAGTCCAGCCCTATTTTGGGGCCACCCTAATTTGAAATGTCAGTTTTGTGACCATTATTTGGTCTACAAACCAATATCATAAGTTTCAAATACAAAATTCATGGTGAGAATCTTAATAGTTGCATATATAATCATGTTTAGGGTTTCATTTGCAAACTAGAAGATATCTAGGAGATCATTAGCAAGCTTTATGATTGTGAACTATTGGCATACTTGTGATTATTACTATGTTGTAGAGCATAGCATTGTTATTGTGTTTATTTATAGGTTGGATTCATCTTCTCCTCATGGCATTGAAGAGCTTCTTCCTTCCATGAGATCTTCATCATCAAGGCAACATTTATTGTGCTTTATCAGTTATTATCATTTGATTTTTGCCTCTACCTCACAAGGGCATGCACTCTCTTTGACAACGGTGTTCAGAAGACTTGAATGTCTCTTCAAGGATTAACTAAGGCAAGCCTCTAAACACCACAAACCCCTCCCACACTCCTTGTGATTGTAGGTTACAGGTGTCAGATTTGGAGAAAGTGGAGTTGCAGAGCAGGAAGGCAGAAATTGAAGATTCTAGATATAAAAAGAAGCAAACACTATTCAACTTTTTGAGAGAAGGATGCCATCAACCTTGTCCTCCATTTTCAGATCATAGGAAACAAAAGACATAGTAGAGATTAGTGCCAGAAGAAGATTGGGACTGTGTGGAAAAAGTTGTGCATTAGACTAGGGTGCCATCATCGTTGTCCCAGATTTCTCTATTTTCTGTCTACGAAAAATAGTGAGTTAATGCTCTCTTCCCTCTATCTATTTCCTGTAGCATTTATCATAATTTGCAGATTTGATTATTGTTTTCCTTAAATTAGGGTTTCAAGGACATAAAGGCATTAATTGGAAAACTTGTGTGATCACATTTTAATTTCCCAACAGAAAACCAAGTGGCAACTCAAGTCTAATAGCTGACTCTCCTCTTGATAGGTGAGGCACTTGGTTGAAAATCCCTTGGAATGTTTTGTGGAAAGGAGGATTTAAACTAAAGAAAACATTAACCTCCACGATTTTTATGCCAAAATAGTAGAATGTCATTTACATAAAAAATAATATATATGAAATATTTGAAAAATAATATGTGTCCGAAGACATAGGAATTTATTCCTCTTTGTCCTTCTCTAGAAAATCTTTGTATCTCTTTAGGGCTGCTTAGACTTCATTATCATCCAATCCCAGTGTGTAGCTAGATATGGTAAGGACTCTTGTGATGGACTCTGATATGGTTATAGGCCCACTCTTGTGCCTATTCAGGATCCTTTGCAGCTTGTCCAAAATTACTTGAAATCCACTAACTTAGCTCCTGGGTCTTTAGATTTACATTTAGAGCATTTTGCATCTTAAATCAGACTCTTGATGAGAAAACCCATAGGTCTTGTGGCAAATAGGACCTAGGGGGCTGCAATTTAAGGAATCTTGAGCAAAGACAGGGGGTGGACAAGGGCGCTAGTGCCCTAGTCCAGCCCTATTTTGGGGCCACCCTAATTTGAAATGTCAGTTTTGTGACCATTATTTGGTCTACAAACCAATATCATAAGTTTCAAATACAAAATTCATGGTGAGAATCTTAATAGTTGCATATATAATCATGTTTAGGGTTTCATTTGCAAACTAGAAGATATCTAGGAGATCATTAGCAAGCTTTATGATTGTGAACTATTGGCATACTTGTGATTATTACTATGTTGTAGAGCATAGCATTGTTATTGTGTTTATTTATAGGTTGGATTCATCTTCTCCTCATGGCATTGAAGAGCTTCTTCCTTCCATGAGATCTTCATCATCAAGGCAACATTTATTGTGCTTTATCAGTTATTATCATTTGATTTTTGCCTCTACCTCACAAGGGCATGCACTCTCTTTGACAACGGTGTTCAGAAGACTTGAATGTCTCTTCAAGGATTAACTAAGGCAAGCCTCTAAACACCACAAACCCCTCCCACACTCCTTGTGATTGTAGGTTACAGGTGTCAGATTTGGAGAAAGTGGAGTTGCAGAGCAGGAAGGCAGAAATTGAAGATTCTAGATATAAAAAGAAGCAAACACTATTCAACTTTTTGAGAGAAGGATGCCATCAACCTTGTCCTCCATTTTCAGATCATAGGAAACAAAAGACATAGTAGAGATTAGTGCCAGAAGAAGATTGGGACTGTGTGGAAAAAGTTGTGCATTAGACTAGGGTGCCATCATCGTTGTCCCAGATTTCTCTATTTTCTGTCTACGAAAAATAGTGAGTTAATGCTCTCTTCCCTCTATCTATTTCCTATAGCATTTATCATAATTTGCAGATTTGATTATTGTTTTCCTTAAATTAGGGTTTCAAGGACATAAAGGCATTAATTGGAAAACTTGTGTGATCACATTTTAATTTCCCAACAGAAAACCAAGTGGCAACTCAAGTCTAATAGCTGACTCTCCTCTTGATAGGTGAGGCACTTGGTTGAAAATCCCTTGGAATGTTTTGTGGAAAGGAGGATTTAAACTAAAGAAAACATTAACCTCCACGATTTTTATGCCAAAATAGTAGAATGTCATTTACATAAAAAATAATATATATGAAATATTTGAAAAATAATATGTGTCCGAAGACATAGGAATTTATTCCTCTTTGTCCTTCTCTAGAAAATCTTTGTATCTCTTTAGGGCTGCTTAGACTTCATTATCATCCAATCCCAGTGTGTAGCTAGATATGGTAAGGACTCTTGTGATGGACTCTGATATGGTTATAGGCCCACTCTTGTGCCTATTCAGGATCCTTTGCAGCTTGTCCAAAATTACTTGAAATCCACTAACTTATCAATAGAAGACAATGTGAAAGCTTCTGCCTCTATCTCTATGTGCACTAGTGTAGTGAATTCTTTGACAACTATATCCATAGGGAGGGTTTTATAACTATCATCTAACATCTGGCATGGAAGCTCAATAATCTTATCTGAAATATCTAACCTTTTGTCTATGCCTACATCCAAGGCTTCCTTGAGGTCTATGATTAGGTTCCGAATGACTTTTTTCTTGTTTATCATTGACTCCCTGTATTCCATAAACATTTATCTATTGGTGATCACCTTGTGTTCAACCAACACTTCTAACTTGAAATCTCGTAGCTTGGTCATAGAGGACTTTTTCAATTGAGTACCTTGGGCCAATAGTCTCTCTATCCAGGAACTAACTACACAACCTTGAGCTCCAATCTTTTCATCCTTTTGAATGGCTTCTTCATCAACACATGTGTCAACTAGTTCTACTAGCTCTATAGATTAGGCTATCTTAAGCATAACAAAAGTTTATTGTTCTAATTGCATCTTAAGTTGATCCTTGATAAACTTATCTCTATCATATCCTTCAAGCAATGCAACCAATGTTGCTTGAAACTCCTTCTTAGTACTTTCATGTATTTGATTACCAAGTTCTATCCTTGAGATGGCATAGTCAGAAGCTTGGACTTCTTCAATACTTTTGTCTTTTGGAGGCACAACCACTTTAGCATACTTATTACCTAATAGGTCAAAAATCACCCTTGCTATTGTTTTTGCCTTCTTTAACAATTTCAACTTTGCTGGAACTAGTTGGCCAAAATCAAAATCATCAGGGGATACAACTTGTTTCTTCCTCTTTGGTTTTTGAGACATCAACCAAGGGGGAAGAATGGATGAATCTTCTTCTATATCTATCACCAAATTTTATGATGATGGGGTGGTAGTAATAATGAGTTTTGAAATGGATGGAATAGAAGGTCGAACAAAAGTGGTAGTGACAATTGGTGGCATTTGAGTTAACATAGCAATAGGAATCACACTACTTGACACTTTAGGCACAGAGGGAGACATGAACTTATCAAAGTCCAACTGAGTAGTAATGAAAGTGTCGGTAATTGGTGATGATGCCTCTGATAGACTAGGTAAAGAAGAAAGAGAACCAAATATATGTTCCATATTACCACGGGAAGGACTTTGAAACAATGACTCACTCATGGGTGAGGAAGGAGATGAATGAATAGTTTGAACATACATAGTAGGGGTAGTAGATGCCACAGGTGGGAATTGTACTAATGAAATCACATGAGGTGAGGAGGGTGGTTTTACCTAAGAAGACTCCAACTAAGAGGTAACAGGAGGGTCTTGTGATTCAGTAACTATAGGATTCTCTTCAACGTCTACCTAAGCAGATGTTCCCTCTTTTTCTTTGTCGTTGCCTTTCTCTCCTTTGTTCTTCAAAATAAATTTTAGATTCTTGTCAGAACTAGGAGCATCTTCTTTGTTATTAGTTCCTAGTTCCTCTCTCTTTCTAGAAGCTTCTTCAGTATGTTCTTCCTCTGATCCTATCTTGAAAAGTTTTATCTTTATTCTTTTTCCTTCCAACCAAATATTGCTGTTTGCAAGAACAAATTGAAACCTTTCCCTTATTGAAGTAGACTCCTTTTGTCACCATTGAATTGATGGAAGAGGAGTGTCAACAATTTTATTATCCATATATGAAGGGTCTAATATATCACCTTCTTCTTGCATGTCATCAAGAACATCAACAAGCTCAAATTTTTTGATTTACTCTAAGGTAAGCCGACTATAGTCTAGCTTTCTTACATCTTCATTAGTTCTACACTTAGTTCATATATCTTCAATTTTGTGTATGTGAGTGTAGTTCCCCTTGAGTTTGTCCTTCATGCCCTTGTAATCAAAATCACTCTATTTCTTATACCTCTTGAGAGTTATCCATTGCATCTCAGTTTCCATTGCCTTATCTTTTGGAATTATTGATACTATGTATTGGCTAATGGTCACTTGGAACTTTAAACCAGACCTATGATATTCTACTTGTTTGCTATGTACATTCATTATCTATCTACATAATTCTATCAATATCAATTTGTCTCCTAGATACCTTGGCAACATATAGGGTTGCCCATTGAAACACCCAACTTTGATATATGTAAAGCTTGGAAACTGTAGAAATATGCAACCAAACCTTCTCACCTATTCCCATGTAGCATCACAAACTCTTTTCTTTTTAAGAACATTCTCAAACATACAAATGTACCTATAAAAGAAGGCACCATTAACCCTTCTGAAATGCTTGATACTCTCTTTCAATGTCAATTGCAGGTAATAGTCATACACTGGTAAATTTCTTCTATCTCCAATTGAAGACAAGCCAGGGAAGGACTTTAAGCATGTAGCATCATATACCAAATATGAAGTCATAGAATATCAATGAATTTGATACCTTGGAAAGTTGTTCACAAATAGAATCATTGATTTGCTTACCCCAGAATATCTGTTGATTGTCCTTATTGATGATGACTATGTATTGGTACATCCATTCTTGAAAAGTATTAGATGTTGGGAGCCCCTTGACTCTACTCAAAAGATTAATAATATCACTTACCTCTTCGTTGAACTCACTCTGAAAGATTTTTTTAGGCCACCTTACAATAGTAGGCCTGGGAGTCTTGAGCCAACGAGAGTTGATAATTTTCTGACACTTCTCCATGTTTTGGTCATAATGATCTTGTGCTGAATCCATGGTTACATCTAATTATTATTCATTATTAGGACATCAAAATATCTTATCAAAGAACTCTTTGTCCATCTTAATTACCATCTTACCATTATCATCCTTTATGCTCTTACTCTCTTTTTCAAAATGAGCAACTGCTACCAAAACAAATTCTAGATTCTAAGTTGATACCGGGAAAGAGGAAACCAAGTGGATAATACTATCAAGGACATCCTGCAGGTTTGATGCAATAGGCTACTATCCACATGACTAATCTTTGTGTCCCTAATGTTGTCCACATTAGTTTCCATAGAGGACATAGGGATCACTACTTGATACTTGAACTTCATGTTCTTCTTCTTGGGAGAAGGCTCTGACATTTGTTGAGTAACTACAAAATGAGTTTGAAGTCCTCCAGAGTTAGAATATTTTCATTCATCAAGAACTATCCAATTTTAGAGAAAAACTACACTTCTGCATCTTGAAACAATGTTTGGTGTAGTTTGGAGAAAATTATCCGAACTGCATGAGATAGATCACTTTGGATGCAAGTCAAAGAAAATTCTTTGACTAACATCTTACACTTAGTGCAAATATTATTCACTTTGGGGAAAATTCTCTGAAGTACATAGGGGGTAAGTCACTTGGTGCACTTTGGAGAATTTCCTCTAAAGTGAATGAGGGTAAATCTTTTATGTGACTTTCAGAGAAAATTCTCTAAAAGTTATATGGGGGTAAAACTTCTTTATGATTTTTAGAGAATTTTCTCTGAAAGTCACTTTTTATTTTGTTTTGACTAGCTTGGTGTTAGGTGTCATTTGGATAGTTTTTTGCAAACAACACCTTTTCATTAAGGTAGTTTTAAAGGGTACATGGGTGTTTGAAGATTTTTCTCTGAACAACACCGGTCCATATGATTAGTGGTGTTGTTTGGAGAAAAACCTCCGAACAACACCAGTCAATGTTAAAAAACAAAATGACACAGGAAATAAAGAATTTCATGGGTTTAAAATGATGGTTTTGATGATGTGGCTTGGAGATTATTCTATGAGCTACATCCATTATTAATACTAAGATTTCAAACATATACAACGACAACTATGTTTAAGCAATAGTTGACAACAACATTCGTAAGACCTAGGGTTTAGAAAAATAGGTAAGTGATGCAAAAACAAATTGACATAAACATAAAACAACACAAAGAAAAAGGAAAGTGGCGAAAAAGAGTCACCTATGATGGAAAGGTAGAAGGAAATCCATAGACCAAATCTCACGCAAGCAAACAATCACATAGTGAACGGGATGCAAGGGGCTTTGAAAATGGCAAGGAGAAGAGTAAAAAATAAACATTAAAATGAAAATAACATACAGTAAATACATATATAAACCAGCGTTTATTCATCATAAATTCCTGAGCATGTTGGAGAGGAATGCTATTGTGGGGAAATTTTTTGTAACTACATATGTAGTTGTGGAGAATTTCTCTGTAATTGCATACATTTAAAACTTAACAAAAATGCAGTGTCGCTGAAAAATAGCGACATTACATTTAAAGGAAAATGGCTAAGTCTAGAAAAACTTGAGTTTTGCATATTTTCAAAAGGTGAAAACTAACCGAACTCAAAATAACTTTTTGAGGGGTTCAACCACGCATGAGGCCATTCCAATTTTGCCTTGTTTTGCATGCATAGAAGATGTGGGCTTTGAAACAGACAAGTTTTGTAGGGCTTATCCCATGAATTGAGTAAGCTAAAGTTCATGGATGATAGCTAGCTCTAACTATGGAGCTTCCTTCAATCATTCTTTGAAATGATCGAAGTGAGAAGAATCCCAAAACTCTAAGTGCCTTCATCCAACCATTGGGCTATAGAGTTAGGTGATAAACTCAACACAAGATGACAAAAACAAAAAGACTATACACAAATATACAAAATATACAAACTTATCTTAACTTCACTGAGTGAAAAGCTTCAGATGTTATCCACTATGAGGTAGTAGGAATGGTGTTCCATCTTGATATGCCAGAAGAAAACTATTTTCACCATAGAATTGGTGAATCATGAAAGGGCCTCTCCACAAAGAATCAAACTTTCCATGCATCCCTTTCAGTTCTCTTCTCTTGTCCCATAAAAGAACTAGATCTCCAATTTGGAAATCTCGAGGCTTGGCTTCTTGTCAAAGAGCTTCTTGACTTGACTTTGATGCTCAGCAATGCGGTCCACCACCTTTACACATTATTCCTCAAGTTTAGTAATGAACATGACACGCTTGTCTATGGAACTATCAAAAGTATCATCCTCAATTGCTTTCACCAACCTTAGTGTAGGCAACTCCAATATGATAGGTATCTCAACATTCAAACCATATAGTAGTTGAAATGGGGACATGCCAATCACCCACTTGGGAGTGATATGATCATCCCACAATGCATCATACAATGCGTTATGCCAGGATCTCTGATTTTCATCAACCAATTTCTTGATTATGGTGATGAGGCTCTTGTTGCTTGATTCGGCTTGACCATTCCATTGGGGTAATAGTCAGAAGAATGAGTGAGAGTGATGCCATACTCAAAGTAGAACTCAGTTATCTCATGAGATGAGAAATAAGTAGCATGTTGTCTGCTACTATCTTAATAGGTACTCTAAACCTTGAGATAATGTTTTCCTTGAGGAAGCTACAAACAACCTCTAAAGTGGCATGTTTATCAAAAATTGCCTCCACCCACTTGGTGAAATAGTCAGTAGCTATGAGAACATAAATATGACCTACAATTGATGGTGGATTCACTGCACCAATGAAGTTAATACCCCATTGCTATAAAGGCTCTTCAATCACCACTGGCTTGAGGGGTAGAGCTGCCAACTTGGGTTTCCCCACAAACTTCTAGTACATTTCACACTTACAGACCTAGGCAATGCATCTTCAAAGAGTGTTTGCCAATAGTACCTTTCTCACAAAATTCTATGATCTATAACTAGTGCTGAGAAATGTCCTCTACATGCGAAGTTGTGAAAAGACTCCAACAACTTGCCTTGTTGTGCTTGTTGGAATCAAGGTATATAACTAAGAGGGGGGGGTGAATCAGTTATCTTAAATATTTTAACTTTTCGTTCTCCTTTAACAATTAGTGCAACATCAAAACATATAAGCATACATAACCATGAGAGCAAAAATAGAATCAATATACATAACAGAATGATTTTGACGTGGAAAACCCTGTTAAGGGAAAAACCATGGGGTGACTAACCCAAGATTGTATTCTCTGTTAAAAGAATAAGAAGTACAAAATGGTACTTTCCAATTAGGGCTCATTGCCCAAGCACACTGCTCACAAGAGGTACACTGCCTATAAGAGATTCACTATCTACAAAGTTAAGGAAGGTAACCAGGTGTTTGAACTGAATAGAGGCATCCACATATGCTGAGGTTCAGTTTCGGTTAGGCTCAATATACTAATCTACTGCACTTCATTCTTCCTCTATTTAGTCCTACTGTTTTGTCACATACCGAACTTGTGTTGCTGCTTCACACTTGTTTCTTCCTTTTCTCGCACACTATTTCTCTACACACACACCTTCATACTGAAATCCATCTGGTATATATATCCGCACCAAGGATTTTAACATCTTTCTAGTTGTCAATTGGAATACTCAAGATATTTACTAAACCCTGATCTGTCGGCTAAATTCATGCTTAAAATGTGATTTGTATCCAAGACATAGAGTTAGAAGTCATCAATCAAGTCGGCCAACCATGTATGATCTCTTAAATGACTTGACCATCATCAATTTCTCATCCAAATTAAAGTCTGATGTTCTATCAGTCAGTTCTTTCTCAGTTTTCTCTACCTGTTAGGAACCCAACACTTAGATGCTCATATCTTTTCACATTTTCATCATCGGAGGCTCAATCTCTGGAATATAGTAGTCATGCTACTCCTCATGACTTTCCCAAGTCCGCACTTTGCTGAGATATATCCTCGGAGAGATCTGGACATGATTGTTAGATCTTGTTGCATGCTCTGTTCTTGTTCACCGAACCAAAACACTCTTCAATCTGACTTCTGATATAGGCATACTATGCTCTATGGATGTGTGGGATAGACTTTGTTGCCATCAATGACAAGAATCATGAAGCCACACAGTGTCTCTTGCCAACAATCTCTCCCTTTGGCATTGATGGCAACACTTAGTGAAAAATGACTAAGTGTCGTAGCAAACTCCCCCTTGGCTGACACTCTATCTTATGTACATTTTATCAGAGCTTCCCCTTAGCTGGATTCCACATTTTTCACTACTTCTCACTCCCCCTTTGACATCAGTGGCAAAGGGTGGAATCCACACACTAAAATTTGCAAAAATAAACCTATACATAGCCGCATAAGTATATATACAACTCATACTTACATATACTTAAGTATATCCACAAAAGTGGTCTTCAACTGGACAAACTCTGTTGCCCAACTCTACTTCATCCTGTCCAAAATTGAGATGTGACCACTTAACAAAAATGCAAAAGCTTCTACCCTTTTTAGGTCTACCGGATCACTGGTCTGGGCTGTGGTCTGAGCATCAGTTAATGCCTCATGCATTGCCTCTAACTTAGGGATAATTATCCCTCTTAGCTCACTCATCCTGCTTATTCTATTCTTCTTCTCCTTTTCAAGCCTCTTTATCTCATTTATAGTGACAATAGCCTGGCACTCTTGATTCATTATGGATGAGGTGAGAGGATCAAAATTCTGAGATAAACTTGATAGTTTACCCTCTTGTTCTTCCACCTTCTTTACAATGTCTGTTGTCACTTGGACCAAGATAAACAAAATTTGTATAATTCTCTACCATCTTTAAGAGCATTTTCTAGGCTCTTTATCCCAATATCTAGATTTCTCCTATCATTTGCTATGAGTCTCTGTACTTCAGAGAATCTCTTTCCCAAAAACTCTTTTCGGACTTTCTCTTCTGCTGATTTCTCTGAAGAATCAAAATGTGTGCTAACAAAATTAACAAGAGATTTTAGATTATCAGATGAAGAGGCCGAAAGATCCTTTTGGAAGGATGACATGATTTTCTCTAGCACACTTGATACAATCTCTATCAGCTCATAGTCTTCCATGTGAGACTTCATAAGCTTTTTTTTTGCTTTAGCTTGACCAAAAGATGCTACCTTCATTGTCTAGACTGGAGAGAGGGAATAAAATTGAGTGGTACTTGGAATAGTTTGGGTTCATCTATCTCCATCATTTCCTTGGTCAAGAAATTCTTCACTACTTTTGTAGTGTCTCTTATCGGAGACTTCTTCCCTTTTTCAACCTCAAAGCTATCATCAGAGATTTTCTCTATGTGTTCTTCTTCTCTTCCATTTTTTTCCTCTACTTGATTTAATTTCTCCTCTTTTCTACCTTCTCCTTCAGTTTTGGAGTCAGCAGGGGGATCTGGAAGAGAGATGTTTACTTCTTTAGGGACTTCCTCTTTCGGAACAGAGGAATCCAAGTCCTTAGTCCTCTCCTCACCTATCTCCTTTGACTCTTCTATAATTTTCTTAGTAGATTCTTCTTTTGATGTACTCAGTCCTTCGTCATCCATGGTAGAATGTTCATCATCTAAGTCCTCTATGACAGGGAGATTGAATCTTTTGTAGGCATTTTGGAGGATGTCTTCTGTTTCTTTTGCTATCTAATCCATCTCTCCAAGCATAAGTTTGTTCATTCTAGCTCCGGAACTCATCCTTGCAGTCCCTGAAGATCATGGTCATTTATTTTAGAGTAATGGAAGGATAGAGTTGTATTGTAATCTGTTCTTGGATCTCAAGGTCCTTTGCCTTAGCATTCTCCTTTCTTAGTTGAAATTCCTTCTCTAGACTTTTGGGAATTAGAGAGATGATTTCAATGAATGCTTTATTATAGATGTTTAGATACCTGACTATAGCATCTTACAAGATCTTCTTATCAGCTTCACTATATTCATCATAAAATTATGTCATTGGTTGCAGATTCCCATCCACACTGACTGCCTTGATGACATCATCAATGGAGAGAGTAGGCCTTTCAAGAAATTCTTCTACTTCTTCTTCTTTGTTTTTGCCAGCAAAGGATTCCACAGATGTTTTCTTTTTCTTCTTCATTTTCTTAACCTCCTCATCAGTCTTTGTCTCTTCATCATCCTTTTGGCTTATGTAGGACCTTGTAGCCTTGGTTTTTGTTCTCTTTTCTCCCTTTCTAGATGTCTTGGCTTCTGGTCTAGAGGATTTTGAGCTCTTAGAGGTCGTAGGTGCAGAGCTCTTTGAAGATCTAGTCTGGGAAGGGGCTTGTACCAAATTACTTTCTTTTTCTGCTTCTTGTCTCTCCTTCTCAGCTCTTTCTAATTTTTCTCTATTTGCATCAACTACCTCTTTTGAAATGCCATATCTTTTGCCAACTTCCTCTACTTCCCTTCTCACTTTTCTTTTCATCTCTGGTTGTCTTAGCTCAACATGAATTTTGACACCCAATTCTTGAAAGGTTCCAAACCTTTTTGCCTCAGGGTCCTTAGGCTGACTCAGCAGGTGTTGGACATGCAGTTCTAGGATTTTCTCATCTACCTCATAGCCCATTGGCATAATCCAGACTATTTTGGGCTCTACTGCCTCCATTAAGCATTGATCGGTGTTTACCATAAAACACACTATATCCTTATATTTTTCAACTATTGTCTGAGGAATTCTTTGTCTAGCCTGCATCATACCTTGGATGTTCTTGAAATATCCCCAGAGTGCTGTACTTTGAGCCTTAGCATCACCAAGCCCATACATATAATCTCTAATTTGTATGGCAATTGGTCTGTCATTTTGCCATACCCAACCACTTGTTCTGAGTAGCTCATTCATATAGTAAAAGAAGAGACATAGTATTAGGCCACCATACTTAAATGAGTTCTTCTTATCCTTCTTTATTTTTTGCAAATTTTGAACAGTTGGCTTAGAAAAAGTTTGCATAGATCACAGTCTACATTTTCCCTTAGCATCTAATATGTAGTATAAATTGTAGTTCCGGATACAGAGTTCTCCCTACTGGAATGATATATTTTGTAGCCAATTATCATAGAGGCAAATTTGATATCCAAATCTATGATATCTTATATTTTCATTGCTCTCTTGTCAAACTTTGATCTAGTAGCCTCACTTACTGCCTGATTCTTGATAGATTTGAGAGTAGGCAATCCACCAGATGAGTGCAATCTGATTACTACCCTAATGGCATCTTTTTTTTAATCTTGAATGGCCTCATCAACCACATGAAGTTGTCATGTATTCTGCTAAGAACATACCGGACCCATTCATCCTCTGCAAAATAGGGAAATTAGATGCAATGTCCAAAATGCTTGTCCTGAAGGGCCTTGTATTAAGGTTTAAGTTCAAATGTTTCATCTATTAATTGCTTATGGTAGATATCCATCAGCTTTGATTCCCCAAATTCCTCAATATTTGCATGGATGTATACCCTAACCTCTTCTATGTGTAGAACCCCATGGGGAATGCTAGAGAATGTGCTTAAGGGATCAACTTCTAGGGATTTGTAAGGATGTTTCTTAAACTTTGGGTGTGGCCTATTAGTGATCTTAACAACATTTGGATTAGTCATCTTGCAAAAGATTCAGAGAGAGATATTCAAGAATGGAAATACCCTTTTATGCTTCTAGGGTTCACAATATGAGCCAGAAAAGATCGCTGGTTAAATTAGATTCTGCTTTGAGATGGTTGAAGCAATCTTGTTTGTAGAGCTCTTTCTTTCTTCTTCTCGAATGCAAATGTGCAAATGATGAACAAAAAAAACTTTTATCTCTATGCAAACCCTAATTTTATATTGTAATAAATGCACAACTTAAGTCTTTCTGGTTGCCTTGTTCTGAGAGAGATCTTTCTGGATCACTGAGATGCACTTAGAATGATTTTTAGTGATAAATGAAAATGTATCTCCTTTCCTTGAATCATCCCATTTATCCGCAGATCAAGATATTTCAATTTAGAATCACACCAGATCTAACTATGAAAATCCTATTTTTGTCAGATAACTGTCAAACCGGATCAGTCTTGGATGATTAAACTCTTCAAAGCTCCTTGAGAATCTTTCATAATTTTACCGAGGGTTATTTAGATATATCTCTCAGAACCATTTAATCCATAGCATTCCATGTGCCAAATTTAGGCACCAATTGACTAGCTGGGGGAATTTATTTTCCTTTGTGACTCCCCCTGAGCCAGAGCTCATCTAATTTAGTTTCTGGAAGGAATATTAGCACCAGATTCTAGTGCGGATCCATCTCCAACATTTTATGTATTTCTCTTTACCCAAATCTTATTCATCTCCCTTTGAACTTGATCCGCATTCATTTTTTTTCCTTTGTCTTGATTTTGATTACGATGTACCAGACCCTATTTACCCTGATTCTTACTTCTACAAAATTTGGCAGTATGACCGGATCTATTGTAATTGTAGCAAACAACATTTCTTTGCATATTTGACTGGTATTCTCTTGATCTGTATTGATTAGCCATATGTCCCATTCTATTGCATGCAAAGCATCTACCATTGAATGAATTGTTTATTTGCATATTTCTACATTCATGAGATTTTTGACTATACCTTTTCTAGTTAAAACACTGTCTAGAGAAGGATGAATTAGTCTGATTCATTCTTCTTCAACACTAATTTGCTTTATGATTGAAGTTATTGCAATTGTAGCAGTATCCATTGAAGGATGGATATCTTTGATCATTTGGTTGCCTTACCGGAGATCTTCTAGGCATGTTCCTTGGATTTCTTGATCCAAAGTTCTTTTGACCAGATCCGGAGCTTTCACCTTTCTCATATCCCAAGACATGCTTGTCATCTACCCTCTTTTGGCTTTCAAGAACTTCAAGTTGAGCAGATCTTATCTTGAATTATTTTTTGTATTCATTTGTTGTTTGAAGATCCTTCTTAAGCGTGTCTGTCTGATTCTCAAGTTGTTCTTCATTATCTCTAGCTTCTTCAAGATCAGATTCCAAATGCCTGATTATTCTATCCATTTTGTGGCAGTCTTCTGACTTCTCCTTGAAAATTTGTTTTGGATTATCTTAAAATTTTCTTTTCTCTTCAATTTCTTGGGTGAATCTCATAACCTCTGATTCCATTTCATGTCTTATCATAATGACCTCTTTTGATAGCTTCTCACATATCTTGTTTTTCTCATTCAGATCTTCATTAATATCATTGGCTTCACTTTGGCTTACTAATTGTTGAAGTAATTCCTTCCTCTTTTTCACAGAGATACTCAGTTTTTCTTTAGTTCATTTATGAAATCATCAGCTTGTTTGAGTCTTTCCCTCAAGTTATTAACTTTAGAGTGAGATTGCTCAAGATCATCTAGGGCAGACTGAAGTTGTTCCCTCATACCATACATATCCATTGAGATTCTGAGATCTTCCTCAAGCTGTTAGGCTCTGTTTAGAGGAACTTAGCTCTGATACCAATTGTTGGAAACAAGGTAGATAACTGAGAGGGGGGTGAATCAATTATCTTAAATATTTTAACTTTCTATTCTCCTTTAACAATTAGTGCAACATTAAAACATATAAGCATACATAACCATGAGAGCAAAAATAGAATCAATACACATAACACAATGATTTTGACCTGGAAAACCTTATTAAGGGAAAAACCATAGGGTGACTAACCCAAGATTGTATTCTCTGTTAAAAGAATAAGAAGTACAAAATGGCACTTGCCAATTAGGGCTCACTGCCTGAGCACACTGCTCACAAGAGGCACACTACATATAAGAGACTCACTGTCTACAAAGTAAAGGAAGGTAACTAGGTGTTTAAACTGATCAGAGGCATCCACATATGCTAAGGTTCAGTTCTAGTTAGGCTTAATATACTAATCTACTGCACTTCATTCTTCCTTTGTTTTAGTCCCGTTGTTTTGTCACATACTGAACTTGGGTTGCTGCTTCACACTTGTTTCTACCTTTTCTCACTGTTATCGCCTGAATTGACTGGCAGTTTTTTGAGCAATTTTCATTCAGGCACTCTCCCTAAGTATCCAAAAAATGTTCCAAGTAATGGACCTCCTCAGCAGTTTTCAGCTGCATCATCATATTTTCTTGAGGAGGAGGTCATCATCATCATGTTTGTTTCGATGAAGGTCGGCATCATCATGTTCTCCGTCGACCGGTTTGTCATCGTCATCATCATATTGAAATATCGGGTGATGTTTGGTTTTTATCCTGATGATGCTGACGAGCTACAGTGCGCCCTGATCTGCTTGCGAGGGTGATTTTTCAATGTCTCCGGTGATCTTCCATTTATCACCTTGCCCAGACATGATGATGATGTTGCCTTGATATTCTGAAGGGGTTATTCTCTAAGTTGTTTGACCTGACTTGTTTTTTCCTAAGGGTCGTCGTCATCATCATCATATTTCCTTTTATCACCGTGTTGCTTGCGGGGGTCATCATATTATCTGCATCATGATATCTCGCCGGGGTGATATTTTTATCATCGGGTGATCTTGGTTACGATCATCCTGATGATGTTGTTGAAGAGTTCTAAGTGCGACCCGATATTCACTGGGGTCATCATATTTTAAACGTCAGGATGATCTTAGTCAATATCATCCTGATGATGTTGTATCACTCCTTGTTCGTTGTTTTGTCATCCTGATGATGCTGACGTCATCCTTATATCAGGGTGATATCTTTCTTTCTGCCTATCTGCATCATGATATTTTCGAAGGAGGGGGTGATATTTTCATATCACTCGAGTGTGTGTTTGTTCCAGCATCATGATGATGCTGATATCAAGGAGATATCCGCCTGCCGGCTTCGTGCGCTATCTAGTGGGGGTGATCTTTTCGAGCATCATCATATTCATCTATCGCCCCGATCTTACAGAGGAGCTACAGTGCAACCTGATATTTGCACATCAGGATGATATTTCCAAATATCCGGTTGTCTTCCGAATATCATCCTGATGTGGATATGTGATGACGTCATCAAGGTCCGGGGGGGTCATATTTCTAACATAGATCATCTTGTGGAGATCCCCCGATATTTGCAAACATGATGATGATGTCATCCGGATATGAGGAGGTGCGCAGTAGGCAGATATGATGATGACGTCAGCAGGATATGATGATGACGTCATCAGGATGTTCATCGGCCAGACTTTTGGTATAAGCTCAGCAGGAGGATGTTCCTCCGATGGATCAGGTTGTGCCGATGAAGGCAATTATCATGCAGATTGTATTGCGATATGATGCTGACGTCAGGGTGATATTTCGGGCAACAGGATATCATGCTGCTGGAGGATGATGATGATGAAGTCTTATACTAGTGTCGTCAGGAGCAAAAGCACCGACATGATATATGCTCATGACCTAGTATATAAAGTGTTAAAGAGGTCATCGCGGGGTGCATGTGGGATAATGTTATCCTGCATATTCGAAATATCATGATGATGAATCTCGGCGGGAAATGGTTGCGATGCAGAATTAATGTTCTTCCCGAGGCCGCGGGTTGGTGCGCCATTAATGGCGATTGTTGCAGAGGTATGGGCGATGGCGTGGGCGGATCTGGTACCCGATGGAAGGTGTACATCAGTGGACAGTGGCGCAGGGCTCGAGATATCTTCCTGTCTCCTCCCCTACCTGTTGCATTCATGTTTGGGCGCCAATCTGGTAGTGTTTGAGCGCCATTTTTATGGTACTGTGTATTTGGCGGGATTTTGGTCAACCATGTAATTAATTGCTGAGTACCTACCTGGCTGTTATAAGCAGGTTGTGTTGCTCATTTGAAGGTTGTTGAAAGTTGGGGATTTTTGGCTCTGTAATCCAAAACCAGTTGATCTGGTTGCTCTGTACAGTCTAACTTGTGAGTTTATGTATCTCCTGTTCTACGATTTGGCATGAATCCACTGATTTCATGGTTGATCTTATATGAGTAATGCTATCTTAGCATGTGTTGTGTTAATTCTGTCTCCAGTATTGCATGTATTCTTCTTCTGGATCTGGATATTTGGGTAATGTTTAGATTCTAGAACATAGAATTCCTGTGTTGAATGTCTGATCTTTTAACTTCTGCTCAAGGGGTAGATTAAACTGTTTTCAGGTTGAACATTGGGAAGGGTATACTGCAGTAGGGATGCCATAAGTAGAGATAACTTAACACTCTTCATTGGGAGATATCTGTAAGGCAGATATCATGTGTATCCCCTTGAAATCCAGTTTTAGCTATTCATGCTGATCATTCACAGGTGTATGTCTACTGACTCCAAGCCCTGGATAGGCACCAATCATGCTGTGTTCTTGTGTTATACACCATGTCCAGCTTTGCATCCAAATTCATATCAAAACATTTCATACTTCCACCTGTTAGTTGTAGGAGTAGGATTAGGAACCCCCTGCATACTCTCATACTCAACCAGACATCATGTCCAAGAATGTTGCCAGCCTTGTGATCTATCATGCAGATCTTGGTCCATACATGAGAGTATTCTGCCTGTTGTTGTCAAGTTAGATCCTTCTATCTTTGAGCTAGTCAAGGTTACATCTTGAGTTATAGGGATACCCCCCTTGGTGCGGCAGAACCAGAAGTGAAGGGGAGGAGCTCACGCAACCTCCTGTATTCAGTTGGCTGAATCTGCCTGTGCATTAGAACTAGCAATCCCTAATGCTGATTCAAAGAAATGTCAACAAAATGGCGACTCCGCTGGGGAGATCAATGTCATATCCATGAAAGTTTGAGTCTACAAGATTAAAAAATTAGACCTGGAAACTATTTGTTGCAGCAGAGAAAAAAGGTTGTATATGTGACTCTGCTGGTGGATGACCCAGAAAGAAAGAAATCAATTTGCAGCTTCAGCTTGTTTGAAGCTCATTCCTCTTCAAGGAGGTGGCGACTCTGCATCAAAGAACCTGATAAAAGAACAAAATCAGTCAGAGAAGAATTTGCAGCTTCTGCAACATATCCAGGTATTTCATATTATTTGACAGATTCCCTATTTGGTGAGAAAGCACTGGTTAAAAGGGAACATTGGTGAAAACAGAGCTTGCATGCTTTTATTAGAACTTACACTGTATTTCAAAGGGCATGCAATGTTGTTCAAAAGACTCATTTAAAGGACTTTAGGAAAGTTTGAAAAAACAGCCTAAACTTTGAGTGCCTAAAGTCATTGTTTGTAGAAAATCTGAGTAGAGAGGAGGGTTGCAATAACATAAAGGATGTATCATCTGCCTATGCACCCCTGTGAAGTGTCAAATGCAAAAATGTATAACATTCAATCCCAACAATGTAATAAAAGAAGTTTCAACATAGACAGATATAAGCCCATAGATTTCAATGGCATTTGTGGCTATCCAAATGCCTTTCCACCTAAAATCAGAAATTTTTTGCCTAAATTTAAGGGTATAAAGGATGAATCAACTGAGAGACACTTGCAGCAGTTCATGAATGTGATAGATGACTTTGAGATTGACCATGAGGATGTGGTTATGAGATTATTTGTTCAATCTCTAGATGAAGATGCAAGGGACTGGTTTTCCTACCTTCCAGCTCACTCTGTCCACTCTTGGCATGGTTTTAAATCTGCATTTCTAGTACAGTATGGTGAAAGAGTTTCTAAATATGCAGCTATTAGTGACTTCATGTACATCCATATTGAAGAAGATGAGTTGATCCCAGCCTTTAACCTCAGATTTATGAGGGCATTGAATAGAATTCCAGAATGCATGAGACCTAATGATGCACTGTGCTTAGTTACCTACTTGGGAGCCTTTGATGGGAAAATGAGTTATAGATTAAGAGACAAGGAGCCCACCACATTGCATCAGGCACATCAGCTTGCATTAGATATTGAAAACAATTGGAGGTATGGAATACAAAAGGGTTATTTCTCTGAAAATTTTTGTTGTCCTGCAGCCCCCAGTGTTAATGAAGGATTTAATTCAGGTATTGACAATGAATGTCATAGCACTCACACCCCTGTTGTCCCAGTTTTTGCATCATTCCAAGTGGATGATGTTTCTATCATAGAGGAGGATGTCCTTTTTTGCCCAACAAGTGAAGTTGAAAATAATAATTTTTCAAGTAAAATTTGCATACCAGTCCTGAACAAAGAGCCTTCATGTTTAAATGATCCAGTTGTGCAGAGTTGTGATCATATGGATCAAGAATCAATATCAGTTTCATCAGGAAGTATTGGAGGGCTGGAAAATGATGCAGATTGTTCAACTTCAGAGTGCATTGAAACAGTAGCAATCTTGTATATGGGGCAATCAGTTGATAAAAATGATATCCATGACCAGTGCATGGATCAGGTTTGTTTTTCTTATGACTCTGGATCTGATAGTAATGAAGAAGAATTGGAATGTCATGAAGAAGAAGCAGAGGCCTTTGTAGTGAGTGTTAATCCCCTTTATGATGAGCCTGCTGATGTATATGATGTTGTGAGTCTTGACTTTCAGTGGTGCAGGATTAACCCTTTGTTTGAGGATGATGATACTGATTTGCAAACTGTAAATAATGAATGTTCATCATCACCTGATTCAGACATGTGCAACATTGGGTGTCTGGATCAGGTTTTGTTTTCAATATCAGTAGATATCAGGGGTCTCATATTTTCTGAGTATTTTGAATTGTTGGATCAGCTGGATGAGTGCCTGATAATGTGCAGCAGCCAGATAAATGATAAAGAGTGCCAAGAGCAGTATGATGTACTGTCTAAGGGACATAACCTACATATGTTGCCTAATGTTGAAGAATATTATGTGTATGGTTATATGTCTAATTCTGAAATCCAAAATGACAGAGCTGAAAATGATGGTGGCAAGCTCTCAAAACTGGTGGAATATCTTTTTAAGCAGGTGACATTATGGGCAGATTATGCCAATCTTTTTAGTTGGGATTGGGATCTTTTAGCTTGGAATCAGGCATTTGACAAGAAAAAATTATGGTTTTTCCTTTTTGGCTGCCCGGGGCCGCCAAAATAATGTTCAAAAATATTGTGTTTGGTGATGCAGATCATGATAACTTCATGACTCTATGCCCAATGGATAAGGGACTGGTCTGCATCCCAGAGATCTGGGGTTCTCGCTGCAGGTTTTCACCTTCACGTCCCCAGACAGAGCCACTGTTAGCGCCTGAATTGACTGGCAGTTTTTTGAGCAATTTTCATTCAGGCACTCTCCCTAAGTATCCAAAAAATGTTCCAAGTAATGGACCTCCTCAGCAGTTTTCAGCTGCATCATCATATTTTCTTGAGGAGGAGGTCATCATCATCATGTTTGTTTCAATGAAGGTCGGCATCATCATGTTCTCCGTCGACCGGTTTCTCATCGTCATCATCATATTGAAATATCAGGTGATGTTTGGTTTTTATCCTGATGATGCTGACGAGCTACAGTGCGCCCTGATCTGCTTGCGAGGGTGATTTTTCAATGTCTTCGGTGATCTTCCATTTATCACCTTGCCCAGACATGATGATGATGTTGCCTTGATATTCTGAAGGGGTTATTCTCTAAGTTGTTCGACCTGACTTGTTTTTTCCTAAGGGTCGTCGTCATCATCATCATATTTCCTTTTATCACCGTGTTGCTTGCGGGGGTCATCATATTATCTGCATCATGATATCTCGCCGGGGTGATATTTTTATCATCGGGTGATCTTGGTTACGATCATCCTGATGATGTTGTTGAAGAGTTCTAAGTGCGACCCGATATTCACTAGGGTCATCATATTTTGAACGTCAGGATGATCTTAGTCAATATCATCCTGATGATGTTGTATCACTCCTTGTTCGTTGTTTTGTCATCCTGATGATGCTGATGTCATCCTTATATCAGGGTGATATCTTTCTTTCTGCCTATCTGCATCATGATATTTCTGAAGGAGGGGGTGATATTTTCATATCACTCGAGTGTGTGTTTGTTCCAGCATCATGATGATGCTGATATCAAGGAGATATCCGCCTGCCGGCTTCGTGCGCTATCTAGTGGGGGTGATCTTTTCGAGCATCATCATATTCATCTATCGCCCCGATCTTACAGAGGAGCTACAGTGCAACCTGATATTTGCACATCAGGATGATATTTCCAAATATCCGGTTGTCTTCCGAATATCATCCTGATGTGGATATGTGATGACGTCATCAAGGTCCGGGGGGGGTCATATTTCTAACATAGATCATCTTGTGGAGATCCCCCGATATTTGCAAACATGATGATGACGTCATCCAGATATGAGGAGGTGCGCAGTAGGTAGATATGATGATGACATCAGCAGGATATGATGATGACGTCATCAGGATGTTCATCGGCCAGACTTTTGGTATAAGCTCAGCAGGAGGATGTTCCTCCGATGGATCAGGTTGTGCCGATGAAGGCAATTATCATGCAGATTGTATTGCGATATGATGCTGACGTCAGGGTGATATTTCGGGCAACAGGATATCATGCTGCTGGAGGATGATGATGATGAAGTCTTATACTAGTGTCGTCAGGAGCAAAACCACCGACATGATATATGCTCATAACCTAGTATATAAAGTGTTAAAGAGGTCATCGCGGGGTGCATGTGGGATAATGTTATCCTGCATATTCGAAATATCATGATGATGAATCTTGGCGGGAAATGGTTGCGATGCAGAATTAATGTTCTTCCCGAGGCCGCGGGTTGGTGCGCCATTAATGGCGATTGTTGCAGAGGTATGGGCGATGGCGTGGGCAGATCTGGTACCTGATGGAAGGTGTACATCAGTGGACAGTGGCGCAGGGCTCGAGATATCTTCTTGTCTCCTCCCCTACCTGCTGCATTCATGTTTGGGCGCCAATCTGGTAGTGTTTGAGCGCCATTTTTATGGTACTGTGTATCTGGCGGGATTTTGGTCAACCATGTAATTAATTGCTGAGCACCTACCTGGCTGTTATAAGCAGGTTGTGTTGCTCATTTGAAGGTTGTTGAAAGTTGGGGATTTTTGGCTCTGTAATCCAAAACCAGTTGATCTGGTTGCTCTGTACAGTCTAACTTGTGAGTTTATGTATCTCCTGTTCTACGATTTGGCATGAATCCATTGATTTCATGGTTGATCTTATATGAGTAATGCTATCTTAGCATGTGTTGTGTTAATTATGTCTCCAGTATTGCATGTATTCTTCTTCTGGATCTGGATATTTGGGTAATGTTTAGATTCTAGAACATAGAATTCCTGTGTTGAATGTCTGATCTTTTAACTTCTGCTCAAGGGGTAGATTAAACTGTTTTCAGGTTGAACATTGGGAAGGGTATACTGCAGTAGGGATGCCATAAGTAGAGATAACTTAACACTCTTCATTGGGAGATATCTGTAAGGCAGATATCATGTGTATCCCCCTGAAATCCAGTTTTAGCTATTCATGCTGATCATTCACAGGTGTATGTCTACCGACTCCAAGCCCTGGATAGGCACCAATCATGCTGTGTTCTTGTGTTATACACCATGTCCAGCTTTGCATCCAAATTCATATCAAAACATTTCATACTTCCACCTGTTAGTTGTAGGAGTAGGATTAGGAACCCCCTGCATACTCTCATACTCAACCAGACATCATGTCCAAGAATGTTGCCAGCCTTGTGATCTATCATGCAGATCTTGGTCCATACATGAGAGTATTCTGCCTGTTGTTGTCAAGTTAGATCCTTCTATCTTTGAGCTAGTCAAGGTTACATCTTGAGTTATAGGGATACCCCCCTTGGTGCGGCAGAACCAGAAGTGAAGGGGAGGAGCTCACGCAACCTCCTGTATTCAGTTGGCTGAATCTGCCTGTGCATTAGAACTGGCAATCCCTAATGCTGATTCAAAGAAATGTCAACACTCACACACTATTTCTCTACACACACCTTCATACCAAAATCCATCTGGTATATATATCCGCACCAAGGATTTCAACATCTTTCTAGTCGGCAACCAAAATACTCAAGATATTTACTAAACACTGATCTGTCAACTAAACTCATGCTTCAAATGTGATGCATATCTAAGACATAGAGTTAGAAGTCATCAATCAAGTCGAACAACCATGTATGATCTCTTAAATGACTTGACCATCATCAATTTTTCATCTGGATTAAAGTCTAATGTTCTGCCGGTCAGTTCTTTCTCAGTTTGCTCTACCTGTCAGGAACCCAACACTTAGATGCTCATATATTTTCACTCTTTCATCACTGGAGGCTCAATCTCTATAATATAGCAATCATGGTACTCCTAATGACTTTTCCAAGTTCGTACTTTGCTGAGATACATCCTTTGAGAGATCCGGACCTAATTGTCAGACCTTGTTGCATGCTCTATTCTTGTTCACCAAACCAAAATACTTTTCAATCTGACTTCTAGTATAGACATACTATGCTCTACGAATGTGTGGGATATACTTTGTTGCCATCAATGACAACAATCATGAAGACACACAGTGTCTCTTGCCAATAGTGCTTTGTCCATACATCATAGAATTTTTTTATCAATGCTTCTTTTGTACAAACCATTGTCCCAAAGAATGAAGTTTGAGGCCTTAAGCTTGATTGTCCTTTTCTCTTTATATGACAAATGTTTTGGACACTCTCCATATGTGAGGAAGTGTGCAATGTTTGAATACCACTCGTCTGTTGTGCTCACGAACAAGACTCTGAGAAGTCCTTCGGTATTCGCTTCCTCATCATCAAATCTTTCTTCTAGTTTGTTGTTGGTAATAAGCTGACATAAACCCTTCCCACATACTACCTTTGTGGGCTTAATCTCCATATGATATTCTTGGATCTGGGCAATCCAATTACCTCTCTTACTCCCAATCTCTTATTGAGTCAAGATGGACTTGACTGTTGAATCAGGCACTAGTACTATTATATGAGAATTTAGAATGTAATACCTGAATTGCTTAATTGCCTTTACCACAGCGTAAGGGTCAGTGCAAGAAGTTGGGTCCACTTTTTGGCCAAAAAGTGGAAGTGTTTTCCTTGCTTTTTAGAATTTGTCACATTTGACCTTAAAATTTGAAGCATTTCGAGATGGAATCTTTGAAATAGTCACTAAATATAAAATGTAGTACTTGGAGTCTAGTTTCCAAATATGTAATTTATTTCAATACCTAGATGATACAAATTGATTTTCAATAAGCATTTCTAAAAACCATTGTTTAAAAGTCACTTTTTTTAACCATACCAAGCATGTGTACTGCCAACATAAATTGACCTAAATAACATTATTTTTCAAAATCCTTTTGGGAAAAGATGTGTAGTATAGTGAATTTTTATGAGGATATTTTTTTATAATTTATTTCCAAATAATTTTTTTTTGTTAATTTTTTATTAGGCCTAATTGCTACTTTTGAAAACCCCTCATGTACGACCAACATAATTTGAGCAAAAAAAATCATAAAATTAATTTTTTTTAATTGTGTAAAAAATGATGTGTAGATTGATGACATAATTTAAAAAAAAAAAAAAATTTAAAATTAAAAGTTATTAAAAAAATACAAACACCTGTCATTTCAAGTTTTTGGACCAGTTTGCTCATAAATTAAATAATAAATAGAAGAACATGTCCAAGAACAAAAAAATTACATATTTGAAAACTAAACACTGCCATCTGTAATGGGTTTTCATTTTGTAAAAAAATTTTAAAAAAAAGGTCCTCAGCCATATAGGTATACTCAGTCTTTCCTCTTGTTTAGTACTTAGAAAAAAACTTGCAGGTCCAAGGCTCAAGGTTGGCCAACCATGCCTATCCCAAGCCTAAAACCCAAGTAAAGGGAAGGGAAAAGGAGGCTGGTGATTTCAAAATTCATAGAATGGGTACCCATTATAAAATAGGTATGCGTTACATAACGGGTACTCGATATATAACGGGTACCCGTTTATTAAAAAAATAGGTACCCTTTATGTTTAAGAACAGGTACCCATTTTATAATGGGTACCCATTTCTATTCTATCCCTTATTTCCCATATCAGGGAAAAACGTACAATTATTGTATCCCTGCAACTTGCAAGTCTGATCAGTACAGCCCGACAACGACAATTTCTGCATTTTTTTACTTACAAGTGTCTTGTGGAATCTCTTGACAGGTCATATTCTATTTAGATTTTGAAAGGAATCAATCATATGAACAATTATGAAGTGAAATCAAGTGCATGAGCTATTTTCAAGAGGAATAAAGAAAGAGGGTTTTTGTTTTTACATCTACTTTTTACTTCAAAATCTATGGAACAAAGGATCTACATCTAATTCTACTTCAAAATTTCAAAGAAGTACATCAATTATGAAATTGGATTAAGTATCAATTGTTATTTTATCAAGAGGGTTCGGTAATCATAGGATCAAATCAACGTCAAAGAAAAAAATAAAGGAGGGTAATGACACCTCAAGAAATTGAAGCAAATAGAGAGAAGGAAGTAAAAAGGCAAAGAGATAGAAGAGCAAAGATTCGAGAGATGAAGAATATTGAAGCATCTAGTTCCATGAGTATTGAAGAGAAAGACATTCAAGAGACTATAAATGATGGGATGAATGTAGATTATGCAAATGTGGAAATGGTGAATTTGGAAGAAAATGTGACTATAGAAACAAATGCTTGTATGTCTTCAAACCCAACTTTCGAAGATATGGAAAATGTGACTATACAAATAAATCGAGGTATGTCTTCAGAGCCATCTTTCAATGATATGGAAAACACGACTATAAAAATAAATCCAAGTGTGTCTTTGGAGCCAACTTTCAATGATATAGAAAACATGACTATAGAAACAAATCCAGGTGTGTCCTCGGAGCCAACTTTCAATGATATGGAAAACATGACTATAGAAACAAACCTAGGTATATCATCAAACCCACCTATTGATGATATGAATGAGAATGATATCCCTTATAGGAGTGAAAATGAAATTGTTTTATTTGAGATTGAAAGAAATGTCTTAGATAATCTTCCTGGTAAGATTTCTTGGAGGCAAATGAGAACTCATGCAAATAGATTATATAAATTGTTTTTTTGTAGAAAAAGTCTTGGATTTCAATGTCAACTTATGATGCAATTGATGAAGATGTGGAAATTGTTAAAAGTAATGAAAAAGTTAGGCATCTTTGTAAAACCTAAAAAAAAGATGAATCAATTAAACAAGTTTTATCTAGTGTTGGTAATGCTATTGATTCTATTGGTAAAAAGAGTCAATCTAAAGATAGCAATGTAACACGAAGAGCTATAACAACTGCTTTAGTCAATAAATCATCTTCTAATAAAAGAATGATAAGTAAGATAAGAGAAATTCTAAATATAAATCCTAAAACTTTGAGAAGAGCAGCAAAGAGAAGAGAATATACTGAAAAAGATTCAATTAACCAATGTTGGAGATTTAGTGGTAGACTCTCAAGGTATGACATGAAACTAAATAGTTAAATCAAATCTTTAATTGAAAAATATTGGCATGATAATACAAGGGTATCATCTAATGTTAGAGATGTTTTAAAATTAAGAGCGGGGTTTAAAATTCGTGATCCTCATCCAAAACATCTATTAGACATGACTCAAACTAAATTATATAAAAAATTCTTAGATGATTTAGTGTTAGTTCCATTTAATATTACCATAAGCCAAAGATCTTTCAAGAAATGTAAACCTTGGTATGTGAAAATTAATAAACAATGAATCTCTTGTTGTTGTAAAACTCGTGCAATTTCATTATTATTATGATGTTTTTTGATATATACGTTCTACTTTGCATACTAATGAAATTATGCAAGAATGTGGTATTAATATGCCACCTCAAACAATTAAGGAGTTTGTAGCAGGTTTGTTTTGTGAAACATCTACTGGATACTTATTTTATTCAAAAGCATGTATTTCTGGACAATGCAATAGATGTGACAACTTTTCATTGTTAGGAGAATGTATGCATGAAAATATTTCACATAAATTTGGTCAACAATTAGTGGATGTGAAAAGATTCAAGAATGTTGAATATTCTTTAAAGGATGGAAAAATTGGAAAGCGTTGTGAGTTAGTCACTGAAAAAATTTGTGTGCATGAATTCATCAAAGATTTTAAGGATAATATTGTATCCAAATATGTCAAAAACTCCCAATATGCTCGGTCGCTTGATGGACAATTTCGTTCATGTAAAAACATATTTCCAATTGGAACTATCCTATCAGTGGTTGACTTTGCAGAAAACTATACTCTTGCTTCACAAGAGGAAATTCAATCTCAGTATTATAATTTAGTGCAAGTGGCCATTTTTGTTCATATTGTATACAGACATGCAGATGATAGTACCAAAGATAATAGAAAAATTTTGAGGCAGTATCATTTCTATTTGAGTGATAACTGGTTACACTCTTCAGAGTTGGTGCAATATTGTTTCACAAAATTTTATGAAAGTTTAAAAGAAAGAGGAATCTAGATGGCACAACATTTCATATGGTCAGATAATTGTATAGGGAAATTCAAAAATGCAAGAATTTTTTATTGGCTATGTAGGGCTCACAAAGAAAACAATATCCAACATATGTGGAGTTTTTTTGAAGCTAGACATGGTAAAGGAAAACATGATGGAGTTGGAGCATGTGTGAAAAGAGCTCTTGCTAGAGAGCAACTAAAATTTGAGGATGCAGCCAAATTTAGAGATGCACGTGCAATTATGGATTGGTGTAATAAAAAATTATCTATGGGATCAAGTGAGAACTCTACAATTTGATGATTCTTTTAGTTAGTTGAAGAAGAGAATATTCCTACTCGACTTGATTGTGAGACAATAACTAGATCAACAAAATGGCATTCATTCAAGAGTTTAAATGCAAGCACATGGACTATATGGACTAGGGAGCTTGCATGTTTTTGTCAATTTTGTATTACAGGTGATTGGGGAGGATGTGAAAATACATAATGGGTTGAAGAATGGAAACAAAGATCCTTGACACCTACAGATACACAAGATCAACTTGAAACAACAATTGAAGATGATAATCAAATGTTCGCATCAGATGACTATGATCATGTTTCAGACCTTGTACAAGAAGGTACTTTTATTTTTAATAATTTTTTTTTTGTACATTTATATATAATTAATTATATATGTATGCATGTATAAATTTATGTGATTTAGATACATGTCACACTTTATTAAATTACATAATTTTTTTTGCAAGACATGTGCATGTTGTTGCACCTGAGGGCAATGAAGAGGAAACTGAGTATTGGTTGGATCGATGTGTTGAGACAAAACAAAAGTTGTTACATCCTAGAGTAGATGATGATAACATGGAGTATCCAATAGGTTATGTGGTTATTGTTGGCACTTGGCTACAAAAATATCTAATAAGAAATAATGGTTTGCTTGCATTTGAATATTATGAAACACATAAGAAGATCATACACTACTCACATTTGGTTGTGGCAACAAATATAAAACTAGTCAAATATCAAGGCAAACTTGCTAATAAATAGTTAGGGACACTTTTGATGGAAGAACATGAGTCAATTATAAATGCATTACAAAAAAAATGAGGATGCAGATGGTATAATGGAATAAATTTCTAGGTATGTAAACCATACTCTTACATCCCCTAAATCCATCCTCTTAAATGTATCCTAGTTACATATAATGCATCAATGTTTTGTGTTTTTGGTATATAGATTCTTTCATTCTCATTTCACCTTATATATTATTCCCTTTGTCTTAAATTTTGTATCGACTCATGTAAATATATAGTTAATTTACTTGTACATTTGAACATTACTTTTACAGGTGTACCCTAGACAAGTAGTCAAATTTGCATGATTGTCAATAGAAGTTTTCACCATACAAGTATGTGAGGTCAATTTTGTAGTCTTCAACTAAAAGTGAACGCAAATTAGTTAATTGCATATACTTACATTATGGATTTCACATTCAACATGTTATCTAGTTACATAATGCATCAATGTGTTGTGTTTTTGGTATATAAGTTCTTTCATTCTCATTTCACCTTCTATATTATTCCCTTTGTCTTAAATTGTGTATCGACTCATGTAAATATATAGTTAATTTACTTGTACATTTGAAAAATTACTTTTGTAGGCGTACCCTAGACAAGTAGCCAAATTTGCATGATTGTCAATAGAAGTCTTCATAATACAAGTATGTGAGGTTAATTTTGTAATCTTCAACTAAAAGTGAACACAAATTAGGTAATTGTATATATTATTCCCTTTGTCTTAAATTTTGTATTGACTCATGTAAATATATAGTTAATTTACTTGTACATTTGAACATTACTTTTGTAGGTGTATCCTAGACAAGTAGTCAAATTTGTATGATTATCAGTAGAAGTTTTCACCATACAAGTATGTGAGGTCAATTTTGTAGTCTTCAACTAAAAATGAACACAAATTAGGTAATTACATATATATATACTCATATATTTCTCATCCATCCTCTAAAGACACCCACTTGTACATCCCCTTAATTCATCCTCTTAGCTCCCCTTAAGCTATCCTCTTACATCCCCTTAAGCCATCAAGTTTTATCTTATACTTTGTAAATTGACTCATGTACATATCTCCAAATAAGCTATCCTTTTTTGTATCCCCTTAAGACATCCTCTTCTAGCCCCCTTTTAATTAATCCTCTTGTACATCCCCTAAAGCCATCCTCTTATGTATCCCCTTAAGACATCCTCTTAGCTCCCCTTAAGTCATCATCTTACATCTTCTTTTGTGTTATCTGGTTACATATTGCATCAATATTTTGTGTTTTTGGTACATATTCTTTCATTCTCATTTACATTCATTATTTCTTGCATGTGTATCCTACAAGTATATTTTTCCACGATTGCCACTACAAAATTTCATCATAATGTAAATGTTAGATCAGTTTTGTAGTCTTGTAAAACTAATAACATGGACCTATAAGCTAATTGTATAAATCTACTCATATGTTTCATAATGGACCTATTTTTTGTTTTGAGAGTCTTTTTATGATCTATGTATTTAATTTTCATGGATTGAATATTGTTTTATGATTGCCACAAATGATATTAGTGTAGAGGTTCAATAAGTATATAGTTTGTATTTTTCCTATCATTTTTGTACCCACTATAGCTATGTTTTGAGATGTGTTGATTTAGTATTTGTTTTATATTATTTAAATGCACAAAAGTTGAAAAGACTTGTATAGAACCTATCCATCTACTCACTCTAACTCTCATTCATTCATGATTGTGTAGTAGTGTCATGATAGTTACGAAAATAGTCCTAGGATAGTTTGCATATTTGAAATGGTTTAATATCACCTCTATGAATGCCATAGTCCTACTTTATATCCTTCAATCATTGTCTTGAACAGTCTAATGCTATCACCAATAAATATGGGACTGTGCTATCATATTACCTAGGTGTAGTCATAAGTATCATGGTATGGATTGAGTCATTGGTGTTGTAGAGTTATTTACGATTGTTAAGGTAATAATGAGGGTTATCATGCATAGGTAAGGTAGTAAATAGTCATTATTTCAAACTAAATGACTACCATAAAGGTTACTCATTGTCATAGCAAAGAGAAGATTATTGTCATGCATGAAGATTATTGCCATATCCAATCTAGACTGTCATAAATCATTGAGATGTTCTCATAAGAGCAATTTAAATATAAAAATTAGTCATAATGAGGTTATATCATCTAAATTCCATTGCAAAAATCCATATGACAATAATAAAACAAATCGGATAGTCATGAAACAAATAGGACACTCATGAAACAATAAAGTAATCATGTTAGTCAAGAGGTTTTCATAGTGATTGATGATCTTATATCATTCTAAATGGTCATATGCTAGTTAGATAGACATATTTATGGCAACAAGTGGCCTTAATGAAATTCATAAGAGGCTACCAAACCAATTATAGGATTGTCCTAATGAAACAAGAGAGGATTGTAAAATGCATAAGTGGTCATCCCAACACCTATATGATTGTCATAACAATCCCTAATAGCCACTTGCCTTCATGACCAATCAAAGATGTTATTAAGAATTTGAAGATAATCTCATCTATGGATAAACACAAGAAGGAGAAGGTGGCATGAGGGTCCCAATGCAAGTGAGTGGTTTCTTATTCAAAAAAGATATGCACGCTTGTCCAAAATTGCCCTTATTACTATCCTAAAAATAACAGCATATATACGGTCATAAAAGCCATGAAATATTGATAATAACCATTTCATTGGCTAAATAATTTGAAGGAGGAAGTCATCTATGTATCCTAAATGCAAAATCCAATTATTGTTTAAGTTACAATGCTCAAGAAACATGAGAAAATCAATTGCATTAAGTAATGGCCCAATCAAGCCTAGGGATAATGCATGATAGTATATGAGCCTGAGGAATTGCTTGTGCTTAGGAAGAGGGAAAATATACCCACTCAATATAACTACTAAGAGAATGGCCAATCAAACCAAGACAAGAATCTACATAGAAAAAGGAATCTCAAAAATGAAACAATTCCCTAGCACTAGAAACATTCTAAGTAATCATTATATGGGATTAATGCACCAACATTGTCAACCAATAAGGTATAAAAGAGAAGATCTCAAGAGAATGTATAAATAAAAGAAGAGATCACTTGGAGATGGCTACTAAAGCTAAACACATGAAACTGGAAGTTCTGGAAAGAGCGGAAAATGCATTGTCAAAAATAGGAAAAATGAAGGGGCCTTGATAAGGTATATGCTAATGATTGACCTAATAATGTTTAAATCCTATGACACTGTATTGTGTATGATTGTGTACTATGTGACTCTCATGATCCTAGTTAATGTGTTTTGTATGTAAGTGTGTATGTATGAATAAATGTGTAAATAAGAATATTTTGGGAACCCCTCAAGACTCAAGGGAAGTCTGTATAAATTGTTGAGAAACTAGGCAACATGGACAAGCTCAGAGAATGTGGCAACTATGTGATGGGAACAAGATCAGAGAATGTGGTAAATGTGTGATGGGGGAAAGCTTAGAGAATGTGGTAATTGGGAAATGGAAATAATCTCAAAGAATGTGGTAACTAGGAGATTGGAGAAAGCTTAGAGTATGTGTTGACTAAGTAATCGGGATAACTCATCATGTAGTTTAATATTGTGGAAGATGCTCTATTAATTCTCACACAAGGAAATCAAGCTCTCATAGGTGTTCATCAACACCACTCTATCGTAAACTAGACCTTAGGTGAAAGCAAGCAATTTCCACAAAGTAAATATATTCACATAAAAGACAAAATTATGAGAATCCTTCATTAAGATTTCTAACCTAATTGTAAGGAATATATCTAGGGTTTAACTATCTTCCCTAAATTTTGGTGAACTTAGTCTAGATCTTACATCTCCTAGGGTTTTGCCTTACCATTTTCCCCTTTTATTTGTTATAATATCCAATCTTTAATATCTATGATTGCATTTTCCTAGACATTTTGGGTGTATCATCATAACTTGTTATGACTTAGACCACATGCCCTAATTCTTTTTGAATTTTTTCATGCACTCTTGAAAATTCACAAGGTTTGCTTCTTTCATTTTGGTTCTAAATATGATTTGTTGCCCATGTAACTTAGAACTTGCTCAATGGCCTTGTTTATTATCACTTTAAAATATATTGATTTTTTTGTTATTAATTTCCCCTAGTTGTTTAATGTTCATACCAAACCCCTATACATTATCATATTCAACATCTTTGGTAGTCTATCTTAGTTAAATCCATGAGCTTAAATGGAAAAATATAACACCTGATCATAATTTTTTTAATGCTTATAAGACTAGGTTGTAGATCTTAGTGAGTTTTCTTCAAGTTGTTGAAATTGTGTTAAGTTATAATTTATGAAGAACTATTTTGTACATTCTGATAGTCATGTGTATACTATCTATTCAGCAATTTGAAAAAATTATCTACACATTAGATATTCACATGTACTAGTTCACTATTTTAAACATATTAAAGATAGTTTTTCATTTGAAATTAAAAAATGTAGTAGAGAGAAATCTTCTAACATGTCTCAATTAAAGAATTTATAATCTAGAAGTGAAGAATAAAGCATATTTAACATATTATCTAACATACTAAAATGCTCAAGCATATAGTCAATAATATATACATGTAGATCTATCTAGATAAGTCCATGAAATACTATAAAATATAGGTAGGACCCATGAAATGTGTACTAAAACATCTACTCATAGTCTGCATATAAATAAATACAAATCATAGTTCATGAAATACTGAAATATATCTAGAAGTCCATGTAATAGTAAGTTCGACATATATAGTCAAAGTCCTGGTGGCATATATAAAAAATAATGCACATCATACAGTTCAGTCTATGAAATAAATATCTATGTCAGGTATGATCATCACTCAAGTTCAAATTTGAAAGAGGCCTCTTTTTTCCTCACAAAATAGATGGATCTACCTCATGATGTCCACAAGAGAAAGAAACATGCAATCAGATTTAAATTTTTTTAAAATGACGCATACATGTACTTCTAAAATGTAAATTTCATTTGATTGAAGATATAATTTAATTTATAAAATACTCATATTAAATATTTAAATCTAGACTAATGTATGGTTAAATTACCATATGATGTTGGTCATCTCCTACCACATTTTGTTGCCCAAGTGATCGTAAAGCATCAGGTGCTAATTCCTAGATATTCAAATTTAAAACACTCAAGAATTAGGTTACTATCTAAATTTAATTTAATTTATAAAAAATATGAAATTAAACATTTAAATGTAGGATTTAAAGTGTGCATTTAAATTATTGTCCAATCATGCTCATCTACTCCCACATTTTGTTGTCCAGGTGGTATAGTTGTTTCATCTTCTTGACCAAAAGTTTGACCTGCTAATTCCTAGAATTTAAAATAAAGCAAGTTTGAAATAAGTTAGAATTTATTTAGCATATAAAGACCTAGAAATTGCACATAGAAAATGTAGTAAAGTTTAGGACCTCAAAATGTGTGGATGGCTCATGAAATTGTCCCTAACTAGCAACCTGACCAATGGTCACACTCCTATCATCCTGCACTTGCATATATGGGTGCATATATAAATTTATATAAACTCAAAAAAGAAACTTAGTACAAATTTAGTACATTTTTTTAAAACACACACCAGGGAATACTCAGGCATAAAAACTGATGATGGAGGATCAGTGCAAGAAACACCTGAGCCATGTGGTCGGTCAGACATGGGAACTACCACGTGACTTGAGCCTCACTGCAACAATAGTGTTTCACGTACATGTACATATAGTTATTTATTTATTTATACACTTGTTAATTTAAAATATAATATAGATAAGTTTCAAGAAGAAAATTTAAACTAGAATTAGATACATATGGTTTTAGGGTTAAGATATATTGGTTTACCCCGTAAGGTGTGCCAATCTCTATAGCTGTCGATGCAAAACTTAATGTATCAAATCGTGATGTGGCCCTAGAGTGACTTGAGATCTATACAACAAATAGTTCACAATTTATTTATTAATTCATTCAATTATTTATATAAATTTTGATACGTTCAAATTATGCACTTGAAATATTTAATAGAATGTGGTCAATGTACCTATGTAGGATTATCATCTGAATATAGTTTGTAGCTGCATCTGATGTGGATGTAGGAGTAGGACCATAACATGGTTGATTACAATTTGTACACAAATGTACTCCTGACATGCCTGAGGCTCTATGATGAGATGCATCAACTCCTCCATGATGCTCTCCACCACTGAATTCATCTACCATGTGGGCAGCTTGTTCAGTGAGATTGCCCGAGAGTCTACTCAATGTTCCTAATGTCGACAACACTACCTGGTGTTGAATAGGTGCAAGAATCATGGGAAAAATAGGAGAAACCATAGGAGCAGAAGGAATGGGTCGATTGGGATCAACTCATGCCCTTGGCCTGTGTTGTGGCATGCCACCACCAACACCCTGGAATTCTCTCATATCAAAATAATTGGGTTTTTGACCCAATTAAAACTCCACCCATAATTTTCTCAAAAATATAGTGGTACCTCATAATTAGCATGTGGTGGGTGATCAAACACCATCCACCACCAATCCCAAAAATGTATCAAAATCGCCTCATGCCTACACCACTTAATTGATATTCTTTTTTTTGTTGTAGGTATAGGTTGATTCGTTTTCAGGTGACGAAAAATGGGGCTAATGTTTGTTTTGTTATGTGAAGATCATGGATGTCTTTATATGAAAGACCATCCACATAGAATTGCCTCCTCTCCTCTCACCAAAGGTGAAATCTATTTAGGTTTGCATCAATAGACCTAACAGAATTGTGAGGCCTACATTTTTCATTTCCGTTCATGTGACTATTTACCTTACTATTGCTGATACTTTTCTATTTGTGGGACTGTCGATCCCAGATTTCTGAACTATTAGACTTTATTATGTTATAGGAAAACTAATTGGGTGATGTTAAATAGATTCTCTATATTAAAGAAAAACTAATTGGGTGATGTTAGTTAGAAAATTGTTATGTGATTTCCTTTATGCTTAAGAGAACTTGTGGTATTTTATGGGAATGCATGTTTTAAATTGCTTCGACTATGATATTTATATGTGGAATTAACTTTGCAATTGAGTGCATAGGTATTCTAACAATCCAAAGATACTGGAGATCATCCCACACCTTATGTTGTAATCCCTTGTGAAGCTGATCTGGTTTGATGACAAACCAAGATCAACTCTGTGTTTGATGTAATGTTGTAATGTTAATTTGCATGAGGTTAAATGGGTTAGGTTTACCCTCTTTTAATTTGAATTATGATGTGTTGTAAGATTTGTCTTTGAATTTCATTTTTAAATTTTAAATTATTTTGGAGACCCTTTTCTTGTGTTTTAACTTGACCCTAGGTTATACCCCATGGGTCTAGGGTCCCTTTTGACTTGGGTAACCCTTGGTAAACCTTTGTATGGTCACCTTAACTTCATACTGAAGTTAAGTGATGAATTTTGAGGCATGGGAGGGAAAGGATGAGTGGTACCAACACTCAAGCCCATCCCTTTTCAATTCCCAAGGCTAAAGATGACTCCAAGATCCACCAATTGTGGAGGACTTGACTTCAAGTCTCTCTCACAATTGGTGAGAGTCCCCATGGAGTTGTGTGGTATTTCATGAGAGAAAAGGAAGGGGAGACATGTGTCACCCTTTCCCTCTTCAACTCCCCTTTTCTCTCCCATGTGTTGGAGAGAGGACATGTGGTAAGGGGTGAGGGAGACTTTGGGGATGGGTGAGTGACATGTGTCAACACCCATCCCTTGGGACATGCTAGTGGTTGGGAGGAAGAGTGAGGAGGTGACAAGTGTCACCTCCCCATTCCTCTAAGCTCATTTATTGGGCTTATTTTAATCCCACTTGGGATAGGGAGAAAGGTTGTTGAATTTTTGAGAATTTTTCATTATTGGAAATTGTTTTTGGGAAAAAGGACAGAGGGAGTTTGGTGGCTTATGTTGGAAGAGATTTTAGAGGAGCTCTACATCAACTTCTTCCATATTAGGGCTTTATAGGTTGGTTTTCAAGGCTAAGGCCTTCCCCTTGTATTTTCAATTTGCTTGCATGATGAATGTGTGAGATGTATTTTGCTTGTGTTGTATTTTGTTATGTGGGTAAATATTTAGTAGGGTGTCAAAAGAGCCTCTCCCACTTACGAGAAAATGCTCATCAAGTGTGGGGTAGGGGAGGAGTGATCCTCCTCAAGTTCATTACCTTGTTTTGGGATATTGAAAGCTTTGAGGACATTTTATGTGTTTTTGAGTAATTTGTTATATGGCTTGAGAGCCAAAATATGAACTCCTTTGGAAATTTTGTTTATCATGTTGTCTTGAGGCCATGAGAAAAGTTGTGTTGAGATATTTTGAAGGAGTGGCACTCTAGAGTTGAGTGTGTCCACTCTCCTACCCCTTTTTAAACTCACTTTGGTTGAGTTGTGTGTTGTAAATATCCATGGGTGTAATTTAGTGTTTTTGAGATGTTTGTTTATCTTGTTGTGAAGTGGATTTGAGTTCCCTAAGTGTGTGGATGACCTCCCTAGCTCGGGGGTGACCCTCTTGAGGGTCTATGGTAGGGAGGAGAGCAGGATGTGTGGTGTTTCTTTCCCTTGTGTGATATGCAGGTTTCATGGAGCTTAGTGTGAAGTTGAAGAATTTACTAGACTTGGAAAATATTTTATTTTTCTTTACTCTTAAGGCTCTTAAGGAGAGCTTGGTCTTATTAAGAATTTTCTTCCTTGTTGATTTCCAAAGAGGAGAACTTCTCTCTCTCTCTCTCTCTCTTGTTGTAAAATTTTGTTTTCTAAGATGTGAGAAAACCTCTTCCATTCTATTGATAATTATAGTTTGTTTATTTAAAGTTTACCATTTATGAAATGAAGAAGGTTTGTTATAATTTATTTCATTGTATGACCTAATGGAAATATCAATTTTGATAACTTATGAAGTTGTTTTTGTGACAATATGAAAGTGTAATTTGTTATTTGGGAAAGAAAGAAAATTGGTTATAATTGTATTAGAGGCTTTTAACTAATGGCAAGTATATTTATCTATCTCCTTTAAAAATGAGTAGAAACAAATCATATAATGAGTATTTTTTTTTAATAAACTCTTGCTTTATAAGAAATTGGAATAAACAAAATACATACCTTGCTTATTTTCTTAAAAGGAAATTGAAGAAAAATATATAGTTAAAAGAATATATAATTATATTAATATGTGTATTTTCCTTTCTTAGAGTGAATGTGCTTACATGAATTTTTAAAATAGAAAACTGAGTTTATTATTGTTGCTTATACACTTGTGATTTCATTATATACCTATACCTATATGTATATGTATATGTATATATATATATATATATATATATATATATGTATTTCATTTTCCTGTTAATTTTCCCTTAAATAAACAACTGTGTTTTTGGAATAGAACTGTGATAATATATATATATATATAATTTTTGTTTATAAAAAAACTTATAAAAAAAATATATACCAAATTTTGAGGGACTGTGTTTTTTACAGTCACTGGAAAATGAAGGAGGGACATATTTAAAATAAAAAAATAAATTTACAAAGATTGGTGGGGGATCAAACCCCCCACCGTTGATAATACAAAGGGTGTGGGGAGGGGGCGGAGCCCCCACCCATACCCCACTAAGTGGGATGTGGGTGGGGGCTCCGCCCCCTCCCCACACCCCCATCTGCCGCTGCCCCGTTAATCCCCTCTGCACAGGCCACGCCTCGAACACTGTACTCCCCGTAGACCCCACACTCCCCTCTAGTTTTGAACCCCGCACCCCCCCTCTTTGCAGTCCACTCCCCCTTCACCGCCGTGACCTCCCTCAGCCCGCGGCCCCTTCACACAGAGCCACTCTCTCCACCGCCGCTGCCTCCTTCGACCCTGCCACAAGCCACAAAAAAAGATGTTAGGGTTTTCAATATGTCATTCAAAGGAAAATATGAAATAAACAATATGCATAGGTTTTATAAAGAAACCTAATTTTGTATCTCAATAAAATATTAATAAATATATATATATATATATATATATATATATATATATAACAAATATTTAATAAGAATATATATATATAATAATTCTATTTATAGGAAAATGGGTTTTGGGGTTTAACAATTTTCACAAATGAAATACCAAGAAAATGAAAAGAAAAAAAATATACATATATTTTAATAAAAGAAAACCTAGAGATATAAATACAAATATATATATATATATATATATATATATGCTTATTTGCATTTATATCTTTATAAATAAAATTAAGCCATCATATGCATTTCATATGTGGCCATTGTAAACTCAACTTGTAGATTGAGAAGACATCCAATTGAGAAAATGAGAGAAAAAGAGAAAGAAAGATCAAAGTGAAAACAAAGAGGAGAAAATGCATGACCCTTTAGAATAGGGTTAAGAGTACTAATTAAGATTGAACATTTTGTTAAACCTAATTGGGGGTAAATTAATTATCAAAATTAATTCAAACGTTGAATTAAACCTAGAGCGGAAACCTAGTGGACTTCATCATGTGAAGTTAGTAAGTCTTGTTTAAGTGATCTGATCTACCAAGAAATTAGGAATAATGTAAAGGATGCAGTGATAACTCTGATTGATACAGAACTGATCTACCAAGAAATTAGGTATAATGTAAAGGATGCAGTGATGACTTTGATTGATAGAGAATGTGAAAGAGAGCAAATTAAAATTAATTTTCAAAGAAACGAGAAGGAGAACAAATGTTCAAGCTTTGTTGAAAATGCCAAAATTAGAAGAAGAACTAATTAATATTAAAATTTAGAAAATGTGAAGGAGAACAGATGATCAAACTTTGTTGAAAAATGTGCCATTAACTTAATCAACTCTATGAGTGAGATGTAAGAAATTTAGTAACCCAAATCAGGAAACCCCTTGATCAGAATAGTGTTAGTACAATAAACCCCACTCACTCCTGTGAGGTGTTATATTGCCAGATTTTCCTAGAATTTAGGGTTCAATAGGTTAGTAAGATTAACCCTTGTAGCAGTGTTAACAGCATCACAATGACCCCCTTGTTAGCCTTCTTGTGTTTGGGTATGCGCATGTGTGTGTATTACCCCGCTGACAACTGTATTGTTTACGCCTTAAGCGTACGCCATCAAGCATGCTTATGCATGCGAAGGGGTTTCTAGGGAAGCGTAGGAAATTTTTTTATGTTTCGTGTCATGACCACATGACAAATGTTGACATGACATATGTGATGCATGTTGTGACTGCACGGGAAATGTGGGCATGACAAGAATCAATAATGGTTTGCATCAAAGATGTAAACCAAACCACATGAGGAGGCATCAAGTGAAGTTGATTATTAATCAAATTAACATTTTCCTCAATTGCATTAATATTTTCATTAATACTTTGCCGCAATTGGACCTCATCAAGTGGAGGGGGTGGGGGGTTTTGAGGTGGAGGGGGTGTGGGGTTTTGAGGTGGAGGGGATGGGGGATTTTGAGGTGGAGGGGATAGGGGTTTTGAGGTGGATCACAAGGTGGGGGGTTTTCATAAAAAATGTCATCTATTAAAAATTCATCTATTGTATGGTCATCCATTAGATGTCTCCTATAAATTTCCAAATACATCCATATGAAAAAGTTACAAATGTATAATTTCACAAATATATACATATTGAAAACTTACAAACAAATATCTATAAATTTAAACTTCATCTAATAGATCTGTAAATGTAAGTTTAAAATATCCATGAATTTAGAGAGCAAGTAATACTTGAAAATTACATGCACAAGTACAACTAGTCAAGAAAAATATGGACCTGATTGTTGATCTCTAGTAAGTTATATACATTTTTACTATTTGTTAGATCATTATGATTATTAATTTAGATAATAGGTGATTATTTTATTATTAATGTATTCTTTATATCGAAACCCCTACAACTTTGGAAAATTAATAAGCTCAAATGATTGGGTTGTTGAAACTTTACATTTCATCATAGACACAATTTAATGTATTATATTTTCCATCAACGGGACTTGATTTGACAAGGACATTAAATATATGTGGATTTATGGATTTTGATTAGATAGTAGATATGTACCCAATAGGATTTCTACAGCTCTCCTTCTATTATTTATTCATACAAATTTCTAAATGTTGTTTTCTATGTAATTACTCTTCTAAAATTTGTGTAGATTAGAACTTTAACCCTCTTCTTTTAAGATCTAGTAGGAATATTTTGATTTTTTTTCATTCGTTTCATCAGGGCCTAGCTATCTTATTAGATCTATGGGAGAATTAAGGACTAATTCATATTAATTTTTGTTTGAGTGGGAGTTTTGTTGCAATGAACCATTTTTAGGAGATACATATGATAAGTGCTTTTAGAATAGAGGCGGAGAGGTTTAATGGAACCAAATTTGACCTTTGGAATCTTAAGATGGAGTATTTACTTGATAGAGATCTATGGGTTGTAGTTGTTGAGACCAATAACATTTTAGCACAAAAAGATGAAAACTAGTAAGTTGATGAAAGAAAGACAAGGAGCCTCTTTCACCTTTACCTCAAAATTGAATGTTTATGAATATTTTAGGACAAACAAATTGCAAGAAGCCTAAGTAGGTTAAGTTAGGGAATTTGTATTACACAAATTCCTTTGTCAACAAGATTTTCATACAAAATAATATTTGTTCTTTAAATATATGGGTGATGGTGATTTAGTAACAAAGAACCTAAATTAGTTCAACAAATTAGCTAGTTGGAATTTGTAGATGTGAAAATGGATGAGGAGGATCAATGCATAAATTTATTGTATTCTTTCCCTAATAGTTGGAGGAATCTCATGATGGTGAATAGTAACAATGTCTCAAAGTTAAGCTTGATGATGTGGTGGGTTTGTCACTTTCTAAGGAGATAAAGTAGTAAAAATTAAATTCCATCAATGATCTTTTGTCTATGAGAACTCATCCTAAGGATATAGAGAGGGACATGAAAAAATACAAGCATGCTAGAAGTCTATGGGGGGATGTTGGTCTCATTGAAAATTGAATGTCAAATGTTGGAAGTAAGGAAATATTAGGAGCATCTAGAGACTACAACTTGGAGAAGAAGGCAAGGAAACATAAATAGATGATGATATAGACTCAAGGGCCTCCAATGATGATGTTGGTGATACTTTTTTTGTACATCCTTTTAAGCATGCACACAAGGGTGCATGGCTTATTAATTATAAAGCCTTTTCTCATGACTCCCAATTAGGAGTCATTCTTGGTTTATGAGAGCTTTGATGGTGGACATGTGTGTATTTAAGATCTAGTAGGTAATGTATATGTTTCTAACCTAGTTGGTGGCACATAGAGTTGGTTATGAAAAAGATAGGCACATCATGCATTTGTAAAGAACCCTACATATTTAGCATACAAACTAAGCACATTGATCTATGTCATAAGTTATTATGTGTGACATAATGGAGGATAGTTCATGGTAATGCAGTTGAGAAGGTGGATGCCTATATGAATTTGGTGTAGCTAAATTTTCAAATAAACTAAACTCAAGTATATAAATTAACAATTTTAGAGATGTGATAGATATCATATTGCCACAGTACATAATAAAAGTATACCCAAGCTTCAAGATATAAATGTGTGTGAGTTTTTCCTTGATGTTTCGGATCATACTCACACATAGTTAAATCTTGAAGCTTGGGTCTACATTTTAGAGATACTTTTGTTAATAGTTTTAGGGTTTATAGTTTAATTTCAGGGTTTATAGAAATTATATTTTTAGGGTTTATAACTTTTAGTTTTAGGGTTTATGAACTTCATAGTTTTAGGGTTTACAATTTCAAGTTATAGTTTCACTTGTTTAGTTTTAGGGTTTATAGTTTCAAGTTATAGTTTCACTTGTTTAGTTTTAGGGTTTATAATTTGGCTTTTAGGGTTTATAGTTTAGGTTTTTAGGGTTTATAGTTTAGGTTTTTAGGGTTTGAAGTACAACATGGTTTTAGATTTTATCAAAACATACAATCACAAAAAAACATAAAAATCTAATTTTACTGAAACCCTAATTTTCATTTTAATCCTATAATCACAAAAAAAAACATAAAAAAAAGTTAAAAACTAGAAAACAACCAACATGGAGGAGCTCAGTAGTGACGAGGTGGATGGAGGAGGTAATAAGGAAAAAAATCTCTGGATTTGTCCTGGCAGAGGCTTCAACAATGCGTACCCATTTTTGCTCTGTCATTGTTACTGTCACTGTTGTTGGAGGGAAATGAGCCCACATGCCTTTTTTCAAAAACTATATACACTTTGAAAATGGGTACCTGTTTAGTAATGAGTGCCCGTTATGTAACAAGCACCCAAACCTAAATGGGTACCCATTTAGGCTCGGGTACCTATTACTGAATGGGCACCCGTTACTAAACGGGTACCCGTTTAGCTTCGGGTGCCCATTCCTGTCAAGAATTTTTTTTCTCCACGCAACTTCCCCTACATGTGGACTGAGTTTATTACTTTTACCCATAAGCATGTTTCTCCATTGGTGAATAGTTGAGCTCATGAATCTTTAGAACATAGCTCATGAAAGGTATTGGAGATTCAATCCCTTCTTTGTTTTGCTACACCAAGATGGCAGATAAAGTTGCTCTGAAGTATAATTGCACATGATGAAGTCTTTAGGATAGTCTGGGTAGACTAAGACTAGAGCATGAGCAATTACCTCCTTTATGTCATGAAATGTAGCTTTCCCTTCCACATTCCAATAGAAGATTGATTTTCCTTTCATGATATCCATTCTATGACATGTCTTCTCAGCAAAGTTAGGAACAAATCTTTGTAGGAAAATTACCTTACAAAAGAAGGAATGTACAATTGTTTTGCTTAAAGGTAGCGTAAGACTCTAAATGGATTTGATCCATTCAAGATCAATCTTGGTACCTTCCTTAGACACAATTTGCCCAAGAAGTTTACCTTTGGTAACCCCAAAAATGGATTTCTTGGGATTGAGAGATATTCCATGTTGATGGCACCTTTCAAGCACTTGTTGTAAGTGATGACAATGATCTTGACGGTTCTTAGAGAATATAGTCAAATCATCAAGGTAGACTACAATGAACTTACCCATCTCATCATGGAAAGCCAGGTTCATCACCATTTGAAAAGTGGCACCAACATTGATCAACCCAAAAGGCATTCTGTGATATGCAAAGGTGCCCAATGGAGTAGTTAAGGTAGTTTTGTGTTGATCATCTTCGCACACCTCCACTTGATTGTATCCTAAAAATCCATCTAACATAGACAACATTTCTGAACCAATCATTCTTTGTAATACTTGATCCATTACCAGCAAGGAGTGATTATCCTTTAGTGATGATTGATTCAGATTATAGAAATCCACACAAATGCAGATTTCTCCATTCTTTTTTCTCACTGAAACAATGTTAGCTATCCATGTTCAGTGGTGGATAGGAAAAATAATTTTAGCATTCAACATTTTTTGGATCTCAGCAAGAATGGTACTTGAGATTTTTGGTTTATACTATCATTGTTTCTACTTATGAGGCAGAGAGCTTGACTTGAGAGGAATCTCATGCTGAACCTCCTTGGGGTAGAAAGACTTCAAATCATCATATGAATATGCTAGCACATCGATGTACTACCACAGAAGTGCTACAAACTTTTTCCTTTCCTCCAACAAGCAACATTTCCCAATATTCACCATTTTAGGATCACCTTCTGTACTGAGATTGAATTGCTCAACCTCTATAGATGAATCTAGTCTAAACTATTGTTATCATTTGATAAAGTGATCATGCTTATCAAAAAGTTTCTCTAGAGAAACCAAACCTTTGGGAATCTTATTCCCTTTAAGTTGCATAATCTCTTCGCTAGTTTCTTGATTTACCTTAAAGATTGATTATTGAAGAGTAGAGTCACTCCCTTCAAAACATAAATCACTAAAAAAATTTCCCTTCTCCAAAAAGGTGATGATTTGGTCATAACTATTGAAAATTTGCTAATGATTGGTATTATCAGGAATTTTTGGTCGAAATACTAATTCAATGGTATACTTACTTCCCTTGAAATCCTTGTGAGCAACCATGAGAGTGGTTGATACAGCCAAAGAATCCACCCTCTCATTGTATTCCCTTGGGACTACAAATATGTTAAAGGTATCAAAATCTTCAATGCAATCCCAAACATGATTGCGATAATGCCTTAACCTTTCATTCTTTGTCTGATACAGATTTCTCACCTAATAAACAATCAGCTCAGCATAACCTTGCACATGAAGATTCTTAATTCCTTTCTTCTATGCAAAATCCATTCCTGGAAACAAAGCTTCATATTTAGTAGTGTTGTTAGTGTGATCACAATGCAACTTGAAAGAAAAGGGGAAGATCTTTCCTTCTAGGGATATGAGAACTATCCCCATTCTAGATCTGGTGGAAGAACAACTGACATCGAACTCTAAAGTCCAAACATCATTTGAAATTCCTACTTTGATAGTTTCAAAATCTGGAATCTCTTCATTTGAAGAGGATGATTCATCAGTTACCTGACCTTTAGTTGGAACATCATCCGATGACTTAGGAACTTCATCGATTGTCAAGAAATAGGTGCCCATTCTAAAGGACTCAAAAAGAATCTGAGCTTTTGGATCCTCAAACTTTGTCATGGTGTACTTAGCTTCCCTTTCTAGAAGAAGTTTCTGCATAACACCTTTGATAGGTATTCTGTCCTCAGACCAAGCCATGTTGATTTCACCACCAATATCCTTGCAAAAGTTTTGTCCCAACAATATTCCATATGAAGCTAGGACATCTACTACAAGAACCATCATCTTTATCCTCCTATCATGAAAAGCAACTATAGACACCTAAATTTGTCCCCAAATTTGTCCATGTCTTGCAACACCTTGTTAAAACATTATTAAGACATCATGTAGCATTTTGTCCTAATCTCACTCTAATTCAACTTAATTCCATTAGCCAATTAATTAAATAAATTTTATTTATTTAATTAATTTCATATTCATAATCTCACTTTCAAATTAATTAAATAAATCTTATTTATTTAATTAATTTTCTAACTAATATCCCAACTAATTCAAATAAAATATTTGAATTAGGTCCTCACCTCTCACCACATTCCAACACTTGTTTGTCTCTCAATTGAATAATGTGTGGTAGTACAACTTTCAATTAATATCCTTCACATGTACAACTAATAAGAGTTTTTGTGTACACAGTCACACATGAGCTCTATCTTCCTTTGTACACTTGTCACATGACTACAAATCCCTTAAAGAGTGGGAATAACTAATCAATCCTAGCCATCCACATCATTCATTTAGCCTCTCAATCTCAACCATCCATTCCAACCAATCCTTAACTATAAATCTACCCTCAACCAAGCCATTTGGGGATCCACCTTTCATGCATCCCTATGCTGTCAAAATCATTCTTCAATCTTTCATCCATCATCTTCCATCTATCATCTTCATCCTAATGTTATGCTACAGAATTGAGAAACTAACATATCAAATCAATTGATCAATCAATCTTGTATGCATCTATCATTCTATCTATGTAAGGTATTGAAGATTTGGATTAGGTAATGCATTGTATTGTTTTATCATTTTCATTTTATCCAAATTTTTCATGTACACAGCAACAAATACAAACTGGGCATCTTTGATGTACCCTATGAGGGGCACTTGCTTGGTTTCTATTGAAAAGCAATAGCCAAAAGTCTTTGTCAAAGCTAATCCCAAAGCATTACCTCCTTTGGCTAGCATCACAATATCAGAGGCACTCGAATCAATGATGGAATTACTAAGTTTATGACCATTGGCAAGTAAGGAAATATAGAAAGATTCTATTTCCTAGGAGCATATGAAGGAGTTGCACCAATATTACTTTGTACAAGCTTTGGTTTAGGAGAAATAGGTGCACTTGTGGAAGAGTCTTGACCAGAATGGGCTCCTTTGCTTTTGACACACTTGGCCAGTGTTTTAAATTGTTCATGGTTGGCTTAAAGATACTCAACCTCAGACATTTGGATTTTTGTCTTCTTAGTATGATCTATAATGTCAAAATCTTGGTAGGCAAAAGTTGAAGAAAATGAGGGATTTTCACTTAGGGGTTTTAGATTTTGTGCAGTGGGTCTAGATATAGAAGAAGTAGGAGGATAGGGTGTAGTTACTTATTTGTTTCCTACTATGTCCTTTGGCTGAACTAGTAAAGGGGTTCCCCTTTTAGAAATTGTGATCACCAGACGTGGTTCATCCTTTGAATTGGCTCTATCAACCTCCTATTGATGATTCATCTGATTTTGAGAGTGGGTGAAGGCAACATAAGATTCACCATATGTAACTTCTTCTTGTTTGACCTCTTCTTCATAATTCAAAACCCTGATGTTAGAGTTACCAGCTATTTCTACTTCATCCTCCGTGAAGAGATTAGCACCATCTTCTGAGATATATTCTAATTGTGGAAGATAATCTTGTTCAGATTCAAAAAAGCCCATTGCACCTCCAGCGAGAGGCTTCCTTGTGTAGGGGGAAGCCTATTTTGATTCTCATTCCTTGTAGCATTGTTGGGATAGTTAGAAGCATTGGGATATGTCCTCCTTGGAATGTCCTTGTAGGAATAAATAGAGAAACCTTAAGACATCTACTTCTTGAGGGCTATCAACTCATTAGCTAGCTTCTACACCATAGGATCTATGGTGGTAGAAGAAGGTGAAGTTGAAGAGGGATTTCCTCTGGGATTGATTGAATCTTTAATCAATTTTCCTTCTAGGATTAAATCATCCTCTACTTCGGTAGCCAAACTTTGAGTAGCTGCAAGATTAGATGGGGCTGCTCTTCATAGAAGAAAATTCACTTTAGACAATTGAGTGTTGACGAAGAAATGCTTCAAGTTCTCATCTGTGGGTTGTGCAACAATTGGGATTCTATTCTTTAGTTTATTGAACTTTACCATGAACTCACACATGGGCTCATGTGGTTCCTTTTTCATTTGAGTGAGCTAGGCCAACAAAGCATGAGCATCCTCTGCTAGTTTGAATCTCTTTTCAACCTTGGTTCAAAATGTAGCCCAACTAGTGATACTTCCAGCTATGAGATGGTAAAGCCAATCAGTGGCCACTCCTTTGAGTGTTTCTACAAATAACCTCATAGACACATCTTCATGCTCCACTCCAAGAACTCCACATGCGATGTAGAATATGGAAATGTGCTCATCTGGGTGTTATTTACCATCACCATAGAACTTAGGAAAGTTCTTTCATGACCCACTAGGTAGATCATGCACTGACGATGTCAAACTCAAGGGACCAAAAACATTTCCCCATGGTCTTGGGGCAACCATTCTACCTGGGTTGAGTGGGTCAATAACAAACCCTTGTAGTGGTGTGATAGACAAGACCCTATGAGCATTGAAAGCTTCATTTGGTAGAGGAGATCTTACGTTGGTAGGAGCAAAACTCCTTGTACACTGAAGAGGTATCCTCGCACATGTAGGAAAAAGATCAAAATTGTGCTTTTGTAATAATTCAAATGTAGGATCTATGAGTCCTTGTGCCCTTCTACCACGAATATAACTTTTTCCTACAATATTGTAAACTTAACAAGAAAGAGAGATCAACAACAACAAAATAGTTACAAACAATAAGGTACTAGTGTACTTCAACCAAATGTGTGAGGCTCTTGGTTGCATGTCCAGGTCCCCAATAAAGTCGCCAAAAACTTCTCGGTGAATATTTTGTTATCAACAAATTGATGAAAAAATGGTTATATCAACCACAATATGATGAGATAAAATCTCTCCTCTTAGAAAGGGGAGGCTCTCTTCTTGTTGCTAACTATGATCAACAAGTAATTAACTATGATTATTTACACTAAAACTGTCGCATGGATGTTTCCATATCATCCAATTCTTTTTTTCGGAATTGATGTTCACTTACAAAATTATAACAAAACCCTTTTTGATGCTTACAATATATGATAAACCATAAAAAATACCTATTGGAGCAACAATAACTAATATCTAGATTAGCTAAACATAAGAGTAATTGAAATGATACCAGGGTGTGTCAACAATAAGAAACCTAGAAACACCCAAAGTCTTTTGTTGCTCCTTATGGTAATTGGAAAATTAATAGGTATGGAATAGAGTGTCATCCAAAGTCTTCATTGTATGCCAAAAGAAGATTAAACAATCTCAGATGATAACTTGCAACCCAAAGTCTTTCAAGTCACCTCCAATCACGAACATAAGACACAAAACTAAAAGTTATATCGCAGCCCAAAGACTTCAAAATCAGGAATAGAACACCTTTAAAATTATTTAGGTCCACACCATGATTCAATCAAATGTGCAAGAAAATGCAATGGAAAAGACATAAGAACATTCCCAATACACCACAAGCTTGTTCCAAGACAAAGATTGAATGCCCACTTACTTTTCTTATATTGATTGAATAAGATTTACAATTTGAACACAACGTTTCAATATGCTTTTCAATGCGGTAATGTTTCACTTCAATAGCTAAAATATAATATTTACAAAAGATCTCCTCTTATTTATAGAGGGAAGCTACATGCAAAAATACGAAAGTAACAACTACTTTGACTTATTCAAGATAGAGTCCAATTTTGTTTGGGACTCTGTACTTCTCCTATGTGAAAATTACATATTTCAAAAAGACATGTAGGATGTCATTTACATAAAACAAAACTAAATATAAAAGCTTTGAAAAATAATCTAAGTGTTTGAAGACACAGGAATTTCTTCCTCTTTGTCCTTCTCCAAAAAATCTTCGTATCTCTTCAGGGCCGCTAGGACTTCATTATCGTCCAGTCTTGATGTGTATCTAGAGATGGTAAGGACTCTTTTTATGGAGTCCAATATGGTGATAGGCCCACTCTTGTGCCTATTCAAGATCCTTTGCACTTGTCTAGAATTACTTGAAAATCCACTAACTTATCAATAGAAGCCAATGTGAAAGCGTTTTCCTCTATCTCTGTGTGCACTAGTGTAGTGAATTCTTGGACAACTGTATCCATAGGGATGGTTTTCTGACTATCATCTAACATCTAGAAATGAACCTCATGAGGTTCTGAATGACATCTTTCTTATTTATCATCACCTCCTTGTATTCCACAAACATTTTTCTATTGGGGATCACCCTGTGTTCAATCAACACTTCTAACTTGAAATCTCATAGCTTGGTCCATGTCTCAATATCTTTCTCTACTAGATGTAGATCTTGTGAAAGTGTATCAAGTGTCTAGTTCACTTCTGCCTTTACTTCACCTAAGTTATTGTAAAGTTTGATAGAGGACTTTATCAATTGAGTGCCTTGGGCCAATAGTCTCTCTATCTAGGCATTGACTGCCTGACCTTGAGTGCCAATATTTGTAGCCTTTTGAATGTCTTCTTCATCAACACATGTGTCAACTAGTTCTACTGGTTTTGTGGATTGGGCTACCTTCAGCAGAATGGAAGTTGATTGTTCTACTTGCATCTTAAGTTGATCGTTGATCAACTTATTTCTATCATACCTTTCAAGGAATGTAGCCAATGTTTCTTACAGATCCTCCTTAGAACTTTCATGTGTTTGATTACCAAGTTCTATCCTTGAGATGGCATAGTCAGAAGCTTGGACTTCTTCAATACTTTTGTCTTTTGGAAGAACAACCACTTTAGTATACTTATTACCTGATGGTTCAACAATCACCCTTGATATTGTTTCAGCCTTCTTTGCTGATTTTGGCTTTGCTAGAACTAGTTGGCCAAAATCAAAATCATTAGAGGATACAACTTGTTTCTTCCTCTTTGGTTTTTAAGACATCAACCAAGGGGGAAGAATTGATTAATCTTATTCTATTTCTGTTACCAAAGTTTGTGATGACAGGGTGGTAGTAATAGTGGGTTTTGAAATGGATGGAATAGCAGGTGGCACAAAAGTGGTAGTGACAATTGCTGGCATTTGAGTTAACACAGCAGTAGGAGTCATACTACTTGACACTTTAGGACTAGAAGTAGACATGAACTTATCAAAGTCCAACTAAGTAGTAATGAAAGTCTCAGTAATTGTTGATGACAAGTCTAATAGACTAGGCAAAGAAGAAAGAGAACCAAACATATATTCCATATTACCATGGGAAGGACTTTGAAACAATGACTCACTCATGGGTGAGGAAGGAGATGAATGAATAGTTTGAATATATATAGTAGGGTTAGTAGATACCACAAGTGGGGATTGTACTAACGAAATCATAGGAGGTGGGGAGGGTGGTATTACCTGAGAAGACTCCAACTTAGAGGTAACATGAGGGTCTTGTGATTCAACAATTTTAGGATTCTCTTCAATATCTACTTGATCATATGTTCCCTCTTTTTCTTCGCCTTTTCCTTTCTCTCCTCTGTTCTTGAAAAAAAATTCAGCTTCTTGTCAGAACTAGGAGCATCTTCTTTGTTCTTAGTTCTCATTTCCTCTCTCTTTCTAGAATCTCCTTTAGTTTGTTCTTCCTTCAATTCTGTCTTGAAAAGTTTTATCTTTATTCCTTTTCCTTCCAACCAAACATTAGTGTTTACAAGAATAGATTGAAACCTTTCCTTTATAGAAGTAGACTCCTTTTGTGACCATCGAATTGATGGAAGAGGAGTGTCAACAATTTTATTATCCATATATGAAGGGTCCAATATATCACCTTCTTCTTGCATGTCATCAGGAACATCAACAAGCTCAAAACTTCTGATTTACTCTAAGGTAAGCCAACTGTAGTCTAGCTTCCTTACCTCGTCATCAATTCTGCTCTTAGCCCATATATCTTCAATTTCATATATGTGAGTGTAGTTCCCCTTGAGTTTTTCCTTTATGCCCCTGTAATCAAAATTACTTTGTTTCTTATACATCTTGAGAGTTATCCATTGTATCTCAATTTCCATTGCCTTAGCTTTTGGAGTTGTCGATACTTTGGATCATCCAATGGTCACTAGGAACTTGAAAATAGACGTATGAGATTCTGCTTGTTTGTTGTCTATATTTATTATATATCTACATAATTCCATCATTATCAATTTGTCTCTTGGATACCTTGGTAACATATAGGGTTTCCCATTGAAAGACCCAACTCTAATATATGTAAAGGTTGGAAACTATAGAAATGTGCAACCAAACCTTTTCACCTGTTCTCATGTAACATCAAAAACTATTTTCTTTTCAAGATCCTTCTGAAACATACAAATGTACCTGTAAAAGAAGGCATCATTAACCCTTCTAAAATGCTTGATACTCTCTTTTAGGGTCAATTGTGGGTAGTACTCATACACTGGTATATTTCTTGTATCTCCAACTTAAGACAAGTCAGGGAAGGACCTCGTGCATGTAGAAACATATACCAAATATGAAGTCATATACAATTTCAATGAAGTTGATACCTTGCAAAGCTTTTCACAAATAGAATCACTAATTTGTTTACCCTATAATATCTGTCGATTGCTCTTCTTGATGATGACTATGTATTGGTAAATCCATTCTTGAAAAGTATTGAATGTTGGGAGTCCCTTGACTCTACTCAAAAGAGTAATCAGATCACTTACATCTTCATTGAACTCACTCTGAAAGATGTTTTTAGGCCACCTTGCAATAGTAGGCTTGGGAGTCTTGAGCCACCAAGAGTTGATAATTTTCTTACACTTCTCCATGTTTTTGTCATAATGATCTTGTGTTGACTCCATGGTTATATCTGAATATTCTTCAAAGTCAGGACATATAAATATCTTATCAAAGAACTCTCCATCCAACTTAATTACCACTTTACCATTAGCATCTTTATGCTCTTGCTCTCTTTGTCAAAATGAGCAGTTGTTGCCAAAACAAATTTTTGATTTTGATTTGATATTGGTAAAGTAGAAACCATGTGGGTACTACAATCAAGGATTGCCTGCATGTTTGATGCAACACACTATTTATTCAATCTCTCTAGGAATTCAATCATATCCACATGACCGATCTCTATGTCACTAATGTTGTCCACATTAGTTTCCATAGAGGACATAGGTATCACTCCTTAATACTTGAACTTCATGTTCATCTTCCTAGGAGAAGGCTCTGGCATCTGCTGAGTAACTACAAAATTAGTTTGAAGTCCTCCAGAGTTAGAATATTTTCATTCATCAGGAACTGTGCAATTTTAAATAAAAACTACACTTCTACATCTTGAAACAATGTTTGGTGTAGTTCGGAGAAAAATCTCTAAACTGCATGAGATAGATCACTTTGGATGCAAGTCAAAGAAAATTCTCTAACTTACATCTTACACTTAGTGCAAACATTATGCACTTCAGAGAAAATTCTCTAAAGTACACAGGGGATAAGTCACTTGGTGCACTTTGGAGAATTTTCTCCGAAGTGCATGAGGGTAAATCTTTTATGTGACAATTGGAGAAAATTGTCTAACAATTATATGGGGGTAAAACTTCTTTATGACTTTCGAAGAATTTTTTTCGAGAGTCACTTTTTGTTTTGTTTTGACTAGTTTGGTGTTAGGAGCTATTTGGATAATTTTCTCTAAATGACACCTTTTTGTTAAGCTTGTTTTGAAGGGTACAAGGGTGTTGTTTTGAGATTTTTCTCTGAACAACATTGGTCCATATGACTAGTTGTGTTGTTCAGAGAAAAATCTCTAACACTGGTCAGTGTTAAAAAAACAAAATGACATAGGAAGTAAAGAGTTTCATGGGTTTAAAATGATGGGTTCGATGATGTGGCTTAGAGATTATTCTCCAAGATGCATCCACAGTTAATACTAAGAGTTCGAACATATATGATGGTGACTATATTTAAACAACAATTGACAACAACATTCCTAAGATGTAGGGTTTGGAAAAATAGGAAAGTGATGCAAAAACAAATTGACATAAACATAAAACCACACAAACAAAAAGGAAAGTAGTAAAAATGACTCACCTATGATTGAAAGGTAGAAGGAAATCTGTAGACTAAATCTTGCACAAGCAAACAATCACACAGTGAACGAGATGCAAGGGGCTTCAAAAATGGTGAGGAGAAGAGTACAAAATAAATGTTAAAATGAAAATAACATAGGGTAAATACATATATAAATCAACATTTATTCATCATAAATGCCCGAGCATGCCAGAGAGGAATGCTATTGCAGGGAAATTTTCTGTAACTACATATGTAGTTGCAGAGAATTTCTCTGCAATTACATATGTTTAAAACTTAACAAAAATGCAGTGTCGCTGAAAAATAGGGACATTACATATGAAGGAAAATGGATGAGTCTAGAAAAACTTGATTTTTGCATTTTTCAAAAGGTGAAAACTAACCCAACTCAAAATGACTTTTTGAGGGGTTTGACCATGCATAACGCCATTCTAATTTTGCCTCGTTTTGCATGTATAGAGGACGTGTGCTATGAAATGGACAAGTTTCATAGGGGTTATCCGACAAATTAAGGTAAACTTTGAGGATAACAAGGATCAAGGTGCCATCAACCTTGTAAATCCGATGTAATTAATTACTCCTAATATTGTTTTTAAATCATTCATAAGGGATGAATTATTCACCAAGTAGTGATCTTTTTTCAGCCACATGTTTGATCCCAGTACCTAACGCATGTAGGTTATCTGGGGGGTGGAGAGGGATACCCCCTTTATAGGGTCTAGGGGTACCATTCCCCCAGTGGGGGGTCTGGGGGCAACACCCTTGTAAGCCACATTTAATATATAAATTACCATTGTAAATCTAGACCATTCATCATTAGATCATAGATCTGATGGTATAGGTTATGTTTGGGATTTTTCCTAGAAGGCAACACTCTTTTAATGACATAATCATATTATGGTTGTGTATGAGTATTACAGGTGTTGCTGGATTGAAGACTGAAGAGGAGATTGATAGTGTTGTATTGTAAATTCTATTGAAGTTAATATAGACTAGTGCAACTCTTCTTGTCAGAAGTTTTTTTCTCAAAAGGGTTTCTCCACGTAAACACTATGTTATGTATTTGATCTTCTATTTTGTTATTTCTTTGTGTTGATTTCATACCATCTCTATTTTGGTTCTGCACAGTTAAATATCTATATTATACTTTTAATCAGTTTTCCATTGATAGTTGTTTACCTTCAATTCTAACATTTGGTATAAGAACCTGGCTACTTTTGTGTCTTGGGTGGAAGTGTGAGGGTTTTTTGAGCTATAGTAGGAGTTCTAGTTGAATTTATTTTACAAATTTGTGTAGAAGACATGGCTACATCCTTATCCTGATTAGACATCAAAAAATTCAATGGAATGGGTTTTGAGATGTGGAAGCTAAAAATGGAGGATCTCCTTGAAGAAAGAGATCAATGGTTGGCTGTGACAAAAGAGAATAAATCTGATACTATTAGTCAAGATGAGTGGGACAAGATGGATAAAAAGGCACAGGGTAAAATCTTGTTACGCCTTGCAAACTTTGTCCTGTTGAATGTCTATACTAAGAAGACTACACATGCTTTAACGAAGTGCTTGGGTGAAATCTATCAATCCAAAAGCCTAGTAAATAAAATATATCTCAAAAGAATGTTATTTTCCCTTAAAATGAAGGAGGGTAATTTGATAGTTTAGTACTTGAATACATTTAATTTGATTCTGAGTGACTTAGCTATTGTAGATGTTAAGATAGATGAGGAAGATAAGTGTATTATGCTTCTTTGTTCTTTGCTTGAGTCACTATCACAGGAAATGAGGAAGGCTATGGATAGCTTGGTGGATGCTCTTAATGTTAGGGTGAGGTCTAAGGAAAGAGGACCAAAAGGAGATTAGAAGGGGCCTAAGGAATCAAAAGGTCGGTCTAAAACTCCAAAGAAGAAGAACAAACTTAAGTGTTAGAACTATGGTAAGAGGGGGAATGTGAAGAAAGAATGTAGAAACCCAAAGAAATAGTGGGATTCCTCTACTGAAAAGTCCTCAAATGTAGGTGATGAATTTTTACTTTCTGCATGTAATGTTATGTCTAATGAAGAGTGGTTTATTGACTCAAGTTTCTCGTATCATATGACTCCTCATGAGGAATGGTTCTCCACATATGAGAAATATGATGGAGGTAATGTTTATGTTGGGGATAACTCTAAATATCTAATTGTTGTTTGGGGAAAGGTATAGTTGTGTTTAGTGAAGGGAGGATTAAAACCCTCCCTAGTGTTTTACATATTCCTGGATTGGCTAGAAATCTTATCTTTGTTTCGAAGTTGAATGATTTAGGAATGCATGTAACATTTAATAAACATGGTTGTAAATTAATCAAAGGAAGCTTGGTGGTATCCTGGGGAATAAGGATGGGAACTCTATTTAGGCTTGAGGCCACTATAGTTTGTAGATTCCCTAATGTAACTAAAACTGCTAAAAATACATGTATGTTTTGGCACCACAGATTTGGCCACATAAGTGAAAACATTTAAAAAAAAATATGAATAAAAAATTGTCAGATGGTTTCTCCTATTCTAATGAGCACTTTAATTTTTGTGAGCATTGTGTGTTTGGTAAACAGAACAAAAATTATTTTCCTTTGACAAGCAATAGAGTAAAAGAGAAATTAGAAATTATTCATTCAGATGTGTTTGAACCTATGGATAATTATTCTATTGGAAACTATCATTATTTCATTACCTTCATTGATGATGTATCTAGATTCACATGGATTTATTTTATGAAGCATAAATTTGAAGTTATCACTAAGTTTAAGGAGTTTAAAGTCTTAATAGAGGACAATTACGACTTAAGATAAAAATATTAAGGTCTAAAAATGGACGGGAATATTGCTCTAAGGAATTTAATGAGTTCTGTAACATGCATGTATCATAAGACAAAAGACAACTCCATATACACCACAACAAAATGGTGTTGCAAAAAGGATGAACTGAACAATAATGGAAAGAGCTATAAGTATGTGAAGTGATACTTAGTTGGATAAATACTTTTGGGTAGAATATGTGAGTACTGCTTGTTACTTGTTAAACAGATCTCCTTGTAAGGCTCTTGATTTGATACCTTATGAAGTGTGGATAGATAAGAAACCTTTTGTTTCATATTTAAGGGTTTTTGGATGTGAGGCTTTTGTTCATGTGCCTAACGAAAAGAGATATAAGTTGGATCAAAAAGCACATAAGTGCATCTTCATTGGATATGGTGAGAATGTAAAAGATTATAAGCTCTAGGATCCTCTAACAGAAAAGTTATCTTTTCTAGAGATGTGATTTTTAGGGAACTTAATTTTATTTATGATCTTGTACAACCAAAAGAAAAACATTTTAGGAAGAGGATAATGCAATTTGATTTACAAGAAGAAAATGCACACCAAGAAGAATAAAATGATGGATTAGGGATGGAGAAGAAGAAGATGATTCAAGTGAAAGTTCAGATGAGGAAGACTCTCTTGTTACAGAAGAAGTTGAGCATATAGAAGAACATGAGGAATAATCTCTCACTCCACCCTTGAGAAGATCCACAAGATAATGGAACCCAGTTGATAGGTATAGCCCACCAGATTTCCATTATGTACTTTCTTTATTCAGTACTAACAATGAACCTAGATCCTACAGGGAAGCTATTCATGCATATATGGTAGTGAGTCTTGGCAGCTAGCCATGTAGGAGGAGATAATGGCTTTAGACTCATGTGGTACTTGGGAACTTGTACATTTTGCCAAAGGAAGAAAGGCTATATGATGTAAGTAGGTCTTCAATAAGAAGTTTGGAGTAGATGGTTCATAAAAAAAGTATAAGGATAGACTGGTAGCCAAGGGCTACTCTCCGAGAGGGAGTCGATTTCATTGAAATTTTCTCTCCTATTTCTAAATATCTTCTATTAGATTTATTTTATCCATTTCTGCAACTTGTGATTTTGAAATTGAGCAAATGGATGTTAAGACTACATTTTTTCATGGAGATCTAGAAGAAGAAATTTATATGCAATAGCCTATAGGTTTTGAGGTAAAAGAGAAAGAAAACTGGATATGCAAGTTAAAGATATTTCTATATGGTTTAAAACAGTCCCCCAAAATGTGGTACCAGAAGTTTGATTCATTTGTATTGAAATTGGGCTTTGTTAGAAGTGAAGAGGATCATTGTGTCTACATTCGATGTATTGATGATCATATTCTGATTATTGCCTTGTATGTGGATGATATGTTATTTTTTAGTAACACCAAAGGTATGATCAACGAGTTGATAGCTCAAATTTCAAGTGAATTTGACATGAAGGATCTAGGGGCGGCTAGGTATATTCTAGGAACGGAGATCAAAAGGGATTGAGGTAACAAAAAACATTGGTTATCACAAAGTAAGTATGTGAATACTATTTTGCATAGATTTGTCATGCAATATTGCAATCTAGCTCAAGTTCCTTTACTGGTTGGTACTTGTATACACCTAAAAATGACATGACTCTACTTAAATAAATATTTTAAATATTTATTTCATCTTCATATTCCTCTATAAATAAATAAATAAATTTATTTATTTATTTGATTCAATTTCCTCCCATTTAATTAAATAAATTACGTTTATTCTGTCTATCTATATCAACTTTATCCTTCTAAATAATTAAATAATTTTAATTATTTAATTAAATCTTCCATTCTTCTAAATTTAAATAAAATGCAAATTTATTTAAATTAAATCTCCAAAAAATAAAATATATTTAAACATTTTATTTATTCTTCCAAATTATCTACAAGTAATTAAATAAATTTATTTATTTAATTATGCTTTCTTATCTTCTAAAAAATCTTCAATATCTTCTAAAAACAAATTCTTCTTGACACACAAAAGCAAAAGTTGAGTTAACCAATTTAAAGCTATCAACAAACCTCTTAAATTAGAAAAATATATTCTAATTTAAGAATAAAAACTCATCCTCATCAAGAAATTAGTTAACTCAACAAAGCTTCTTTTTGAATGACACATGTCCTTCTACTATTCGTGCATGTTCTCTCAAACATCCTCTACCGTTAATCTTCTTATTTCTTCTACACCATTGATCCTGTCTCACACAACTGTATAAATACAACCCTCTTCTTCTATATAACATATCCAACTTTCAAGTAAACTTATGATGTAGAATCTATAGCATGCCATTGGTACCCCCACTCTCATACCATCCATTTATCATCCAATTCATATTGTGTTGAAGCTCATCTTCAACACAACAAGTATCCGAGCCATTTCTCCTTGTCATATTATACAATGGAAATTGCAAGGTAAAAAGGTTGTAAGTATCTCTCTCTTCTTTTTAAATCCTTGTTTATCTGCAAATTCCATTGATGTTTTGGGTTTTTATAATTAGTTTTATTCATCCCATTTTACCCATCACATTTCTGGCACCCACAATGGGGCCCTTGCCCCTAATCTAACCAAAAATTTGAGTTTCTAAGTGACAAGTTCCGTACAGGTGTCGTATAGGCTTCAAGCAGGTTTAGTTGGTACATTTGATCGATCCTGAGGCTCATCTACAACTTGTTCTGGTGCATACAAACTTCTGGCACAAACAACCTCTGAGCCAACACTTTTACCTTTTGTTCTGGCACATACATCCTTTGATCTGATGCATACACCCCCTGTTCAGGTGCCTGCATACTTCTGGTGCATGCACTCTCTGACACAGTGCTTACATACCTTTTTATGGCGCATATGTAGAAATGGCACTTCTATCTATTCTTCTTACGCTTTTGACATCTGTCCTAGCGCATTTGTAAAATGGCGCTTATAGTTTCTATTTTTGCGCATACATACTGATAAGCAGCTCATCTGATCTTTATTCTAATTTTAGGATTTCTCGTAGTTTTAGGATTTTACACTAATGTTTGTCTTGCAGGATTAGAGGCTAGATAGATCATTTAGCTACACTAATTAGCTCATCTTAGATTAATAAGGGGAAAAAGTACCAAAAAAAATGCATGCATGCAAATCTCACATAGTCTTCAACTAGGAGGATAGTAACTGAACCACTGCTATCTTTACATTATTGTTATCTTTCCTAGTTTAGAACATTGCTATCTCACAAACAGAAATGAACCATTGCTATCTCTAAAACACTTCAAAGTTTACAAATGCCTGAGTGCCCAAGTAGTTAGCACATTTAGTTTTTTTTCCTTTTAAATAGGTTGGATTAATCACTGTTTTCTGTGTCTGTTGAATGACAATAGGCTTATGCTCTCCCCTTTACTAGGTGACCAGAACGCTAGACTTGTTATTCCTTGTGTTTAACCTTTAGAGGGACCTACCCTTGGATGCCCACCTGTCCAAGTGGGAATGACCCTGAGTGGAAACAGGCTAAAGTCAAGCCCTACCGATCCACTTAAAATAAATTATGCTTGAGGTGAAATCTTCCTGCAATGAGTGCTGCTGTGTTACGCCGACAACCAACCTCCCCCAAAACCCTCCAAGGTCCTTGGAGGCTGGGAGACTCCATAGTAGATCGTAGTGCTGCCGCATGTGTAACCACTCAAATGGTTGCCTTGAGTACTTAGCCACTTGTTTAGTATACCAAAAACCCCTATTTGTTGGCACAAAAGGTGGAACCTTTGAAGCAGCCCCAATTCATGTGATTCTTAGTAGAGGTAGCAGGGACAATCCTATGGTCTAGTGGGGGTACGAGCCTAAGGAAACCTAGATTTGGTATGCGTGAGAAGTGAGTACCGTGGAGAGGAGCTAGTGCTACCAGATCCTAGAGCTACACGCTTTGAATATGCACAACTAGGGGATTCAACAAATACTATCCTTTCCAGCCTAGGTTGTACTTGTTCTTGTGTCAAAAAGTCTAAAAATACAAAAAAGTAACAAAAGATAAAAATCATGAAAATTCCTATGCATTTGTTGTGTCTTTTTCCATAATTGAAAAATAAAATTCAAAAAGACCAAGTTTTCAACCAAAAATAGAAGATTTTTGAAAAACATGCCAAAAACTTTGCAAATTTCAAACTGAAAACCAGAATGGTGCATTTGTTGCAACCTACAATGCATATGCTAAGACTTACTATGCATTTAAACACTATTGCTGCGCATATAAAAAATTGCCAGATTGGCGCATTTTCCTTGACCTGTGGCACTTTTACACTCTGTTCCGGCACATTTATTGATGCGCATCCAAACTAGAGAGCTATTCCGTACCTCCCAAGAGAAAAACTATCAACTTTTCAAAAACCCATTTCAAACTTGTCTCAGTTTTCCCAAGATTTGATTAGAATCATGCAAGTCTACCATTTCCCTCTTTTTCTACACCATAGTTTCTTTTCCCACACTACATCATCCAAAATCTCGTAAAAAATCTTCCAAAATCCAACAAGGTTAGAGCTAAGTTATTCTTGATCACATCAAAACCTCAAACAAACCTAGTGAGTCTCCACTATCAAGGATCACTTATCCTTTTCTCTTAGAACTTCACTAGTGGCTTGTGCAAAACTAGTCCACATCAACTAAATAAATTTCTATCATCCTTACTTTGACTATCGCTTTGTTCACCCAACTTTTTTGACATCAATTAGATCTAAGGAGACCTTGGTCAAATCTTGACACATTCTAGCACCTCTTGTTCAAAAACTTCCAAACTCGCTCCATCCCATCTCTAGTCGCCTTGCATGGTTTTAACGAGGCAATAAAAAAAAGATTGAAATGGCTGAGAAAACTACTCCAACCTCTCATGACAGTGATGAGGAAATTTCTATGGAAGAGGTCCTCCAAACATAGCAAGACCGAAGGTTTCAATATATAATGGATAAGGTACTTGCCCAAGACCCTACTAAATTCTTTCTACACCTAGCACAACTAGGAGTCAAGCTCCCTAAAGATTTTGATGTAGAAGCTTTAAAAGAACCTGAGGAAGAAAGAAACCCTTAGGGAAGTATACATGAGGAAATACCCATAGACAAAAGCAAAGCAACCATTGATCCCACGGATGCCTTAAGTCTAATGACCCAACAGATCCAAGCTTTACAACAACAATTCACAGACATGCAAACAGAAGCATCAACTAAGCATAATTCCCTAGAGGATATTACACCCTATCCTTTTGATAGAACCTTAATCATGATACCTTTCCCCTCTAAATTTGACGTACCAAAATTTGAAAAATATCAAGGAAAGGGTGATCCAAGGGACCACATTAGGGAATTTAATGCTACATGTCTTGAAGTCGCCCACAATGATACTTATCTTATGTGACTTTTTCCAAGAAGCTTAGGAGGACAAGCCATGGAGTGGTTTTCTAGACTACCACCCAGCATTAGAACGTTTAACAAACTTGTGGATAAATTTGTCACACACCTCTCCTATAATATTGAGCATGACACCTAAATCTTAGATCTTTCTAATACCAAGCAAAAAGGTGGAGAATCTTTCACCATCTTCCTACAAAGATGGAGACAGTTGGCAGGTAAATGCCCACACCAAATGCCTAAAAAACAAATGCTGGAAATGTTTGTCCATAACTTACAAACTGACCTAAGATATCAGATACAAATCCAATGTCCTACTTCCTTTAGTAAGGTCATTGAGATGGGTCTAATCATTAAAAAGTCTTTAATTGCAACAGGTCAAATAAAGCTCTATAAGGACACTCCTAGTACCAACACCAACATAGATAAACCAAGATTCTAGACAAAGAACAAAAATGTTGTGAATGATGGGGTGGTAGATGCCAAGACTGCAGCACCAAAACAACCAATCTTCAACTTATCAACTCCTCAAAACAACCCCCCACAAAACAAACCAAGAAACACTGAATATCGTTTTACAATTTTCCAATCTAGGAGAAAATTTACACCTTTGGGAGAATCATTGGAAATTGCCCTATGGAAGTTAATCACAACTAATATCATAACACTTCCATCAGCGCGAAAATATGAACCAAAAGTCAAACCTCCTTAGTGGAACAACAATGATTTCTGTGAGTACCACCGAAACAGGGGACACAAAACCAATGATTGCATTGCGCTTAAGCACACTATCCAAGATTTGATTGAGAAAAATAAAGTGTCACTTGACGAACATACCTCTAATAATGATCACCAGGAATTCAAGGATCCTCTTCCCAACTATGAGTAGGGAGGGCCCTCCAACCAATTACACAAATGTCACCTTTTGACTATGTTGTTAACCATATCCCAGAAAGTGATTCACGCATCAATGTGATCACTATAAACAAAGATCCAGATTGTAACATTACCACCTACAGTAATAGAGTCACTCATAGAGGAGCCTCCACCCCTCTAGCTAATCAATACAATATCTTGGATCAGCTACATAAGACACCTTCACATATCTTCATTCTAGAACTTCTGCGTTTGTCCCCATCCCATAGGGCCATACTTGACAAAGCTTTTTATGAAGCCTCCATTCCAACAAACCTCATTGAAGAACTATTTCAAACCATGGTAGGTCACATTACCTCACCTCACTCCCTATCATTCACTGAAAAGGATGATATCTCAATCATCCAACTTCATAATGCCTCTCTTCATATCAAAGCCTTCATCCATAGAAACAAGATAAAAAATGTCCCAATCGATGGAGGAGCGGGTTTGAATATTTGCACCTTGAAGCTAATCCTTGCATTAGGGTTTGTGGAGAAAACTATAGATCCAAAAAAGAAAATCACTATCAAAGCCTATGATGAGGAGGAGAGAACTTCTAAGGGAACTGTTACTTTACCAATCAGAGTGGGACCTATAGTAAAAGATGTGGCTTGCCAAGTCCTTGATATGGAGCTAGCATACAACATTCTTCTTGGGAAACCATGGATACATGCTCTGAAAATAGTGCCATCAACATACCACCAGTGTATCAAGTTCCCTTATGATGGCCAAGAGATCACCATCCAAGGTGATCCCAATCCATTTTAGTATTGCAACTCTATTCAATCTAAACCTGAAGTTGTGATCCCTAACAACCATGCTTCTGCTTCATCCTCATCTTGTGTTGACCCAGCTTTACTTGCTTCCACTTCAAAGGCTTCTCAACCTGACCTTAGACTCAAAGATAAGGGCCTAGGTGAGTACACAATCTCCCAATCCCTCTGTTTGGTACAACTCCCCCTATCTCCCAGATCATATGGAAGACCTACCCTGAACAAATCCAAAGCAGATAAAACTACCAAAGGTCCATTTGTCAAATTGGGAAGCCTCGAAGATGAGAGTGATGAAAAAGATATCCTGCAATGGTTATATAAAGATGAAGGCAGTTCATCAACACAACAAGACCATCACACTATACAAACTGAACAATATGGTCAAGGATTCCAAATGCTACAAAGAATGGGGTATGAAGGACATGGTCCACTCAGTTCAAGAAAAGATGGTATCACTAAACCCATCCAACCTCATACCTGGATAGCCCGAGACACTACAGGGCTGGGTTACAATGGCACATCAAGAACCAATAGAGCAAATAAGAATAAAGGCAATCAACCAAAAATATCTACTAGTAATCTCGTTGATCAAATTCAGCAACTGCAACTGGGGAGCGAGATTGATTCCAATGAATATGAGTGGGATAGTCTCTAAGAGCTATCTTGTGATGAAAAAGGTATCGATGTTGTCCATGAGTATAACCCAACCCATGCAAATGAGAGACAAGGTCCAACGGCTAGACTACTAGAGTTTGACCTACGTAATAATGATAGTGAAAGTCATGAGGAAAGAATGATACCCCCTTAACAGATCCACTAATAGAGAGTACCATTGCAGACTTTGTCTGTGCTTATAACAACTCTATGTTAACCATCAACACTATCGAACCGAACCAACCCAATGACCCATTACCATTAGTATACCTTGAACTCATAGATTGGGACTTACAAGGTACGACCCATGAGCTTGATACCTTTCAAAATGATGAAACCATCATAGACTATCTTGAGTTTAGAGATCATATACCCACAGGGGAACACAGAGATGGCTATACCATAGAACTCAATGACAAGGCCTATTTTGGAGAGAGTGCCAAGCCTTTCAGTCTCAAAAATATCAAGATGAAAGAAAGATCTAATGGTGAAAACCACTCTGTGGCAATGTTAGATCATGAAAAAAGTAAAAATATAGATGTATCCAATGATGAAAACCTCTTTGAGGCACTGAAGGATGGAAGGCTTGACCCTCTACCCAATCTTACACATCAAGAGAGATCTTCAATCTTGATAGAACTAGCAAAACCAATCAATTTCAGCACAGGTGATAATTCCAGAATGATCCACATGGCACTGTCCTTAACAGAACAAGAAAAGCCAGCATTCACCGACTTCTTCAAGAGAAAACAAATCAACTTTGCTTGGACATATGTAGACATGCCAGGGTTAGATCTGAATCTCATAACACATCACTTATCCTTAGCTCTAGGAGCTAAGCTAGTAAAGCAAAAACTCATAAAGATGCACCCACATGTGGCCCTCATGGTGAAAGAAAAGCTAAAAAAACTATTAGAGGTTGGATTGATAAGATCGATAGACTATCCTGAGTGGATTTCAAACATATTACTAGTTGCTAAACCAGATGGCAAAGTCCAAATATGTAATGACTTTAGGGACCTGAACAAATCTTGTCTGAAAGATGATTTCCCCCTACCCAACATTGACATTATTGTAGATCTCACGGTAGGGCATACCATGCTGTCACTAATGGATGGTTTTTCCAGATACAATCAGATAAAAATTGCACCTGAAGACCAACACAAGACTATGTTCACATGTCCTTGGGGCACCTACTGTTGGTGTGTCATGCCAATTGGTTTGAAAAATGCTGGCACAACATATCAGAGAGCTATGACCACAATCTTCCATGACATGATGCAGACTATAATGGAAGATTACATTGATGACATTCTGGCAAAATCACTCACAAGAGAAGGACACCTGGTAGAGCCAGACAAAATCTTCAAAAGACTGGAACAATTTAATGTGCACCTCAATCCAAAGAAGTGCGTGTTTGGAGTTACCTTAGGTAAGCTACTTGGATACATAGTGTCCGCCAATGGAATCAAAGTCGACCTAGCTAAAGTGAAGGCCATCATGGAAATGCCGCCTCCTAAAAATATCACTTAGCTAAGGTCCCTACAGGGAAAACTATAATCTATCAGAAGGTTCATTTCTCAATTGGCAGAAAAGTGCCACCCATTTTCCCACCTCCTACATAAGAATGTCCCTTTCAAATGGAATGATTCATGTGAGCAGGCATTTTAGCAGTTAAAAGAGTATCTCATGAAGCCACCTATATTGATGCCACCAATTTAGGGAAAACCTCTACTACCATATATCTTGGCCACACCAACAGCTCTAGGACCTCTCCTCGTACAATAAAATTATGAAGGGAAAGAACAAACAATCTACTATATCAGTCAAACACTTGTTGGATATGAACTACAATACATGCCAATTGAAAGAGTCTCATTATGGTCTTCACCTCACAAAAGTGGAGACATTACATGTTGTCACATTCGGTCAAACTAGTCACAAAAAATGATCCACTCAAGTACTTACTCAACAAAGAAGCCCTAATAGGTAGATTGTCCAAATGGGTCATGCTTCTCAATGAATTCAACATTGAATATGTAGACAGGAAAGCAATAAAAGGCCAAGTACTTGCAGATCAACTGGCAAATGCACCTCTAATAGATGATAGCCATTTGAGTTTCAACTTTCTAGATGAATCCATCTTGCACGTAACCACATCAACCTAGAAAATATATTTCTATGGCTCATATACTCAGTATGGATTAGGGGTAGGTATCTTGTTGATCACCCCTAGTGGTGACACCATTCCTAAATCATACAGATTACTCTTTCCCTACACTAACAACATGGTAGAGTATGAAGCCCTAGTCATTGGCATCAAGCTAGCAGTTGAATGGAATATCCAAGAACTTTAGGTATATGGTGACTCACAGCTGGTCATAAATCAAGTAAACGACGACTACCAAACAAAAGATGAGAAATTAATTCCTTACAAACAAATGGTAGATGACTTCAAAGAATACTTTGTCAAGATCTCTTTTGAACAGATACCAAGGATTGAGAACAAAACTGTAGATGCCATGGCAATGATTGTATCTCTCCTTGATATTCCAAATAATCAATCATGTTATGAGTTCTTGGTAGAGCCAGTGTCTTGTCCTGTATATGACACCCCTGAATCCCATATCATTTGCCACATTGTTGGAGCTGATTCACCCCTCTATGGAAAAATATTTGCCTATTTTAAAGACAATACCCTCCCACCCGATCTCTCCAGTAACCAAAAATAAACCTTCATCTGTCAGGCATCTCAGTATGCCATTGTTGCCAATACCCTATATCACAGAGGTCTCGATGGTACTCTCCTTAGATGTATCGATAGTGAGGAATATCAAACCACCCTAAATGAAGTGCATGATAGTATATGCCGGACCCACTCTAGTAGCCCTACCCTAACCAAGAAATCATACGCATGGGATACTACTGGCCAACCATGGAATAAGATTCCTATCATTTTGTAAAGAAATGCAAGAAGTGCCAAATCTATGGGAACCTGATAGATGCACCAGCATAGGAGCTCCAACCATTAAAGACTCCTTGGCCTTTCTGTTAGTGGGGACTTGACTTAGTGGGCAAGATTCACCTTCCTTCATCCAGCAGCCATAAATTCATAATCACTGCCACTGAGTACTTTACAAAGTGGATTGAAGCCATGCCCTTAGCCAATATCATAGGAAAGAAAATTGCCTCCTTTATCTTGAACTATATCATTTGTCTCTATGGTATCCCTTCATCCATTGTCACAGATAATGGACGATCCTTCAAAAATCAAGATGTCAGGGAACTATGTGACAAATTCCATATCTAGCACCGCTTTTCTACCCCCTACTACCCCCAAGGAAATGGCCAGGTGGAGGCATCAAATAAAACCATTTTGAAAATTCTAAACAAGACTATCAATGATGCCAGCCATGACTAGCATGTCCAATTAAATCCCGTGCTATGGGCCTATCATACAAGCATCCACACACCCACATGTGCAACACCATACTCCCTGGTTTACGGGTCTGAAGCCATCTTGCCCATTGAAGTCAAGATCCCATCCTTGTGAGTTTTGTTAAAAGGCCTCATATTTGATGAAGAATATAGAGTATCCAGACTTCAAGAGATAGAACTACTCGAAGAGAGAAGGCAACAAGCCTTTAACCACCTAAAATCTTATCAACAATGCATGTCTAGAAGCTACAACCATAGGGTAAAGCACTGAGTCTTCCAAGTTAGTGATCTAGTCCTCAGAGAAAACCCCAGAAATCAGCAAGATCAAGAAAAGAAAGGCAAGGTCAAACCCAATTGGCTGGGTCCCTATGTCATCATTATAGCCTATGGGTCAGAGGCATATCAATTGGCTACATTTGAAGATGAACTATTTGATGATCCTATCAACAGCATGCATCTTCGCAAGTTCTACACCTAAAAACCCCAATGCAAGGGAGTCCTTAAAAAATTAAAAAAATAAAAAAAGTGAAAAAAAACAAACACAAAAAAATTAAAAAAGTGGAAAAATAACAAAAAAATTGTCCTTTGGTGAAAACCTAGAAAATAAGTGCCTGAGATAGATACCATGATGAGAACCTGGCAAACAGGCATCATGTGTACTTCTAGCTTTCGTGCAAATAAAAGCACATGGTGAAAACTTGGTAAATAGGTGCTATCTATGACAAACCACTTCCTCCATGTATTGTGACTTCATGTTTCTTGTGTCCATCGTATCATTCATATTGAACCAGTCCTTTGAACTATTGTTGAACTACGTCACCTCTGAGCTATCATGTAGGCAAGGCCATTCTCAATGCACCCTTGAGGCTCCTCTCCACTTTGTTTCCTTCCTCCTCATTCCTTTGAGTGTCATCTGTCCTGTTGTCCATACCGACTCTACATTTTTTTGTGATCGCCTAGGTCTTAGGTCCATCAGGTTCACCCAAAACTATGTTGCCTCTGCATCGTCATGTAGGCAAGGCCATTTAGCAATGAGCCCCCGAGGCACTAGGTTAGTCCCTTAGGGTCCGTCTCTCCATGTCTGTTTGTCATATCACCCATAATAAGTTGATCCTTTGTTTACACTAGGGGTAACTCCTCAACCTGGTTACAGAATTGGATTCTTGAATGCCACATGTTCTAAGAGGATACTAATAAAGGATTGTGATACCTTTAACTAGACAAGCACATGTAGCAAAGCAAGATTCCCAAAACAACAAAAATCTTGGCACGAAAACATCAACCTGTCCAACACAAACATATACCAAAACACTCAGACTACTTCTATATCAGTTATGGTAAATAGACATATCTAATGCAAGAATATTTTGTGAAACAGGTTCACTTACAAAGTCTTGGTTTTTTGTCATTATGTCTTCCTATGCTACTCAAGGATGCCAAAAGATAGAGATGCTATGATGGGGGCATAATCTTTTTCTTTGTCTATTGTTTGTGGATTAAACTTTAGTAATGTGATGACTTTTGTCTAATGACATGATCAGCAAAAGATCATCGAGGACTTCAAAAGTTTGAACATGAGAAGGGGCAATCCTTGTCTATTGAAATGCAAGAAGTACTCAGGTCATCTAGATTCAAGTTTGACTAGATGCTTGTATCAAATTGCTATATCAAAATCCATGTAAGGAATACTCGGGTCATCTTAGTTTAATTATACCTAGATGCTTGTATTTTCTTACAACATTTCAAAAAGAGAAAAAAAACAAAAAGTGCCCAAAGATGAAAGAAAAATACTTGCACTCTAATGATGACAATCCACATCCATCCCATATCTAAAAATCCATATTAACCATGCAATAAGAAAATCTTGCAGCATATCAAATGAACATCCATTTTTCTTTCATTTCTTTTCTTCCATATCTATATCATCTCTATGTCGATTGAGTGCATTTGGACATATCAAAAACATAGCATAGGTCACATATCATATCAAAAAATAAAAAACATAGACAAAAACATATAGAGCTACATAATCATATCAATAACATTCACATTTGCATTTACATATCAAATCATCCTCATCCATCTAGTATGCATCACATATACAAAACATCATAAGATAGATTGCATCCATAACATATAAACATAGAACATACGCATGTAGAACATCAATAACCACATGATCATATAACTATAAAAACATGTCCAAATGTGCAATATATCAAAATATATGTCCATCTCTTAATGTCATGTCATGAAAAGTGTACAAAGTACAAAAAGATAGTGATACATGTCTCGGGGCAAAATAATACATATGCAGGCTATCTCAACCATAAAAAATGAGTACAACAAATCAAAAAATTGTACAAGTGTCCAAGTCTGGATAACCCTACTACCATGGAGCACTGCTCCTTGCCCTACCCTCTCCTTTGTCTCCCCCTGACTGCTAGGGGCCTCTCACTGATGCCATAGATCAGGATCCACCTGCTCTCTGTGATGCCACAGACTGACTCTTGTAGCTAGGCGCACACTTCCGCCAACACTGCCCTGTGATATAATCCTATATAGTACTAGGCCTGAGCCTGTGCTCTGGCAAGCTCACCCTATACCTAGGCCAACTATGTTTGTGCCTACTACGCCTATGAAACCAAAAAGATAGAAGTACCATCTGTACCCATGGCTGCCACTGCTACATCTCTCCCCGCTCACATCGCTCGTGCACTCACCAGGGTTGTGTCTCACTCTCTAGATATCTCTGATATCCGTCCTATATCTGTCTCTCTCCATGACTTTGCTGCTCTTAGATGGGCTCTCAATTGCCTAATCTGACCTTGTAAAGCAACCATAACCTACTAGTGTAAGTCAGGCTGTGGAGCTTGCCCTACCTATCCCTGTCCTTGTGCCACCTATTGTGTTGGCATCTATCCTTGCACCTGCTACTGTGGGTCCTATTGTGGTGGTGACATTTGTCTCTACGGTGCCACCTGTACCTACACCTATCCTGCAGCTTGCGACTACACAACTGCTTACTGACCTAAACGTCCCTCCCCAGACCTCCTCCTCTGTCTCGATTTGCCACTTCCTCCTCCATCTCCTCTTCAATCTCCTCCTCCTCCTACATTTCCTCCATCATCTCTCTGACTTCCTGCCCCCTCTTCTATCTCCTCCTCCTCCTGCCAGCTCCACCCTCGTCATCTGAATCCTCCTCATCTATATGAGGAGCCAACTCTCCAGGTCCTGAATATTTAGGAAATGGATGAGCGGTGAACCACTCCTCATAGTTGGGTGTCATACCCGCATCTACTATGTCCCTCCTCATGGGCCATGCTGCATAAGGGATCTAATGAAAATCTACCAAGGCCTCCTTATATGATGCTATGAGGCCCCACCTATATGTCTCTGCATGGGTCCTCACGAATCGTGCCTGCCCCTGTGGCCTGCCCTGTACTCTACCAAATTGCCACTATACTCTATTGACAATCTGCCACTCTAGTATGTACCTCATCCTGCTAATGATCCACCAAGTCTAGAAACAATATGGGAACTCATCAGCCTCATCCTCCCACACCTCATAGTCTAGGTATGGGCACCAGATAACCAGATCCACATTATCAAGTGCATGTCTCCAATACTTGAGCTTTCCCAACTTGTGTTGGGAAATCACGCCTGCATATCCATAGCTATAGGGCTCACATCTCTACCTATGAAAAAGACATATCAGTTATGTGATAGCTATGTGCTCCCATAACCAAAACTACAAAAGAGACACACCCGCTGGCAAACTGGCCCATCTGTGATACACTACCTAGTGCATATCCATGTATAAGTGTGCAAGCACACAAACACCCCATGCATACTATGTCCCATCAGTGATCATGCTCTTCAGCACCCTCCCCTAGCCAATCAGAAACCCATGTGACCTCCTATCAGGGCATACTACGCCACCGATTAGTCCTGCCACTATACCTAGGAAGTAGTCATAGAAGTCATGAACGTCCTGCCATGAAATCACCTTCTCAACCAACTCTGGGTCATCAAACACCTATCTACACTTAGCCAATCTAGCGTCATGCTGTGACTCATACTCTACCAACTCTCCCTGAATAGGGAGGTGTAGAATCCTATACACGTCCTCTAGAGTGATCATCATCTCCCCATTTGGTAGATGAAATGTACCATCCTCGTTGTGGAATCGCTCCACCGCTACAGTCAACAACCCATAGTTCACGTGAACCTCAGGCATGAAACAAACGTAATAAAGACCCATAGCACCAAGAGCCTCATGGTCCATCTCTATCAGCATATACCGCTGCAACAATGGCAGGGGGAACTGCTCTCGTGACATCAGGGTATCCTGAATATCCTCCTGCAATCAAGAAAAGCATAATGTCAAAGAAATCCATATCCAAACAAACCTACTCAAAGAAATCAAACTATCCTATCATTGACTTAACACATCAAATTAATCAAAACATCATATCATCTCTTGACTAGATTCTTGGTAATCTCAGAGTCGCTTATCAATTGATGCATCAATCAAGGTGCCAATTGGGTTAATTTCATTAAGTCAACTGATTATCCTAGTGCAAATGCATCAAACTAGGTGGAAAATGTGCCGATTCATATCATATGCACCGCTTCACCATGAATGCACTAATCTTTGACGTGTATGCACCGTTCTGGCATATGCACCGCTTCTAGTGTCACATGCACCATTCCACAATGGATGCGCCAATTCCCAGCCTATATGCGCACACCTATCATATGCACCATAAGATATCTTAGATGCGTAACTTCGTACCATATGCGCCATTTCAGAGCACCTATGCACCGAACTGTAGTTTGGCACATCTGTCCTAGTTTTTTTTCCAAGGCATTTATTGGCCTAATAAATGACTTTTAGTAAGTTTTGTCAAACTACATACCGTTGGTCCTACCTCAGGTGGCCAAATGAACCATCGAACTCACTCAAACCGGTGCTCCTCGCATGGAATATCCATATCTTTGATGACTACTCTAGCTCCTCTACTCTCCTAAGCTCTCCAAAAACCAATCAACTAAGGACAACTGTGCAAATGAATAGAATTTGTGGACCTAGCTCCTATATATAGCAAGTGAACCATAGCTGACAATGTGACAACTGTGACTACTTCCCATATCTGTTCCTCTGAACCCTGTCTTGTTTTTCTCCATCCTAGACTATTTTTCACCTTCTTCTTCATGAGATTGTCCATCTCACACTTTTTGTCGTCTTCTTGTCCAATCTCCCGAGGGGGCATCCTATTGTTAAACTTGTACCAGGGGCAAATTGGGGCATGTATCAATGTCAAAAATTCTTATTCTTTGAAACAACGTGATAAAACACATTGCATCAAAGAGGGGAAAAATGTATACACCTAAAAATGACATGACTCTACTTAAATAAATAATTTAAATATTTATTTCATCTTCATATTCCTCTATCAATAAATAAATTAATTAATTAATTTAATTGATTCAATTTCATCCCATTTAATTAAATAGATTACGTTTATTCCATCTATCTATATCAACTTTATCCTTCTAAATAATTAAATAATTTTAATTATTTAATTAAATCTTCCATTCTTCTAAATTTAAATAAAATGCAAATTTATTTAAATTAAATCTCCAAAAAGTAAAATATATTTAAACATTTTATTTATTCTTCCAAATTATCTACAAGTAATTAAATAAATTTATTTATTTAATTATGCTTTCTTATCTTCTAAAAAATCTTCAGTATCTTCTAAAAATAAATTCTTCTTGTCACACAAAAGCAAAAGTTGAGTTAACTGATTTAAAGCTATCAACAAAGCTCTTAAATTAGAAAAATATATTCTAATTTAAGAAATAAAAAATCATCCTCATCATGAAAGTAGTTAACTCAACAAAGCTTCTTTTTGAATGACACATGTCCTTCTTCTATTCGTGCACATTCTCTCGAACATCCTCTACCATTGATCTTCTTATTTCTTCTACACTATTGATCCTCTCTCACACAACTCTATAAATATAGCCCTCTTCTTCTATTTCACATATCCAACTTTTCAATAAACTTATGCTACAGAATCTATAGCGTGCCATTAGCACCTGCACTCTCATACCATCCATTTATCATCCAATTCATATTGTGTTGAAGCTCATCTTCAACACAACAAGTATCCGAGCTATTTCTCCTTGTCATCTTGAGGAATCGAAGCAAGGAAGCAAGCTTCCTAAGGGCCATCTTCATAACCAAAAGATCACGAAAGAATAGGCGAACAATGGAAATCGTAAGTAAAAAGGTTGTAAGTATCTCTCTCTTCTTTTTAAATCCTTGTTTATGTGCACATTCCATTGATGTTTTGGGTTTTTATAATTAGTTTTATTCATATCCCATTTTACCCATCACAGTACTAGCCTTTCATTAGATATATTTCCTAAGAATGAAGATGATTTAGAGGATATGTTTGATATGCCATATGCTAGTGTTGTAAGATGTTTGATGTATGCAATGGTTTGCAATAGACTAGATATTGCCCAAGCAGTGGGAGTTTTGAGCAGGTTTATGTATAACATTGGTAGACAGCATTAGAATTTTCCAAAGAGGGTGTTAAAATATTTGTGTGGTAATTCTGAATACTGCTTGGTTTATTCTAGTACTAACAATGTAGCTAAGGCATCAGACATATAGGGTTTTGTTGATATAGATTGGGCAGGTGACTTGGATAGTCAAAGGTCCACTAGTGGCTATGTGTTTACTTTGTTTGGAGGAGTTGTGAGTTGGATGAGTAAAAAGTAGCCCACCATTGCTTTATCCACCACTGAAGTAGAGTATATGGTTGCTACTCATGTCTCTAAGGAGGTAGTTTGGTTATTGAGATTGTGTACAGGCATTGGTTATGATTACAAGATTATTCAGATTGGCTGTGATAGCCAGAGTTCAATATGTTTGGCCAAGAACCCTATGTATCATACACAAAGTAGGCATATGGATTTTCAATACCATTTTGTTTGTGAGGTGATTTCTAATGGATAGATTGAGCTGATGAAGGTTGAAACTTAAGAGAATGTTGCAGATTCACTTACTAAACCTATGAGCACATAAATGTTTATAACTATAAATAAAGAACACACTAGAGCACAAGTTGACATCAAATACCAATCCAACTAACACTCATTATGTGAGATAAAATCTCATATATAGTTTATCAGTGCCTAGCTTAGATGACAAGTGCATAAGACACTTATACAATTATTCTATGTTAAGATTTCATACTATACTTCAGTTATATCCTTTACCTATTCATTATCAGTCAATTTGTATGCACATTAAATCACTTGTTGCATAAAAAATGCAACACAATTTAATCAAGGGGAAGTACAATAACTATATAAGTCCTATTTTTGTGAAACTCTAGATCTCTTATACCATAAAACATATCTTATGGCTAAACTACTTGAGCTCTAGGAATTTACTTCTATATCTACAAATTATAACACAAATAACAAGTTAAATATTTATTGGCTATTGGATACAATATCATTATTTATGGAAGGGTCCCAACAAGCAATTTCAATCTCTATAATCTTAGATAATCATATTTCTCCCATTAATCAAAGAACTTAGTATCCAAAAATGGATAAACCCTCTACACGTTCCAACCATTCCACCACCTAGTTAAAATAACTAGTCAAATTCCTTAGTTGCAATGGTAATAAGCACTCTCTATTCCATATATATACTCAAGGAAAGAAAAGTTGCATTTGAAAAACAACTATCCTTACCACATTCATATGGTGGAATTTGTAAGCATAATGGCTAACATAAGCCTTTTAAACTTTGGGCACTATGTCAACAATTAATAAAAAGCCCCTTCAAATCTATGGCTAAGGGTTTAATGCAACAAATTAAGTTGTATGATGTCTATTTCATCAGTTGGATATTACTAACCACATTTAAACATGAAGGTCTTATTTTATATTACTAAATACACCTTAATATAATATTTATTTGATCATTTATATACATGCAATGTATGACCCACCACATACATCATCATATAATTCAACTATGACCACATGGCATCTTCTCATTTGATACTCTAGATGGAAATCTCCTTTCAAATTTTACTCATTAGTATCTAACCAAAAAGAAATGATCCATTATTTCCATTGAGCCACATGGCATTTTATTATTCTCCCTCAAACTTTCCAACTAGGTCATCATGATAACATAGTGCTTCAACATACATGTGTAGCTAACAAAATAATACTATGTATAAACCTATGCATGCAAACACTTAGGACAAATCTTTAGCAAGCCCTACTACACTGAGTGAATAGGACACATGGAAAGATTCCACTAGTCCACCTAGTACATATGCATGGGGTATTCCATTTGCACATCTTCCAAACAATAAGAGGGGGTTAGACATAATCCATATACACCTTAGGCCACCAACAAAAAATTTGTCTACCGCCACCAAGATCATGTAACTTATTGATGATTGGATGACCCAACCTTATAATTGACAATCCATGGTCTAGGATGAAACACATGGGGAAGAGATGTAGGCACAATGTTTCACCACTTCACTGCTCAAATAGAATTTATACAGAAAACCCCTTCTTTATTCCTTTTATACTATATTTTTCCAAATAAAAGAAGCCCACAACCTTGCTAACAGTCACTACATTAGATGATTGGCCAATAATATAATATTGCACAATATGTGCCCCCATTGGTCATGCCCAATGAAATAATGTAATGTTGCCATCATATGCACAACCTTTTCAATAATGAGCAAATACACTCATGTAGTCTCATCAATATGCCAACATTCAGTCCCTAGACCAACAAGTATCTACTGCATTAGTACACCATAGAATACAATTGCCACCACCCATTTTTCTCACATGAATGAAGAAACTAAATAACTACTTACAAATAATGTATTTGGCCATAAGATGGGAATAAAATATTACCAAGATTAATCCCTTATTATGCATTAACCAGTACCAAGTTTCCAAGTAGGCACTACTAAGTTTCCTTTTAAATGTTGAGTGTGTCTTACAACATAAGACTACATAAGCATCCACAAACCTATTTACCAACCACTAGCTACGTAACACCATGACATTGAAGTTGTGATCATACCTTGCCAACCATGCTCTCTCATCTACACAAAGAGCTAAAAAATGCTTAAGTGGGATGTATTAGACCATCTAGGAAGTTACACTACCTGAGCTAGTTATTATCAACTTGCTAGTTAGTTCCAATCTCTACATTATAACAGAAGGTCCACTTAAGCTTTGGGTGATGAGCCATAGTAGGTCAATAATGAATTACAAATAAAAGGTGTGGGAAAACAAAGGACTTAGATATATTTCAATAGGCTTCCATGTATTACTCTATTGCCCTCCAATCTAAGGAACTAGTCTCAAACTACTAGTCCTTCCACCATCCTAAAGTTGATTTAAACCCATTCTCACTACACCTTTTTTTCTATTACAGGTAAACGTGGGTTTTTGAAATTAGTCTCAAATTACTAGTCCTTCCACCATCCTAAAGTTGATTTAAACCCATTCTCACTTCACCTTTTTTTCTATTATAGGTAAACGTGGGTTTTTGAAAGGGTGCAAACCCTTTTACAATGGGAAACCAACTAGTAAAGAAAGCCCCAAAAGACCTAATTAATTTGCCATACTTCAAGAATCATATCTCTTTAATCCTTTGAAGTTTCTTCTTTCTATGTTAGTTTGTTCATTGATTTAAATTTGGCATATAATCTATTTTCCAAATTATTGTCCCATTTAGTGAGTTATATGCCTATTTAATCACATTATCTTATTTTCTAGGTCTATAAATTTTTATCTATATTAAACTCTTACTCTCCTTAGTATAATATGTTATTTCCATTCATACTATATGTTTTTTCTCCCTCTTACAATTTTTGTTTGACCAATTTAACCATTCCATTGAAGTTACAATTGTTCAACTTGACCAATTAGACCAATTCTTGTTTGAGGAAAATTTAAGCATTCTTATATATATATATGTGTGTGTGTGTGTGTGTGTGTATTAAAATTAAAATTAATATGACCTTATAATTTAATGTACATGTAATTGTATTTTCCTTTCACAATTAGAATTTTGACTAGTAACTAGAATTAGGACTTAAGACTTGTAATTGTATAAATTTTCCTCTTATCTAATTAGAATTAGTACTTGCAATATTACAATTAAACACATGATAAATTTAAGTATTAAATATGAGATATGAAATAAAAGTTTGAATATAGATGCATATTGGACATTCAATAAATAGTAAAATACTCTGTGAAATAGTCTATGAGATAAATACTCACATAATAATAGTCCATGTAACAAATAGTGAAATAGTCACAGTCTATGTCCAATCAATACTGAAATAGTCATAAGATCCACATGACATAAACACTCTAATACACATGTGTGCAGTCTGAACATGAAATAAATATAACAAATTACATTTCATGCCCTAAGTTTTATCATTATCCATTTCAAGATGCCTTTTGGTTCCAAGTGACTGAGGGGGTGCTCATGTTGTTTACAAGAAAAAAGAAGCTTCAAATCAATTTTAATGTCAAAACTGCATGCATGTTATTTAAATCAAATATTTAAAACCAAACCATGAAATTAAATTTTTAAATCTAGGCTTGAAAATGTGTAAGCATACCACAATGTGCTCATCATCTCTCGTGTCATGCTCACCTACAATAGATATTGATTCCACCACACTAAAACTCTATGTACAAGGAAAAAAAAGCTTCGGATCAATTTTAATGTCAAAATTGCATGCATATTATTTAAATCAAATATTTAAAACCAAACCATGAAATTAAAATTTTAAATCTAGACTTGAAAATGTGTAAGCATACCACAATGGCTCATCATCTCTCGTGTCATGCTCACCTACAACAGATATTGATTCTGCCACACCAAAAGTCTATGTTGCCAAATCCTATATTTTGATAAAACATGAATTAGGCTAGAGTATAAATACAAATGCAAGGTCATGATAAAAGACTTAGAAATGGCATAGGATTTAGCTATAGGTCCTAGAATATGGCAGATGACTCATGCATCTATGTAGGCTCATCAATGGTAGGATTAATTGAGCCTTCACCTATACTAATCTCATCTTGCATATATATGTACATGTATATATATAAATTCAACTCAAGAAGAATTTAAAATCGTGAAATTATACTTGAAGTGAATTTAAAGTAAAAATATACAATTTTAAGCTACACAACAAGGAATATGAAGCAGCCTACACAGATGATGGTGGTGGGCTTAGATGGACTGGTTGGTTTGCCACAAAAGTGTCATGACCTCCCATCTGCTAAATTAAAAAAGGTTCATCACATTTTCATATTATTCTATAATTATTACAATCTATCCAATTTTAATTTAGAGACTAATTTTTAAATGCACATTATATTTAATGAACAAGCTAGATAGTTAAGGGCAATTTTTATACATCTACCGTATAAGGTCTACCCATCTCTACAGTTGTTGACGCTAATTGGTCCAATCGTGAGTGGCTAATGGAATCATCTGTAGGTAATCAAAACAATATATAAAATTTATTAAATAGATTGATAATTGATAATTGGATCTATATTTTTATATTAAATTTAATTTCATTAAATTTGGCATACATGAGTCCATAGGAGCAAATAATGTAGCCAAAAAGGACTCCTCTCAAGCAGATGTAGAACCAAAACATGGATGATTACAATTGTGACAAAAATACGGTGTGGACCGTAATGGTGTCAATGGTCGTGAGGTGCTAGGACTAGCACCATCTCCTCCTAGATCTCCAAGTTCTCCAGGATTGACTTCATCTGCCAAGTAGGTAGCTTGGTTAGTTAAGTTTCTTAGAGAGTGATAATAAAGCTCTAAGTGCTGAGACCACTGTATGCTGGTGAAAGGGCACAGGAACAAAGGGTGGAAAAGGAACAATAGGTACATGGGGCAAACATCAATTTGGATTGACACATGCCCATGTTCTATGTTGTGGCATGCCACCACCCACACCATGAAATGATCTCATATCAAAATAATTAGGCTTTAAACCCATCACAAACTCAACCCATAAGTTTTTTGAAAAATATAAGGGAACCTCAAAATTAGCATGTGGTGGATGGTCAAAGATCATTCACCACTACTCCCAAAAGTGATCTCCTATCTGCTGATGTGTGCACCATTTTAATGAAATTCTTTTTTTATTTGGTGCTATTGGCTAGCATGTGGAGGGATCAATAAAAAATGGGGCAATAGTATTTTTGTAATAAGTAAATCATTGATCTCTTTATAGGAGAGACCATCCTCGTAAATTGCCTCCTCTACTCTTGCCATGAGTGGAATCTCACCGAATCAATAATAGTTTGCATCTTAGATGCAAATTGTGAAATATGTGGTGGAGCATGGATTTGATTTTGTAAAAAAATGTTTTTTTCTTGCAATGTGTGAATGTTTTCATCGATGGTTGCTCTCAAGCGAGCCTCGTCAGGTGGTGGTGGTGGGGGGTTTTGGGTGGGGTCTTGGGGGGTCAACCATGTGTAAATTAGGTAGAAGTAGAGCTGCAATTACAAAAAATAATTAAAATTGAATTAGGAATTGGAAATATATATATAATTGTATGTATAACATGTGTTTAAATACATATAAATTAAAAACTTTGAAATATATAAATTTGCATGGCTTAAATAATACATTAAAACATTTAATTTTACCTAACAATGTACATATATATATGTTCAACCAAGTGAGTTTTTCCAAGAAAAATTTAAAAGTTTGAAAATGTAAATCAAAGTTTGTGTTTAATTCCATAAATACATTTTGCAGATAAATACATGATTGCAACCTAGAATGGACTAGGTTAAAGTAAAATAGTATCAATATCATCCTAATTTAGCCACGTAGGAAGCTTGGCTAAAGGAATGTTGTAACTATATCCAAACTTTTTTTATAATTGGATTTCAAGGACAAAGTCCCCTAAGGGGCAAATTTCCTTAACTTATAAAGGGCTAGTTATTAGATGGAAATTTTGAAGACCGTATAACTAATGTCATATGTAAATTTCCTTAAGGATTAGTGCTAAAAATGGATAGTGATTTTAATAAATTATCAATTTTCTATTAAAGATGACTAATGAGCATTTAATTGAGAATTTAGTCTTAAAATTTGGATTAAAAAATTAACATAAAAATTGTTACATAATAAGGATGGATGGCATTTTTTGTTGGCAAAATATTTTTGTTTCTACAATGATATTCAAATAGATTAGACTAAACATTTTACAATGATGTCCTAACAAATCTACCAAGTGTTCAATCAATCAATTAAGCAAAGGTGTTGACCAAGCTAAAGGGGGTTTGTGTTTTCACTTGGAATTTGTGAGCACTAATATGAGTTAAGGAGGAGAGAAAGGAGTCAAGGAAGGATATAAAAAAGGTATAATCTCTATCCAGATACTGGTGTTGATGAATTAAGATGAGTATGCCAAGGTAGGATCTTGATGCTATTAAATTAGAGTCATATACACATCATCTCCTTTAGCCTCTCATATATCAAATTAGCTACCTCATTCCACTAGAAAGCGTCCTTTCTGAAAAGTGTTTTGAGGGGTGTTTCTATGTGGCCATAACTCTTTAAAAATATTATATAGTTTCCTATGAGTCCTAAGAATCCTCTCAAGTTCTTAAGGTTTTTAGAATAGGCCACTCTACAATAGCCTTGATTTTATTGGGATCGATTTTACTCCTTAACTAGTCAATTATGCCTCGTAATTAGGATGATGTAGATGATCTAGATCATCTTATCAATTCATCCACTTCATCCTAATTATTCCAAATAAATCTAGCATCTATCCTAATCATTCCCTTGCATCATAATCATCCATCTAATCATCTCATCCCAATCAGATTTTTCATTCAATCAAGTTCATTCCTTGTCATCCTACTCATCCATTATTCACCTATCCTAATCATTTCTCTTATCCATTTCATATCTCCAATAATTTGTTTTCACTTATGATAGAATAACCCCATTTTATCCTAATCACTTCATCCCTCCTATCATAATCATCCAACCAATCAAGAAGTCCTTAAAATTACATGGCATGGGACTCTCAAAAATGAAATAATCCTGTCTAACATTAGAAACATGAACTAAGTGTTCATTTTGAGAATTTATTGAACTACCCTAATTGACCAGTAGGATCCTAATAAGAACTTAAAATAGTGCATAAATAGTAGAAAGAACCTTGTTGAAGGTTGTTGAATTTGTGAGAACTAATATGAGTTAAGGTGAAGAGAAAGGAGTCAAGGAAGGGTATAATAAAGGTATAAGCTCTAGACAAATACCAGTGTTGGTGAATTATGATGAGTATGTCAAGGTAGGATCTTGATGCTATTAAATTAGATTCATATACACACCGTCTCCTTTAGCCTCTCATATATCAAATTAGCTACCTCATTCCACTAGAAAGCATCCTTTTTGAAAAGTATTTTGAGAGGTGTTGCTATGCGTCCATAACTCTTAACAAATATTATATAGTATCCTATTCAAGTTGTAAGAAGCTTCTTAAGTTCTTAAGGGTTTTTGAATAGCACACTCCACAATAGCGTTGATTTTATTGTGATCAACTTTACTAACTAGTAAATTATACTTGGCAATTAGGATGATGTAGATGATGTAGATCATCTTATTCATTCATCCACTTCATCCTAATTCTTCCAACCAAATCTAGCATCCATCCTAATCATTCCCCTACATCATAATCACTCATCTAATCATCTCATCCCAATCATCTTTTTCATCCAATCAAGTTCATTCCTAGTCATCCTACTCATCTATTATTCACCTATCCTAATTTTCTTATCCATTTCATATCTCTAATCATTCATTTTCACTTATCCTAGAAACACCCCATTTTATCCTAATCACTTCATCCCTCTTATCATAATCATCCAACAATCTCATTCCAACTAATCTTTTCATCCAAGATAATCATCCCTTAATTGTTTAACCCTATCCTAATAATCCAACATCATCATCCTAGTTCTAACCTAATCATATCTTCCATCCATTATTCTAATCATAATCAACTATGATAATCCAATATCATCCTACATTATTGTCTTAATCCAACTTCATTCATTTGTACTACATTATCCACAATCAAAATCCATTAAGTCTCATCCATCCTATCATTCATCATTTCCCTAATTGTCCTCCAGCCATTTGTCACCCTAATCGACATCATAATATAATCATCAACCTTAAGCTTATCATCCATCATAAAATTCTAATGCAATTCATTTATTCACTTAATCCCATTTTAACCATCCATCATCCAATCCAATCAATTTTATCGTAATTATCTGTAGTGCCCCTCATTTTGGATTTCTGATAAACTGTTAGTTATTTCTTTATATCTAGACAATATGGTATATTATTAATGATGGATCTATTATTTGATGTAGTTGATGACACTCTACCTACTGCAGTCTAGTTTTCCCTTTTGTGCTCTTTCCTCATTGTTCATATTGTCTATGTGACCATTGATTGAGCTGCTTGTGATGTTTATTTCTTGATTGAGTTGTTGGAATCCATGTTAGTCTTCCACCTATTTTGTTTGGTCATCTTGACTATTGTCATTGTGGGACCTCATTGTTATCTCCTAGCATGGGGGGTGGACCTCAGGGTTCCACATGGTCAGGAGGTTGTGCATTATTCCATTGGTTTTCTGGCAATGTGGCTTGTGTGACAAGATGTATCTCTCTTGATTCTAGTTTTGTACCTATGTTTGAAAATAGACATTTGTACCTAAATCTTATGTATCAGTGGGAATCATTATGGAAATTGATGTATCCAGAAAAAGAGCTTTTGTATCATTGAAATTATGTAATTCCTCTTGTAGGATAAACTATTCTGCACTTGTAAATAATATTGCAAAAATGTTGATGATGTAATTAAGTTGTTAGTTTGAGTTATTTGAATGAGTTATGTATATTGTTGAATATTGTTTAATATCAATAATACAGCTATGTAATCCCTAGAGATGTTGGTTTAACTTGTTTCTGTTAGACTATGTTATGTCTTGTTATCTCTTTTGTTTAAAAAAAAATTGCCCTTTTTATTGCTTGGTTAAACTTAACTCTCTAGGGTTTCATGGTCAGGCATTACATTTGGTATTAGAGACAATTTTTTCAAACACTGAGTACTCTAGGTATATATAAGCCCATTATGTTTTCCTAGTTACATAGATTATGTAGGGTATGTTTTCCCTTTTGTCATCCTCTCCTTATAGCCTGAGGTTGTCCTTTGTTGGCTTAGTGTACAAGATGCCTAGAGGTCGAGGTCAAGGTTAGGGTTGAGGTAGGGGATGCGAAAGAGGTGGTGGTAGTATACCCCCTCCCAGTTCCCCTCATGAGAGTGCTCAGGAAGTCAGGGGCTAGAATATGGATAATCAAGGTCAGTTGAAGGGAGCTCAATTGTGTCAATTACTTGAGGAGGTCCTTGCCCGTCTAGGTCCTAGACAGGAGGTAGATCAGACGGGAGGGAGACAAGAGGTAGATCAGCTAGGAGGGATGTAGGAGGTTGATTAGATAGAGGTTAGGGAGAGGGAAAGGTCACCTAGAAGGAGAGAGATGACAACAGAATAGGAGGCTACCTTAGCCAGTCATATGAGAGATCTTTTGAGGGAACTCTCTCCCACGTTTGATGGATCTAGTAGTGGTTTGGAGGCAGAGACCTAGTTGTTGGATTTGGGTAGGTGTTTTTCCATGCATCCGTATGGTAGTAACACAAAGGTGAGATGTGCCATCTTGCATCTCAATGGTTTTTCCTCTACATGGTGGCATTTGGAGGAATAGAAGTTGCACTTGGACATTGGTAGAATTTCTTGGGAATTATTCTTGGAGAGGTTTAGAGCTCATTTCCTATTAGATCACTAGAAGAAACACCGCACAAATGAGTTCCATGAGTTGAGACAAATGGCCATGTCACTAGAGCAGTATGAGAGAAGATTCTATGAGCTTAAGCAGTATGTAGACATTGGTGATGATGAGGCTATGTTAGTACAACACTTCATTAGGGGCTTGAATGCCTGTATCAGTTGTGCAGTTTGTGTTTTTTAGCCTAGGACCATGGAGGTAGTAGTTGAGAAGGCCCATTTGGTAGAGGAGAATTTGGCTATGGCTCTTGGAAGTCATACAGGTGTGTATATTGGTAGTGCACCTTCTACAAGCTTTGGGTCTTGAGGTGGTTAGACTCATGCTGTAGATTCTTCCAGAGGTCATCATGGACCCATTAAGGGTGAGCAACAATGGAAGTATTCTCAGTCATATTGAAAGAATTCTCAACCTCGGTAGGGTAATAGATTTTAGTCTAAGAAGAATCAGAGTTGGCAGCGAGGTAGGTGTGATCATATTGATCAACTGGCTTCGAGCACATAGTCTGTAGTTAGTAGAGATAATTTTTAGTAGTCTAATGCTTCCTTGGGTGGCGGAGGTTTCGGTAGAGGTACATGATGTTTCTCTTGTGGATAGCAGGGCCATATAGCTAGGCAGTGTCCACAAAAGAACTCTACATGTTTTGGTTAGAGATCGATAGCTTCAGAGCTGACCATAGGTAATGTAGGGAAGTCTCATAGAGTGTTCGCAATGATTGAACACTGTCAGGAAGAGTATCAAGGGACAGTATTGGAGGCTACAAGTAGAGGATGGGTAGCTTTCTTTGGAGCTCATGCACGTTCTGCAACATTGGGAGTAGACCCTTAGGGGTAGGGCATAAAGCAAGTAAGAGTCCAGTAGGATCCTAATGTTGAGTCTTTAGTTATTGGGAGGTTGTGTCAGGATGCAAGATCTTTACCCTTATCTTGTTTGCAGGCTTTTAAGAGTAAGCCTAATTCTGGGGTCGAGAATGTAGTGCCCCTCATTTTGGCTTTCTGATAGTCTATTAGTTATTTCTATATATCTAGACAATATGACATGTTATTAATGATGGATTTAGTATTTGATGTAGTTGATGACACTCTACCTACTATAGTCTAGTTTTCCCTTTTGTGTTCTTTCTTCATTGTTAATATTGCCTCAGTGAGCATTGATTGAGCTACTTGTGATGTTTATTTCTTGACTAGGTTGTTGGAATCCATGTTAGTCTTCAACCTATTTTGTTTTGTCATCTTGACTGTTGTCATTGTGTGACCTCATTGTTATCTCCTAGCATGGGCGGTAGACCTCAGGGTTTTACATGGTTGGGTGGTTGTGTATTATTCCATTAGTTTTCTGGTAACGTGGCTCATGTGACAAGAAGATGTATCTCTCTTGATTCTATTTTTGTACTTGTGTTTGAAGATAAACATTTCTACCTAAATCTTATGTATCAGTGGGAATCATTATGTAAATTGATGTATCCAGAAAAAGAGCTTTTGTATCATTGAAATTATGTAATTCCTCTTGTAAGATAAACTATTCTGCACTTGTAAATAATATTGCAAAAGTGTTGATGATGTAATTAAGTTGTTAGTTTGAGTTATTTGAATGCGTTATGTATATTGTTGAATATTGTTTAATATCAGTAATTCAACTATGTAATCCCTAGAGATGTTGGTTTTACTTGTTTCTATTAGACTATGTTATGTTTTGTTATCTCTTCTATTTTTTTTTCTTTTTAAATTGCCCTTTTTATTGCTTGGTTAAACTTAACTCTCTAGGGTTCCATGGTGGGGCATTACATTATCCATATCATAACACAAATAATCCTAATCACTCAAATCCTTTCCCAAACAAATGCCCACTTAGTAATGGTTGTTTGTTATGAAAAAGTATAATGTATTTATTGCCCATGCATGTGGACATTTTAAAATTATTTTAGGATAGTGGTTGGATAGTCACAAATGGCAATCCCAATTCAAGCCTAGTACATCATATAGAGCTTACCTCATCCCTCCATTATTCTATTTGATAATTTTTAGAGGTAGGTAGGTGTTTTTAAATTCATTTTCCTACCTTTTTTAGGTTTTCCTCTATGTTTTAAGGTTAAAATTTAGGTTTTAGGGATTAGGGTAAAAATTAGGGTTTAGGGATTAGGATAAATATAGTTGGTTAATAGTTTTAAAGCCTACAATTTAATTTGTTGTGAATGTGCATTATGTGTGTGTGTGTGTGTGTCTCAGTTGCATTAGTACTATGTGTGTTCATACCATGGGCTAAGTTTTTGTGAGTCTCATGAACTGAGTTTGAGTTGTGATTATTGTTTCTATACACCATAGTAGTAGCTTCATCAATAAGAATTAAACAACCAAATAAGAAAAGTAATCAAGGGTCAAATAGAGGGTAAGGTTATTCAAATTTTTGAATATTTGAAGCTCTTTATGCATAAATATTTGAATAGAGGGTTTAGGGTTTAGGGTTTACAATTTAGGGTTTAGGGTTTAGTGTTTAGGTTTTAGGGTTTAGTGTTTATGGTTTAGGATTTAGTGTTTAGGGTTTAGGGTTTAATGTTTATGTTTTAAGGTTTAGTGTTTATGATTTAGGGTTTAGTGTTTACAGTTTAGGGTTTAGTGTTTTTAGTTTAAGGTTTAACATTTATAGTTTAATAAGATCATGAAAAAACAACTAAATATATACCTAAAAAAATCTTAGGGTTTTAAATGAAATAACAATAAAAATAAGAAAAGAAAGACAAAACAATAAAAAAACAATAGTAAAGCATAGAGCACCAACTGGCATAGTTGATAGATAGTCTAGAGTAGGTAGGGAGCTCTTGGAGGCATGTGGTGGGGGTCAAGTGATGCAAGTACCCATTATTGGTGTCCTAATTCATCTCTGTCCACAATCTGTGGCTGTTAAAATGAAGCCACATGCCTGTTTCAAAAAAATAAATACTTTTCAAAAAAGTAGGTGCCCATTTCATAATAGGTGCCCATTTGTCTTTGGGTGCCCAATCCTAAATGGGAGCCCATTCTTTAATGAGCACCCATTTAGGCTGGGGCTCCCATTCCTAAATGAGCAACCATTATTTTCAAAATGGGTGCCCATTCCAATCATGTTTTTCCTTGCGCAAAAAACTTCCATGAAATGTGTACTCATCTTTGTGCACTCAACCAATATGAGGATAGGATTGACCCAAACTTTTCCATCCACGAACTAACAACTATCAAAAAGGCAATAAATGAGACATTAGCTTATTTTAACAGCCACTTCATCATGACTATGAGAAAGTTACCTCCACATTTCAGAACTAATGAATCAATGTGTTTGGTGTTGTATTCTAGCAAATTTGACTCAAAGATTGGTTATTGTTTGAGGGACAAGAATCCACAAAGATTAAAGGAAGGATATGCTTCAAACATTAACATTTAAAGCAACATGAGGGATTCAGGGAAACACATTAAAAGATCAGATGTAAAATTGTCCCAGCGAGATAAGGTAGCTTTCAACAAGTCCCTCACAACTAAAGACAAACTAGATAAACTTTTGGGAGTCATGAAAGACTTGTCCTACAAAGTTGCAAGGAATGAAAAAGGGTTTCCTCCACAAGATGTTGCAATACATTTGAACAAAGGTCAAGGACTGCATAATAGGCCATATAATACTGATTGTTCTAAGAGACCACATCAAAATGATAGATAGGTAGCCCCCAGGTAGGTTAGATTCAAACAACCTAAAAGAGATGCACCTAATCCATTGAGAAAGGATCAAATTAATTTCCAAGAGGTTTCTTTATGGTGCCAAGTATGCTTCCTTCCCCATGATCCAACCAATTGTGTCATGGCTCATTCAATGAGTAGACAGGAGCTTCCAAATGAAGAGGGTGCAACTGAATACTATGAAGAGGATGAGATAAATCAGTTTGACACCAAAGACTATGAGTAGTTTGATAAGAATGTGGGTATGATAGCCATGAAGAGGATGACTATATTTTCCAAACTAATTATAGTATAGGTCCAAAGAGATATCAGTTGTCGGCTCATGATTTTGAGCATTTGAGGGACCTTATGTGATGTAGGAGCATCCGGGCATACTAGCAATCAACTTCAACCAAAAACATTTTAGTTTGTTGTTCTTCCAAATTTTTTTTTGGGGGGGGTTTCATATGGCATCTCTAAGTGTTGGGGAAACTTTGTACAATCAAATTTGCAGGAATTTAGTTTTCGCTATATTTTCGGTATTGGCACACATTGGTAATTTTCATGGAAACTATTATTCAGTGAGATTGATGACGGTTGGCATCAAATCCCTTCACAGGTATATTTTGGGGGTATTTTGACAACATTGGGAAAGATTCTGCAATCATATATCACACTGTTTTGGAGATTTTAAAACTTTCTATTCAGGGATGGAAATTTATAGAAAGTTAAAAATTTTGAAATTCTTTGAGGTTGGAGTGATATCCTTCTACAGGGGACCTTGGTATATCATTTTGAGTGTACTCACAAATCTTTAGGTGAAACAGAGAACTTTGGATTTTCTTCCTGCCAACACCCAATTTTGTACATCCAAAGCTTGAATTTGATTATTTCATTTTGGCTGAGCATTAAATGGGGTATTATTCACAAATTTTATTTAAACATAGTACATTTAGAAAATGTGGGAAATGTTAAAGAGGTAGAGTATCTTTAGTTTTAATATACAATTTAATATGTGACCACTCCCATTCTTGGAGGTGTTGAAAGTAAATAGCATGACACATTTATTGAATGGAAATTCATATCATTTAAGTTGAGGAATAGCATATCATAGGCATGGAAATGGTAATGTAAAAAATGTTTTTGGAGAGGGAGGAGTTTAAAAAAAAAATCACCTTAAAGATGGCATTTGAAAAGGAAAATATAGGCACCTAAATGCAAACAAAAAATGCATCTTTAGAGGCTGGATTTATATAAAACAAGATTAGAAAATAGAGATGGAAGAAGGGCACCAAGTAAAACAAAATAAGGTGTTCAAATAGAGGAAGGAATCAGCCATTGGGGATGTCTCTATCAGAGACCTTTGTTGCTAGGAAGTGAATGAAGAAGAGTGCCATAGTGAAGGCATGGGGTTTTAAAAATAGAGAAAGAGAATTCTAGAGATGATTTGTTGCTTAGAGAGAGTGCTGATTAGATCTATATGAGAGGCCATGAAAGGCCTAGTTTGTCTTTGTGTTGTAGATTTTTGTAATCTTGTTGCATTGATGAATAAAATAACATGTTTTATGTTTATGTTGTGTGTTGAGAGATTATGCATATGCAGAGATTCTCTGCATTGACAGAATTGAGATTTTTGTGAATGTAGTTATTAGTATACTTGTGGGAGTACCTCTTTGCATTAAGTTTGAGAGGTCGTTGAAGGCCATATCTATAATATTCATGTAGACTTGTTTGTTTTGAATCAGATAAAATCAAATTTTTGTTGCAATCTTTGTGTTTATAAGGATTCAGATGTGGGGCAGAGTGTTGCTTGTGTGTATGCGAGTTATTTATGGTAGGAGGGAGTACCTCTTTGCATTAAGTGGTATTAGAGCTACAAGATCTTGAGAGTGCAGAGTATGCACTAGGATCTATAGGTAAAGAGTGGTGAAGAGTGAAGCATTGAAGCTATGGGAGAGAGTTGGTTCCTCTAGCAAAGATGAAGCTAGGTAGAAGGTGTACAGATTTCTTCCACTAAGAAGAAGTGGGTAGAAGAGGTCTTGTAGAGGTGCATCTTCTAGAATCTTGTTGGGTAGAGGATAGTGGTGAGAGTTTTGTTGTAGGGAGGACCTATAATTGTAGAGAGTGTAGGATCTAAATGTTTGTGTCTGTAGATTGAGAGTGTACCATAATTTTTTGGCAAAATGTCTTGGAGAAAAGGAGTGTGTTTGATGATGAAGAATAAAATTTTGAAGCCATGGAAAAAGAAGCAAGAGCCCATCTGAATGAGTGATTTGTTTGGAACTATTTGCAAGTTAAGTGGAAAATATTGCAAGGTGACGGTAGACAATGGTAGTACAGATAATTTGGTCCCATTAGTAATGGTTGAGAAGCTAAACTTGAAGAGGATGAAGCACCCTAAGGCATACTACATTTCTTGGTTGCAAGGAGGTCATCAAATTTGGGTAAGTGAACAAAGCATTGTAAATTTTCACATTGGAAGATACAAGGATGAAATTGTATGTGACATAGTACCCATGGATATTTGTCATGTTTTATTGGGTCAACCTTGGCTTTGGGATAGGGAAGCTATACATAATGGCAACAATAACACATATAGCATAATAAAGGATAGGAAGGAATATGTTTTAAAGCCATTTCAAGATAAAGAAGAAAGAAGTAGTAAAGACATTGTAGCGGTATGCCCTAATAAATGTATGAAGGAATAGATCAATGTCAAAGTTGCAATGGTTGAGAAAGAGAAAGAGAAAAATGAAGGAGTAGCTAAGAATCCTTTGAAGGATGAAGTTTGAAAGAAAAGAGTGAAAAAGTGGAATTTGATGTAGCAGTGACCAAAGACAAAGAAGACATGAGCAACAAAGACAAAGAAGAGAAAGTTGTAGAAGAGATTATAGTTGTAGAGGATGTTGTTGAAGTGATAGAGCTTGAGGAGTTTACAGCAGATAAGAAGAATGAACAAGAAGATGAGGAGATCCTTGTGCCAAAGGATCAAGAGGAAAGAGAAGAGATTGTAACCAAGGTTGCAAAGGATGAGAAGTGTTGTAGCCCTTTGATAGAAGGAGCATGGAAGGAGAAGTGTGTGGGAACAACCCATACAGTCCCAAAAGAATGGAAGCAGAAAGAGTTTCTAGTTGTAGCATGTCCTTTTGAAGAGGTAAAACATGAAGTTGTAGGAGAAAATGATTCATTGAAAGAATGGAATGTTTAGGACAACAATATGAAGAAGAGGCAATTCATGAAGAATTGAGAATCATGGAGGCATTAGAGATTGCAACAACATGTCATGAGGAAGACATGGAGAAAGAGAGTGATAAAGAAGAGGAGATTGCAACAGAGGCATGTCTTTTGGAAAACATGGATAAAGAGATTGAAATTGATGTTGCAGGAATAACTACATATATTTTAGAGGATGAGAAGGTAGAAGGAAGTAATGTGATTGCAACTAAGTATGAAGAGCGGAAAGTTGTAGCAGATGATGTGGACGAAAATGAAAGAGTTGCAGTAGTACGAATATACCTTTTGGAAAGTATAGTATATGTGGTGAAAGAAGTCACAATAGAGGTTGAGGTGGAAAATGATGTTGTAGCAGTTGTGAGTCCTTTGGAGAACATGAGGACGGTGATAGAAAAGGATGAGAAGATGAAAGAAATGTTGTAGCAGTGAAAGAAACTGAGGTAAAACTTGAGAGTCTTGAGTTTAATTCATTTGATATGATGAAAATAAACGAGGTTGTAGATCAACAAGAAAGTAGATACATGGAAAGCTACAATTTCCATGCAGATTTGTGTAAGGATGCTACAAATTTAGTTGTTGAAGAGTATGAATTACTTGAGGAAGAGATCGAGAATATCAAGAAGTTGTTTAGGTTGAATAAAAACTTGAAGGAGAATGAAAGTTCATCAACAAACATGGTGAAAGAGGTTGTAATAGTAGAGTTTATAGAGGGAGTTGATGTGAATCTTCATGTTACTTAAGTAAATAAGAAATTGGAAGTAGATGGAAAAATGAATTTAGTTGCAGGTTGGTATGTAGATGTATATTTGCATGTAGAAGCTGTAGAGGATGCTATAGGTGAGACTTGGTGGAGGTGGTTAGTTCGTGATGGGTGAAAACCCACGAAAGAGGAGAAGAGTGGTGAGATTGTTTAGTGGAGAAGGCTACATAATGGTGGGTTGGATCCCATGAAGGAGGAGAGGAAAGGAGAGAGTCTTTGGAGAAGGAGGACGGTTCATGATGGACATGAGTCCACGAGAGGAAGGAAGAAGAGAGTACATAACTGTTGGAGGAGGATGACACTTCTTTTAATGAGATGCTAGAATAGGAGGAAGAAAAAATAATTTTGTAAACATGTTTTAATGATATAATTCATTGTAGATTGCTTGCAATCTGAAAGAATAGTTCTACTGTTCAACTCCACCTTTGTGAGCCTATGCTCACAAACTTCCTACATGGTGTGTCTAATGTAGGAGCATCCGGTCAGACTAGAGATCAGTATCAACCAAAAAAAATTCAATTTGTTGTTCTTCTAGTTTTGGTTTGTTTTGGAGTTTCATATGGAATCTCTTAGCATTGGGGACACTTTGCACAATTAGATTTGTAGGAATTCAATCTTTGCCATATTTTTAGTTTCGACACACATTGGCAGTTTTCACAGAAACTATTGCTCAGTGAGATTGGTGAGGTTTGGTATCAAATACATTCACAAGTATATTTTTGGGGGTATTTTGGCAACATTGGTGAAGATTCCAGAATCATATGTGACAATGTTTTGGAGATTTTAAAACTTTCTATTAAGGGATGGTAATTTATGGAAAGTTTAAAATTTTGAAATCCTTTGAGGTTGGAGTAAAATGCTTCTGCATGGGACATTGGGATGTCATTCTGAGTGTACTCACAAATTTTTAGGTGAAATGGAGAACTTTGGATTTTCTGACTATCGGCAGCCAATTTCATACATCTAGAGCTTCAATTTCATTATTTCATTCTAGTTGAGTATTAAAGGGGGTATTATTCAAGAATTTGATTTCACTGTAGTACATTTAGAAAATGTGAGAAATGTTAAAGAGGTAGAGTATCTTTAGTTTTAATATACAATTTAATATGTGACCACTCCCATTCTTGGAGGTGTTGAAAGCAAATAGCATGATGCATTTATTGAAAGGAAATTCGTATCATTTAAGTAGAGGAATAGTGTATCTAAGGTGTAGAAATGGAAATGTAAAACATTTTTAGAGAGGGAGGAGTTTAAAAATAAAAATTACCTTAAAGAAGGCATTAGAAAAGGGAAATACAGGTGCCTAAATGCAAACTAAAAACACCTCTTTAGAGGATGGATTTATATAAAAAAAAAGATAAAAAAATAGAGATGGAAAGGAGACCAAGAAGAACAAAATAAGGTGTTAAAATAAAGGAATGAATCAACCATTGGGGACGTCTCTCTTAGAGACCTTTGTTGCTGGGAAGTGATTGAAGAAGAATGCCATAGTGAAGGCATGGGGTTTTAAAAATAGAGAAAGGGAATTCTAGAGATGATTTGTTGCACATAGAGAGTGTTGATTAGATGTGTATGAGAGACCATGAAAGGCCCCGTTTGTCTTTGTGTTTGAGATTTTTGTAATCTTGTTGTGTTGATGAATAAAATAACATGTTTGTTGTTTATGTTGTGTGTTGAGAGATTAAGTTTATGCAGAGAGTCTCTACATTAACAGAATAGAGATTTTTGTGAATGCGGGTATTAGAATGCTTGTGGGAGTACCTCTTTGTATTAAGTTTGAGAGGCCATTGAAGGCCATATCTATAATATTCTCAGAGATTTGTTTGTTTTGAATCAAATAAAATCAAATTTTTGAAGCAATCTTTGCATTGTTGAGGATTCAAATTTGGTGCAGAGTGTTGCCTATGTGTATGTGAGTTGTTTATGGTAGGAGGGAGTACATCTTTGCATTATTATGCATGAGATGTACAAATAGTCCTAGTTGTCCAAAGAAGATATGAAGGCATTGGCTACTGCAACTATTATGCAAGTCCAGGGAGAATACCAACTCAGGAATAGGCATGTGCCTGTGCAAGGTACTTGTTGGGACAGGGAAATTTAAAATTTTCTTATCTTCATACCCACTCATGTCTGACCAAACCAAAAAAAATTTCACCCAAAATTAGAATAACAACTAGTATATCCCATAGAAATTTCATCACAAAATAATGTAAAAGGCCTTAATTCCTTAATATCGGCAAGACCTCAATTTAGTTATATCGATCCATGTTCTATGAGAAACTAGCTGAAACAAGTATCGGTGTGAGACTAATGATCAAGGAGAAGATTTCTAGAATCACCGATGGAGAAAGTAACTCCAATGACCTCTCATCAGAGAGAGAATGCGCAGTCACACCGATCGGTATAAGATACTACTATCGGCGAATACTCTACAAACCCCCCTAACGATATAGATCATATTGATAAGAGATTTCGGTGGGACTCTCACCAAACAACGCATGGAACAAAGGGAACTAGTGGTCATCGGTAGGAGATAAATATTAGAGTGAAAAATTAAGGAGTCTCTGATATTCTAATGTCTCAGCGACTAACAAAAGTGTTTCGGTATAAGTCATGCTGACATGTATAGAAGATAAGAACCATCGACAAAGCTGAACAAGTCAGAATGAAGTTTATATGTCCTACCAAACTGATGGTCATAGTGATAAAGATGTCAATGACATGTCGTGAAGATCTCCCCGATGAAGAGTGTAAAGGAAGTTATCGGGGAAACAACCGTGATTGGGTAACTTGAAATAAGTTATCCCGATGACAACGATGACCACGTTCATTGACAAGACTCTCACCGATAGTCATATCAGTGACACTTGAGATATCAAAGAAGAATGTTATTCCCACAGAGATGAGGAAGTTAGGTTGATGGCAACCATGCCCTGTTCTATATCAGCTAAAGCTTGAAAATATCTTGCCGATATAAATTCACAAACAAAATATGACATCGAGGAGACAATTGAAGAGTTATAGTGATTGATCCATGAGAAAACATTTGTGCCATATGAAGATATTAAAATCCCCCGACATTACGAAAATCATGCTGATGAGAGAAGTTATGATGATGTGACATTTCACAATGATCAAGAAAATTGAAATGCTTGAACAATTAATTGTAGATGATGAAAAAATCTTCTGAGATGCCATTTGAAATTGTTGCAATTAAGTTTGAAAGAATTATCTGAAAGGAGCCTACAAGCGGAGACTTGGAGGACAAAATAGGGGAATTTGATCAGAGCCTCTGATAACAAGTACCCATATACTAACTTCTATGTAGTAGCTTACAATTCAAATTTTCTATCCAGAAACTAAAATGGAAACTTCAGGGAAAGGAAAGGGAAGAAAACCACTGGGTGATACCAGTAAACCTAAAAAACAAAAAATTGACAAAACCCCTAAGGAGAAAACAAAAGAGAGGAAACTGAACCAAGACTTAATTGATCAACTACCTGGATCAACTCCCAAAGTCTAAAGGTCTGCCCAACTTAGGGCAGAAGTGGAGAAACTAGAAGACAAGTGTAAATACATAGGAAATGTCTGGACCCCAATTCAAGGTTACGAATTGTTTAAATTCCATTATAATAGAAGAATTAGGTATTTCCCAGTGTCAAAACCATGGCATTTGAATTTGGGTAAATTGGTCATTCCTGATGTGTTTTCGAATGCTAAACTCCTCCAACTTCATGCTAAGCAGTATAACCCAAGTCTTAAGGCTATATGCAACCCGCAAGGGGAGCCTATTATACACTTATCTAAGAATGCCATTTGTGAAGTTTTTGACTTGGATGATCTATGTACTCCCCATAGTTTATGAGGATTTGGATAACGAGTACTGGAGAATGGATACTACATATAATGGATGGAGATTGCCTATTCACGGGCCTAGGACAAAGGGAGAAATGGTGCGTCTTAGTGAGAATGATGGCCCTCCATTTCATGTGTCATTATTTGAACCATACATACAATACACTTACTACTCTGTGGGCCAAGTCTTAGGATTAGAAGTCCCTAATTTCATGACAATTCCTCTGATGGTGATAGTCATAGATGTCCAGTGCCACAATGCTAGGTAGTTTGATTATGCTACCTATGTTTTTAATAGAATTGATTTTGGTCTGACTACAATAAAGAATAATGCCCCATCAATTCCCTTTGAACACTACTCACTCTTGATGCACATGGTGCTTTATTATGGCTAAGAAGGGGGATTATGGCCAAATGAATTCAAAGTTGTTCCAGTAGACCAGAGGGGGAAAAAGTCACCCGTGCATATGTGGACTAGAATATGGGATAGTAGGTATGCCCATTCTAGCTATGTTTAGTTTGAAGAATACTATGTGAACATATTATATAGATATTTTAGTCATCCCTATGAGTATTCATTATCAAATGAAATAAAGAGGTTTCTTAGACCTAAAGATTTTGGAGGTCCTCCTACTGTTCCTCATAACTGGGGAGACTGGTATTGTTTTGAGGATGCTACTATGTCAAAGTTTATGGTTTTGAGGACACTCCTTTTATCTTGCCTAAGAATGTCCCTGACAGAATTGGCTACTTAGAAATAGTTAGGCAAATGAATTGTTCTAATGTGATGCACTTGAGGTCCCATGACAAACAATCTTTTATGCCTAGTACTCTTTGCTTTGGAGATTTCATTGTGGTATCCAAGGAGGGTTATGGTCTCATTATAGATAAACTGATGCATTACAAATGAGATGTGCTGAGACAAGAAAAGGGTTTGATCCTGAGGGTTTCAATGACCTTACTCAGAGAAAATAAAACCTTAGTGGATACACACATGTCCCTTATCCCCATGATGATGTCATTAGGAATTTGGAAGAGACTGAAGTTGAATTGGTGGTTGACAAATACAATAGGGACTTAGATGAGAAGAGGAAACAATTGGCAGAGATAGAGCTATTATCTTCTGGTGATGAAGAACCTACTAAACAAGAGGAGCCACATCAATAGACAACAAGAATGTCCAAATGAAAAATGCAACACTATCAGTCTCCTGGTATGGAACATGATGAGGAGGGGTCTGTTAATGAGGATCCCAGACAAGTACCATATGATTCTTTTATTTTTGATGATAAATTTATTCATTCTAAAGAATTCAAATAATTTTTTATCTAAATTCAAGGGGAAAGAAATCAGAGAGTCAGTTGATGATATCTCTGCCAATAATGAAAGACAATTACTTGATATGTTGAAAACAATAGTGGATAGTGAATTACAAGATATGACCCCTAGTATGGTAGACAACTACTCAAAGAAGCAGGGGTGATGATCTTTCTTGGTCTTGATTTAAATTATGCTCTAGTATTTCATAGTTTTCTGCATAACACAGATGATAAATACAAGCTCACTCCAGAAGGTGTCACAGAAGTGTATATGGGTACCAAATATAATAACGATAAAAATTCATTAATGATATGGGTCATGTATCCTCCCCATAAGAAGACAACCATTATAGACACTAAGAAGACTTTTGGCCATGTCATGACTTTGAAGGCAGGAGAGACTGACCCCTTGATCACTGTAGACATTGCCATTAATGTTGCAAAGCTGAATAAAGCACAGGCTCAGATGTTAATCCAAGAAAGAGATGCATACAAACTAAGCTATGAGAGACTAATAAAAATGAATGATTATTTGAACGATGATGCTAAGAGCACCTTTGGGGGGTCACTAAAAAGATTAACTTAGGGAGAAAGCTCACAGAGTGCCCAATTACCATCTATCGACTAGATAGCTCAAATCCATATTGATACACTTGCCACAGTACTCCAGAATAGGCATACAAACATGATACATTGGCTGAACCAATTTTGGGATAATTATTCTCAAAATTATAAAGTGATCCAAGAGCATGAGAGGCTTGACAAAAGGCTACAGGAGAAACTCAATGAGACACAGAGTAAAGATACTTTTGACATTACATGTACCTCTAGTGCAAAAGATTTGATTGAGCAGCATTAGAAGTATTATGACCAACTTAAGAAAGATGCCAAAGAATGTGTTGAAGCCTCAAAAGCAGGAGTGCCCACGTTGTCCAATAGCGATAAAGAATTAAAGAGCAAAGAGGAATGGAGCAGAGATTGTCAAGCAATATTGCATGAAGCCTTAGGAACTCTTAAGGACAAAGACTGTACATCTAGGGAAGCCTACAAGCATTTGGAGAAGATGGTTACGATGGATGTGATCACAAGAAATGCTATTGAATTTACTAATTCACATCACAGCCAGGAGTACTTAGATCGTATTTCTCAGCTATACTTTGTTGGAAACAAGGCAAATAACTAAGAGGGGTGGGGGTGAATCAGTTATCTTAACCTTCTTAACTTTCTTATCTTCTTTAACTATAGTGCATTATCAAAACATATAGGCATAAATGAACATGAAAGAAGAAATGAAATCAACATACATAACACAAGGATTTTTACATGGAAAACCCTGTTAAGGGAAAAACCATGGGATGACTAACCCAAGATTGTATTCTCTATTAAAAGAATAGAAGTACAAAATGGCACTTGCCAATTAGGGCTCATTGCCCAAGCACACTGCTCACAAGAGGCTCACTACCTACAAGAGACTCAATGTCTACAAGGTATAAAGAAAGTAACTAGGTGTTTGAACTGATCAGAGGCATCCACATATGCTAAGGTTCAATTCTGGTTAGGTTCAATATATTGATCTACTGCACTTCATTCTTCCTCTGCTTAGTGATGTTGTTCTGTCACATACCAGATTTATATAGCTGCTTCCACATTGCTCTCTACTTTTCTTCGCACATTATTTCACACAACACACCCCTTCACATTGAAATCCATCTGGTATATATATCCACACCAAGGATTTCAATATCTTTCTAGTTAGCATCTGGAATACTCAAGATTTTCCCAAACTCTGGTCTGTTAGTTGAATCCTTGCTTATTAAGTGATGCGTATCAAAGAGATAGTTGTAGAAGTCATCAATCATGTCTACCAACCATGAATGATCCCTCAAGAAGCTTGATCACTACCAATTCCTCATCTGGATTAAGGTCTGATGCTCTATCGGTCAGTTCTTTCTCAGTCTACTCTACCAAACAGGAACCCAACACTTATATCTTTCCACTCTTTTATCACTGGAGGCTCAATCTCTGGAATGTAGCAGTTGTGATACTCCTCTTGACTTCCCCAAGTCTGTACTTTGCTAAGATACTTCTTCTGAGAGATCCAGACCTAATTGTCAGACCTTATTGCATGCTCTATTCTTGATTACCGAACCAAAATACTCTTCAAACTTATATTCGGTAGTCATACCATGTCTTGCAGATGTGTGGGATGGACTTTGTTGCCATCAATGACAACACTCATGAAGCCATACAGTGTCTCTTGCCAACAATCTCCCCCTTTGGCATTGATGGAAACACTTAGTGAAAAATGACTAAGTGTCACACTACACTCTCCCTTAGCTGATGCTCTGTTCTAATGTACACTTTTTTGGAGCTCCCCCTTAGCTAGATTCCACATTTTTCACTACTCCTCACTCCCCCTTTGACATCAATGGAAAAAGGTAGAATTTGCACATCAAAATTTCCAAAAGTCAACCTATACTTAGCCGCATAAGTATATATACATGCTATACTTACATATACTGAAGTATATCTGCAAAGGTGGTCTTCAACTGTACCACTTCTATCACCCAACTCTTCTTCATCTTGTCCAAAATTGAAATGTGACCACTTATCGAAAATGCAAAAGCTTCTTCCCTCTTTAGGTCTATCGGATCACTGGTCTGGGCTATCCTCTAGGCATCAGTTAGGGCCTCATGCATTGCCTCTAACTTGGGGATAATTACCCCTGTTAGTTCACTTAGCCTGTATATTCTATTTTTCTTCTCCTTCTCAAGCCTCTTTATCTCATTTATATTGGCATTAGTCTGGCACTCTTGATTCATTATGGATGAGGTGAGAGGATCAAAACTCTAGGATAAACTTGATAGTTTTTCCTCTTGTTCTTCCACCTTCTTTGCAATGTCTGTTGTTATTGTGGACCAAGATAAACAAAATTTGTATAATTCTCCACCATCTTTAAGAGCATTTTCTAGGCTCTTTATTCCAATATTCAGATTTTTCCTATCATTTGCTATTAGCCCCTGTACTTCAGAGAATCTCTTACCCAAAAACTCTTTCTGAACTTTCTCTTCTATGGATTTCTCCAAGGAATCAAAATGTGTGCTAACAGAATTAACAAGAGATTTCAGATTACCGAATGAAGAGGCTGAAAGATCCTTCTGGAAGGATGGCATGATCTTCTCCAACACACCGAATGCAATCTTTATTAGCTTGTAGTCTTCCATGTGAGACTTCAAAAGTTTTTCTTTTTCCTTTGATTGGGCAAAGGATGCTATCTTCATTGTCTGAACCAGGGAGAGGGAATCAAAATTGAATGGTCCTTGAAATAGCTCCGATTCATCTAATTCCATCATTTCTTTGGTCAAGAAATCTTTAACTATTTCTGCAGTGTCCCTTGCCAGAGACAGAGTCTTCTTTCCTTCTATAGCTTTAGAATTGTCACCTGGGGTCTTCTCTGTTTGATCTTCTTCTCTTCCCTTTACCTCTTCTTCTTGACTGATTCTCTCTTCTTTTCTTGCTTCTCCTTCAGTTTCGGAGTCTGCTGGGGGATCCAGATGAGATATATTTACTTCTTCATGGACTTCCTCTTCTAGAATAGAGGAGTCTAGGTCCTTAGTCTTCTCCTCACCTATCTCCTTTGATTCTTCTGCAATTTTCTTTGTAGGATCTTCCTTTGATACACTTAGTCCTTCGACATCCATGGCAGAAGGTTCATCACTTATGTCCTCTACAATAGGAAGATTGAATCTTTTATATGCATCCCAGAGGATGTTTTCAGTCTCTTTTGCCACCTAATCAGTCTCTCTGAGCATAAGCTTATTCATTATGGCTTTGCTCCAGAACTCATCCTTTCAATCCTTGAAGATCATGTACATTTATTTTGAAGTGATGAAAGGATAGAGTTGAATCGCTATCTATTCCCGGGTCACCATATCTTTTTCTTTGGCATTGTCTTTTTTGACTTCAAGTATTTTCCCTAAAATTTTGGGGATTAGAGAGATGATTTCAATGAATGCTTTATTATAGATATTCAAGTATTTGACTGTGGCTTCCTCCAATATTATTTTGTCAGTGTCATTATGCTTATCATAAAATTCATTTAATGGTTGCAAATTTTCATCCACTATGACTGCCTTGATAGCTTTATCAATAGAAGCAGTGGACCTTTCAACAAATTCTTCTACCTCTTCTTCTTTATTTGTACCGGCAAAAGATCCACCTGATGTTTTCTTCTTCTTCTTCATTTTCTTAACTTCCTCATCTGTTTCTGTTTCTTCATCATCCTTCTAACTCATATAGGTCCTTGTGGCCTTGGTTTTTGTTCTCTTTTCTTCCTTATCGGATGTCTTGGCTTCCAGTTTGGAGGCCTTTTGGCTCTTAGAGGTGGCAGGTGTAGATCTTTTGGAAGATATGGTCTAGGAGGGGACTTGCACCAGATTACTTTCTTTCTCTGCTTCTTGTCTCTCATTCTCAGCTCTTTCTAATTTTTCTCTGTTTGCTTCAAATGCTTCTTTTGAGATGCCATATCTTTTGGCAACTTCCTCTACTTCCCTTCTCACTTTTCTCTTCATTTATGGTTTTCTTTGTTCAACATGAATTTTTACACTCAATTCTTGAAAGGTTCCAAACCTTTCTGCTTCAGGGTCCTTGGGCTAACTCAGCAAGTGTTGGATATTCAACTCTAGGATTTTCTAATCTACTTCATACCCCATCGGCATAATCCAGACTATCCTTGGCTCCAGTGCCTCCATTAGCCATTGATTAGTGTCTACCATAAAGCACACTGTATCCTTGTATTTTTCAACCATGGATTGGAGAATTCTTTCGCTGGCCTACATCATACCTTGGAAATTCTTGAAATATCCCCAGAGAGCTGTGCTTTGAGCCTTGGCATCACCAAGCCCATGCATATAATCTCTGATCTGTATGGCAACAGGTCTGTCATTTTGCCATATCCAGCCACTAGTTCCGGGTAGCTCATTCATATAGTAGAAGAATAGACATAGTATCAAGCCACCGTACTTAAATGAATTCTTCTTATCCTTCTTTATTTTCTGTAAGTTCTCTAACAGTTGGTTTAGGAGAATCTCACAAAGATCATAGTCAACATTTTTCCTTAGCATTTCATATGCAGTATATATTGCTATTTTAGATACTAAATTTTCCTTGTTGGAGTGATAGATTTTGTAACCAATTATCATAGAGGCAAATTTGATATTCGGATCTATGATGTCTTCTATTGTCATTGCCCTCTTGTCAAATTTTGATCTAGTAGCCTCACTTACAGTTTGGTTTTTGACTAATTTGAGAGTAGGCAACCCACCAGATGAGTGCAATATGGTTACCGCACTAATTGCATCCTTGGTTATCTTGAATGGCCTCATCAACCACATAAAGTTGTCATACATTATGTTCAGAACATATTGGACCCATTCATCTTCTGCAAAATAGAGGAAATGAATGCAATGTCCAAAATACTTATCCCAGATGACCTTGTATTGGGGTTTAAGTTTAAATGATTCATCTATTAGTTCCTTGTGATAGATATCCATCAGCTTGGATTCCCCAAATTCTTCAATGTTTGCATGTATGTAAACCCTAACATCTTCTACATGTAGAACCCCATGCGGAATGCTAGAGAATGCGCCTAGGGGATCAACTTCTAGAGATTTGTAGGGATGTTTCTTGAACTTAGGGTGTGGCCTATCAGTGATCTTAACAACATTTAGAGTAGCCGTCTTTCAAAAGATTCAGAGAGAGATATTCAAAAGAGGAAATACCTTTTTACACTTCTAGGGTTCATGATGAGAGTTAAAATGATCACTGGTTGAATCGAATTATGCGGTTGATCCTTGAGAGGGTTGAGGCAATCTTGTTGTAGAGCTCCTTCTTTCTTCTTTTCAGATGCAAATGTGCAAATGATGAACAAAAGAACCCTTTTATTTCAGTGCAAATCCTAATTCCATTTTGCAATAAATGCACAACTTAAGTCATTTCGGTTGCCTTGTTCTTCTTATTCTAAGAGAGATCTTTCTGGATTACTGAGATGCACTTAGAGTTATTCTTGGTGATTATTGACAATCTATTTTCCTTTTCTCCAATCATTCCATTTATCTGTAGATCAAGATATTTCAATTTTTGAATCATATCGGATCTAACTGTGAAAGTCCTGTTTTTACCAGATGATTGTCAAACTGGATCAATCTTGGATGATTAACCTCTTCAAAACTCCTTCCGAATCTTTCATATTTTTGCCAAGGGTTAATTAGATATTTTTCTAAGGATCCTTTCATCCGTAACTTTCTATGTGCCAATCTTAGGCACCAATTGGCTGGCTGGGGGAATTTATTTTCCTTTGTGACTCCACTTGAGCCAGAGCTCATCTATTTTGTTTCCGGAAGGAATATCAGCACTAGATTCTGGTGTAGATCCATCCTCAACTTTTTTTGTGCTTCTCTTCACCAAAATCTTGTTCATTTCCCTTTGAATTTCATCTGCATTCACTTTTCTTTTTCATTTGTCTTGGTTTTGGTTATGAAGTACCAAACCCTTTTTGTCCTGATTCTTACTTCTACAAAATTTGGCAATATGACCGGATCTATTGCAATTGTAGCAAACAACATTTCTTTGTATATTTGACTAGTATCCTCTTAATCTACATTGAATAGCCATATGTCCCATTCTATTGCATGCAAAGCATCTACCATTGAATGGATTATTTATTTGCATATTTCTACATTCATGAGATTTGTGACCATACCTTTTGTAGTTAAAGCATTGTCTGAACAAGGATGAATTAGTTTGATTCATTCTTCTTCTACACTGATTTGCTTTATGATCGAAGTTCTTGCAATTGTAGCAGTATCCATTGAAGGATGGATATCTTTGAGCATTTGGTTGCCTTACCAGAGGTCTTCTAGGTCTATTCCTTGGATTTCCTGATCCAGAGTTCTTCTGACCAGATTCAGAGCTTTCACCTTTCTCATACCCCAAGCCATGCTTGTCATCTACCCTCTTTTGGCTTTCAAGAAGACCTTCAAGTTGAGCAGAGCTTATCTTGAATTTCTCTTTGTATTCATTTGCAATTTGAAGATCCCTTTTAAGAGTATCTATCTGATTCTCAAGTTGTTCTTCATTGTCTCTAGCTTCTTCAAGATCAGCTTCCAGATGCCTGATTATTCTGTCCATTTTGTGGTAGTCTTCTAACTTCTCCTTCAGAGATTGTTTTAGATTATCTTCAATTTTTCTTTTCTCTTCAATTTCTTGGGTGAATTTCATAACTCCTAATTCCATTTCATGTCTTACCATAATGACCTCTTTGATAGTTTCTCACATAACTTGTTTTTCTCATTTAGATCTTCATTAGTATCATTGGCTTCACTTTGACTTGCTAATTGTTGAAGTAGTTCATTTCTTTTCTTCACTGAGATACTTAGTTTTTCTTTCAGTTCATTTATGAAATCATTAGCTTGTTTGAGTCTTTCCCTCAAGTTAATGACTTCAGAGTGAGATTGCTCAAGATCATCTAGGGCAAACTGAAGTTGTTCCCTCATACCATACATATCTATTGAGATTCCCAGATCTTCCTCAACCTGTTAGGCTCTGTCTAGAGGAACTTAGCTCTGATACCAATTGTTGGAAATAAGGTAGATAACTGAGAGGGGGAGTGAATCAATTATCTTAAACTTCTTAACTTTCTTATCTTCTTTAACAATAGTGCATTATCAAAACATATAAGCTTAAATGAACATGAAAGAAGAAATGAAATCAACATACATAACACAAAGATTTTTACATGGAAAATCCAATTAATAGAAAAACCATGGGGTGACTAACCCAAGATTGTATTCTCTATTAAAAAAATAGAAGTACAAAATGGTACTTGCTAATTACAGCTCACTGCCCAAGCATACTACTCACAAGAGGCTCACTGCCTACAAGAGACTCACTGTCTACAAGGTATAAAGAAAGTAACTAGGTGTTTGAATTGATCAAAGGCATCCACATATGCTAAGGTTTAGTTTTGGTTAGGCTGAATATATTGATCTGCTGCACTTCATTCTTCCTCTGCTTAGTGTTGTTGTTCTGTCACATACCAGATTTATATAGTTGCTTCCACACTGCTCTCTACTTTTCTTCACACATTATTTCACACACCACACCCCTTCACATCAAAATCAATCTAGTATATATATATCCACACCAAGGATTTTAAAATCTTTCTAGTCGGCATCCGGAATACTCAAGATTTTCCCAAACTCTAGTCTGTCGGCTGAATCCTTGCTTATTAAGTGATGTGTATCAAAGAGATAGTTGTAAAAGTCATCAATCCTATTGGCCAACCATGAATGATCCCTCAAGAAGCTTTATCACTACCAATTCCTCATCCAGATTAAGGTCTGATGCTCTACTGGTTAGTTCTTTCTCAGTCTACTCTACCAAATAGGAACCCAACACTTAGGTGCTCATATCTTTCAACTCTTTCATCACCGGAGGCTCAATCTCTAGAATGTAGTAGTCATGATACTCCTCTTGACTTCCCCAAGTCTGCACTTTGCTGAGATACTTCTTATGAGAGATCCGTACCTGATTGTTGGACCTTGTTGCATGCTCTGTTCTTGTTCACCAGACCAAAATACTCTTCAATCTAATTTCCAATAGTCATACCATGTCCTGTGGATGTGTGGGATGGACTTTGTTGCCATCAATGACAACACTCATGAAACCATATATTGTCTCTTGCCAATATACTTGTGGTTGAATAGAGCTTAAGCATTGTTATTTTATTGTTGTTATGTTAATCATGTTGATTCCCAAAAGACTTTTTGAAGATTTATGTCTCTTCATGAATATTCCTATATAAGTTGAACACATGATGCTGAATTATCATCAGCAATAGAATATAATACATAAAGTTTAGAATTTTTTCAAAAGACCATGTTACCAGCTTATTATTGAAGAAGTAAATTGAAGTTCTCTGATTCTATGGTTTTATTCTGGCATCAATTGTTTGTTGAAATTACTCAATTGTATGGTTGTCTCCAATTCAGTATTTCCTTGTTATTCAAATTAATATATCAAGTATATAGTTAATTTGTCAATACACATTTGTTGTATCTATGTGATTGGATTAATTAGTTTCCATTAGAGGAATTAAAATCCTTTTTATCAATCACAATAACCTGGAAGTATTAGTTTGGATTACTAAGAAGAATCATATAATTAGGATTACCATTCTATCTCCAAATTGATATTATCTGTTATTCTTGCATATTTCATTCAATTGGTTCCTTCAAGAAAGGATTAAATTACCTTCTGGTGAATAACAAGAAATTTGATTGTATTAGTTGGATTATTAAGAAGAGTTTGTCAGTCATCTCTTTGCATGTTTATACAAGTTGTAAACTAAAATATTGTGCCAGACAATTAGAATTACTGTCCACTATAAGCCACTAGTCTTAATCTTCCATTTGACTCTGTTTACCCAACAAGGCACTGGTCTTATTTCAATTCATCATTTAAAAATCATTTTATTAGCACAATCATAAAATTCACCTTGATATTGCTTATACAATTTATACCAACTGTTCATCAGAAATTAGAATTAGTTAGCAAGCTTTCATCTATTCTACACCATTTGGCACTGTAGGTAGATCTATTCACTTAGTCAGAATACTTACCCTTAATCTTCTTTAATTTTCAAGGTTCACCCACCTAGGTTTAGAAGGACCTAAAGTGTAGGGAGTCATCAAACCCTAAGGTTGATTCTGTCACGTTAGTTCAAAAATGTTGAAAATCTAAGCATAGAGCCTGGCATCCTCTTAGGATTAGCAAATTGCATTTTTGAGACCTAATGGTACTATTGTTACAAACCTAGCTAGAAATAAATCTAGGAACAAAGTTGAAAGAAAAAAGGAGAAAGGAAAGGTGGATGTTGAGGTAAAAAGTGGAGACCTTCCAAAGAAAGTATTTGAAAAGAAGAAAGTTGCAGTACAACAGCCACTATCCACAAAAAATAAATATGTGCAAAAGGTTCTAGCACACATGGTACAACCAACTACTATACCTATTATTGATACTCACAAGCCAAAAGATGATGCCAAAGAGAGTCAGACTCAAGCATCAAGTGAACCACAATAGAGCAAAGATAAAAAGGAGGTAAAAGGTATCAATATTTCTTCTAATTAGTTGATGCCTTATATTCCTAATACAAATGATGTTACTATCTCATGTGACACCCCTTTACCTCAATATAATCCCTTTGACATGGCCCAAATGTTAAGTCAAATCAGGATTTCACTACCACTAGGGGAGGCTCTTAGGATTCCTGAGCATAGAGATATAGGGCTATCTCATTTATTGCATCCACCAGTAGACCTATAAAACCCATTGTTGTTCCTCCTAAAGATGAAACCATTGAAATTTATTTGGGATCATCTATGGTGAATAGACGAATGGGTGTGGATCCTTTCTACACCACATTGATCATAAATGGATGGCTGCTACATAATTGTATGCTTGATTCTAGAGCATCTAGCAATGTCATGCCACTTGAAATCATGAATTATTTAAGGTTGAAGGTGTCCAAGTCTTTTGACCTAAGTGCTTTGCTATGGACTCAAGCTAAGTAAATGTTATTGGTCTTGTTAAAGATGTTGATGTTCAGCTAGCTACATATCTAAACATGTCATTCTTGATGGATATAATTGTTGTGGACTGCCCTACTAAATGGGGTATGTTGTTATGTAGAAAGTGGGTAACCTCTATGGGGGGAAATATACAAATGGATCTATCATATGCCACCATTCTAGTCCATGATGTAGAAATGAAGCTTTACAGGGAAAAAAAGTAGATACAAAACCTATGATGAAGTGAACTTTATTGACACTAATATTGATTATTTTAAGGGGTTTTTTGATGACAATAAACCTAGGCTATGAGTTGATCTACCTCAGATTGTTACTCCTATGCATGATGAAAATGTTTTGTGAACATTATACTTTGATGGTGCATGTTATAGAGATGGTTTAGGTGCAAGCATAGTTTTGAATTCACCTTATAAGGAAGAATTTGGATTTTATTTCAAGATTGATTTCTAGTGCACTAACAACATAGCTAAGTATGAGGTATTGTTGTTAGGTTTAAATGTTTCTAATAAGCATGGAATCAAGTGTTTGAAGATCTACAGTGATTTAGAATTAGTTGTGTAGTAGATCAGAAGCATTTTTGCTACCAAGGACAACAAATTAAGAGCATACATGAATGTGGTGTGGGACACTATAGAATTGTTTGATGTTGTTGGAATTGAATAGGTGGAAAGAGCTGAAAATAAAAAGTTAGATGCCTTGGCTGTAGCTGTTTGAAAATTTGACCCTCAGTTAGATTATTCTTATGGTCATTATACCATTGAAGAGCTTACAAGGCCAACAATCCCTGACAACATATACAGATGGCAAGTTTTCAATTACAATAATCAAATTTACAATTTCCTTAATTGCCTAGATGAGTTTGACAATCAATTGATTGATTGGAATCCTATGATAGAGGTAGAAGATGGAAAGGAAACATTGTTTGGGAATGAAGTAGTATAGCTAAAGACAAATACTATCCCCAAAGGTATGGTGCCACTTGAAAGGATGTTTGATAATGTTGATCATTGGAAAAGAAAAGGTAAACCAGTTGAAGAAGATAGCATTGAAGGTGTTAACATGGGCACTGAGGATGCACCTAGGATGGTTTATATTAGTAAGGGGCTCAAATCGTAGGAAAAGCAAATGTTGATTGCTTTGCTAAAAAAATTTAAGAAGTGTTTTGCATGGTCATCTGATGAATTAAAGTATTATAGGGAGGATTTATTTCAATGTACCATTCCCCTTGAACTTGATGTAAAACTATTCAGACAAAAACAAAGACCGATCAATCGCACCATATCTTAAAAAATGCAACAAGAGTTGGCAAAGCTAAAATATGGAGGTATTATAAAACCAAGCAGACATTCTGAGTGGGTATCTAAGATTCTTGTCTTGGTGAGGAAGAAGAATGGGGAGATTAGCCTATGTGTAGACTTCATAAATTTGAACATCAAATCCCTTAAGGACAACTATCATCTTCCACGTATGGATCATGTTTTGCAAAGGGTTGTTGGTTCAGAACTGATGTTTATGATGGATGGATTCTTAGGTTACAACCAGGTATTGGTCAAGGAATCAAAACAATACAAGACAACATTCACTTCCTTAGGGAACCTATGTTTATTTGAGGATGTCATTAGGATTGAAGAATGTAGGATCAATGTTTTAGAGAGAAATTGATGTTTTCTTTGTACGTCCCATTGATGAAATCATGGTAGTATACCAAGATGATCTCACTACATTCTCCAAAGATAGGAAATATCATTATAAGCACTTGGAATTGATCTTTGACAGATGTTGGGAGTATGGGATTTGTTTGAATCCCAAGAAATGTCAGTTTAGAGTAGAAGAGTGCAAGTTGCTGGGACATATTGTGTTAAAGGATGGGGTTAGAATAGATCTTGAAAGAGTTAAAGACATTGACCTTATCCCTCAACTCAAATTAGTCAAGGTTGTCCAGTCTTTCTTTGGACAAATCAACTTTGTGAGGTGATTTGTCCCTCACTTTGTTGAGAAGAACAAGGCAATATCCAAGATGCTCAAGAATGGGTTTATTGACATAAAGGATGATCTCAAAGATGCACCAGTTTTGGTAAGTTTGGACTACTCCAAGACTTTTTAGCTCTTCTCTTTTGCTTCATACTACACTATTGCTACTGTATTATTGCAAAAGAATGGGGATGGATTTGAGAAGCCCATAGGATTCTAAAGAAAATCCCTGCAAGTTGCTGAATTTAATTATTCAAATATGGAAAAGCATGCATATGCTATGGTTAAGGTAGTAAAAAAATTTAGGTCATATATTATAGGTGCAAAGATAGTTGCATTTGTGCGCCATTCAGCTGTGAAAGACATTTTCATGTAGTGCATGAAGTATCTAGAAGAAGATGTGGGTGGATCAATAGAATACAAGAATATGACATTAAGGTGTAAGTCACCAAATTGGTTAGAGGCCAAGGTTTAGAAAAGTTGATGGATAATTCCAATTTAGAGGTTGCTGAAATAAACGAAGTAGATGTTGTTTCATCTACCAATGTGTGTATGTTGACAAATGATCCATGGTACAAGGATATTATTTTCTATCTTGTCAACATGCACTGTCCCCTAGGTATGAATTTAACTCAGCAAAGAACACTTAAGCTTCAGTCTCAGAAATATGTTTTGACTCAAGGTGCTTTAATGTCGAGAAATCATGAGGGATTTTTGTTGAAGTGTTTGGATTAGCAACAATATAAGAAAATTATTGAATAATATCACCAAGGAATATGTGGTGGGCACTTCCATGCTAAAACTATGACACATAAGACTATTAGGGTAGGTTTTTGGTGGCCAAGCCTCTTCAAGGATGTTGCAAAAAAAACTCAAAAAATTTGATGCCCGTCAAAGGTTTGCAAGTAAGTTAAAGTTTGAATGTGCTCTTCCCCTTATGAATGTTACCAATGAAGCACCATTTCATCAATGAGGTATTGATTTCATAGGTGAAATTCATGAAAGATCAAGCAATGGATACAGATGGATATTGGTGATGACTAATTATTTTAAAAAGTGGGTTGAGTTTATTCCAATTCACAATGCCATGTCCAAGGTAGTGATTGAGTTCCTTTTGAACAATGTGATAACCATATTTGACATTACATCTAGAATTGTTGTAGACAACGCCATGTGCTTCAAATCTCAAGACATTGTAGGTATGTGTTCCAAGTATGGGATAAAGTTGATTCATTCATCACCATACCATCTGTAGAGTAATGGAAAAGCCAAGTATAGCAATAAGAGCCTCATGAAAATTATGAAGAGGACTCTATATGTGAAAAAGAAAAGGTGGGATGATAGAAAAATATGTAGTTTAGGATGATAAGATCACCTACAAATGTGTTATAGGCAAAAGTGCTTTTGAGCTAGTGTATGGGTTAGAGGCTAAGATGCTAATGTCATTAGAACTACCTGTCTATCAACTGCTGTAGTAAATAGGAGAAGATGGAGACGATGCTTTGGCATTAAGGATGCATGAGTTGACAAAATTGGATGAAGCTAGAAGGGTGGCACATGATAAAAATTTTCTATAGAAGTAGAAGGTTGAGCATGTGTTCGACAAGAGAACTATTAAAAGGCGTTTTTAGATTGGTGATTCAGTTCTCCTTTGGAATGCAAAATCAGAGGACAAAGGAAATCATAGTAAGTTTGAACTGCTATGGATAGGCCCATATCAGATTGATGAAAAGGCTGGCCAAGACACCTTTTATATTAGAAATATAGAAGGAGAACTTTTGGAGCTTCCTGTTCATGGACAACATTTAAAACTTTACTTATCGTAAGTAATGTTTCCCTTCAAAATATTGCGATGAAATCTTGATATATCTGTTGTATTTTGACCTCAAGCATTCTTGACAATTGTTGGTCTTGATCATGTTGTGTTTCCATTTGTTGTGTGTTGTCTTTGGTGTTTTTGGTCTACCCCAAACATATGTGATTCTTGTTGTGCCATTTCTTGGCAAATGTCCCCAACCAGAGCCAGTGTTGGCATCCAGATTTTCACGCCAAGTATTTGTAAAATCTTAACGAATTCCTCAAAATTTTCCTAAGGGGTAGATGTTCAAAAATCTAATAGATCCAGTTGGAATCATACCTAAGAAAGGAATGCATCTTGCTAAGGAGCCAAATGGGTACTTATAGTTAAAATTTGGTGAAGATCTAATGAATGGTAAAGTTATGCTCATAACTCTATCTAGAAGTTGGGACATTCGGTTGCACTTCTTTGTATTTCTATCAGGTTGTCTTTGATATCCAGATCTTGTTGTGTTCCTTTGTATTTCTAACTGGATGTGGAACACGGGCTCAACTGAATGTCCATCATGTAGGATCAGGTTAGTGTTAATTGTATTTCATTTCTAATTCCAATTGCACTTATCATATGTTGAAGTGGAATATGTCAGGTTGGAATGTGACATCATGATTCATCCGAGCGCTATAGGATGTTGAACTATAATCCGATGTGGAACATGGGATGAACTGAATGTCCATTGTGCATAATTGGGTTTTAGTTAGTGTATCCAAATCTGGTTGACCTTCAATATCTAGTTGACTTTTCAATATCTGGTTGACTTTTTCACATCTGGTTACACTACTTCTTTCCAACTAGATATTTCTCAAGCACATTTTCCAACTATATATCTTCCAAGAGGAGATTCTAACAAGACATCTTCTAGATGGCCAAAAGGAAAAGGGCCCTTAGCAAGTGAACATTCAATCAGATGTTTCCCAACATTCGATTGTATAGGAGAAAGTGCTTGGGGTGCAAACTATGCATATGGAAGATCAACATTAGGTTGATCGACATGAAGAGGATCCACATCAGGATCAAGGTAATGATCAAGGTGATGTGACACATCTAGATGTTCAGCATCAAGAAGAGCATCATGAAGAGGATGTGGATCAGAATAAAGGTAGGATATAGAACAACATCTAGTTGACCAAGACAAAGAACTAAATCTGGAACAAGACCATACATAAGACCTACAGGGTGGCTAGGATCAGATTGAACTAATCATCATGTTACATGTTCACATCCAGTTGTAATGCTTTATCTTCCAGCCAGACATTTTCTATCTAGATATCATGTTGCATACCCACATTCAGTTAACTTGTAGGATGACCTAGAAATGTTGGAAAATGCACCGCTAACTCTATAGGTCACCATTAATGTGAAATGGGTAGATGGAAATGATGTCTTTAATGCAGTTGGTGGAGTGGGTGGGATTTTCCCACCTATTCCTTGATCAAAATCCATATTGTGAAGGGTATAAATTAAATATTGAAACTCTTTTCATGGGTTGCTAATTTTAGCATTTTTAGACAATTGGTGCAATACAATTAGGGTTCCTATAATTGTAAAAGTTTCAGAGGTATTTGGGGGAAACGTTTTGTAAATCATATTGATGAATTGATACAAAATTTGTAAGAAGAATCATTTGTCTCCATTGTTGCAGGTGTTCATTTAGGGAAACATTGATTTGTTATAGGATTCCTCTTGCCACGATTTTGTTGGCAAGAGACACTATATGGATTCATGGTTGTTGTCATTGATGGCAACAAAGGTCATCCCACATATCCGCAAGTCATGGTGTGTCTCTACCGGAAGTCAGAATGAAGATTGTTGTGGCCCGGTGAACAAGAACAGAGCATGTGGCAAGGTCCGACAGATTGGTCCGGATCTCTCAGAGGAAGTGTCTTGGTCTAGTGCGGATTTGGGGAAGTCAAGAGGACTACCTTGAGTAGTATATTCCAAGGATTTAGCCTCTGGTGATGAACAAAGAAAAAGATATGAATAGTTGAGTACCGGATTCCTGAGAGATAGTGAGAACAGAGGAAGAACTGACTGACAGAGTATCAGACTATTTTCTGGATGTGTTACTGTTGATGGTAAAGGTTATGAAGGCATGAATCATGTTTGGCCAACATGATTAATGATATCTACAAGTATATGCTTGATCCGCATTTCTTGGTGAGCAAGGATTCAGCCGACAGAACAGAGTTTGTAAGAAACTAGACTGTTCCGGATGCCGACTAGAAAGGTGACAAAATTACTTGTGCGGATATATATAGAGGATGGATTTAGTTGTAAAAGGTGTGATTGTGTGAAAGCATATGCGAATAAGTGCAGAACAGAGCAGAAGTAGTAAGAAAGATCCGGTATGTGAAAGGTTAGCAGAATAAAGAACAGAGGAAAGATGAAGTGCAGTAGATCAGTGTACTGAGCCTAACCAGAACTGAACTCCAGCATATGTAGATGCTTCCAATCAGTTCAAGACTGTGATTCTTATCACTTTGTAGACAGTGTGTCTCCTTGTAGGCAGTGGGCCTCTTTGTGAGCAGTGTGCTCGGGCAGTGAGCCCTAATTGGCAAGTGCCATTTTGTAATTCCTTATTCTTCTAACAGAGAATAATCTTTTGGGTTAATCACCCCGTGGTTTTTTCCCTTAACAGGGTTTCCACGTCAAAAATACTGTGTCATGTGTTTTTCATTTCATGGTAATGCTTGTTTATTTGATTCAATGCTGCATTGATTAATAAGAAAGTTCAAAAGAAGAAATAATTAGGATAACTGATTCACCCCCCCCCCCTCTCAGTTATCAACAATTGGTATCAGAGCTAAGTTCCTCCTAATACAGCCTAATAGCTTGAGGAAGATCTAGGAGTTCAAATGGATGCATATGGTTTAAGGGAGCAACTCAAGACTGCCCTTGAGGATCTTGAACAGTCAAATTCTGAAGTCAATGAATTAAAGGAAAGACTCAAACAGGCTGATGAATTCATGAGAGAATTAAAGGACAAATTAAGTCTCTCTATGAAAAAGAGAAAGGAGCTGCTCCAACAATTGGCAAGACAAAGTGAATAAAGCAATACAAATGATGAATTGACTGAGCAAACCAAGTTATGTGAAAAGTTATCAAAAGAAGTCATTATGTTAAGACATGAAATGGAATCAGGAACTATAAAGTTTACTCAAGAGATTGAAGAAAAAAGAAAAGCTGAAGACAATCTAAGACAATCTCTTAAAGAAAAATCAGAAGAATACCACCAGATGGATAGGATTATCAGACATCTTGAATCTGATCTTGAAGACGCCAAAGATAATGAAGAAAAACTTGAGGATCAAATTGCCTCTCTCAAAAGAGATCTTCAAACAGCAAATGAATATAAAGAAAAATTCAAGATAAGCTCTGCCCAACTTGAAGTACTTCTTGGGAGTCAAAAGAGGACAGATGACAAGTATGGTTTGGGATATGAGAAAGGAGAAAGTTCTGGATCCGGTCAAAAGACTTTTGGATCAGAAAATCCAAAGAATAGGCCCAGAAGACCTCCGGTAAGGCAGCCCAATGCTCAAAGATATCCATCCTTCAATGGATACTGCCACAGCTGCAACCACTTTGATCACAAAGCTAATCAGTGTAGAAAGAGAATGAATCAGATTAATTCATCCTTCTCTGGACAGTGCTTTAACTGCAAAAGGTATGGACACAAATCCCATGAATGCAGAAATATGCAAGTAAACAAATCATTCAAAGGTAGATGCTTTACATGCAATAGAGTAGGTCATATGGCTAATCAATGCAGATCAAGAGGTTATCAGTCAAATATGCAAAGAAATGTTATTTGCCAAATCTGTAATAGGTCCGGTCACAATGCTAAAGTCTGGAGAAGCAAGAATCAGGACAAAAGAGGTCCGGTGTATAATGAGAATCAAGACAAGGGTAAACAAAAGATGAATGCGGATGAAGTTAGGAATCAGATGAGCAAGATTTGGGTGAAGAAAAGTTCAGAGAATGTAGAGGTTGGATCCGCACCAGACTCTGGTGCTGATATTTCTTCCGAAAATTAAAAAGTGAGCTCTGGCTCAGGGGGAGACTCAAAGAAATCCTGTTCCCCCAGCCAATCAAGTGGTACCGGATGTGGCACAAGATGAGGAGTAAAGGGTTTGAAGATACCAGTCCTGAGATGATCCAGACAAGATTTCAGAGGTCCGCATGAAGATATAAAGAAGTTGTGATCGATCAAGTAAAGACCTGTTCCGGGAGATGCTCCGGAATGACAGAGGACTACAAAAGGGTCCGGAGAGATCCGGAAGTATAGTATCTTATTCTGCGGATTGGACAGAGTGTTTGGGATGTCCTTGTGATGTGTTATCTTGATTTATTCATGATTGAAAGATCCGGATGATGTTCATAGATCAGGACTGATCCGGGATACTCCAAGCTATCCGGATAAGGCAAACTGGAATAATATAGGTCAAGCATTTATTGCCATCAGATATTAGGGTTTGTGGAGCAATATAAGGGATTTCTCAAAAATCATTTGCTCATTCTGCACTCAAGAAGAAGCGAAAATTGGAGCTCTGCAACAAGATTCATCAAGCACACCAAAGATCTCCTGCCGAAGTCATTGCATAAAGAAATCAATCCAACCACTCCGTGCAAACCGAAGGCGCATAAGGTATTCTCCATTTTCATTATCTCACTGCAAGTCTTTGAAGAATGGCTACTCTGAATATAGTTAAGATCTCTGATAGACCTCGCCCCACATTCAAGAAACATCCTTACAAATCCTTGGAGGTAGATCCACTAGGAGCCTTCTCTAGTGTTCCACATGGTGTATTGCATACAGAATACATTAGGGTTTACATCCATGCGAATTTTGAAGACTTTGGAGAAGCAAAACTGATGGATATCTATCACAAACAATTGATAGATGACTCCTTCGAGATCAAACCTCAGTACAAAGCCATCCGGGACAAACACTTTGCACAATGCATTCATTTCCCCTGTTTTGAAGAAGATGAATGGGTTCGGTATGTACTAAGTAGAGTACATGACAACTTCCTATGGTTGAACAAGCCCTTCAAGATTACCAAAGATGCAATTAGGGCTGTAACCGGTCTGCATTCATCCGGTGGATTACCTGTTCTCAAGTCTGTCAAAAATCAGACAGTTAGTGATGCAACCGGATCCAAGTTTGACAAGAGAGCTATGACAGTTGATGACATCACTAAACCGGATGTAAAATTTGCATCTATGATAATTGGTTACAAAATCTATCACTCCAGTAGGGAAAATTTAGTACCAGGAACTGCAATCTACACAGCTTATCAAATGTTAAAGGAGAATGCAGACTATGACTTGTGTGAGCTTCTTGTAAACCAACTTTTTGAAAATCTGCAGAAGATTAAGAAGGACAAGAAAAACTCCTTCAAGTATGGCAATCTGATCCTTTGTCTCTTCTTTTACTACATGAATGAACTTCCCGGATCCAGTGGATGGATATGGCAGAATGACAGACCGGTTGCCATCCAAATCAGAGACTATTTACATGGACTTGGGGATGCTAAAGCAAGAAACACAGCTCTATGGGGATATTTCAAGAACTTCCAAAGCATGATGCATGCAAGAGAAAGAATACCCCAATCCCTTGTTGAAAAGTACAAAGACACAGTATGCTTCATGGTAGAAACAGATCAGTGTCTAATGGAGGCAGTAGAACCAAGAACTGTATGGATCATGCCCATGGGGTATGAAGTGGATGAACAGATAGTGGAGCTGCATGTTCAACACATGCTAAGTCAGCCCAAAGATCCTAAGGCAGAAAGGTTTGGAACCTTTGAGGAGCTGAGTGTAAAGATACATGTAGAACTCAGGGAACCTGAGATAAAGAGAAAGGTGAGAAAAGAAGTAGAGCACATTGCTCAAGGCCTAGGCATCTCAAAAGAGGCACTTGATGCCAGCCGGGAAAAGAGAAGAAAATCTGAGGAAGAAAAGAAAGAGGCAGAAAAGAAAAGCAAGAAGAGTGCTCCGGTGGAATCCTCAACCCGGACCAGATCATCTAAAGGATCCACACCTATCAAAACCAAAAGCTCAAAACTGGAAGTCCAGGGATCCGGCAAAAGATCCAAGGCAAAAGCCTCAAGAGCTTATCAAAGCCAAAAGGATGAAGAAGAAACTGAGTCAGATGAAGGAGTGAAAGAAATAAAGAAACAGAAAAAGAAAGGATCCGGTAAACCCTCTTCTGGCTGAGACAAGGAAGAAATGACAGAAGAATTTTCTAAAAAGCCCACCCTATCTCTAGACAGTGTAGTCAAATCAGTCACTATGGATGGGAACCTTCAACCGGTGGCTGAATTCTATGATGACTATAGTGAGGCAGATCAAAAGATCCTGCAAGAAGCCATAATAAGGTACTTGAACATCTACAATAAAGCTTTTATTGAGATTATTTCTGAAATTCCAAAAAGCCTAGAGAAGGAATTAGAAATGAGAAAGAATAATGCTCATGCAAAAGATCTTGAGATCCGGGAGCAGATAGCTATTCAGCTATATCCTCAAATTGATCCCAAGACAATGAACATAATATTCAAAGGCTGCAAAGATGAGTTCAGAAGTAAAGCCAGGATGAATCAACTCATGCTTGGTGAGACTGACAAGGTGGCCAAAGAGACAGAAGAGATCCTCCGGAAGGCCTTCAAAAGGTTCAGTCTTCCTGTTGTAGAGGACTTAGGTGCAGAAACAGCTGTGGACTTGGAATCATCTGCACCGGAAGAAGTGGGCCTTAAACAGACTAACATCTCTCCTCCAGTTTCCCCCACAATCTCCGGATCCCAAGAAGAAGAGAAACTACAGGAGAAAGAAGCAGCAGTCAAAGAAAAAGAGGTTCACAGCACCAAGGATGCAGAAAAAGAGAAGACCCCAACAGAGAAACATCTGTCTCCGGCAAGAGACATAGCACAAACTGTTCAAGAATTCTTGACAAAAGCCACTATAGAAATTGATGAACCGGACCTGCTAAAAGGACCATTAGATTTTGACTCTTTGTCACCGGTGCAAACAATGAAAATAGCCTCATTTGCAAATGAGAAAGTCAAAGAGAAACTACTAAAGTCTCATATGGAAGACTGTGAGTTGATAGAGGCTGCCTTCGGAGTGCTTGAGAAGATTATGCCATTGGTCCAAATAGATCCAGCAGCCTCCTCTTCCGGTAATCTCAAAACCTTAGTCAGCAGTGTTAGTACACATTTTGAATCTCTAGAAAAATCAGCTGAAGAAAAGGTCCGGAAGGAATTTTTGGATAAAAGATTTTCAGAAGTATTAGGATTAATCTCTAATGATAGAAGAAATATGAGTATTGGAATAAAGAGCTTAGAAAATGCTCTTAAGGATGGCGGTGACATTTACAAATTTTGTATATCCTGGTCAAAGGCAACAGCAGAAATTGATAAGAAAATAAAAGAGGAACGGGACAAACTACAAAGTTTATCTCAAAGTTTTGATCCTCTCTCTTCCTCCATAATAAATCAAGAATGTCAGACTATTGCAGTCTTGAGTGAAATAAAGAACCTTGAGAAGGAAAGAAAGAATATCACTAACCGGATGGGAGAACTTAGAAGGATTATAATCCCTAAGTTAGAAACTATGCATGAGGCCATCAGTGATGCTCAGACCACCGCCCAAACTAATGATCTGACAGATCTCAAAAGGGCAGAAGCTTTTGCATTTTTGTTGAGTGGTCACATTTCAATTTTGGATAGAATGAAGCAAAGTTGGGCTACAGAACTGATCCAATTGAAGACATCCTTTGCAGACATTCTTCAGTATATGTGAGTATGTAAATATGCGGCTATATATAGAAAATTTTTGAAAATTTTGGTGTACGGACCCTACCCTTTGCCATTGATGTCAAAGGGGGAGTGAGGAGCAGTGAAAAATGAGGAATCCAACTAAGGGGGAGTTCCAGAAATTGTATATAAAGACAGAGCATCAGCAAAGGGGGAGCATAGTGTAAACACTTAGTCATTTTTCACTAAGTGTTGCCATCAATGCCAAAGGGGGAGATTGTTGGCAAGAGACACTATATGGATTCATGGTTGTTGTCATTGATGGAAACAAAGGTCATCCCACATATCCGCAAGTCATGGTGTGTCTCTACTGGAAGTCAGAATGAAGATTGTTGTGGCCCGGTGAACAAGAACAGAGCATGTGGCAAGGTCTGACAGATTGGTCTGGATCTCTCAGAGGAAGTGTCTTGGTCTAGTGCGGATTTGGGGAAGTCAAGAGGACTACCTTGAGTAGTATATTCCAAGGATTTAGCCTCCGGTGATGAACAAAGAAAAAGATATGAATAGTTGAGTACCGGATTCCTGAGAGACAGTGAGAACAGAGGAAGAACTGACTGACAGAGTATCAGACTATTTTCCGGATGTGTTACTGTTGATGGTAAAGGTTGTGAAGGCATGAATCATGTTTGGACGACATGATTAATGATATCTACAAGTATATGCTTGATCCGCATTGCTTGGTGAGCAAGGATTCAGCCGACAGAACAGAGTTTGTAAGAAACTAGACTGTTCTAGATGCCGACTAGAAAGGTGACAAAATTACTTGTGCGGATATATATAGAGGATGGATTTAGTTGTGAAAGGTGTGATTGTGTGAAAGCATATGCGAATAAGTGCAGAACAGAGCAGAAGTAGTAAGAAAGATCCGGTATGTGAAAGGTTAGCAGAATAAAGAACAGAGGAAAGATGAAGTGCAGCAGATCAGTGTACTGAGCCTAACCAGAACTGAACTCCAGCATATGTAGATGCTTCCAATCAGTTCAAGACTGTGATTCTTATCACTTTGTAGACAGTGTGTCTCCTTGTAGGCAGTGGGCCTCTTTGTGAGCAGTGTGCTCGGGCAGTGAGCCCTAATTGGCAAGTGCCATTTTGTAATTCCTTATTCTTCTAACAGAGAATAATCTTTTGGGTTAATCACCCTGTGGTTTTTTCCCTTAACAGGGTTTCCACGTCAAAAATACTGTGTCATGTGTTTTTCATTTCATGGTAATGCTTGTTTATTTGATTCAATGCTGTATTGATTAATAAGAAAGTTCAAAAGAAGAAATAATTAGGATAACTAATTCACCCCCCCTCTCAGTTATCAACAGATTTGTGGCATGATTCTAATCTGCATTTGAAGGATTTGATAGGTCCATAATATATTACATGTTGTAATAGTCATTTTAAGATTGAATATGAATGAATATCATGTGAGAAGGGATAAATAAGTATGTCTGCTTCTGTTTTCAAGTTTTCATGAATTTGGGTGTTCAAGTTAGGCAACTCACTATCATTTCATTGTTGTTATCACTTTTGATATGTAAACTCTGTAACCCATTAAAGGTACCAGTCTGAATAGTGTTTTGATCATCTAAACATTTTATGAATCAGACAAATCAACCTAGTGTGAGGTAGAAGTAATCAGATCTGTATGTCTTGTGTGATTCACATTATAAATAGGGAATTATTTCAAGTGAATATAAATGAATCTATTTCATGAAGGTCATGCACGCACAATTATATCATCTATATAAGGGTTTTGTGACAACCAGTTGTTCTATAATCTATATAGGGCCATGCATGCATAGTTATATAATCTATATAGGGGTTTTGTGACAACCAACTATTCTTGGTTCAGTGATAGTTTTGGGATCAAGAAAATGAGTTAGGTTTGGTTGTTCATTGGTTTTTAGTTATTCATCTAATTTGAACTCAATACCTATTAAGGTATATCCCTTGGAATATCCCTCCAAAGCCTAGCTAAGCTCGAAATGTAGAGGAGCATACCCACTCCTGTAAGTTGGCCAAAATTACGATTAACCTATTGATAAACATCTTTCAATCACCTTGATGACACTCCTAGCCTAGGTGATTGTGAAGTGTTTTATGGTTTAGAGTTGTAGTAATTTTGGGAACCAACAATACCTTCAGCTAAAGGAGGTTGTCCATTCTGTTGTAGTCACAAACAACCAATATGGATGAATATTCAAAATTAGCTTCCAATGCATATTTAATTCTTTTAAACATATTAAATGATTTTTATTCTATTCAAACTAGTAGTGGAAAAGTGAAGGATAAAGGTTGGATTTTAGACAAATAAACTTATGTGTAAATAGGCTTGAGGTTACAAAAATCTAAACACATTTTTAAATCATCATTTCTCTTGAATTAGTTTGAGGTAGGAGCCTCCTACCATGTACGTAAGTTAATTAGGAGTTTTTTCATGTCTATTTTGTTTTGATCTCTATGTGTATTTTATTTTCATGTCATTTTTGGCTTACATCAGGTCTATGTTCCCCTATCATACTATGTTAAATTTCCTTGACTCTAATTTTCCAATTGATAAGGCACTAATCTCGCACTTGATATCATGACTTCTAGATGTGTCCTTTGTAGTCCTTGTCCCTATTTAAAGCCAACTATTAGCCTTGTGTTTACCCTCACCTATTTATAAAAATTTACATATGTTGAATTAACATGCATCATCATGTGTCAAGTTCCTTTGTCATGTCAGTCTTGGTCCTAAATGCCCCAATCATCCTCAAGTATCTAATCACTCATGAAATTGAAGTCATCAATTCATGTTCATAGTCACAAGATGGTGGCATTGAAATTAGTTCTCCTTAAGGTGTCACATCTTTTTTGCACCAAGTCATCATAGCTTGCCCATCGCATAATTTGTGTGAGAACAATGTTGCATTGGTTAAGGTTATGTCAAAGGCAATATAGGTTTTGACCTGTAGAGTATATCTGTGAGGCCAACATTTTTCATCCGCGTACATTTGACTATTTACTTTATTATTGCTGATACATTTAGACTTGTGGGACTGTTGATCCTGAATTCCTGAACTATTAGACTTTATAATGCATGTGGATTGTTATGCTTAGTATGTTTTCGATGTGTTAGACCTGGATATTGCTTAACTAATGATGTTAGATAGATGCTTTATATTATGATGTTAAAGGAAAACTAATTGGGTGATGTTAGATAGATGCGTTATACTATGATGTTAAAAGAAAACTAATTGGGTGATGTTAGATAGAAATTAGTTTTGTGATTTAATCTTGGGAATGGATGTTTGAAATGCAGAAATTAGGGTCTAAATTGTAATGTGATTTCCTTAATGCTTAAGTAAACTTGTGATATTTTATGCGAGTGTATGTTTTTAATTTGCCTTGGCTATTATGTGTGTGTGTGTGTGTGTGTGTGTGTGTGTGTTGAAATTAACTTTGCAATTGAGTACATCGGTATTTCTAACAAGCCACATAAATTGGAGATTAGTCCACACACGATGTTGTAATCCCTTGTGAAGCCGATCTAGTTCCACGAGGAACAAAGATCAACTCTGTGTATGATAAAATTCTATAATGTTGATTTGCATATTGTTAATCAGGCTAAGTCTACCCCTCTTTTAATTTGAATTATAATTCGTGTTGTAAGAATTTTGTCTTTGAATTTCATTCTTTTAAAATTTTAAATTTGGAGACCATTTTCATGTGCTTTAACTTGACCCTAGGTGCTCTAACTAGGCTAAAATTGACCATGGCTTGTACCCCATGGGTCTAGGGGCCTTTTTGACTTGGGTAACCCTTGGTAAAGCTCCATATGCTCACCTTAACTTCACCCTAAAGTTAAGTGACGAAATTGGAGGCGTGGAAAGGAGAGGATGAGTGGTACCAACACTCAACCCCATCCCTTTCCACTTCCCAAGGTTGGAGATGTCTCCAAGACCCACCAATTGTGGAGGACTTGACTCCAAGTCTCTCTCACTATTGGTGAGGGTACCCTTGGAGTTGTGTGGTCCCTCTTGAGAGGAAAGGAAGGGGACACGTGTCACCCATTCCCTCTTAAATTCTACTTTTTCTCCCACATGTTTGAGAGAGGACAAGTGGTAAGGGGTGAGGGAGACTTGGGGATGGGTGAGTGACATGTGTCAACACCCATCCCATGGGTCTTGCTTGTAGTGGGGAGAAAGAGTGAGGAGGTGACAAGTGTCACCTCCCCATTCCTCTAAGCTCATGGATTGAGCTTATTTTAATCCCACTTGGAGAAGGTTATGGGTTGTTGAATGTTTGAAAATTCTAAATTGTTTGAGTTTTAATTTGGGAAAAAAGACAGAGAGAGTTTTGTGGCTTATGTTGGAGGAGGATTTGGAGCAGCTCTACATCAACCTTCTTCCATAATTGGGCTTTTAAAGGTTAGCTTCAAGGATAAGGCCTCCCCTTTGTATTTTTATTTGCTTGCATTATGCATATGTGTGAGATTTATTTTCTTGAGTTTTATTGTTATTGTGGGGAAAATTTGTAGGGTGTTGTAAGAGCCTCTCCCATTTGGGAGAAGATGCTCAACAAGTGTGGGTTAGGGGAGGAGTGACCCTCCTCGGGGTCATTACCTTGTTTTTGTGTTATTGTAAGCCTTGAGGGCAATATATGTGATTTTCAGCAATATGAGACATGGCTTGAGAGCCAAAATATGGAAACATATGGAAATTGTGTTAAATGTGTTGGCTTGAGGCCATAAGAGGAATTTGTATTGGGATATTTTGTAGGAGTGGCACTCTTGAATTGAGTGTGCCCACTTCTCGACCCCTTGGAACTCACCTTGGTTGAGTTCAAGTGTTATGATTATCCATGGGTGTAAAATTGTGTTTGGTTGTTTGGAATGTCTTGTTGTGAAGTGGACTGAATTCCCAAGTGTGTGGGTGACCTCCCTAGCTTGGGCGTGACCCTCTTGTGGGTCTACAGTAGGGAGGAGAGCAAGATGTGTGGTTTTCTTTCCCGTTGTTGTGATATGCAGGTTCATGGGAGCTAAGTGTGAAGTTGGAGAAACTCCTTGTTCTTCAGGTTAATAATTTATTTTCCTTTACTCTTTTATCTCTTGAGAGAGAGCTTGGCCTACTTAGGAGATTTTACCATTTGTTAGTTGTCCAAGAGGAGAACATGGTTCTCTCACTCTTGTTGTAAAAACATATATTTTTCATAGTTGTGTGTAAGCTAATTATTTTGTTATAGAGAGTTAAAATTTGTTGATTTAATTCTTATCCTACAAAAAGGTTGAAGTAAGAGGATTTGTTTTAAAAATTATTTCATTTGTATGTAACTTTTAAAGTTTGTCAAATAGAAGAGTTGTGGATGAAATTTTGAGATAAACAAGAAATTTACATTTTGTTATTATGAAGAGAAAAAAATTGGTAGATGTTAAGTATTGGGAGAATTTACTAAATTGAATTTACTTCCTTCCTTTAAAAGAAAAATGCAAATATTAATCTTATAATGAATATATTTTTGTAAAAAAAAAAATTGAGTTCCATGCCTTTGTAGAAATTTGAATTTCTTTAAAAAAAATATATGTATAACCTTGCGTAATTGTTTAAATAGAAAATTTGTAAAGTGAGTAGAGGGAAAATTAGTATATATATATATATATATAATTATGCATATAGTGAAAAATTTGAATGTATGCATATTATATATTTAATCATAAGCTAATTTTATTAATTGCCAAATAGATTTGAGATTTCTTATATATATATAATTGTATATATAAATTGTTTGTTTTCATATATTGATCAAACTACATTTTTGAAGTGGATCTGTAAAAGAAAATTTTATGTGAGTATATGTGTGTGTATATATATATATATTGAATAACTCATAAAATGAAAGCTGAACTAAATAATGGAGCGACTGTTTGTTTCAACATAGTCCGCTAAATGAATATGAAGTAAGGAATACATATGGTGGGGGGGTTCAAACCCCCCCACTGCTGCCGTTACTTTTGGAGTGGGAATGTGGGGAGGGGGTAGAGCCCCAAGCCACATCCCACTATGTGTGGGATGTGGGTGGGGGCTCCACCCCCTCTCCGCATCCCCACACCCCCACACCTTCCCCTTTCCCTGTGGAAACTCCCGTGACTCCACCGCAGTGACCCACAGACCCTCGCATAGGCCTCACCCAAACCATCCACCAATCCAACTTTTGCCATCGCCTATCTCTACCTACCCCCTCTCTGAGGCCTGCCACCAGACCTCCACCCTGTGGTCGTTCCACCACCAGTGCGGCCGCTGGTCTCCAATAACCTCCTCTCTGCGAATAGAAACAAACAAAAAAATTAGGGCTTCAACATTTTTAAAATGAAAGCAACAAAAATATATATACATATGTTAAGAGAAACTCTAGTTTTATAAACATAATAAGAATTTTTATATATATATATATATATATTTAAAAAAAAACCATCATATGCATTTCATAAGTGGCATTTAAAATTTAAACAAAACCAAAGAAAACAAAGGCAAAATGAGATAGAAAAAGAGAAAGAAAGATAAAAGTGAAAACAAAGAGGAGAAAATGCATGAGTTTCAAAAATAGGGCTAGGATATTTGACATAAAGAAAATAATATTTTATTGTTGGAGGAATTCAAGGCTAAGAGTATTAATTAAAATTTAATATTCCTTTAATCATGATTGGGGCAATTTAATTAATGAAATTGTATTAAATGTTGATTTAAACCCGACTTGGAAACCTAGTAAACTTTTTGAATGTAGTTAGTAAAACCTATTTACGAGATCTAATCTATCAAGAAATTAGGAATAATGTGAAGAATGTAGAGATAACTCTGATTGATCAAAAATGTGAAGGAGAACAAATTGATCAGACTTTGTTGAAAAATGTTTTAAATTATAGAAAACGTGAAGGAGAACAAATTAATCTTAAATTATAAAAAACGTGAAGGAGAACAAATTGATCGAGCTTTGTTGAAAAACATATAAAATTGTATAAAACGTGAAGGAGAACAAATGATCAGACTTTGTTGAAAAATGTTCAATTAACTTAATCAACTGTATTACCAATGCAACTAGTGAGATGTAAGTAATTTATTAATCCAATTAGTAAACCTTTTGATTAAATTTGTTTAAGTACAATAAACGCTACTCACGCCTATGAGGCATTATGCTGCCAGATTTTCTCAAAATTTAGGGTTTAGTTAGGTTAGTGAGGTTTAACCCTGTTTGGGATTATAATATTGTTTTCACCAAGTATTGTTATTTAATTTTGGTATTTTATCATTCCCTCATGCATTTGATTTTAAGCTATCGATAATGACTTACATCAAAATCCCTTCATTCACATAGGTTGACTTAGGGTTCCAATCATTGATCCTAACCCTATTATTGACGTTAACCATGTCGTGATGACCCCCTAGTTGGCCTTCATTGCATTTGGTATGCGCACATGAATGCATTAACCCACGTTCAACTGTTTTGTTTACACCTTAAGCGTACGCCACCGAGCACGCTTAAGCGTGTGATGGGGTTTCTAGGGAAGCATGGAATTTTTTTTATATTTCATTTCATGACCACATGACAAATGTGGACATGACATGTGTGATGCGTGTCATGACCACATGGGAAATGTGGGCATGACATTTAGTATCAGAGCCCAAGTTTAAACATTGGGCATATTTGGGTACGTTACTTATTACGTAACTTCGATTAATTAGTGCCTACCTTATTTTCTAGGATGCCTCCCTAATGTGTTCAACGAGTGCGATCGTGCAACACTATGTCCGTTGAGGTTCATAGTGATTCCTCTGCACAGGGACAGGCACCCATAGCCATAGAATATCTGCCAGTACCACAGGCACCACCAGTACTTGACATAGGTCCTCAGATTTTACAGACATTATAGGCCATGTTAGAGAGGCTACTGCCAGTTATACCAGTGCCATGTGGCAAGCATCACGATGTTCCATGAGAGGAGTCACGTGATGAACTGCATGCTGAGGCACAAGCTGAGCCATGTGTAGAGCCCCACGATGATCCACAAGAGGTGCCATGTGTGGAGCCTTTTGTAGAGATACCTAATACTACAGTGGAGGAGGTAGGGTCAACCTATAGAGCATAAAGTAGGAGTCCTATGAGACATCTGAGATGAGATGAGACCATGAGAGTAGAGAAAATACATCATGGACCTTATGAGTATGGTATGGATGAGCCAGTTATAGGACTTAGAGACAGAGGAGACCCCATCAGGGACCTACTTAAGCCTAATCCACCTACCTTCGCAGGAACTATAGAGGGAGCTGAGGCTAAGGCTTGGCTCATCAGTTTAGACAAGTGCTTCACGTTGCGACCTTATGGGAGCAACACAAAAGAATGAGTGGCAGTACACCTTCTGAGAGATGCAGCAGCTACTTGGTGGCACACTGAGGAGTACAAGCATCGACTATCATTAGACACGCTCATATGGGACACATTCATAGAGCACTTTAATGCGTGTTACTTGTTAGATCATTATAGACAGTACCGGATAGATGAGCTCCACAACTTACAGTAGAGAGGACTCATAGTTGTACAGTATAAGAGCCAATTCATTGAGCTTTCATGTTACGCAGAGTATCTCCAATATGAAAAAATCTTGGTGCACAAATTCATCAGAGGTCTAAATCATGGGATAGCAAGGCCAGTGCCGATGGCAGACCCTCAAACTATGAGTGAGTCTATCGAGAAGGCTTATATTGCAGAAGAGATTCAGGAATGAGGACAGAATTCACGCTCACAGTTCTAAGACCGTAATCACTAGCAGGTGCAGAACTTTCATAGACCACAAATAACACCACTAAGAGGAGGATTTAATTCTTCATCTTTACCTCCTAGGCCTCCATAGTAGCATCAGCAGAGGTCTAGACCCTAGCAGAGGGCTCAGGGAGGACAGAACCATGGTTGGTAGCAGTAGGGCCCGCATAGGGATCAGAGGTAGCATGGATCATCTGCAGGACCCGCGACGTCATAGCAGTCGTATAGAGGTTTACAAGGGTCCACATGATGGACTAGATAGCAGCAGTCAGGTAGGACTCAGTTAGGGAAGTTACAGGCTAGGGACCCATGTTATGTTTGTGGTGGGGCAGGGCATTTGGCTAGAGAGTGTCCACAGGGTTTCACAGCGGGGGGATAGCCCTGTTTAAGAGGATCAGAGTAGAATGTAGGAGATGTGGGCAAGTCCCACTACATGTTTGCAGTAGTTGACAACCACCAAGCCAATTTCTAGGCCTCAGTTATTGAGACAATAGGTATGATCGAGGATGCCCCCATCTCTATTATTTTTTATTCTAGAGCTACCAATTCTTTTCTATCTACATCGTTAGTGGAACATTGCAGGCTGTTGGCTTCTAGGCAAGACATTAGGTGGGAGGTTGAATTAGCCTCTAGGGCCAGGATGTTAGTAGATACCTTGGTTCAGGATTGTGAGATCTCCTTGGGTTCCTTCCCTACATCATGTGACCTTAGGGTTATGCCATTAGGATCCTATGGTGTAGTTTTGGGTATGGAATGGCTTGTAGCTCATAGAACCAAGCTAGATTGTCACCGAAGGGTGATTAGCTTCTTAGACGATCATGGTTCACCGATTGAGATAGTGGGCATTTCGAAGCCCACGATAGTTTGTATGATTTCTGCTCAGCAGCTTAAGCACTGCATGCGAAAAGGATGTCAGATGTTTGCTATGATGGTTAGTGACAGATCAGAGGATGAACCTGAGGCTTCATTAGATGATCACCCTATCCTGAGAGAGTTTGCTGACGTGTTTCCACTGGAATTACTAGGTATGCCTCCACGTAGAGAGGTAGATTTCCACATCGATCTAGTGCCAGGTGCCGAGCCAGTGTCTCGTACACCTTACAAGATGACTACACATGAACTTACAGAGCTCAAACTGCAGTTAGAGGAGTTACACAAGAAGGGGCACATTCGACCAAGTGTTTCACCATGGGGCATACCAGTTATCTTCATGAAGAAGGATGGGTCTCTTAGCTTATGCATGGACTATAGGTAGTTGAACAAGGTGACGGTGAAGAACTATTATCCTCTGGCTAGGATTGATGACCTTTTTGACCAGATGCAAGGAGCCAAAGTGTTCTCAAAAATTGATCTGAAATCAAGGTATCACCAATTGTGCATCACAGAGGCAGATATTCATAAGACTATTTTTTGAACCAGATATGGCCATTATGAGTTTATAGTGGTACCTTTTAGTTTGATGAACGCCCCTGTAGTGTTAATGAGTCTCATGAACAGGGTGTTTCACAATTACCTAGATCGTTTCATGATCATCTTTCTTGATGCTATTTTGATATATTCGTGGACCGAGGAGGAGCATGTGGATCATTTACATCAGGTTTTGCAGTGCTTACAAGAGCAACAACTTTATGGCAACCTGGTGAAGTGTGCCTTTTTCAGAACAGAGGTGCAGTACTTGGGGCACATCCTATTAGGTGATGGCATCTCTGTAGATTCATCGAAGATCAGAGCTATTAAGGATTGGCCAGCACCCATCAGTGTGACAAAGGTTAGGAGTTTTATGGGATTAGCCAGTTATTACCACAGATTCGTAGAGCACTTTTCTAGGATAGCACATCCCATCACTTCCCTTCAGCAAAAAGGGAAGAGTTTCACTTGGACCAAGCAGTGTGAGAGGGCCTTTGGGGTCCTCAAGGAGCATCTTATCAGTGCGCCCATTTTAGTAGTTCCAAATCCTTCAGAGTATTTTCTTATTTGTACAAATGCATCACTTGAGGGTTTGGGAGCCGTGCTCATGCAGGGTGGTAGAGCGATTGCATAAGATTCGTATAAGCTCAAGACACATAAGCTGAACTACCCTACTCATGATTTAGAGCTCGCAGCAGTTGTACACGCTCTTGTTCATTGGAGACACTTCCTTTTGGGTCGATGCTTTGAGCTCTATTCAAATCACCATAGCTTGCAGTATATTTTCATATAACCAAATTTGAACGCCCGCCAGCGACATTGGATGGAGTTTTTATGCAAGTACGACTTTGATGTCCACTACATCAAAGGGAAGGAGAACATGGTCGCTGATGCCTTGAGTCGAAGGTGCCACGAGATCCTGACCTTGACATTGAGTGTGGACTTGAGAGAGTGTATCTTACAGCATCTGCTTGAGGATGAGTGGTTTCTTGAGGTCCAGCAGGAAATCCAAAAATAGAGGGCCCTTAAGGGCAGGTTTGCAGGATATTCCCTTGAGTCTGATGGTTTGCTTAGACATTGATAGCACATCTATGTACCCCGTGTGGGTGATCCTCATGCAGTGATTCTTTCAAAGGCTCATAGAGCACCTTATGTAGCACACCCAGGGGTGAAGAAGATGCATGCTGATTTGCGACAGCTATACCATTGGGTAGGTATGAGATGAGACATTACAGAATATGTTGTTCGTTGCCTTGAGTGCCAGAGGGTCAAGGCCGAGCATCAACATCCAGCAAGATTGTTGTACCCTCACGAGATACCTGAGTGGAAATGGGACACCATTTCCAGGGATTTTATTGTTATTCTTCCTATGTCATCATGTCACCATGATGCCATCATGGTGACAATTGACAAGTTGACCAAGGTGGTGCATTTCTCACCTATACGCATGATGTATAATGCAACATCTATGGCGAGAGTGTTCTTAGATCAAATTGTTAGACAACATGGAATACCTCACTGAATCATTTCTGACAGAGACTCAGTATTCACTTCAGCATTTTGGAGAGCCTTACAGCAAGCGTTGGGCACATAGCTCAACTTTAGTTCAACTTACCATTCTGAGACTAATGGATAGACAAAGAGAGTTAATCAGGTGTTGGAGGACATGCTTCATATGTATGTTATGGACCATCAGTCTAGATGGGAGGAGTATATGTATCTGGTTGAGTTTTCCTACAACAATGGGCATCATAGCTTGTTGGGTATGCCTCCTTTTCAGGCTTTATATGGCAGACCATGCAGGACACCATTGAGTTGGGATCGGATAGATGATAGGGTTACCATTGGTCTAGAGATAGTTTAGGATATGGAACAATGGGTCACACTAATTAGGTAGAGACTTCAGGAGGCACATGATAGATAGAAGTATGCTGATGCTAAGAGGGTAGATTAGAGCTTCTCAGTGGGTGACAGAGTATTTTTTAGAGTGCGACCACATAAGAATCCAATCCGTTATGGAAAGGGCTCTAAGCTCACACCATAATTTGTAGGACCTTTTGAGATCTTGGAATGGATAGGACCTGTAGCTTATCATCTAGCCCTGCCACCTAGCTTGTCGCGTATCCACAATGTCTTACATGTTTCAGTTTTATGACATTACATCTCTGACTAATCTCACGTATTGGATTGGAGTGCTCTTTAGGTAGATGTAGACAGTCAGTTAGCTTTGGAACCAATTCGCATATTGGCTCATCAGACACTAGGCCTTCGAGGTCAAGAGCTGGACCAGGTTAGTGTCCAGCAGGACATGTACGATGAGGTCATTGTGACATGAAAGGATGCAGCAAGATTAAGGACTATTTATCTTGTCCTCTTCAATGACTTCCAGGAGGAAGTGCAATCTTAGGGGGGAGGATGTGAGGCCTACCTTTTTCATCCCTATACATTTGACTATTTACTTTATTGTTGCTTATACATTTAGACTTGTGGGACTGTTGATCTTGAATTCCCAAACTATTAGACTTTATGATGCATGTGGATTGTTATGCTTAGTATGTTTACGATGTGTTAGACCTAGATATTGCTTAACTGATGATGTTAGATAGATGCTTTATATTATGATGTTAAAGGAAAACTAATTGGGTGATGTTAGATAGATGCTTTATATTATGATGTTAAAGGAAAACTAGTTGGGTGATGTTAGATAGAAATTAGTTTTGTGATTTAATCTTGGGAATGGATGTTTGAAATGCAGAAATTAGGGTCTAAATTGTAATGTGATTTCGTTAATGCTTAAGTGAACTTGTGATATTTTATGCAAGTCTATGTTTTTGATTTGCCTCGACTATATATATATATGTGTGTGTGTGTGTGTGTGTGTAGAAATTAACTTTGCAATTGAGTGCGCAGGTATTTCTAACAAGCCACAAAAATTACAGATCAGTCCACACACAATGTTGTAATCCCTTGTGAATCCGATCTAGTTCCATGAGGAACCAAGATCAACTCTATCTATGATGAAATTCTGTAATGTTGATTTGCATGTTGTTAATCAGGCTAAGTCTACCCCTCTTTTAATTTAAATTATAATTTGTGTTGTAAGAATTTTGTCTTTGAATTTCATTTTTTTAAAATTTTAAATTTGGGGACCCTTTTGATGTGCTTTAACTTGACCCTGGGTGCTCTAACTAGGCTAAACTTGACCATAGCTTGTACCTCCTACATCTAGGGGCCTTTCTGACTTGGGTAACCCTTGTTAAACCTCCATATGGTCACCTTAACTTCACCCTAAAGTCAAGTGACGAAATTGGAGGCATGGGAAGGAGAGGATGAGTGGTACCAACACTCAACCCCATCCCTTTCCACTTCCCAAGTTTGGAGATGTCTCCAAGACCCACCAAATGTGGAGGACTTTACTCCAAGTCTCTCTCAAAATTGGTGAGGGTACCCTTGGAGTTGTGTGGTCCCTCTTGAAAGGAAATGAAGGGGACACATGTGTCACCCATTCCCTCTTAAGCTACACTTTTCTCTCCCACATGTTTGAGAGAGGACAATTGGTAAGGGGTGAGGGAGACTTGGGGATGGGTGAGTGACATGTGTCAACACCCATCCCATGGGTCTTGCTTGTAGTGGGGAGGAAGAGTGAGGAGCTAACAAGTGTCACCTCCCCATTCCTCTAAGCTCATAGATTGAGCTTCTTTTAATCCCACTTTGAGAAGGTTATGGGTTTTTTAATTTTTGGAAATTCTGAATTGTTTGAATTTTACTTTGGGGAAAAAGATAGAGAGAGTTTTGTGGCTTATGTTGGAGGAGGATTTGGAGAAGCTCTACATCAACCTTCTTCCATAATTGGGCTTTTAAAGGTTGGCTTTAAGGCTAAGGCCTTCCCTTTGTATTTTTATTTGCTTGCATGATGCATATGTGTGAGATTTATTTTCCTTAGTTTTATTATTATTGTGGGGAAAATTTGTAGGGTGTTGTAAGAGCCTCTCCCATTTGGGAGAAGATGTTCAACAAGTGTGGGGTAGGGGAGGAGTGATCCTCCTCGGGGTCATTACCTTATTTTTGTGGTATTGTAAGCCTTAAGGGCAATATATGCGATTTTGAGCAATATGAGACATGGCTTGAGAGCCAAAATATGGAAACATATGGAAATTATGTTAAATGTGTTGGCTTGAGGCCATAAGAGGAATTTGTATTGGGATATTTTGTAGGAGTGGCACTCTTGAATTGAGTGTGCCCACTCCTCGACTCCTTGGAACTCACCTTGGTTGAGTTCAAGTGTTATGATTATCCATGGGTGTAAAATTGTGTTTGGTTGTTTGGAATGTCTTGTTGTGAAGTGGACTGAATTCCCAAGTGTGTGGGTGACCTCCCTAGCTTGGGCGTGACCCTCTTGTGGGTCTACAGTAGGGAGGAGAGCAAGATGTGTGGTTTTCTTTCCCGTTGTTGTGATATGCAGGTTCATGGGAGCTAAGTGTGAAGTTGGAGAAACTCCTTGTTCTTCAGGTTAATAATTTATTTTCCTTTACTCTTTTATCTCTTGAGAGAGAGCTTGGCCTACTTAGGAGATTTTACCATTTGCTAGTTGTCCAAGAAGAGAACATGGTTCTCTCACTCTTGCTGTAAAAACATATATTTTTCATAGTTGTGTATAAGCTAGTTATTTTGTTATAGAGAGTTAAAATTTGTTGATTTAATTCTTATCCTACAAAAAGGTTGAAGTAAGAGGATTTTTAAAAAAAATTATTTCATTTGTATGTAACTTTTGAAATTTGTCAAATAGAAGAGTTGTGGATTAAATTTTGAGATAAACGAGAAATTTGCATTTTGTTATTATGAAGAGAAAAAAATTGGTAGATGTTAAGTATTGGGAGAATTTACTAAATTGAATTTATTTCCTTCCTTTAAAATAAAAATGCAAATATTAATCTTACAATGAATATATTTTTGTAAAAAAAAAAATGAGTTCCATGCCTTTGTAGAAATTTGAAATTTAAAAAAAAAAAAAAATGTATAACCTTGCCTAATTGTTTAAATAGAAAATTTGTAAAGTGATTAGAGGGAAAAGTAGTATATATATATATATATATATATATATATATATATATATATATATATATCTATATATATATATATATATATATATATATATATATATATATGCATATAGTGAAAATTTTGAATGTATGCATTTTATATATTTAATCATAAACTGATTTTATTAATTGCCAAATAGATTTGAGATTTCATTATATATATATATATATATATATATATTGTTTATTTTCATATATTGATCAAATTGCATTTTTGAAGTGGATCTATAAAAGAAAATTTTCTGTGAGTAATATATATATATATATATACATATATATATGTACATGTATATATATATGTACATATATGTACATATATATACATGTACATATATATATATACATGTACATATATATATTTGTGTGTGTGTATACATATATATGTGTGTATATATACCCACACATATATATATACACAAACATATATATACACACACATATATATACACATATATATACACACACATATATATACACACATATATATATACACACATATATACACACACACACATATATATATTGAATAAATCATAAAATGAAAGACAAACTAAATAATGGAGCGACTGTTTGTTTTAATACAGTCCACTGAATATATATGAAGTAAGGGATACATATGGTGGGTGGGTTCAAACCCCCCCCCCCACCACCGCTGTTACTTTTAGAGTGGGAATGTGCGGAGGGGGTGGAGCCCCCAGCCACATCCCAATGTGTGTGGGATGTGGGTGGGGACTCCGCCCCCTCTCCACATCCCCACACCCCCACACCTTCCCCTTTCCCTGCAACTTTGTCGCCGTGACCCATAGACCCCCGCGCAGGCCTCACCCAAACCATCCGCCAATCCAACTTCCACCACCACCTATCTCTGCCTACCCCCTCTCTGCGGCGTACCACCAGACCTCCACCCTACAGCTACTCCACCACCACCACTGCCGCTAGTCTCCAATAGCCTCCTTTCTGCCAATAGAAACAAACAAAAAAAATTAGGGCTTGAACATTTTTAAAATGAAAGCAACAAAAAAAATATATACATATGTTAAGAGAAACTCTAGTTTTATAAACATAATAAGAATTTATATATATATATATATATATATATATATATATATATATATATATATATATATATATATTTAAAAAAAAACCATCATATGCATTTCATAAGTGGCATTTAAAATTTAAACAAAACCAAAGAAAACAAAGGCAAAATGAGATAGAAATAGAGAAAGAAAGATAAAAGTGAAAACAAAGAGGAGAAAATGCATGAGTTTCAAAAATAGGGCTATGATATTTGACATAAAAAAATTATATTTTATTGTTGGAGGAATTCAGGGCAAAGAGTATTAATTAAAATTTAATATTCCTTTAATCATGATTGGGCAATTTAATTAACGAAATTGAATTAAACGTTGATTTAAACCTGACTTGGAAACCTAGTAAACTTTTTGAATGTAGTTAGTAAAACCTATTTCCGAGATCTAATCTACCAAGAAATTAGGAATAATGTAAAGAATGCAGAGATAACTTTGATTGATTGAAAACTTGAAGGAGAACATATTGATCGGACTTTGTTGAAAAATGTTTTAAATTATAGAAAATGTGAAGGAGAACAAATTAATCTTAAATTATGGAAAACGTGAAGGAGAACAAATTGATTGAGCTTTGTTGAAAAACATATAAAATTTTAGAAAACATGAAGGAGAACAAATGATCAGACTTTCCTGAAAAATGGTCAATTAACTTAATCAACTGTATTACCAATGTAACTATTGAGATGTAAGTAATTTATTAATCCAAGCAATAAACCTTTTGATTAAATTAGTTTTAGTACAATAAACCCTACTCACGCCCGTGAGGCGTTATGCTATCAGATTTTCTCAAAATTTATGGTTTAGTTAGGTTAGTAAGCTTTAACCCTATTTGGGATTATAATATTGTTTTCACTGAGTATTGTCATTTAATTTTTGTCTTTTATCATTCCCTCATGCATTTGATTTTTGGCTATTGATTATGACTTACGTCAAAATCCCTTCATTCACATAGGTTGACTTAGGGTTACGATCATTGATCCTAACCCTATTAGCAACGTTAACTGTGTCACGATGGCCCCCTAGTTGGCCTACATTGCATTTGGTATGCGCACATGAACACATTAACCCACGTTCAACTATTTTGTTTATGCCTTAAGCGTATGCCACCGAGTATGCTTACGTGTGCGAGGGGGTTTCTAGGGAAGCATGGAAAAAGTTTTGATATTTCATGTCATGACCACATGACAAATGTGGACATGACATGTGTGATGTGTGTCGTGACCGCATGGGAAATGTGGGCATGACAATATCAGTGGAATTACATGCATAAATCACCCTCAAGAATTTGACATGTGTCCGTGGATCTTTTTACAATCATCATTCTTCTATGGGAATTCAGTTTAATTCATAGATCATGGTCAAAGGTTTTCTTGAAATGATTCCATCTAAAAATATTAAAGTGGTGTGATTTATGAAATCACTTAATTTTCACAAATTGAAAGCATGGTGAAAGTTCATTATATTTACATATTTTAATATGGGGCATTTTGATTAATTAGGAAAGCCTATGCAACTCATATGTGGAAAGTTAAAAAAGTTTTAAAATATATGTTGCAAATGGTGTTGACACTTTCAAAAATTCACAAACTTTCTAAACCCATGACCATACCCTATGTTAGCACTTTTGATAGTTCTAGTGAACTCCTTAAAACACCAAAATTTTCTTTGTTATCATTTTTATGGTTCTCCAAACCTTTAAATCATTGAAATTCATCTTGTGTCAACAAGTTCCCAAGTTTGTGTACTCACTGAACCACCGACGTGTACTTTATTGACATGTTTTAGGATTCACAAACTCTTCATACCTCCAACTCATAATAGAATGGTAATTAGTAACTTTTCATTTTTTTCATCTTGATATCTGTATACATTTTCCATGTCCATTCCCCTAGTTTGAGTAACCTAGAAAAAATAGGAGCTTTAGAGCAGTGGACATCTATCTAGGCATAGGGAAATTAAGGATATTTTTCTGATGTTGTAGTTGTAGTGCCTTGGCAAGTAAACATACAAAATGTGAAAACATAAATAGGGATATAAAATATTTCAATAGAATGCCTAAAAGAGATTTCATCTCATGGGCTACAATGATTATAGGATATGCACAAAACAGATTTGTTGATAAGTCATTAGAAACTTTCAAGTAAATGAATTCAGTAGGCATGAAGCCAAATTCCATGACCTCTCTAGTATATTCCCAGCATGTGCTAAAATTCATTCTTTGGGATAGTATATGGACATCCATCAAAGAAAAATGGAAGGGATTTTTTAATCAAATATCATGGTTGGAAATATTCTAATAAGTCATGTACATAGAATATGTAAGCATAGATAAGGCACATCAATTGTTTGAGAAAATACCTCACTAAAATGAGTAGCTATAGAGATACCAAGAAACTAGAAGTTCCAGAGAAGTAAGGCATGACTAATGTATCAAGATGAGACTATTGTAGGAATTGATGAAAAAAGTAACATGTAAGTAGTAATGACAATGAGACAATTCTATGTTGGCTTCTTGTAGACCTTAGCAAACACCATAATTTTTGTAGTTGATTTTATTTGAACAAGGAGCCTGAATTCAAATGGATCCATAAGTTATCTACAAACGCAATGTGAAATGACCAAGGGTCTGGTGCCTAATCTTTTTACTTATAATATCATTTTTATTGTTCTTTGCAAGGAAAGAAATATTACATCCCCTTTTTGGATTCAGTATTACCATTTACTTTTTCTTAAATAGTGCAGTCATGTGAATATGTTTAACATCATAGAAAATGATGTTATGATTAGAAAAGATTAATTTTATGAAATCGTGGATTTTTACTTGATTATGATCAATCTAATGTTATGAATTAAAAATGTCTTTTCAATATGAAAATGAAATGATTTGATGTAAATGTGTTTTGATCAGAACATTGGTACTCTGACCACAAATTGTAGGTGAGACTGTTAATGGCAGGAATAGATGGAACATGTTCACCAAGAAGAAAGAAGAAGATAAGGTATTTTCAAGAAAGAGAGAATAGAATCTCGAATACCAATGGGTGTTTACCACTGAGAATGAACATCAGATAGATAAACCTAGTTGCCTTGAGATAAGTATTGATTTCGGTTAAGTCAATTTTGGATGAGAATGTCAAGGAATATAAGAGTAGGTCACTCATCCTTACGTAGTTGTCATGATGAGTATGGGTAATCAACATTCATGTCATAATACTCTAAATCATGTCACCAAATATGGATGATATATATATATATACACACTTGAGAATGAGTTGTATGTTGTGTCTTATTTTGTGGTTCAATGTAAAAGTTGATAGTATTGTGTAAAGTTGACCCCAAACTTCGTATTGTGTTTCCACTTCAATCCTTGTCATCATCGTAAAGCTCTAAAAAAGTATGATGTAAATGTTTAATTACAGATTTCAAAGGATGTAGAATTAGTTCTATTGTGTGTTATCATTATATATAAAAGGTTTAAATAATGTTTTAAACCAATGAACTTTTAGAACATTCCTATGAGGACAAAGACATTGATACCACTCGCACCTATAGCCCCTACCATGAGGGACAAACCCTAAGGACTAGACTAGTAGAGTGTGATTCACCCATTCTAGAGAGCACAACTTACGAGGAAGGTTGGAGTTCACACGCGACAAATTATCTCAAGGAAAGTACCATCACAGATCTTGTTCCTATCACTCCCCATCCTGATCATATATTCATCCTTACTATCACACCCACTGAATCAGAACAACCTATTGATCGCCTCCCCCTGGTACATCCCGAGCTTATTGATTGGGATCTACAAGGAACCCCCCAACTAGACATGTTCCAAAATGAGGATACCTACATTGATTACATGGAACTAAGAGACCATCTACCTATGGGAGATCATAAAGTTGTCATCGCCATAGAATTCAATACCATAGCTTATTTTGGAAAGGGTGCCAAGCCTTCCATTCACAAAAATATAAAAATCAAACACGGATCTGATGGTGAAAATTGCTCTACAGTAGTGTCAAATCCTAAAAAAGTAAAAATAAAGGACGCATCTGATGGTGAAATCCTCTCCGAGGTGCCAGATGATGGAAGGCTTGACACTGTCCCCAACAACATGTATCAGGAGAAGTTACAAATTGTGGTAGAAGCTACAAAAACCATTGACATCGACACAGAAGGTAACCCAAAGATCATACACTTTGACAAGTCTCTATCTCCACCAAAAAAGATGAAATTCGTACCCTTCTTAAAAAAGAAACAGGTCAAATTTGCTTGGTCCTACACAGATATGCTCAAGTTAGATCTAGACTTGATATTGCATCATCTACCACCATATCCTAGAGTTATATTTGTTAAACAAATACTCAAGAAAATTCATCCACATGTCGCATTGCTAGTCAAAGAGGAACTAAAGAAGCTACTGGATGTCAAGTTCATTAGAGCAATCGATTATCTAGAGTGGGTATCAAACATTGTACCAGTATCAAAACCCAATGGAAGAGTCAGGTTGTGTAATGAATTCTGAGACCTCAACAAGGCCTATTGCAAAGATGATTTCCCATTGCCCAACATTGATATCATCATAGACTTGACAGATGGACACACTATGCTCTCTCTTATGGATGGTTTCTCTAGATACAACCAAATCATAATAGCACTAGAGGATTAGCATAAGACAACATTCACTTGTCCATGGGGTGCCTTCTACTGGAACGTTATGCCATTTGGGTTGAAGAACACATGAGCAACATACCAACGTGCAATGACTACTATCTTCCATGACATGATGCACATCACCATGGAAGACTATGTGGATGACATCCTTGCCAAGTCACTTACAAGGGAATCTCACTTAGATGTCCTAAAGAAGGTATTTCAATGACTGGAACAATTGAAGGTCTGATTGAATCTGAAAAAGAGTGTGTTTGGGGTCACCTCTGACAAACTCTTGGGTTTCATAGTATCAGTAAATGAAATTGAGGTCAATCCTACAAAGGTCAAAGCTATCATGGAGATGCCACCACCAAGGAACATCACCCAACTATGATCTTTACAGGGAAAATTACAGGCAATGTGTCAGTTTATCTCACAACTAGCGGACAAGTGTCAACCTTTCACTCATCTCTTGCATAACAACATCCCATTTAGATGGGATGAGAAGTGTGAAGAAGGATTTCACAAATTGAAGAAGTATCTCATAAATCCACCTATCTTGATGCCACCCATCCAAGGCAAGCTACTATATCTTTATATATCTACTACACTGATAGCTCTAGGATCCCTTTTAGCACAACAAGACTATGAAGGAAAGGAAAGGGCAATCTACTACATCAGTCGCACATTGGTGGGGGTATGAATTGCAATATTCTCAAATCAAAAGATCTTATCTTCCCGTGGTTTTTTCTTCCCAAAAACTATGCCATTACATGCTTGCACATTCCATCAAGCTAATTACAAAGATCGATCCACTCAAATACTTGTTAAACAAATCATCTCTAACAGGCCGCCTAGAAAAATGGGTAATGCTACTAAGTGAGTATGACATAGAATATGTGGAAAGGAAAGCTATCAAAGGTTAGATCATCATAGATCAGTTAGTAGGAGCACCATTGCAAGATACCACTCGAATGACATTCAAGTTTCTCGATGAATCATTTTTTAGTATCACAACATATTCATGGAAGCTATACTTTGATGGCTCTTATACAAACCATGGATCAGGGGTAAGGTGACACAATACCTAAGTCCTATCATTTGCTTTTTCCATGCACAAAAAACATTGCAGAGTATGAGGCCTTAGTCATTGGTCTTAAGATGGTGGTAGCATGGAAAGTGAAAGAGCTACATGTCTATGGAGATTCGCAACTAGTGATCAACCAAGTGAATGATGCCTATCAAATGAAAGATGACAAGCTAATACCATACAAGCATCTGGTAGATGACTTTAAATGATACTTTGTGATAATCTCCTTTGAGTAGATTCCTCTCATAGAGAACAAAGCACCAGATGCCATGGCAACCATCTCCTCACTTGTCGAGATACCAAAGAATGAGTCATGTTTTGAGTTCTTGGTGGAGTCAGTTGCACAACCAACTTATGATATCCCCAAAACAAAATCCATTTGCCTCCTAGTTGGATTTGATTCACCCTTGTATGGTAAAATTTACACATACCTCAAGGATAACACTTTACTAGCTGATTTATCCGATAACCAATGCCATACCTTTATCTACCAAACATCTCGTTATACCATTATCGCCAAAACCCTTTACCGCCGAGGTCTAGATGGTACTCTACTCAGATGTCTTGAACGTGAAAAATCTCAAACCACCTTACGGGAAGTACACGAAGGAATCTACGGATCACACTCTAGTGGTCCTACCTTAGCTAAGAAACTCATGCGTTTGGCATACTACTGGTCGAACATGGAGACATATTTGTATTATTTTGTCAAGAAATGTAAACAGTGCCAGATTCATGGTAACCTCATCCATGCACTAGCTCAGAAGCTTTGACCTTTAATGACACCTTGGCCCTTTTATTAGTGGGGACTCGACCTTGTGGGAAAAATCCACCCTCCATCATCCAATGACCACAAGTTCATCATAACTGCCACTCAGTATTTTACAAAGTGGATTGAAGCCGTCCCACTGACTACTATCATAGGCAAGCAATTTGCCTCCTTCATCCTTAATTACCTCATTTGTTGATACAAAATTCCCTCATCCATAGTCACAGATAATGGAAGACCCTTCAAAAACTAGGATGTCCAAGAGCTCTGTGACAATTCCAAATCCAACATTGCTTCTCCATGCCATATTACCTCCAAGGTAATGGACAAGACCATGTTAAAAATCCTCAAGAAAACTTTCAATGACACCGGCCGTGATTGGCACATGCAACTTAATCCTGCTATATGGGTCTATTGAACCAGCATATGCACTCCCACAGGTGACACACCATATGCCCTTATCTATGGTTTTGAAGCCTTTTTTCCCATTGAGGTTGAGTTACCATCTTTAAGGGTGTCGTTAAAAGGTCTTATAACTAATGAAGACTACAGAGTTTCGAGACTACAAGAGTTAGAACTGTTGGAGGAGAAATGACAAAATGCTTTCAACCATCTCAAAGCCTACCAACAAAGAATTTCACAAAGCTATAACTACAGAGTCCATCTAAGGGTATTTAATTTTGGTGATCTAGTGCTCATAGAAAATTACTGCAATCAACAAGATAGGGAGAAGAAAGGAATGTTTGAACCCAACTGGCTTGGTCCTTATGTAATCATTGATGCCTATGGATTAGGAGCATACCAATTAGCTACATCAGAAGGTGAGTTGTTCGATGACTCAATCAACAGTATGCATTTTCGCTAGTTCTATACCTAGAAAACCCCAATGTAAGTGAGTCAAAAATAGCAAAAAATCAAAAAAATGAAAAAATAGCAAAAAAATAAAAAAATGAAAAAATAGCAGAAAATGAAAAAATAGCAGAAAATGAAAAAAATAGCAAAAAAATCAAAAAAAATGAGAAAATAGCAAAAAATAAAAAATGGAAAAATAGCAAAAAAAATTGTCCTCTGGTGAAAACCTAGTAAATAGGTGCCTTGGATAGATACCATGATGAAAACCTAGTAAACGGGCATCATGTGTATTTCAAAAACATTGCAATGAAAGCAAAGTAGTGAAAACTTGGCAATCAGGCATTCTTTGCGATGAAAACCATTTCCTCCATCTTTGGGAAACCATCACCTTGCGTCCATTCTTCCTACCATCATCCATCATCCGATCATATCTATTTCACAACAAAACAACCTAACAATAATCTATCATGGCTTGATACTCTATCAACTTTGTCACCTTACAACCTAAGGTTTATCCAGTACCCTATCCATAGTGTCAGCCTATCATAGGGTCCATCATCAGTATCCTATCATCTTGAACTATGTCACCTCTACGTCTTCATGTAGGCAAGGCCATCTTGTATCGATATGGCCCCTGAGGCTTCCTTATCCACCTTCATCATCCTATCACTAGTCCATCATCTGTCCATCTATTCTAGAGTCATCCTTCATTGTTAAACTATGTTGCCTATGTGTTGTCACGTAGGAAAGGCCATAATTGATGTGCCCCCAAGGCTACCCATCTGTTCCATACCTTATCACCCATCCTCTGGTCCATCCGCATCCACACCATTTCCCATCACCTAGGTCCTAGGTACACAAAGTTCAGCCCGAACTATGTTGCCTTTGCATCGTCACATAGGCAAGGCCATTTATCCATGAGCCCCCAAGGCACTAGGTTAGTCCCTTAGGGCCCACCCCATCAAGTCTACCATAAGTGTCTCACAGTCTTTCATCCATAATAAATTGATCCTATACCTAACTAGGGGCAAGTCCTTGACTTGGTTACGGAGTTGGATTCTGCAATGCCACATGTTCTAAGAGGACACCAATAAGGATTGTGATACCTTTCACTAGACACACAAGTGCAACAAAACCCGCTTCCAAATAGAAATTTTGACACAAGACATCAACCTATCCAAAGTAAAACAAACAAGGGCCTAAAACACTATGAATGAGTTTATCCAAATTATGGCAAGAAGACACATTTAATGCAAGAAAAGTTTTGTTTTGATTGGTTGTGCCTTAAATTTTAACTTTTTGTTATCATGTTTCTTATGCTACTCAAGGATGTCTAAAAACTAGAGATGCTATGATGGGGGCATGATTATTTTATTTGTTTGCTTCTCATGGGTTTATCTTTAGTAATGTGAACCCTTGTCTAATGACATGATCAACGTAATGATCTTTGAGGACATCTGAGGTCTAAACATGAAACAAGTATAATCCTTGTATGTTTGCACACAAGGGATACTCTGGTCATCTAGATTCAATTTTAACTAGATGCTTGTATTAACTTGCTATATCAAAATCCATGTAAGCAATACTCAGGTCATCATGGTTTTAATTATACCTCGATGCTTGTATTTTCTTACAACATTTTTAAAAAATAAAAATAACCAAAAAAATCACCCAATGATGAAACAAAGCACTTCAAAATACTTGCAATATCAAGGTGACAAATATCCGCATCCATAAACATATCCAATTACATTTCATATACCATCCATGAATAAAGATTTTTTTCACAGTGCCAGTGTTTACAAATAAATAAAAGCTTGTGATTCCTTCATTCATGTTTCTTCTATCAACCAAATTTCCATCTATCATTATGTATGTCATCGAGTCTCTTCTACATTGATTGAATACACTTGGACACAACAAAAACATAGTATCATTTTAAATTTTATATTAGGTGATATAGTCATTAAATTGATTAGATCATTCGCATACATATAGGTGCATTTAATAATCCATGTACATTTGTATCAGCATAACATAGTGTCTCATCAGAAAACCATCAAAAACATAGCTGTCAGTAATCATCTCATATAATTTCATTTACATAAGAGGTGCTACACATTAGATATCATAACATTTGCATAACATATAAACATAACAAATAGAGTGCATCTATGATCATTGCATAATGCAAACCGCATATAGGCCCATCATAACTCATCATCATATACAAACATGAAAAAATAAAAGTGTCCATAACAAATAGAGTGCATCCATGATCATTGCATAATACAACATGCATGTAGGCCATCATAATTGCATCATCGTATGTAATCATAAAACATAAAAATGTCCAAGTGTATCATATCAATGCGTCATTCATTGGTCGAGTCACAAAACGTGTATACATACATCAAAATAATAATGATACATGTCTTAGTAGCTATGAAATAAAAATGATGTATACATAATCTGGCTATCCACAAACCAACAAAAAAATGAATGTACATGGCAAAAATCTATGCAAAATTATAGCTAACCCTGCTACCATGGGATGCTGCTCCTAGCACTATCCCCTCCCCCTCCTCCACCTTAGCGTGTCCCAAACTATTGTGGGCCCATGCCTGAAGCTACCGACCCTAAATCACCTGTTCTCTGTGAGGACATAGCCACTGACTGGCTCCTATAACTCGGTGCCCTCTCTTCTGGTGGGACCGCCCCATGATATAGCCCTATGTAATACTGAGTCTGTTCTCATGTTGTGGCCAACTCTCCCATCACTTATGTATACTATGTCACAAGTAGTACTGTAGCCGCATCAGTGCTCAGGGTGTGTATGGCGGCATCTCTCTCCCCTGTCAGAGCCTGTACCCTAGCCAATGGTGCATCTCTCTCCCCAGTCAAAACATGTACCATGGCTAGTATAGCATCCCACTTTGTGGTGATGTCTGTAATGATCCTCACGTCTCCCTCCCTCTGAGCCTCAACAGCTCTCAACTGTGCCCTCAACTGTCTCACCTAGCCTTGTAATAGGCCTACTACATCCCCCTGCACCTACTACTACAAGTCAGGCTGATCTGGTGTCTGTGACACCTACTACTATGGGTCAGGCTGATCCGATGCCTACGGTACCTAGGGAACAACTGTTGGTGCTACCTATTGTGCAACCTGCTAGGGTGGGGCCTACTCCACTCTCTGCTGCTGTCTCAGCTGGCCATCACCTCCACCATCTCCTCCATCTCCACCTCTCCTCCTCCTTTTTCTCCTCCTCTATCTAACTCAATCATCCTCCTCCTCTAACTCAACCTCCTTGAGACAAGGAGCTAACTCTCCCGGTCTCGAGTATCAGGGGAATGGTTGTGCAGGGAACCAATCCTCAAAATCTTGTGTCATCCTTACATCCACTATCTCCCTCCTCATCAGCCATACCTAATAGGGAATCTGATGAAAATCTACTAGGGCCTCCTCATATGAATGCACTAGTCCCCATCGTTGCTGCTTTGCCGTGTCTTAGCAAAAGGAGCCTGCCCCTATGGCATACCCTGAACTCGCCAAAACTACCTGAAGGCATAGTTGACTATCTGCTTCTCCAAAATGTGTGGAGTCTGTCCAATCAACCACTGTGTCTAAAACATGTATGGTAGCTCATCCTCCTCATCCTCCGATACCTTGCACTCTAGGTATGGTCACCAAACAACTACATCCACATTATCCAACTAATGTCGCTAGTATTCCAACTTACCCAGCATGTGCTAATGATGAAGGGGGTAAATCACAAAACACCCAACAACAAAAATTGAACACAGAAAATAGAACTTTCTTTTATTGATTTGGACAACTTATTACATTATAGAAGCAAAATTATAATCCGAGGAATCAATCCTCCATAGGCTGCAACACACTACGGCTAAACCTCACCAGGCTCTGGAATCTTCTACCTTCTGTAACCTCAAATCAGCTAGGGTTTCTATTTTCCTACCTATTCTTGATCCCACACTTGCCCCCTTAACTCTACTATTGCCTAGGGTTCCCAAAAATGGTTATTAATAGCATTTTTGGCAGCCAACAATCTAATTTCAAAATTTGCATCTCCCTCTAAAAATAGGTCAACTTCCGAGAGCCATAACTTTTGATCTAGGTATCTGATTGACGAACTGGTTTATGTGTCAGAAAGTTCACAGAGTGCTCTATACGCTAAGAACCTCTCTGCTAGTTCTGGCCATTTTTGGGCCCGTACGGGGCTATTTAGTGCATCTAACCTAGGTTTGAATAATTTTCAGGTGTTTTTAAGGAAACAAAAACTTTAATATCTTTCAGCTCGCAAATGATCTTTTTGTGATTCCTTTGCCAAAGGTCTTATATTTCTGTTATGTAACTTCCTGTAAATTTTCACTTCAATCTATGCCTAAATGTAAACTTTTTAAAAATAGCAGGTTACTATTTTTAGCAGTTAGGAAAAACTGAAAGTTCTACATCATTATTCAAGCGATTATGGAACTAGAACCACAAATTTTGAAAAGAAATGGAAAGAACATCAACAATTTTGAAACACATCTTTTTTGGGTTGATACAAGATTGCCCTTACACCACTGAATGCTCCTACATCAGACACCCAGGGTAATTTGAGAAGTGACCCTGCCACATCTCAGGTGTTTGTGTGAGAAAAACCCAAATGGTCAACCTCTACCTTAGACAACCAAGAAGAATCTTCAATAGGTCTTCCTTTCCATTTCACCAAATATTCTTCATATTGCATGTTTTGAGTACTTCTTACCACACGGCTATCCAAGATCTCTTCTATCTCCTCCATTGAAGTAGATGCCAGAAAACTCCACTGTTCTTTTGTTGTTCCATCCTCTGTGCCACCCTCATGATATTCTGTTAAATCAACAATGTTGAACACAAGGGAAATATTAATCCCACTTGGCAGCTCTACCTCATATGCATTTCCTGAATCATCCTTCTTCAGGATTATGCATGGTCCAAATTTCTTCATTTTCAACTTATTGTATGTTCCAATTGGGAACCTTTCTTTTCTCAAGTGAACCAAGACTTCATCCCCTACCTGGAGCTCCTTATACCTCCCCTTCTAATATGCCTTAGCTTTGTACTAAATATTCATCTTATTAATGTGTTTTCTCACCTCTTCATGCAAATTCTTCAGATGTTCTATAAAGTCTTCAGCTTTAGCACTTGTCTTTTCTCCTTTGTCTAGCTTCCTTAACTCTGAAGCATTTCTTGGACTATTCCCATATACAATCTCAAATGGTGATTTACCAGTACTCGTATTGATAGAATTGTTCTAAGAAAATTCTACCTGTGGTAAAATCAAATCCCATCCCTTGGGCTTATCTTCTACTAAGCATTGTAGTAGGTTACCCAAACTCCTATTCACCACTTCAGTCTGTCCATCAGTCTATGGATGGTGTGTAGAACCGAACTTCAAATTTGTTTTCAACTTCTTCCACAATGTCCTCCAAAAATAACCAACAAACTTGGTATCTTGATCAGAAATTATGCGCTTTGGTAGACCATATAATTTCACCACCTCCCTAAAAAATAATTTAGCAATATGAACATCATTGTTAGTCTTCTTGCAAGGAATGAAATGTGCCATCTTTGAGAATCTGTCCACCACCACAAAAATGGAATCATGTCCTCTTTATGTCCTTGCTAAACCAAGAAAAAAATCCATACTGATATCATCCCATGGCTTCTCTAGTATAGGTAATGGCTGATATAGCCCTGTTTTCTGACTCATTCCTTTTTCCATCTGACACACTCTGCAACTCTGTACAAATTTCCTCACATCCTACTACAACTGTGGCCAATAATAATTTTCACCAGTAATAGCAATGGTCTTATCTTGACCAAAGTGTCCAGCCAATCCTCCACTATGCTTCTCCTTAATCAAGTTCTCTCTCATGGAACTCCTTAGAATGCACAACTAGCTTCCCCTAAACAACATGCCATCTTGGATTATGAAATCCAACCATTTTGTCCTATCCAAAGTAATAGGTTCCAAACAAGCTTTCCAGGCCTTTACAAAATCTAGATCTTCAGGGTACAAACTTTTGAGCTCATCGAACCCAACAACCTCTATCTTCATTTTTGTCAACAAATTTTGCCTTCTGCTCAAGGCATCTGCAATCTGTTAGACTTCCCACTCCTTTGCTTCAAAACAAAGGTATATCTTTGCAAAAAATCAACCCATTTTAAGTGTCTTTGGTTCAACTTCCCTTGACTATTAAGATACTACAAAGCCTGATGATCAGTATATAAAATGAACTCCTTTGGCAACAAATAATGTCTCCATTTCTTCAAAGCCTAAACTATTACATAAAATTCCTAATCATAAACAAAATAGTTTTTCTTGGCATCATTAAGCTTCTCACTAAAATAGGCAATGGGCTTACCTTCTTGGCTCAAAAAAACTCCTATACCACTACCACTAGCATCACAATCTACCAGAAATACCTTATTGAAATCTAGAAGTACCAAAATAGGTTCCTCTATGACTTTTTGCTTCAATGTATCAAAGCTCTTGTCTGCTCCTTTAGTCCATCTATACTCTTTTCTATCCCCTCTCATTGTCTCAGTTAGGGGTGCACAAATGCTACTAAAATTCTTGATAAACTTTCTATAAAAACTTGCCAAACCATGAAAAGATCTTAACTGCATTGCACTCCTTGCCATAGGCCATTCAATGATAGCCCTTACTTTTTCTGGGTCCATCCTAAGACCTTCCTCTGAGACAACAAATCCCAAGTATACCAACTTCTTCTTTGTAAAACTACATTTCTTCAGATTAATCAGCAACTTCTCCTCCCTCAGCTTCTCTAGAACTCTTCTTATATGCATCAGATGCTCATCCCAAACCTTACTAAAAATTAAAATATCATCCAAATAAACAATAACAAAACTTCCTAAAAATTCTTTCAGTACCTCATTCATGAGCTGCATGAATGTGATCGGTGCATTGGTTAGCCTAAATGGCATGATTAACCACTCATACAAACCTTCCTTTGTCTTAAAGTCTATTTTCCATTCATCTCCTTCTCTGATACAAATCTGGTGATACCCACTCTTCAGGTTAATTTTCATGAAGTACTTGGCTCCACTCAAACAATCCATGATGTCATCCATTCTTGGCAATGGAAATCTATACTTGATCGTTATCTTATTGATGGCTCGAGAGTCTGTACACATCCTCCATTCTCCATCCTTTGGTGCTAGTACTGCAGGTACCGCACATGGACTTAGGCTCTCCCTTATCAATCCCTTCCTCAACAACTCCTAAACTTGTCTATTCAGCTCTTCATTCTCTACAGGCGTCATTCTATGGGCTGCCTTGTTTGGCAAAGTAGCTCCTGGTATCAAATCCATTTGATGACTTATGTTCCTTACTGGTGGTAAAGCTTCTGGTACATTATCAGATATAATGTCCTAGAACTCTTCCAACATATCTGAAACTTCTACTGCTACATCTTCATAGTTCTCTTGACTAATCTTAGGAATCAATGCAAAGCAATGACGCTCATGCTTCATACCCTCCAAAACTTTCCTACCATCTACCAGACAAATTCTGGTAGTACTACATACCTTTTCTTCCACCTCCTTCAAGGGCTTCAACTTATGGCAAACTCCATCCTTTGTTAGGAAATATGTGTTTGCACGGCCATCATGGACAACGCTCCTATTATACTGCCATGGCCTCCCCAACAGCATATGACATGCATCTATCAGTATGATATCACACAACACCTCATCATGGTAGTCACCAATCTTGAACTTCACTAAACACTACTCATTGACCAAAGCTCTATGGTCCTTCTGCAACCATGCAATCTAATATGGATGCGGATGCTTTCTTCTTGTCAACTTCAACTTGTCAACCATCTCCTCTAAAACAAGATTATCAGTGATTCCATTATCAATAATAATATCACAACACTTACCTTCACATTTGCACCTTGTGTGGAATGAATTCTTCCTCTGATTGGGTTGTTTCTCCTCATTCAGCAAGGTTCTTCTAACAACTAGGGTTTCTCCCCTTTCAGCATCTTCAGAATGCTTAGAATGTGCATGTTCATCTACATGTACAACTCATCCATTTCCTTTAGGTTTTCTATTTGTCCTTCCTTGATGTTGCGGACACTCTTATGCTCGATGCCCTTCTTCTCCAGATTGGAAATAGGTTCCTCTGAAACCTCCTCTTCCAGGTCCTTGCCAGGTCAGCCTCTTCCTCTTCCTCTTTGCTCACCATTGTTCTAGTCACGAGGGCGGTAGGTATTATCTCCTCTTTGATTTTGACTGGTGCCAACTTCTTCACTCTTCTTTGGATCTTCATTTCGGCCTCCATAGGGTCTTCCACCAGTCCTTCCACCTTGACCTCTTCCCCTTTGCTTGTTGTCAAATATTTTATTCAACTTCTCTTCCACCTTTATGGAAAAATTATACACATCTTCTATGGTGGTCATTCTGACTAGGCTTAGCTATTCTTGGATACTTGGCCTCAACCCATTAATGTAACTAGCTACCTTCTTCTTATTGGCCTCTGCATGACCAATTCTGATAGTAATCTTATAAAACTCTTATGTATACTCCTTAATAGACTTGTTACCTTGCTTCAGTCCTTACAGCTTCTTTAGTAACTCCATCTCATAGTCCACAAGAATGAACTCCTTCTTAAGTTTCTCCACCATTCGATCCCATCTAGTGATCTTTCCTTTTCCTCTTATGTTCCTCTCTAACTGGACCTCCTTCCACCAAATACTGGTGTGGCCCTTCAACTTTGTTTTTGCAAACTTGACTCAACCTGGGGCGTCCACATCTTCATACTTGAAATACTCCTCCATGTCATTGATCCAATCAATAAGTTGTTCTAGATTCAAATCTCTAGAATTTGTAGAAACTTCAATCCTGGGCCTCTTTCCAATCTTAGAAATAGCCCTCAACAACCTAACTTTTGCAGGATCTCCTACAGCTTCTTGTTCTTCCTTAGATAGCTCCTTTTTAGCTTCAACTTCGCTTTCTTCTCTTGTTCTCGGATCAAACCCTCTTCATAGCTCCTCTTGCAATGCATTGATTTGCCTTTGCAGTAAAACCCTCTTCAATCAAAGCATTCCTCCCGATATGATTTCTTCATGGAGGCATCTTGATCTCCGTAGAAAACCCACAACCTCAGGTCCTGGTGCAAACTATCTCACAGTCGACGATCTATCTACACACTCAAGAACCCTCACTCTGATACCACTTGATGAAGGGGGGTAAATCACAAAAAACCCAACAACAAAAATTAAACACAGAAAATAGAACTTTCTTTTATTCATTTGGACAACTTATTACAATACAGAAGAAAAATTACAATCTGAGGAATCAATCCTCCACAGGCTGCAACACACTACGGCTACACCTCACTAGGCTCTGAAATCTTCTACCTTCTATAACCCCAAATAAGCTAGGGTTTCTATTTTCCCACCTGTTCTTGATTCCACACTTGCCCCCTTAACTCTACTACTACCCAGGGTTCCCAAAAATGGTTATTAATAGCCTTTTTGGCAGCCAACAACCTAATTTCAAAATTTGCATCTCCCTCCAAAAATAGGTCAACTTCTAGGAGCCATACCTTTTGATTTAGGTGTCTAAGATACAAACCATTTTATTCGTCAGAAACCTCACGGAGTGCTCTACGCACTAAGAGCCCCCTCTGTCAGTTCAGGCCATTTTCGGGCCCGTACGGGGCCGTTTAGTGCCTCAAACATGAGTTTGAATAATTTTCAGGTGTTTTTCAGGAAACAAAAACTTTAATATCTTTCAGTTCACAAATGATCTTTGTGTTATTCCTTTGCCAAAGGTCTTATATTTCCATTATGTAACTTCTTGTAAATTTTCACTTCAATCCGTACCCAAATGCAAACTTTCTAAAAATAGCAGGTTACTATTTTTAGAAGTTTTGAAAAACTAAAAGTTCTACATCATTATTCAAGTAATTATGGAACCAGAACCACAAGTTTTGACAAGAAATGGAAAGAACATGAACAATTTTGAAACACATCATTTTTTGGGTGATGCAAGATTGCCCTTACACCACTTGATGCTCTTGCATCAGCTAAGTAAGTACACCAGCGTATCCATAAGAGTATGGCTCATCCAGCTGATGATGAAATATAATAATAGGCGATGTAATTGCAATATGCTCCCAAGCCTAGAAATGTAACAGTGAAATACATGCAGACAGACTAGATGCTCCATGGTAGACAACCTCATGCATATCATGGTATAGATGGGCAAGAATGCAGACACCCCAAGCAAAATGGGTGCCCTTAATCAGCATCCTCTCTAAGACTTGACCCCAGCCAACTAGAAAACTATGTGACCTACGATCATGGCATACAACACCTCCGATCAAGCCAGCTACAATCTCGGGGAAGTAGTCGTAGTAATCATACATGTCCTGCTAGCTAATAACTGATCCCTCTATGTCTAGGTCATCAAAAACCCTCCTACACTCAGCTAACTCGGCGTCATGATGAGGTTCATACTCTACCTACTCCACTACTATAGGTAAGTGCAGGATCCTATACACATCCTCCAAAGTAATAGTGATCTCACCAGTGGGGAGGTGTAATGTCCCATCCTCATTGTGGAAGCGCTCCACCAGAGCAGTCAGCAAACTGAGGTTCGTACGAACTTCAGGCATGAAGCAAATGTAATATAATCCAATCACACCGAGCACTAGACAATCTACCTCTGTTAGCATATGCCATCACTGCATTGTAATAGGAAACTGCTCCTGTGACATGAGAGTGTTAGAAATATCCTCCTGCAATCAACAAAGCAATGCGTCAACCGTAACTGTATCAATGCAAACCTTCTCAACTATCAAAACTATCACAATCACTTAACATATCAAATTGATCAAACCAATCATATCATCTCTTGTCTAGATTCTATTAATCTCAAAGATTGCTTATCGATTATCACATCGATCACAATGCCAATTGAGTCAATTTCACTAAGTAACTGACTATCCTAAGCAAATGTGTCATTCCAAGTGGCATTTGCGTAGTATCAGAGCAAATACACCACACAAAGGCATAGATGTGTAGTTCTGTATCAAATGTACCAAACCTAAACATATGCACTGACACATGGCAAATATGTGTATCTTCCCGCTAGGTGTGCAATATCACAATGCATGCACCACAACAAGACCTGTGTGAACAAGATTAACATATGCATAGGAAAATGATCTAAATGTGTCCAAATACAACACATGTGCGGGTTCAGAGCACAAATGCGCCAAAACCCATATCTACACATTTACTCTCCTATCTTTGACATGCATTTATTACACTAATAAATGCACCTATTCTAAATTTTTTGACATACGTACCGAGGGTCCTACCTCTGCTGCCCACTTGAATCGTCAAACCCACTCAAAATGATGCTCCTTGACCAGAATATCTATCTCTCTGCTAACTACTCTAGCTCATGTGCTCTGTAAAGCTCCAAGTATCTCTCACAAAATGACAAGTGTGCAAATGACTACGATTGTGGACCCAGCTTCTACATATAGACATACAACCCTACCTAGCTGTGTGGTGACCTTGCCTTCTCTCCATACCCTTTCTCCTCCATTTTCCTCACCCTAACTTGTCAACCAACCTATCTCATCATGATTTTGTCCATCTCACACCCTTAAAATTTTCTTCCCATCCAATCTCCTAAGGGGGCATCCTATCATCAATAAAGCTATAGCAGGGGCAAACTGGGGTATGTATCAAATCGTAGAAATTTTTATTCTTTGAAGCAATGCTATAAACTGCATTGCATCAAAGAGGGGCAAAATGTATACACCTAAAAATGACACGACTCTAGCTAAATAAATATTTTAAATATTTATTTCATTTTAAATTCCTCCATCAATAAATAAATAAATCAATTTATTTATTTGATTCATATTTCTCCAAAAATTAAATAAAATCATTTATTTAATTAAAACATCCAAATTCTTCTAAAATCATTCTAAATTAAATAATACAAAATTATTTAATTAATTCTTCTCATTTTCTATATTTAAATAAATCCAAATATTTATTTAAATTATCTATTTCCTCCAAAATTGAATTAATACCAAAAATAATTCAATTAATCCATGTGCATGTGTAATTAAATATTTTAATATTTAATTAGATAATATCCCCTCACCCACATGTTCTATTTATCCTCCAGTCAAATTGATTAACTCATCAATTGAATCAATTAACTAATTACTCATTTCTCTTAACTGATTAGTCCATTCATTTAACTCCCCAATCTATTCTGTTAACTGGTCAATCACCTCAGTTAACTCTTCAATCTATTCCGTTAACTCCCCTGATGCATGAAGGAGTAGGACACTTGTCCTCTCCCTATTCACACACATCCTCACAAATTTCCTCTACCATTGATATTCTTATTCAGTCTACACCATTGATCTTATCTCTCACAAATCTATAAATACAACCCCTATTCCTCCATTTAAAGTATCCAAGCTTTCTATAAACTTACTCTGTAGGAATCACAGCGCGCCTTTGGCACAAATCACTCCATAGCTTGAGATCAAATTGTCACACCATTATCATTGTATTGTGAAGATCCTCTTCATTGCAAAACCTATCAATAGCCATTCTCCATTGTCATCTGAGAAAAAAGCAAGGAAGTGCACCTTCTAAGGGCTCTATTCATACATGAGATCAATTTGAGATAGGTGACTAATGGAAGACACGAAATAGAAAAGTTTGCAAGGTATTGTATTCTTTGTGTTTAATCTTATTTGTTTCATTTTCTATTGAGTTATTGGATTATATTGATATACTAATATTATTCCCATTTTTTTGATAATAGAACCCACACTCTCATATGCACTCATTAGATTCTTAACAATTGATTTTTCACTTGAGGCATTTGATGTTCTTAGGCCAAGAATCTTCATAGTGGGCCTAAATTTTAGATTTCTCATCAATTCAACAAATAGTTGACATCTTCCGATTTCATTTAAATTCTTAAAGAATAATTTACATATCTTATTCGCATATATTGGCAAGTGTGCATGGGAATCTTATCTTGCATGGGCTTCAACACATTCTCATCAATATCAATTAGAAACTTAGGCTTCTTATGCAAAATTCTAGGAGGCATTTTAATTGGTAAAGTTGACTCAACATTAAGAATTTCTTCAATATTTACTTGAGATGGGATAGATGGCGTACCTTCAATTGGAGGTAAAAAAGATGAAAATGATGTACTTTCAACTTGACATGTGAATGATGGTGTGCCACCAACTTGAGAAGAAAATGAAGTTGTACCTTCTACTTCACCTATGAAAGATGGAGTGTCAACAATTTGAGAAGATAATGATGGTGTTCCTTCAACTTGACATGTGGACGATGGAGTACCTCCAACTTAGAAATTCATTTTCCTCATTACATAGAGGTTTTGAATTCACTCCCTTTGTACCACCAATTCTATCTCTCTCTTAGATTCATTAGATGTGTCATGTTCCTCTTCAATTCGTAATGGTGGAATGTCTTCTTCTATAGTTGACAATTTCCTACTTTCCCAAATTTGCCTCATTCTTTCTATGTTCCTCTCATTCTTAGCTTCATGCTCTTCTAGTGTTAGAGTCTTTTCTCATTTCCTTAGCATGATGATGATTTCTACAAGCATGGTGAATAAGACAATGATAATTAGAACCTTTCTAATGACAATGAATAATGGTCACTGTAGACACCTAAAAAGGTCTTCTACCATCCAACTGACTCCTGACATCCCTAAACACACCAATTTCCTTTCTAACCAATTGATTAAATTTTTATTTAATTAATTATCCCTCCATTTCCTAAATTCACATCATTTTATATCTAAAATTGAATTAATTTCATTAATTCAATAGTTTAAAACCTTAGCCAATTGATTTAATAAATATGCAATATTTATTATTTCAATTTCCCTCTCCTCATTAAATCCAATTAATTAGCTAAACCATGCTTAACTAATTAATTCAGCCTATTGATTAACCTATCCCTACCCTAGACAATTAAATAACTATTATTTAATTGCCTACCCTAGCCTACCTCATCCTAGCCCTAGGGTTAATTAAATAAAACCTAATATTTAATTAATCCTAACCTCTCATTTGAGTGGTCAAACTTAGTTTAACACCCTTCCCCACATCCTCCAAATAAAAAATTGAAATAAATCCATCTTGTTGACTTTTTCCCAGACTGGATGCTTATTCCCAGATTTCCCTACAAGGTAGCCATCAGTGATCAACAGGATCTCTGGGCCAGGGGCCAACAGTGTAGGAGATAGACTCTGTATTTTATCTCCTCTTCTTCTTCAGGCTCTGCAAAATCTAGGGGGGTATTCCCTACTCAACATCTATGAGGATATGCATACAAAGGCTGGGATGCTGACAGAAAGCAGATAAGTCCTCCTGTAAGTAGACCAAAACTGAAAGATAAGAGCAAAGGGGCTAGCTTTGGGCCTATTTGCAGTTGTAGATAGAGGACTGAGGATCCTAAAACTAATTCTAATGTCCTAATGGTTGTTTTAGATTTTGATTTGGATTTTAAGTTTGGATGCAAAGCTGGACATGGTTGTAACACAAACACAAAGCAAGATTGGTGCCTATCCAGGGCCTGGAGTCAGTAGACATACACCTGTGAATGATCAACATGAACAACTAAAACTGGATTTCAGGGGGATATATGTGATACCTACCTTACAGATATCTCCCAATACAGAGTGTTAAGTTATCTCTACTTATGGAATCCCTACTGCAGTATACCCTTCCCAATGTTCAACCTGAAAATAGTTTAATCTACCCCTTGAGCAGAAGTTAAAAGATCAGACATTCAACATAGGAATTCTATGCTCTAAAATCTAAACATTACCCAAATATCCAGATTCAGAAGAAGAATACATGCAATACTGGAGACAGAATTAACAAAACACATGCTAAGATAGCATTTCTCATATAAGATTAATCATGAAATCAGTGGGTTCGTGCCAAAACATACAACAAGAGATACATAGACTCACAGGTTTAGCTGTACAGAGCAACCAGATCAGCTTGTTTTGAATTACAGGGCCAAAAATCTTCAACTTTCAACAACCAAAAATGAGTAACACTTCCTGCTTATAACAGCCAGGTAGTGTACCACAGCAATTAATTACATGGTTGACCAAAAATCCTGCTAGATACATAGTATCAGAAAAATGGCGCTCAACGCATTACCAGATTGGCACCCAAACATGAATGTAGCAGGTAGGGGAGGAGACAGGAAGAAACCTCGAGCCCTGCGCCACTGTCCGTTGATGTACACCTTCAATCGGGTACCAGATCCGTCCATACCTCTGCAACCTTCGCCATTAATGGCGCACCAACCCGCGGCCTCGGGAAAACGTCAAACTGTGCATCGCAACCATTTCCCACCAAGATACCTCATCGTCATGATATTTCAAATATGCAGGATATCAATTATCCCACATGCACCCCGCGGCGACCTTTTCAACACTTTATATACTAGGCCACGAGCATATATAATGTCGGTGCTTTTGCTCCTGACGACACTAGTATAAGACTTCATCATCACTATCCAGCAACATGATATCATGTCGCTTGAAATATCACCCTGACGTCAACATCATATCGCAATATCACCTGCATGATAATCGCCTTCATCGGCACAACCTGATCCATCGGAGGAAGATCCTCCTGCTTAGCCGATGAACATCCTGATGACGTCATCAGCATATCTGCCTACTGCGCACCTCCTCATATCCGGATGATGTCATCATCATATCGACATCAGGATGATATTACAACAAACATGAAGTGATACAACAACATCAGGATGATATTGACTAAGATCATCCTGACGTCCAAAATATGATGACCACGATGAAAATCGGGTCACACTTAGAACTTTACAGCAACATCATCAGGATGATCTTAACAAAGATCACCCGATGTTAAAATATCACCCCAGCGAAAGATCATGCAGGTAGACAATATGATGACCCTCGCAAGCAACACGGCGATAACTGGAAATATGATCATGATGATGACGCCCCTTAAGAAAAAAATAGGCCAGGTTGAACAACTTAGAAAATGACCCCCTCGGAAGATCGGGGTGACATCATCATCATAAAAGGGCAGGGTGATAATTGGAAGATCACCGGATATTTGAAAAATCACCCTCCGCAAGAAAATTAAGGCACATTGTAGCTCATCGGCAGGATCAGGATGATATCCAAACATCACCCGATATTGAAATATGATGATCCTGATGAAAAACAAGTCGACAGAAAACATGAGATGCTGACCACCATCGAAGCAAACATGATGATGATGACTTCCTCCTCGAAGAAAATATGATGCTGCAGCTGAAAAATGCCGAGGAGGTCCAACACTTAGGAAAATGGGCAAGAAGATATAGGGTTCAAATGAAGAAACCCCCTGTTGACGCCTGAATTGACTAGTAGTTTTTTGAAAAATTTTCATTCAGGCACTCTCCCTAAGTATCCAAAAAATGCTCTAAGTAACGGACCTCCTCAGTATTTTTCAACTGCATCATCATATTTTCTTGAGGAGGAGGTCATCATCATCATGTTTGTTTCCATGAAGGTCAGCATCATCATGTTCTCCTTCGACCGGTTTCTCATCGTCATCATCATATTTCGCTGTCGGGTGATGTTCGGGTTTTATCCTGATGATGCTGACGAGCTACAGTGCGCCCTTATCTGCTTGCGAGGGTGATTCTTCAAAGTCTCCGGTGATCTTCCATTTATCACCTTGCGCAGGCATGATGATGATGTTGCTTATTCTTTGAGTTGCTCGACCTAACTTGTTTTTTCCTAAGGGTCGTCATCATCATCATTTTTTCAGTTGTCATCCTGCTGCTTGTGGAGGTCATCATATTTTCTGCCTTCATGATATTTCGCCAGGGTGATATTTCTATCATCGGGTGATCTTGGCTATGATCATCCTGATGATGTTGTTGAAGAGTTCTAATTGCGACCCGATATTCACTAGGGTCATCATATTTTGGAACGTCAGGATGATCTTAGTCAATATCATCCTGACGATGTTGTATCACTTCTTGTTCTTTGTTTCTCATCCTGATGATGCTGACGTCATCCGTATATCAGGGTGATATTTTTCTTTCTGCCTATCTGCATCATGATATTCGCGAAGGAGGGGGTGATATTTTCATATCACCCGGATATAGGTTTGCTCGAGCATCATGACGATGCTAATGTCAAGGAGATATCTGCCTGCTGGCTTCGTGCATTATCTAGTGGGGGTGATCTTTTCAAGCATCATCATATTCTTCTATCGCCCTGATCTTATAGTGGAGCTATAGTGCAACCTGATATTTGAACGTCAGGAGGATATTTCTGAATATCCGGTTGTCTTCCGAATATCATGATGATGTTAATATGATGATGACGTCATCAAGGTCCGCGGGGGTCATATTTCTAACAACTGATCATCTTGAAGAGACCTCCTGATATTTGCAAACATGATGATGACGTCATCCGGATGTGAGGAGGTGTGCAGTAGGCGGATATGATGATGACGTCAGCAGGATATGATGATGACGTCATCAGGATGTTCATCGGCCAGACTTTTGTTATAAGCTCAGCAGGAGGATGTTCCTCCGAAGGATCAGGTTGTGCCGATTATCATGAAGGTTATATTTCAAATATCATGATGACGTCAGGGTGATATTTCGAACAACAGGATATCATGCTGCTGGAGGATGATGATGATGAGGTTATATACTAATGTCGTCAGGAGCAAAAGCACCGACATGATATATGCTCATGACCTAGTATATAAAGTGCAAAGGAGGTTGCTGCGGGGTGCATGTGGGATAATGTTATCCTGCATATTCGAAACATCATGATGATGAATCTCAGCGGGAAGCGGTTGCGACTGTCTGTTTGATGTTCTTCCCGAGGCCGCGGGTTGGTGCGCCATCAATGGCGATTGTTGCAGAGGTATGGGCGATGGCGTGGACGAATGTTGTACCTGATTGAAGATCTGAATCCCTAGGCGGCGGCGCAAGGCTCGAAAAATCTTCCTGTCTCCTCCCCTACCTGCTGCATTCAAGTTTGAGCGCCATCTCTATGGTACTGTATATCTGGCGGGAATTTTGGTCAACCTGGTAGTTGATGCTGAAGACACCCTCCTGCTATATAATGCAGAGGGTGTTATTCTTTTGAGGTTGTTGAAAGTTGATGATTTTTGGCTCTGTAATCCAAAACCAGCTGATCTGGTTGCTCTGTACAGCTTGATCTTGTGAGTTTATGTATCTCCTGTTGTAGGACTTGGCATGAATCCACTGATTTCATGGTTGATCTTGTATGAGTAATGCTATCTTAGCATGTGTTGTGTTAATTTTGTCTCCAGTATTGCATGTATCCTTCTTCTGGATCTGGATGTTTGCTTATGTTTAGATTCTAGAGCATAGAATTCCTATGTTGAATGTCTGATCTTTTAACCTCTGCTCAAGGGGCAGATTAAACTGTTTTCAGGTTGAACATTGGGAAGGGTATACTGCAGTAGGGATGCCATAAGTAGAGATAGCTCAACACTCTATATTGGGAGATATCTGTAGGGCAGATATCATGTGTATCCCCCTGAAATCCAGTTTTAGCTATTCATGCTGATCATTCACAGGTGTATGTCTACCGACTCCAAGCCCTGGATAGGCACCAGTCATGCTGTGTTTTTGTGTTATACACCATGTCCAGCTTTGCATCCAAATTCATATCAAACCACTTCATACTTCCACCTGTTAGTTGTAGGAGTAGGATTAGGAACCCCCTGCATGCTCTCATACCCAACCAGACATCATGTCCAAGAATGTTGCCAGCCTTGTGATCTATCATACAGATCTTGGTCCATACATGAGAGTATTCTGCCTGTTGTTGTCAAGTTAGATCCTTCTATCTTTGAGCTAGTCAAGGTTACATCTTGAGTTATAGGGATACCCCCCTTGGTGCGGCAGAACCAGAAGTGAAGGGGAGGAGCTCACGCAACCTCCTGTATTCAGTTGGCCTGAATCTGCCTGTGCATTAGAAGTGGCAAACCCTAATGCTGATTCAGAAGAAAATGTCAACACCCCCTAAACATGAAAAAATAACCTCCAGGTCAAAATGAGTGCTAACACTGGCTCCGAATGGGGATGTGCAGGTGAAAACCTGCAGCGAGAACCAGATCTCCGGGCAGACCAGGCAAAAACCAAAAAGCACGAACTGCACAAGACATTTACACTACATACATGTTTTTACAAATGTGCACAGCGACAAGTCATTTATGCAAAATAGAACTTAAGGAATTGGCCATGCACAGGCAATTCCAGAACTTCACCATCTAGGGCCTGGAGGAAATAAGAATCCTCCCCGTGAGTACTACAAATCTGATATGGGCCCATCCATAAGGGTTCAAATTTACCATGTTTACCCTTTTCTTGACCTTTTGCATTCCAAACGAGCACCAGATCATTGACTTGAAACTTCCTTTTTATAGCTCTCCTGTCAAACTGATATTTCACATCTTGTTGTCTCTTGAGATTGACCTGGTGGGCTTTCCTTCTATTTTCATCCAATGCAACCAGCTGGTTCACTCTTTCTGTCATGGAGTCTTCAATCTCCTCATCATTTTCCTGAATGAATCTGTAAACTGGTAGGAGATTGTTTATGGGCAATCTGGCTGATGCACCATATACTAGCTCAAAAGGTGACTTCCCAGTAGCCCTTTTCACTGTCACTCTGTCAGCCCATATGGCTAACTTTAATTTTGAGTCCCAAGCTCTCTTATTCTTGTCCAGTATCCTCTTGATAATTTTCATGATGCTTTTATTGCTTGATTCTGCTTGACCATTCCCTTGTGGGTGATATGGTGATGTATATGATAGACTTATCCCATACCTGTTGCAAAAATCAACAAATTCACCTGATCTAAAGCACATAGCATTATCAGTGACTATCTTGAATGGTACTCCAAACTTGATGATAATATTTTCTAGCATGAAATCTGTCACCACCTTACTTGTAGCTCTCTTAGTTGGAATGGCCTCAATCCATTTGGTAAAGTAATCAGTTGCCACCAAAATCCAACTGTGTCCCCCACTTGATTTGTCTGCAATTTCCCCTATGAAGTCAATTCCCCATTGCTGAAATGGAGCATCCACAGTTACAGTTCCGAGGGGTAAAGCACCATCATATTTTAGCTTTCCTGAAAATCTTTGGCAAGGGTCACACTTCCTCACTAACTTTTGTGCATCTGAAAAGAGAGTGGGCCACCAATATCCTGCTCTGAGAATTTTATGGGCTGTTGTTTGGGTAGTATAATGTCCACCACACAATCCTTTATGCATATCAATCAAAACATTGTTAGCCATATCCTCATCCACACATCTCAGCAGCACACCATCAGGGTTTTTCCAGTATAGCTCACCTTGAACAATAACATACCTGATTGCATGTAACTTTAAAGTCCTCTTTTGACTGTCACTGAAATGGGAAGGACAATTCAGATTTTGCAAGTAGTAGATAATATCCTTGTACCATTCAGATCCTGATACATTTACACTCTCATTTTGGACTGCATTAATTTGGCATGCTTCCAAGTTTGACTGTGCCATCATCTTGGCTAATCCTTGTCCTCTTATCAACTTGGTAATCTGTATGTCTATGTTGAACTCTTGCAGTTTGTTTATCCATCTGCACCTTCTTCCAGTCACCTCCTGCTGAGTGAATATGTCTTTGACTGCTGCATGGGGTACATATGCAATTATATATGATCCTACCAAGTATGGTCTGAAACTGTTGATGGCTCTGACTAGTGCATATGCCTGTTTTTCCATAATATCATACTTCAACTCAAAGGCCTGCAAGGACATACTAAAGAAAGCGATGGGCTGTTCAAAACCATCTTCGTTTTTCTGTAGCAAACATGTAGCAACAGTATGAAAGGAAGCAAATGAAAATACTTGGAATGGCCTAGAAAAATCAGGAGATTTAAGAACAGGGGCCATCTTGATTGCCTCTTTGATACTCTGAAATGATTCTATTGCTTCACTTTCCCAGTGGACAGTTGCATCCTTCTTCATCATCTTGGAAATGTTCCTTGTGGTTTCTGCAAAGTTGGGAACAAATCTCCTAACAAAATTTATCTGTCCAAAGAAGGACTGAACTCCTTTTATAGTTTTTGGCATTTGAATTCTGTCAATAGCAACCACTCTCTCTGGATCTATCCTGACTCCATCCTTGGAAACAATATGTCCCAGGAGCTTTCCTTCAACTACCCCAAAGGCACACTTCTTTGGATTTAAAGAAATACCATACTCTAGTGCTCTTATGAAAATCTGCTCCAGATGCAAACAATGCTGCTCTTCTTTCTTTGAGTAAGCAGTCAAGTCATCCTGATATACAGCCAGGATCAAATCAATCAACCCTGCAAAAGCAACATCCATTGCTCTTTGAAATGTAGCACCTACATTGGTTAGTCCGAAGGGCATTCTAACATACACATAAGTTCCCCATGGAGTGGTAAAGGCGGTCTTATACTGTTCTAATTCCTTTACCTTCACCTGATTATAACCTGAAAATCCATCCATCATGGATAAGAGTTCACAACCAGTCACTCTCTGCAACATAGCTTCCATATTAGGTAGTGGATAGTTATCCTTTAAAGAGGATACATTCAAGTTCCTGAAGTCAACACAAAGCCTAATATCACCATTCTTTTTTCTGACTGGGACAAGGTTAGACACCCAAGTTGAATGCCTGATTGGCACAATTATTCCAGCTTCCCTGAGCCTTTTGAGTTCTTCTTGCATCTTGGGAGCTAAGGTAGGATTAATAGGTCTTTGCTTTTGTCTAAATGGCTTAGCTCTAGGCTTCAATGGGATCTCATGCTGGAATAAATCTTCCCTATAGGCTTTTAGGTCCTCATATGACCAAGCAAAAACATGTTTATACTTTTTCAGTAATGCAATCAGCATACTCCTAATGTGTGGTTTGAGCTGTTTACCAATGTATACCTTCTGAGGGGCCTGAGATGTCCCCAAATTTATCTCTTCTAAATCTTCCTTATTTGTGGGAGATGTCCTTGTGACCAATTTATCTCTACTCTCAAAAGCTCTTTCCAAAGCTACCAACCCTCTAGGGATTTTATTAGTCTTCAATTGAATTATCTCTTTTCCCACAAGAGTTTCTTTTCCATCTATAGTCTCTACAAAAGCTTGGAAATCAATTTCTTGATTCTCATATTCATCTATGCAGTGCAAAAATTTCAACAAATCCCTATCATCATTAAACACTTGCCAACTGCATATATTTTCTGGTACTGCAGGCCTAATTTTAACTTCTACATTTGTAACATCTGACAGAGTGATGTCATCTGGCCTTATTGCAACATTGGCTAAGAAATCAGCCATAACATTCTTTGACCTCTCTACCCAGCCTATTGAAAATGCATCAAATAATTCAATGGTATCCCAAACAGCATGCTTGTATTGTTTCAATCTTTTATTTTTTGAAGCATACTTATCTCTAATTTGGGATATAATCAGCTCAGAATCCCCAAATACTCTTAACATTTTAATTCCATGTTTGAGAGCAATATTTAGGCCTAAGAGTAAAGCCTCATATTTTGCAATGTTGTTTGTGCAATCAAACCTCAGCAAGAAAGAGAATTTGAGGAGCTTACCAGTTGGAGACAGGAAAACAACTCCAGCTCCAGAGCCTTCTTTTGCACAAGCTCCATCAAAAAACATGGTCCATAAGCCTTGCTGATCCAGCTCTTCAATGCAGACATTTTTCTTTTTATCTTCTGTATCATCTGAGACAACCTTGAAGTTATCACAGTCAGTGTCTACAAAGCATACATGTTCCTCTACTTCTTGGTCTTCCACTGTCTCTGATGATCTTTGTTCTCTGATTAGCTTAACATCCCTGCCATTCATTGGAATCATGGCATATGACAGGTCCAGCTGCATACTTCCACCAATTAGTGCTGCCCATCTTCTTGACAACAACATACCATACTGTGGCTTGATGTCAACCACTGTTATATTCATTTTATATCTTTTTTCAGGAAATGCTGCCAGTTTGAAATCTACATCCTTCATGATTCCAATAACTGGTACCTCTCTGGCATCCATAGCATAACATTTTCCACATGCCTTGTCAATTTTCAATCCAGCTTGTTGCATGATGGCCAAAGGCATGACATTTGTAGATGCTCCAGAGTTAAGCATACAATTTTTAATTATTTTTCCATTTATAACCAGGGAAACATAAAATGGTTCCACTTGTGAAGGACACTTTGTCATAGTCACTCCTAAATAGACTTCAGGAGTCTCATCTTCTTCATTACACATGACATGTTTTTCACCCTGGATCTGAACATTTTGTTTAGCTTGAAAGGGCACCCCTGAAATTAGGGATATTGTCCTATTCTTGATCTCTTCCACTTTCATGAGTTCCATAAGTGGAACAGAGACTTTTTCCTGAGAGAGGACTTGAGCTATATCAAATGGAGCATAATTTTGTATAACAGTTGTAGCTTGCTCCACAATCTTGTTTTTATCCTGAGCTGATTTAGCTTTTACTTTCATAGTTCCCTGATCATCATTCTTGTCTTGGGAACCTTTACTTTGATCTTTAGCCTGAGGGATTTTGTTTTCTGGTCCTTGAGATTCATGACCTGTTCTATGTCTAAAATTCTGTTTATTATTTACCCACTGCCTTTTTTGTGGTTCAATTCCTTTATGACCATGCACTAGCTGACCTGTAGAAATATCTTCTGGCTGATGTGGGCTGCCTACTTGATTTTTACCTCTGAGATTGTAGTTGCTTTTGACTTGAGCAACTGCTGCAGCTATGAAGGCTCTAATTTCCTCATCAGAAGGTCGTCGTAAGTTACTCAGAAAATTGTGTGAGCTCTGAGCATACACATAGTTATCTTCATTATCTTCATCATATGGGAACTGTTGGCAGGCCTGAATTTGATGATTTGTATTCTCATCAGCATCATAAAGAGTGTATCCATTGCCTATGGACATCATATTAACATCATCATCTTGCACATAATGTGGCTCATTGCATTCATTACAAGATGTAGCATTATCATACAAGGATTGAGCAATCATACACTGTAACTGTGAATGTGGCATCTGACAAATTATACACCATGGAGCATCATCAACAATATTTATAGCTTTCTTTAGAGGATCAGGAGTTTCTTTGACATGTTGAGCTCTCTGATTTGTGTTGTTACGTGGGAATATAGGCTTACCATCATGCCAATTGGTATTATAAGGCATATCATGCAATGATGGCCTCTTTTCCTGCCTTTGATAGACTTGCCTATCAGGACCCATCCCTTTTTCACTTCTAGCTAATCTATAGCTTAGGTCCTTAACAACATTTGCCAATTTGTCTATCTTATCTTCAGGGGCAGATGTATTACCTTGAGTGTTCTGAGGCTTGTTTGGATTCTGTAGAATTTTTATATCATCCCTTCTATTTGTCTTGCCCGATGCTTTCCTGTTGTTTTCAATATTCACTGCAATTCTGAAAGCATCCCTGAGAGTAGCAGGACCTTTATCTCTTAATCCATATGCAATTTTTGCATCAAAGGCATTGATATACAATATTATGCACATTGGTTCATTTGGCCTCATGTGATGTGGCAATTTGTTTAACACTTTAGTAAATCTTGCATTAAAATCTGCAACCTGCTCATTTGACCCTTTAGTGATACTGGTGAACTCATTTACAAAAAAGCTAGGGTTAGTTTTGTCACCATATTGCTCCTTGAACATCCTTTTAAAATCATCCCATGATGAAATACTCCGGTCAGGCAGATTCTTGTACCATTCTCTTGCCTCATCTATTAAGGATTGCATGAATGACTTCATGAAAACATCCTCATGTTCAACCTCAAAGTTATCCATGATATTTTGAAAAGCTTTTAGATGATCTTCTCCTGACACAGTGTTGTTTCCTGAAAATTTAGGCACTTGCAGCCTCAGATGCTTATCAATGGGGTTAGGATACCCAGGAATACCATCAAACACCAGCTGCCTGAATCTATCTAACTGCATGGGCTGTCTGTTTAACTGATTAACATTAACATTTCTATTTGCATTCTAGTTTCTTACATTGTTCAGTGGTATCCTAGCATCATTCACATTTTGTCTCTCATCATTATGCTGATGTTGCACTTCATTTCTTTGCTGATGTCTCTGCACATTTGCATTCTCTAGGGTAGGAACTGAATCATTTTGGGCAGTTCTTAAGGCTTGCACTTTCTGCTTCATATCATCTCTGATTTTCATGGCTTGTAGATATTCTAGTTCTGCTCTTAGATTTCTGATTTGTTCAGCTAATTGTTCATCCTTAGGCATGGAGGTAGATGGTCTCATACCATTCTGGTCATCATCTTCATCATCCCTCAAGGACTCTGCCTCTTCAAACCTTTCACTAGGGTCTAGAAATGGGCGTTCTTGGAACACCTCTGACCTCATTCTCATGCTACCACCCTGTTGCTTCTCATATGCACCTTGAATATCAGCTTCTACATTTGAAAAGTAAGGCACATGCTGTCCTGATGGCCTAGGGTTATCTTGCATATCATCACCTTTTCTGGGGGAACCCTCATGACTAACTGAGACAGCTCCCTTTCTTCTGTACATCATTCTTCTTGTTACTGGTAACTCTTTAAATAAAGGATTTTGTTGGGATCTTCTCCCCTGCATATAAATTTTACTTTGACCGGTTGGGAGATTACTTTGGAGTCGCCACCTATTACTAGGAACTGTTTTCTTTTGAAAACCAGGGTTCTTTCACAAATTCCCCAGCAGAGTCGCCAATTTCTGTTGACTTTTTCCCAGACTGGATGCTTATTCCCAGATTTCCCTACAAGGTAGCCATCAGTGATCAACAGGATCTCTGGGCCAGGGGCCAACAGTGTAGGAGATAGACTCTGTATTTTATCTCCTCTTCTTCTTCAGGCTCTGCAAAACCTAGGGGGGTATTCCCTACTCAACATCCATGAGGATATGCATACAAAGGCTGGGATGCTGACAGAAAGCAGATAAGTCCTTCTGTAAGTAGACCAAAACTGAAAGATAAGAGCAAAGGGGCTAGCTTTGGGCCTATTTGCAGTTGTAGACAGAGGACTGAGGATCCTAAAACTAATTCTAATGTCCTAATGGTTGTTTTAGATTTTGATTTGGATTTTAAGTTTGGATGCAAAGCTGGACATGGTTGTAACACAAACACAAAGCAAGATTGGTGCCTATCCAGGGCCTGGAGTCAGTAGACATACACCTGTGAATGATCAACATGAACAGCTAAAACTGGATTTCAGGGGGATATATGTGATACCTGCCTTACAGATATCTCCCAATACAGAGTGTTAAGTTATCTCTACTTATGGCATCCCTACTACAGTATACCCTTCCCAATGTTCAACCTGAAAACAGTTTAATCTACCCCTTGAGCAGAAGTTAAAAGATCAGACATTCAACATAGGAATTCTATGCTCTAAAATCTAAACATTACCCAAATATCCAGATTTAGAAGAAGAATACATGCAATACTGGAGACAGAATTAACAAAACACATGCTAAGATAGCATTTCTCATATAAGATTAATCATGAAATCAGTGGGTTCGTGCCAAAACATACAACAAGAGATACATAGACTCACAGGTTTAGCTGTACAGAGCAACCAGATCAGCTTATTTTGAATTACAGGGCCAAAAATCTTCAACTTTCAACAACCAAAAATGAGTAACACTTCCTGCTTATAACAGCCAAGTAGTGTACCACAGCAATTAATTACATGGTTGACCAAAAATCCCGCCAGATACACAGTATCAGAAAAATGGCACTCAACGCATTACCAGATTGATGCCCAAACATGAATGCAGCAGGTAGGGGAGGAGACAGGAAGAAACCTCAAGCCCTGCGCCACTGTCCGTTGATGTACACCTTCAATCAGGTACCAGATCCGTCCATACCTCTGCAACCTTCGCCATTAATGGCGCACCAACCTGCGGCCTCAGGAAAACGTCAAACTGTGCATCACAACCATTTCCCACCAAGATACCTCATCGTCATGATATTTCAAATATGCAGGATATCAATTATCCCACATGCACCCCGCGACGACCTTTTCAACACTTTATATACTAGGCCACGAGCATATATAATGTCGGTGCTTTTGCTCCTAACGACACTAGTATAAGACTTCATCATCACTATCCAGCAGCATGATATCCTGTCGCTTGAAATATCACCCTGACGTCAGCATCATATCGCAATATCACCTGCATGATAATCGCCTTCATCGGCACAACCTGATCCATTGGAGGAAGATCCTCCTGCTTAGCCGATGAACATCCTGATGACGTCATCAGCATATCTGCCTACTGCGCACCTCCTCATATCCGGATGACGTCATCATCATATCGACATCAGGATGATATTACAACGAACATGAAGTGATACAACAACATCAGGATGATATTGACTAAGATCATCCTGACGTCCAAAATATGATGACCACGATGAAAATCGGGTCACACTTAGAACTTTACAGCAACATCATCAGGATGATCTTAACAAAGATCACCTGATGTTAAAATATCACCCCAGCGAAAGATCATGCAGGTAGACAATATGATGACCCTCGCAAGCAACACGGTGATAACTGGAAATATGATCATGATGATGACGCCCCTTAAGAAAAAAAATAGGCCGGGTTGAACAACTTAGAAAATGACCCCCTCAGAAGATCGGGGTGACATCATCATCATAAAAGGGCAGGGTGATAATTGGAAGATCACCGGATATTTGAAAAATCACCCTCTGCAAGAAAATTAAGGCACATTGTAGCTCATCGGCAAGATCAGGATGATATCCAAACATCACCCGATATTGAAATATGATGATCCTGATGAAAAATAAGTTGACAGAAAACATGAGATGCTGACCACCATCGAAGCAAACATGATGATGATGACTTCCTCCTCGAAGAAAATATGATGCTGCAGCTGAAAAATGCCAAGGAGGTCCAACACTTAGGAAAATGGGCAAGAAGATATAGGGTTCAAATGAAGAAACCCCCTAAACATGAAAAAACAACCTCTAGGTCAAAATGAGTGCTAACACATCTATGTCAATTTTTTATTTTAAAACATCCAACATCACAATTAATTTACCTTACATCCCCATACCTCATTTATCTCCACTTATCCCCAAATAAATTTTTAATTCATTTCACATTCCCCATATAAATTTTAATTCAAAATTAATCCTTCACCCCCATACTCATTTAATAACCCCTTTTCCCAAAATGAATAAAAGATTTACTTTTATTCATAGCCCTCCATTCCTCCAAGATTGAATCTAGGCCCTCCACATCACTTTTATCGTGCACCATTGATCTTCCAAATCAATCTCCACCATTGGATGAAAATCCCTTCCAAAAGTCTATAAATACAACATCTCTCAACCTATTTTGGGATCCAATCTTTAAGAAAAGTTACCATGTCCAAATGACTATTGAGCTAGAATTGTGAGTTGCATAATTAGAGTAGCATTTCACATTTGAATCCTTAATCTAGGGAATATCATGTCTTAGGAGCTCTTTGGGTGCAATGCTTCTTCCTCCCTTGATGAGATTGGGTCTTCATGTCAAGGTATAACTTTGTGCTATTTGCATTTATTTTGTATTTTCAACTTCATTTATTTTTCTAATCTACATTGGCATGCCCGGTGGGACCCACAAGGTTTGAATCTAATCATTTTTATTGAGTGTTTGTGCTTTAGACGTGTTTTTACATGTGCAACGCTATCTTACCTATGTAGCAGTGCTATCTCTGGCTTCTTTTAGCACTATTATTTGTTTTAGCGCTATTTTGCGCAGCACATTTCTTGCTTGACACCCACTCACACATCCTTTTTCTTCCATGTTCTTTCTGCTATTTTTACTGTAGAAATTGCTCTCTATTTTTTTGCAAGATTCTTGAAAAAGGAGGGAGAGTTTATGCCAAAATTTCCATAAAATCTAAACATGCATGCTAGTTTCTATTTTGGCTTGTTTTTTTTGTTTGTCAATGACTAACAATGCTAATGGGACCTCTTATGTGTGTAGCCTAACTATTTTTATTGGTTAGAAGATCTCCATTTTGCAGGTCAGACGCACTCAGACACGTATTGGTGCTATCTACACCCAGAATGACACTATCTTCAAGCTGTGACCAAACCCTCTGACAGCATGCAGTGGTGCCATATTACACCTCTATTAGCACTATTTATTATGTTGACACTATCTGCATATCTTTGTAGTGCTATTTTATGTTCTAGCACCTTCTATAAATCATTGTAGCACCATATTCTATTTTGGCACCTTTTCTAATCAGTTTTAGTGCTATCTGATTGATTAGCGCTTTTTGTATAGGGTGCCAGTTTTCCAGTCTATTTTATGTCACTGTCACCATTTTCTGTTTGCAGTGAAGCCATTTGACCTCTGTAATAGTGCTATTTTCTAAGACTAACATTTGCTCTCTGTACAGGGACTGACAGCTTATGTACAGGTCCTTACTATCATTTTGAGGATACTAACAAGTTTTTGCAGGGTTCCTCCATCTTTGTTTAAAACACTTCAATTTGGAAACATAAAATGAACCCTTGCATGTTAGCATAGACACACATTTTGATTTGGTGCAATAAAATTGAACAAACAAACAAATCTTGTGTGTGTGTGTGTGTGTCAAACATTTAAATTTGGTGTTCTAAAATTTACAAATTGTGTGCCAACAACTATCAAAACACTTCAATTTTAAGCTTTAAAAAGAACCACAAATTGCATCAATCAAATCATTAGACTTGAAAAGAACAACAATCTGCATTCTTCATGCATATAATCAAGAAAACTAATCTAATTGTGTGAAGTGTTTTCGTGGTTTGTGTCAATAGTGTGAAAAGTGTATGCTCTTTCCTCGTACCATTTGGTGACCTTGGGAATCAAAAGCTTCTCACAAAACTTGCATTAATCACCCCCAACATAAATCCAAAGAACTAAAATAAACCATGTTTAGTGTGATACAATCATAAAGAATACGTATGCTCTCCCCTTGCATCTTTGTATGAACTTGGGGATCAAAAGTATTTTTGTGATTGTATTGCTTTTGTTAATCCTTATAGGGCCTGCCACCCTGCTTCAAAAGGTGGGAACAACCCAAGCGGCAACAAGCTAAAGTTAAGCTCTTCCAAGCTGTTATATAAAATAAGGTGTTTGGGATGAAAGTCACAAGCAACAGGTGTTGTTGTGTTATACCGACAACCAACCTCCCCTAAAACCCTCCAAGGCATAACCCTTGGAGGCTGGGAGACTCCATAATGGAGAGTAGCGCTACCTCACGTATAATCACCTGAACGGATGCCCTTACTATCAACCATTGTGTAGCAAGCCAAAATCTTTCTATTTGTTGACGCAGAAGGGAAACCTTTGAAGCGGCCCCGATTCATGCGGTTCTTAGCCAAGGTAGTAGGGATAATCTAAAGGTTTGGTAAGGGACAAGCCTTATAAGAAACCTGGATCTTGGTATGTGTGAGAAGTGTGTGCAATTGTAAGGAGGAGCCAGTGCTACCAAGATCTTGGAGCTACCTGCTTTGAATAGGTGCAGCTAGGGGATTCAACAAATACTATCATATCTTCACCTTAGGTTGTGCAAAGTGCTTGTTTAACAAAATCACACGTCCTTTCACAAACAAAAATCTTGGTTATTGTGTGTTCATGTGCTTAATTGAGTGTTAATGTGCTTAAAATACTTTCAAACAAATAGCCAAGAGACAAACTAAATCAGTCGATCAAATTCCAAATCAAAACAAATCCAAAATCTATCTTTTTCAGGACCTCAACCAACACTGCCCTATTTTAGTGCCATCTCTGTCTGATTTTAGCGCTATTTCACCCATGGATTGGTGCTATTTTTAGATTGACTTGCCTGAGACTAAGACCCATTCAGTTGTGATCTTCACCATCTGCTCTGCCATAATCCATATTTACATTCCAAAAAATTGTCCGTACCCCATCCATTTTTTCCTCAAAATTTTTCAAAACATGCCATCATTTGGGCCTTAGAGAATCCACCATCATCATTATTGGACCCTTTACTATATTGTAATCTGCTCAAGTCCATATCTATTCATCACCATTTGATCTTTTGCATATCTCCTTGGACCAAATATCAAAATCTGAATCAAAACACCCATCAACAAATCATCAATCAAAAACTCGTCATCATTGAACCAGCGTTAGATCTAGACCTCATCATTCACATCATATTTTGCTTGAAAAGTCATTAATCTACCTTTCAAGTGAGACAATCATCCCTCTTTGCATAAGGTCATTAGTCTACCCTAAACAAAGAAAAATCCCTTTGTGCCAACACAAAATCTAGATCTTACCAAAAGCTTAACTTGTTGACCATCAAGTCCTTCCCAAAAACATCATTCTAATCATCCTAATCAATCAAAATCAACATCAAATAAAAAACCCCTTCCATCAAAATCATCATCAAAATGAGCATCTTCCATCATCATCCATCTTTGGTCCAAATTTGTGTAAAAGTCAATATCGTCCTTCCTTATCACCCTTAGGTTAACAGCTTTTGGCATATCACCCTCTCCATCTAATTATCATATCCATCTTTGGGTCCAACACAATCAATCCAATTCTCTAAGGTCTTCATCTCCCATCTCACTCTACTTCTAGAAATCAAATCTATACGTGTGCATTCCCATCACAAGATCACAACACAAAAAGAATAAAAAAATGGTAGAATCTTGGCAATATGGCATGCCTAACACCAATAGCAACAACATACCCATGAATCAAACATTCAACTCACCTATGTACTCTTACATCTCCCCATACAATCCCAATGAAAATCCTTTTCATTTCTTACAAAAATCACAACCACCACCACGCCCACCAACACAAAACATCCCCACCATATCCCAATATGGTCTAGATATCTTCAGTTTTAGGCAAGACACTGATAACATCGACCTACTTGATAAAATCCTAAGATCAGACCTAAATAGATATCTTGATCATCTTCTCAAAATTGGTGCTCAACTACCCCCATCACAACATCATCACAACCATCCACCTCTAAAATCGTTCCTACCACATCAAATACCCAAAATATCATCTCACAAACATCAACACCTATCGTATCTACCACCTCCACAAGCTCCAACCCTGCCACATCTACAATCCCCACAAGTGCCACCATCCCTACCACATCCCAACCCATCATCACCTCCACTACCACAACTACCATAAACCCTTCCTTCCCACAAATCACCTTGGGCATACAAGGAAACATCATGCATGCAAGTACCTCCACAAGTGTGCCTCCACCCAACCCCCAAACCATCGCCTACCTAGGACAATTATTCTCACAACCACCTTACAATGCATCCAACCCATCTAATGTCCACCTATCCAATGCCAATCCATCGAATGTCACGTATCCACATAACCCCATAACTTCATCAACACAACATCAAACCAATCCCCAAATACCACCACATATTCTCCAACAACTCCACACATATCAACAACATCAGGCACACATCAACCAAAACACCAACCCACAGTACCAAAACCTCAACCAAACAAATCCCCAACATCAAATCCCACCTCATCTCCAACATCTCGCCAATCAACAAGCCTACACACCCCAACCACCACCACCACAGGATCTCACAATTGTTGTATAGTCCTTGATCCAAAAGGTAGACAACATGCAAACTCGGGGCAAGCGTAAACACTATTCCTTTGAGGATATTTGCCCCTATCCATTTGATCGCACATTATACATGCCCCCTTTCCCCAAGAGCTTTGAAACACTAAAATTTGACAAATACAAGGGAAAGGGAGACCCTAGGGACCACCTTAGGGAGTTCTACATCACTTTCTTAGAAGTCTCAAATAATGATACCTATCTAATGAGACTATTTCCAAGAAGCCTTAGTGGTCAAGCTGCTGAATGGTTCACACATCTTCCACCAGGCATTCAGACTTTCCCTGAGCTTGCAGAAAAATTGGTAAACCATTTCTCCTACAACTTCAAACATGAGATGTCTATGACAGACCTTTGCAACACCAAACAAAATAATGGAGAAGCCTTCACTTCTTTCTTGCAAAGATGGAGGAGCTTAGCAAGCAAACTCCCATGGCCAATTCTAGAAAAACAACTCATCACCATGTTTGTGACCAACCTCAACCAAGAATTAGGGTTTCATTTACAAATCATTTGTGCATCTACCTTTGAGGAGGTCATCGATAAAGATACCACTATCGAAGGGGCCCTCATTGCCAAGGGCTCCATCAAACTATATAGCTACAAGTCCAACAACAACAAACCCCATAACAACACCCCCAATACAAACAACAATGCCAACATGCAATCAAATGACAAGTCACGCTATTGGGAGAAGAACAAGAACACTTTGAACGATGGTGTCATGGATGTGAAAGCTATCCAACATGTACAAAATCAAATGCCTGCACATACCTATGCCACCAAAGTAAATAACCAAAGGGGACAAACTAAACCACGCAAACCTCGAAGATAATTTACACCCTTAGGGGAACCCATTGAGGACATCCTTGATAGATGTCTCAAGAAAGGTTTGATCACCCTCCCACCTGTTACACCCCATCAAGAGAATTAACTCAAGGCCACATGGCACAATGAAAATGACTATTATGAATACCACCACATTGTGGGTCATAAAACTGCTGACTGCATGCAACTAAAACATTACATCCAAGACCTTATAGATCAAAATCAAGTTAGCCTTGATCAAAGCACCCAACCATCACCAAACACCAACCTCAGAGATTACAAGGATCCACTGTCCAACCATAATAAAGCCTCCTCATCCAATCAAGCATGCAACATCAGCCCACCACTCGCATCCTATGACTCTATCGTAGGGCAGATAGAACCATCATGCCACCATGTCAACATAATCACCATTCAGGCACAAGCACCTGATTGCGCTGTCACAACCTGTCATGGCCATGTATCCATCCACATAGCCCCTCCCACTGAACAAACACCTACATCCACATCCAATCCCCTACCCCCTCATCCAACCACACGTCCATCACCTACCCATCAGTATAACCTCCTAGAGCATCTAGGAAAGACGCCCACACAAATCTCCATACTTGAGTTGCTCTGCACATCACCCCTTCACAATGACGTCCTTGACAAAGTACTCCTACAAACTCAAGTCCCCGCCAACTTGAATGCAACTCAATTCCAAGCCATGGTAGGACATATCACTGCACCTCACCATCTCACATTTTTAAAAAAGGACCTTCCCACTTCTAAACACCTACACAATGATGCCTTACGCGTCGAAGTCCATATCCACAAACACATCATTAAAAGAGTCTTAATAGATGGTGGCTCTGACCTAAACATATGCACTCTAAAACTACTAAAACACTTGGGGTACTCTGATGTGGTTGTAGACACCAGCGAGTGCATCACAATCAAAGGCTATGATGACATCGAGAGGCTATCTGAAGGCACCATCAAGTTCCCTATTCAAGTGGGATAGAAAATACTAGAAACAAAATGTCAGGTCCTTGATCTTGACCTCCCCTACAACATTCTTCTCGACCGCCCATGGATCCATGCCATGCAAGTTGTCCCATCCACATTCCATCAATGCCTCAAGTTCCCTCACAACGACATAGAAATAACTATCTACGCTGACCCCCGCCCCTTCCAATACTATAGTTTCTTGGAAGGCCACAAACATAACTTCTACCCATACAACAAAGCTACCACCAAAGCCAATCCAATAGCTTCCACCTCATTTATCGATCCCACAAATATTGCCACCACTTCATCCCAAGCACCTCCACCACCCAAGGTCAAGATCAAGCTCAACAACATGGGATGTGGGGAATATGACCTCCATGGTACCTTTTGTGTGGGCACATTACCCAATCCTAAAACGTTCGACATCCCAAAGACAGAAGCAGCCAACATAGTCGTCATCAAGTGCAAACCCTCACCAATCTTTGAGAAGAAACATCTCCTAGATCAGGATGTACTTGACAATATCTCATCCTGGCTATATAAGGATGAAGAAATAGAACAAGAAGCTCCCACCATACCAATAGAAATCTATGGAAAAGGGTCTAAAATTGTCAAAAGCATGGGTTACAAAGGACAAGGCGGTATAGGCCTTCATGAACAGGGAATCATGGAACCACTGCAAGCAACAAGAAACCCCTATACCCAAGGGTTAGGATATGATCAAAGACAACGTATCCTCACTACCGGTGAATGTATCTTAGCTGAGGTTGCTATAGTCTCCCCTGAAGTTGACAACCTCAATGAAATAGACCATCAAGACTCCTTTAGTGACTTTGCTGATTTCTTTGACTCCTCTATATGCACCATCCACACAGTCACCACCCTAGCCTCGTCCTCCAATGACATAACACTGGTATACCCAAAACTTATAGATTGGGACGAATGGGGACCTCCTATCTTTGACATCACACCTAACAATGAGACCATTGCTCAAATGATGGGAGTTAGAGACCACTTCCCCTTGGGAGATCACAAAGCAGGATACATCATGGAACTTGATCCGCATGCCTATTTTGGGGAGACAACCCCTGCTTCCAGTCATAAAAACATAAAAATAAAAAATGGATCTGATGGTAAAAACTATTCTACGGTAGTGTCAGATCCCAAAAAATTAAAAACAAAAGATGTATCCCCTGGTGAAAACCTCTAGGAGGCACTAGGAGATGGAAGCATGGGCCTTCCCAAGATAGATAATGTTTATCCAGACAGATCACCTGTCCTAGTCGAGCCAGCCCAAGAGATGAATCTTGGGACAGAAGAAGAACCAAAGATCACTTTCAAGGCAGAATCTCACAGCACAAAAGAATAGGAAAACTTCCTAGCATTCTTCACACATCGAAATCACAATTTTGCATGGACCTATGTAGACATACCAGGGCTAGATCCCGCATTGGTTGTTCATCACGTTGCAATACGCCCTGATACAAAACCAGTAAAGCAAAAACTCAAAAAAATGAATCCTCAGGTGGCCCTCCTTGTCAAAGCAGAGCTAAAGAAACTACTGGATGTTGGGTTCATTCACCCAATTGATTATCCTAAATGGGTCTCCAACCTAGTACCAATAGCCAAACTAGCTGGCCAAATCCACTGTTGTACCAATTTTAGAGATCTCAACAAGGCCTACCCAAAGGATGACTTCCCACTCCTAAACATCGACATGATAGTGGATCTCATGGTAGGAAATGAGATGTTATCCCTCATGGATAGTTTTTTAGGATATAACCAAATCAAAATCGTCGAAGAGGATTAGCATAAGACAGCCTTCATATGCCCATGGGGAATGTACTACTGGGTTGTAATGTCATTTGGCTGGAAGAATGCCGGAGCTACATATCAAAGAGCTATGACTGTCATCTTCCATGACCTCTTCCACCACATCATGGAAGACTATGTGGATGACTTACTAGGGAAATCGAAGACAAGAGAAGAACACCTGGATGTCTTGGCCAAGATCTTTGACCAATTAGAACAATACAATCACCTATATCTAAAGAAGTGTGTCTTTAGGGTCACCTCGGGCAAACTATTGGGTTATATAGTCTCCAGAAGAAGAATCAGGTACATCCCACAAAGGTCAAGGCCATCACTGAAATGCCTCCTCCAAAAACATTAAAACAACTGAGAAGTCTGTAAGGAAAACTCTAGTCTATCCATCGGTTCATTTCTTAGCTGGCTGATAAATGCCAACCATTCCAGCATCTACTCCAAAAAGATATAGCTTTTGTCTAGAACACTCAGTGTCAGGATGCCTTTGATCAACTAAAAGAATACCTGGCTAATCCTCCTGTACTAAATCCACCAAGATAAGGAGAACCCCTCCTGTTATACATCTCCGCAATAGAGATAGCTATTAGAGCCTTACTAGCACATCATGATGAGCATGGAAAGGAAAGAGCCATCTACTACATCAGCCGCACCTTGATTTCATATGAGCTCAACTATACACAAATTGAACGAGCATGTCTAACCCTCATCTTTACTTCACAAAAATTAAGACACTACATGCTCAATCATAAGACCAAGCTCATCGCCAAGATCAACCCACCGAAGTATTTGCTAAACAGAGCTGCTCTTACTAGGAGAATGGAAAAATGGGTCATGATTCTCACTGAATTTGACATTGAATACACTAAGAGAAAAGCCATCAAAGGATAGGTTATCACCGATTAGTTGGCTGAAGCACCTATTCCTACAGAGAATCCTACACTAGCAAAGTTTCCTGATGAAGCTATCTTGATAATCACACCAACCACATGCACATGGAAGATGTACTTTGATGGGTTGTATACACACAGAGGCTCGGGGACAGGTGCTGTGTTTGTTACCCTTTAGGGTGACACCATCCCTAAGTCCTTCAAAATCACATTCCCACATATAAATAATGTGGCAGAATATGAGGCCCTCATCATAGGTCTCCGAATGGCAATAAAATGGAAAATTGAGAACCTAACTATGTATAGAGATTCTCAACTGGTCATTCGGCAGGTAAATAATAAGTACAAGACCAAGGATGATAAGCTCCTGCCCTACAAAAAGATGGTCGATGACTTCAAAGACTACTTCAATGACATCCACTTTGAACAAATCCCAAGGCTCAACAATAAAGCTACAAACGCCATGGCTACCATCAGATCTCTAGTTGACATGAAGAAAGACAACAAGAAATGTGAGTTCCTAATAGAAGAACTCCCCATCCTAGCATACGATGTTCCTCAATCAGAACTAGTGTACGAAGTCATTGGTCCCCTATCTCTATGGTATTAAGAAATCTACCTATACCTCCATGATAATATCCTCCCCCCAACCTATCCACCTCACAGCAAAAATTGTTCATCCATTGAGCCTCCTGCTTCATCCTTGTAGGTGACACCCTGTACAAAAGGAGTCTTGATGGCACACTTCTACGATGTTTAGACTCTAGGCAAGATGAGGTAGCCTTGGAAGAGGTACACATAGGCATCTATGGGGCACATTCAAATGGAGCCACTCTTTCTAAAAAGATCCTTAGAACTAGATATTACTAGCCAACCATGGACCGAGACGCCTACCGGTTCATCAAAAAATGCCTTCCATGTCAACAACATGGCGATCTCATCCATGCACCAGCACATGAGTTGTAACCCATCACAATGCCATGGCCTTTCTCATAGTGGGGACTCAACCTCGTAGGGAAAATACATCCCCCATCCTCCAATGGCCATAAGTTCATAATCACTGCTACCAAGTACTTCACAAAGTGGGTGGAAGCAATACCACTCACCTTCACCACTGGCACCCAAACCTCCAAATTCATCCTCCACTATATCATCTGCCTCTATGGTATCCCTCATTCCATTGTCACCAATAATGGAAATCCATTCAAGAACCAAGAAGTTCGCACCTTGTGCAAAAAATTTGATATCAAACACCATTTCTCCACGCCGTATTACCCTCAAGGAAACGGTCAAATAGAGGCGTCTAATAAAACCATCCTCCGCATTCTCAAGAAGATAGTCAATAAAGCTGGCCACAACTGGCACCTTCAACTCAACCTTGCCCTATGGGCCTACCACACAAGCACCCGCACCCCCACAGGAGCCACTCCATTTTCACTAGTATTCAGATCCAAAGCCATTTTACCCATTGAGGTCGAGCTCCCATCCTTAAGAGTATCCTTTCAAAACATAATCATTGATGAGGAGTACCGAGTAGCAAGGTTGCATCAGCTAGGACTACTAGATGAGAAATGACTGAATGCATTAAACCACCTATAGGCCTACCAAAATCGCCTCAAGAGAAGCTATAACAAAGGAATCAGAACCCAAAAATTTGAAGTAGGTGATCTTGTCCTTATGGAAAATCATAAGAACTTGCAAGAGCACACTAAAAAAGGTAAGTTCAAACCCAATTGGTTAGGACCATATGTCATCATAGCTAGTTATGGATCAGGAGCCAACTAGCTTGCAACACCTAAGGGGCAGCCTTTGGATGAGCCGATGAACATTCTACATCTAAAGAAACTCTATGCATAACCCATCGACTATCCCAATAAAAAAAATTAAAAAAAATAGAAAAATAAAAAAAATAAAAAAATAAAAAAATCGAGAAAAATCTGAGTGCAATAAAAACTTCCAAATGGTGAAAATCACTTCGGTGATGCCTTGGATAAGTACCATGGTGAAAACCTATTTCAGGTGCCATGTGTAGTGGCCGATTCTACCATCTAATAAGTCCTCTTCCTTCGCAACACTCCATATCACATAGATCCCATGGCTTGGAATTCCAAAACATCAACTCCTATCATCCATTCTGCACTACCTCACCCAAGCCCAGTTTATGGAACGAGGATCCTTGTAAGCCTCCCATTGTATAGCTCAAAATAATCGAAAACCCAAAAAACATTGCAAAATAAAAAATACAAAAACAAATGCAGCATCACCCTCACACATCAATCGCTCCAATCTATCAATCACATCACACCCATAAAATCCATCCTGAACCATTCCCACATCATCAACTCATACCAGAACTACATATTCATTTCGCCTGCATCTTGAAAGTACCTTGATCCCGTGGACACAGGGTATGTAGGCAGTCTAGAATATGAAGGACGTTTCCAGTACTCAAGTACATAAGATGCACCCATCCAACCCGTTTGGATGATCCCCACTCACTGAGCTTACTAGACCGATTATATGATACACATGCTAAGTATGCATTCGAACCATCATACCTAATGCAAAAATCATCAATCAACATACCAACTATAATCTTACACATAACCTAACTATTCCTTTCCCCACGTTTTAAATATTCCATCATCAAATCCAACTAATCTGCGTCCTAGGATATATCTTTCCCACAATGGACAAAAATATGTCATCCTATCAACATGTTTCTTGGCAAGCATACACAAAGGCTATTTGTATCTTTTTGTTGGTCTTTTTGATTATTGATTTTTATTTTTGTCTCACTCTAAGTCATCTCCAAAGCTACCTTGATCTCATTATATCATGGTAGGTGGTGGACAACACCTGGAATAGACATAGTCATTGTTTCTGTATGTTGTGCTTGTGGGTCAGTTTCATTACTCCAAGAATAGTATTCATATCTTGAAGTCTGGGTCAGTTCTAGCATGATGTGTCCCATTTGCATATATAGGCATCAAAACCTTATATGTATTTTTCACACTCATCACTATGAGTCCCCTTCCTAGGCTAGTCAAGATTATACTACCTTGGGCACGCATGAAATCAACCTATTTTTTGTGGGTCTAGTCCATGCAATTGTAGGATATACATCATCACCTAGGTCATTTCATACCTTTGGGAACTGTATCCTACATTGCTATAATAAACTAAGAAATGCTCTCAATGAATCTTATGCAACTACTATTACTAGCTCAAAATCATCATCCTAAACAACTATACCATCTCGGCCTAGATTTGATAACCACTTCCCCTCCCAACCTATCCAATTCCCTTGCTAATCCCCTTCCCCCACCGTATCTCCACTCAACACATCCTGAACCAAAGTAATTGTCCCCTCAATGACTTGGTGTCTCATGACCTAAAAGACACTCCCAATCCTATCCATACCCCATCCATACACCCCTATCCTCTCCCCACCTGATCCCCTTTCCCACAGCCTCACCACTAAGGGTCAAACAAAGAACATCATGTGTATCAGTACTTGATCACCTCACCTATCACCTAGTTTACATCTCACATATCACCTAGCTACATATCAGAATCATTTTAAAGTTCCATATCATTTAGGTTCATTTTAAATCATTTAAAATTGCATTTCATTTAGGTTCATTTTTAATCATTTAAAATTGCATTTCATTTAGGTTCCTTTTAGAATCATGTAATCTCATATCATTTAGGTTCATTTTAATCATTTAAAGTTGCATATCATTTAGGTTTATTTTAAATAATTTAAAGTTGCATATCATTTAGGTTCATTTTAATCATTTAAAGTTGCATATCATTTAGGTTCATTTTAAATCATTTAAAATTGCATTTCATTTAAGTTCATTTTAAATCATTTAACCTACATTTTATTTAGGTTCCTTTTAGAATCATGTAATCTCATATCATTTAGGTTCGTTTTAATCATTTAAAGTTGCATATCATTTAGGTTCATTTTAAATCATTTAACTTGCATGTCATTTAGGTTCATTTTAGAAATCTTTTAATTTGTACAATCATTAGGTACATTTAATAAATCATCACATTACATTCCATATATCATTGCATCAACACTAGTGACATTTAGTTACATTACATCATCACAATCATAATCATTTAAACTACATTTAACAATAAACTAGTTACTTATACATATTTCCATACATAACATGTGTTTATTTTGATAAACATACATTTCCATTACATCATATTTTTGCATCCATAATAAATGTTTATTAATCTAAACATTTAGTTGCATTATACATCATATAGTCCATAGATCACAAACCATGCATGTATCAACATAAGTAAACCATCACTACATCCATCATAAGTATATCCATAACATCAAAAACATAATTGCATAAACACAACACATCCATAGCATATAAATCCATAAAGCACATTGCATCCATAAACATAGGCATTATCATAATCATAATAGAGCATCATAATCAAACACATAAGCCATCAAAAATCTCCATCACATCATATATCATCACAAAAAATGTACGTCGTCATATATACATCAAAAAATATAATGTCCTGACACAATGCCTCTAAGGGCTACAATGATACAATATCGCATGTAGGACCCTCTGTCTGATCGAGTGGGGGATCCTAATCCTGGTGGTGGCTGTGGTCCCGCCTGTGACTGTGATGATGGTCCTGCCTGTGGTGGTGGTTGTGGCTGCATCTGTACTTATACCTATGGAACCTGCTACAACACATATGAAGGAGGAGGCATCATCTGTTGGACAGACTACACAGATCTAGACCTATGTGACCTAGATGCCCTCGATCCACTGACCTGGCTGTAGCTCAGGGCACGCTGCTTTGCTGGCACTACCGCATAATAAAGACCCCTATAATACTCCACCCGCCCTCTAGTCTTGGTCAACTCCCCCTGTACCTATGACAGCTGCTGATATGACTATGTCTATGCCTGAGATAACTATGTCTGCATCACTGACAAAACTGGGGCCAGTCCACCACCTGATGCCTACAAGGTACCCACTATGGTCTCTGCCTACTGAGCCCTCGCGAGTGCTGCATCTCGTTCTCCTATCAGAGGGACTATGTCACCCTGAGCCTAGGCAAGTTGTACCTGCAACACAGCCACCTATCCATCGGACCCATCCAACAATGCTACTGTGGCCCGCAACTCCTCCAACTCTGCCTCTCGGCTCTCCAATGCCTCCTGCAGGCTCACCAACTATGCTCTCAAGGTCTCCATCTCCTCCTCCTCACCCAATGCTGCCACCGAGGTGTAAGCCTCTTAGCCTTTGCCTCTCCAGCTATCCCTGAGGGGCCTGCCCCTAACAAGCCTGCACCTACCTGCTGTCCTGTAGTGACAGCCTACTGCTACCCTACTCTCGACTGTCCACCATGTTGTTGGGGCCCTCTAGGCTGTCGCCCCACTCCAATCTATACCTGCTCAATAGGAACCTTCTGAACAAGTGCTTTCTATCTAACCTATTTCTGGGGCACCTGCCCGGCTATTGCCACCACCAACACCTCCATCAACTGCCCCTCCTCTCCAATCACCCCCTCCTCTCCAATCACCATCTCCTCTCCATCTACCCCTACCTTCACTAGGTAGTCTGCAATGATCTCCTCCCCCTCCTCTAGGAAATCATCAGAGTCATCATCCCCATCATCTGAATCATCACCACTTGACTCCGCTGCCTCCTCCATCAAGACTGCCTCTTCTGCTGGGTCTGTAAACCAAGTCAGCCAATGCATCTGCCACCATATATCATATGCAGGAGTAGTACTTACATCTCTGACAGTGCTCCCCCAATCCCACCGCACTGGCCGTAGAGCTGCAAAGTCATCTAGCGCAACATGTGTCTATATGGATGCAGGCCAGAAGGGCGCATCTCAAGGGGTCTATACAAAAATGGCCATCTACTGTGGCGTGTCCTGCATCAACCTAAACTACCGCATGACCCGCGAGGGTAGATACATCTCGATGGTGTGGTCTCCTTGACCCATCAAATACCGCTACTGAAACATAAACGGCATATGAATATCATCACCAGGCCACGGCTCCACACTGATATATGGTCGCCAGGTCACACTAATAACATCATCCAACATGTACCTCCAGTACCGCACCTGTCTAGTGTATGCATACTTTACATCTTGGTATAAAATACAAAGGCCTCAAATGGTTGGCGATAATACCCACATGTCAGCCAGGTAAGAGTGATGTGCTCCAAAATCCACACGTGCAATAGAGTGACCTAGCTGACAATGCTGAATCATGCGGATAGGCGACTATATGCATCTCATGGTACAGCTGACCCAACATCACCAGTCCCCAGGCATAGACAATCTCATGCCTCACCATCCACTCTATCATCTCCCCCCAGCCAACTAGAAAATCCCTGCCTCTCCTATCAGGCATAACCACACTGCAAATCAAAGCACATAGAAATAAGGCAAAGGGATTTGCACCCATAGCCAATGTCCCCTTGTAACTCATCTCCTGACCATCTGCTGATAGCGCAATGTGGTCCTCACCAAACACTCTGATCAAGGATCTCCATCCCCTCCTCACGTCATACCTCACTCGCTGGCCATGAATAGGTAGCTTGAGGATGTGATAAACATCCTCAAGTGTGATGGTAATCTCCCTGGTCGGCAACAAAAAGTTACAGGTCTCAAAATGGTACCGCTCCACAACCGCTGTCATCGAAGCTCGATGAGCTCGAAGCACTGGCATCGACGCCATTGTTACAAGTCCTAATCTAGCTAGTCAGGTCTGCATGGCATCATCAAAATGGTCAAACAAGGCTATCACAGATGGCACGTGTTGCTGCCTTGAATACACTATATAGGAGTATGTATCCTACATCCATAACTTTCTGGTCAGAAATCTACCTATCTTCTCCCAAATCACCCCCCTTGTTCTTCTAATGTTGAATGCCCAAACCATTTGGTACCAAAACAAACCAAGTCTAGCATCGTTTTAACAATAGCACTACTAATTCTTCTGAATGGCTCTATTATAGATAATAGTGCCAATATATATTGCGCTAACCCACCATATTGTACTACTGTGCATCATAACTAGCACCATTTTATCAAATGGTGTCACTTTGTCCTTTGGCACTAATCCAGAGAATAGCGCCAATTCTACCAAAAGCACCATATATCTATATTGTGCTAATTTCTTATATAGTGCTAAAATAAAAAATAGCACTACTACCCTAAATGGTGCTAGTGCACAGCATAGAGCTACCCTAACATGCATATGGCACTAAAATGCCTAACCCTAACCTTTTTCCAACTTTGCGCTAATCCAGACAATAGCGCTAAAATTCTAGGCAAATGGCAACAAACCACCCTATGCTACCCTGGTGGATAGCACCAATCTAGAGGATGGCGCTAATCCGCCTAACTTTTGGCACTGCATGCACCAACCCTATTTCTTGAACCTAAAAAAAGTGACAAATAAAAAAATGAAAAAGTTATGGTTAGACCCTACCTGGGGTCCAGCCTCCGGTACCCATCCAAACGATCAGAACCGCTCTGAGATGTGTCAAAGTCGCAAGAACTGGGAGTTGCAGTCAGCCATCTCTCCTTCGCTCCTTCTTCTCAAAAGTCAAATGTGTGCAAATGTGGCACTCTTAGGGCACACTTCTTCTAAAATAGCATGCCATGTCATCCCCCACCCACTCTTTTTCCCCTCCAGGGTGCAGATCTCAGCCTTTTTTCTCTGTTTTTCTTCTGGTCATCCTCTTTTTTCCATCCCCTATCCCAATTTCACCCCCGTCGTGTCCTTTCGAGAACTTGCCCAGAAAAATTTTATTTTCCTGCCGACCTCTCGAGGGGGCATCCCTTATCCATCTTATTCCTCCTGATAGCTGGGGTACTTTTTTTGTTCTTCGACCTGACACCACTTCCCTCCTAGGTCCTGACGCCATGTCAAAGAGGGGCAAATGTAGACACCTAAAAATGTCTTCTACAATCCAACTGACTTCCGACATCCGTAAACACACCAATTTCCCTTCTAACCAATTAATTAATTTTTTATTTAATTAGTTATCCCTCCATTTCCCAAATTCACATCATTTTATATCAAAAATTGAATTAATTTCATTAATTCAATAGTCCAAAACCTTAGCCAATTGATTTAATAAATATGCAATATTTATTTTTTCAATTTCCCTCTCCTCACTAAATCCAATTAATTAGCTAAACCATGCTTAACTAATTAATTCAGCCTATTGATTAACCTATCCCTACCCTAGACAATTAAATAGCTATTATTTAATTGCCTACCCTAGCCTACCTCATCCTAGCGCTAGGGTTAATTAAATAAAACCTATATTTAATTAATCCTAACCTCTCATTTGGGTGGTTAAACTTAGTTTAACACCCTTCCCCACATCCTCCAAATAAAAAATTGAAATAAATCCACCTAAGTCAATTTTTTATTTTAAAACATCCCACATCCCAATTAATTCACCTTACATCCCCATATCTCATTTATCTCCACTTATCCCCAAATAAATTTTTAATTCATTTCACATTCCCCATATGAATCTTTAATTCAAAATTAATCCTTCACCCCCATACTCATTTAATAACCCCTTTTCCCAAAATGAATAAAAGATTTACTTTTATTCATAGCCCTCCATTCCTCCAAGATTGAATATAGGCCCTCCACATCACTTTTATCCTCCACCATTGATCTTCCAAATCAATCTCCACCATTGGATCAAAATCCCTTCCAAAAGTCTATAAATACAACATCTCTCAACCCATTTTGGGATCCAATCTTTAAGCAAAGTTACCATGTCCAAATGACTATGGAGCTAGAATTGTGAGTTGCATAATTAGAGTAGCATTTCACATTTGAATCCTTAATCTAGGAAATATCATGTCTTAGGAGCTCTTTGGGTGCAATGCTTCTTCCTCCCTTGATGAGATTGGGTCTTCATGTGAAGGTATAACTTTGTGTTATTTGCATTTAGTTTGTTTTTTCAACATCATTTGTTTTCCTAATCTATAGTCACAATGAAAAAATACAAAAAAGTTATCATGTTTGGTCATTTGCATCACTTTAGGAGCTCCAATTTCATGAAATTCATCGCTATCCTTTATGATAGACTATGACCAAAGTCAACATAAATAGGAGAAAAATCATTGAAAGATATGATAGACCAAAAAATTGTCCCAAAAAGCACTCAAATTCCAAATGCACAAATGTCATGCACCTCCCCTTGTGATGGAAGACTAGCTTGATTTATACCCATTTTCTCAACCAAATCAACAACTTGTTCTTCATGTTCATGGCTGTTGTAGGTTTGATAAAACTCTTTCTTATGACGCCCAGGTTGTCCTAGACATACATAAGGTTCATAACTTCTGAAAAATCAATCTATAGTTCATTTTCTTGACCCATGAAAAAATTTATAACCATTGTCCCAAAGTCTAGAGGAAGACGTGTGAAGATAAAAATCATGACTTGAATGAAGCCCTTCGTGATTAGTTTCAAATTAGGCATGGAGTTTACCTTCTTGGACCATGGTAGATGTTTTGATGAATGTTTTTAAGCTTCAAACCACCTTCACATACCCTATAACTAGCTGGGCATGGTAGTCTTCCTAGGACAACAAGGCGACATTTTGGCACAAGATCATATCATTATCCCAGTAATGCATCACCAAAGGACTTATTCATCATAATGTGGGATCTAGGACAACATTAATGAAGGTTTCAAGATGGAAATGATGCTATATATGCCTCTAAACTTACGATAGTCCTATTGTTGATTTATTTGTGATAGTCTTCTAGGGCAGTCTACATGGTAGTTTGCATACTAATTGAGCTATCAGCATTGAGAAATGACAATTTCAAAGGCTTATAACCACATTTGCACTGATGACCACACTTTGTAACTTTAATAACATCAATACAATCCTTCAAAACTTGCCTAGCAACCTAAAATATGACCCTAGCATACTATGGACAATCACTAATGACTATACTGTTGGGCATAACAGTCATATGGTAACTGATTTTCCATATGGAATACTTGAAGGAAAATTTTCTTAGTAACATGATTTGGTGTTGTTATGTGGCGGCCATGATTGGACTGATTATATATATATATATATATATATATATATATATATATATATATATATATATATATATATATATATATATATATATATATATATATTAGAATTGTCAAGCACCTTAAATGGACTATCAACACAAATAGGACTATCATGACAGTCAATAGGAACATCAAACAAGGTATGAAGATAATTTGATATCTTGTCACTTGGTGTAAAGGAGGGGTTTTCTAGGAATAACAAGGTGCAAAAATTCAGGGCAGGGTTCTATTTCATGATGACAAGTCAAGTCCTAAACTATAATATTTTGAGGACCTAGCATAAGAGGCAATGCTGCAAGGTGGCCAAGGGATCATGAAGAGGAGAGTGATGGTGTTGCACACACACACATGCAATAAAGGTAGCATAAAGAGAGTTCTCATGTGGAGAAAGACAAGTTGCAAGATCAACAATGAGGAGTTTGGTATTTTATGCTTCAAGAGTACATTAGTGCTAGTAAAGTAGAAGCAACCAAATAAGAATGGGTCATGAAGATGAAGAGGTGGTACTGGAAGTGTTGGTTGCTGATGTGGATGTAGGAGAAACATGTAGCTATTGCATTAGTTGTGTAATGAAGGAACAATTACATGATATATGATTTAGAAATCTTTGTTTGTTCACATTGCTTGGCACATAAAGGGTTGGTATCACATATTTTGGTGAGTCATTCGAGGGCCCATATTATGGACATGGATGGAGTGTTGGAGCAAACACTTAGTGGATTGGTGTGTTGTCTCGTGCATGTAGCTTTCATTGATTATTGATATAAGATGATTTGGTGTTATTATGTCAAGAGGAATATTAAGCGCATAACCTTATATATCTTGTTGAGATCATCTTAATTATGTTGGACTCTCATTATAACCTTGGATTCCAAGTTGATGAAGGAGATTTGTTGTCAATTATGAGCTATGATTGTCATAATCATTGAAGGCATTGCCATAAAGGGAGTTGTGTAGGATGAAATGTTGTTTGCGATAAACTTAGGACTGTTATAGGCACTAAATGTTTGGGTGGTGAATTAGTATTTACTTATCAAACTACTTCTTGAACCAAAATTAGGGAGAGTTACTGACATTGAATGAAGATGGTGGAGATTGGTGGTGGTTACTCTTATGAGGAACAAAATGGAAAATAAAGAGATTACTCTTAGGAGAGAAATATGAAGAGCAATATGAGTGTCAAATTTGGAAAAGTTGATATGAGATCTCTAAACAAGGATAGAATTTATTGAGAACACTTAGGACTGTTATAGGCACTAAATGTTTGGATAGTTAAAGGGCAGTCTTATAAACAAAAGAATAATCAATCCTAAAACCTCTCGTAACTATTATGACAATGATACCCATATGCTATGTGACATTACGCATAAGGATTATTAGGGCTAGATATGAACAAAATATGCAATAGGCTCTCACTACCCTATTCACAAGGTAAGAGATGACAACATGATGAAAAGGACTGATCCTATATATAGATTAGAATTGTCAAGCACCTTAAATGGACTATCATGAGCTAAAGACATAAAGACATGAAGAACATAAGAACATATATAAGTGAATTAAAATGGATTTAAAGAACATACCTTTGACTTTGATATTGGAATTGACTGATTCTCCAAATTTTGGCTTTAAAATCCTAAAATTTTTCTTTTTCGCAAGTTTGATTATGAATTCTATATAACTCAAGAATAGGATTAATGAAATTTATGAAAAAAACAAACATATATCATCAAATTCAATCTGTTTATGAATGGTAATTAGTTTTGAAACAATATCACACATGAAACATGAAACTTTACATTTAAATAATCAATTTTTCTCCAAAAAAATGCAAAATTAGTTATTCTACATTGAAAAAACAAAAAAGGTGCTGGATTGATCCAAAAATAATTGTTAATATGTCAAAGAACATGCAAAAAAAAAAAATTGTCTGATATACTACATGAAAAGTAGGAATAACAGGCATGTGGGATCTAAATCACAGATCCCACATGCTTTTTTGCTTGGTTTTTTTGCTTCCCATGATGCAGGCGCGTTCTAGGAAGCATAAAAATAATAAGCTTCATGCACCCTAAAATGATAACCTTCTCAATGTTATATAGAAAGAGATAGATAGGGAAGCATAAAAAGATTAAGATTTCTCTATCCTCCCTCTCTACAACTCTATCTGCCTCTCTTTCTCTATATCTCTCTCCCTGTCTCTGTCGACCCCTTGGAATGTGAGGGAGAGAGATATAGAGATAGAGAGATACATATATTTAGATAGAGGGAGGATAGATAAATAAAGAGATAAAGGAAGAAATTAGATAGATAGAAAGGGATGTATATAGAGAGGGAGGGAAACATAGAAAGGGGGAGGGGGAGAGGGATAAATAAAGATAGATAGAGAGAGGGAGACATGGAGAGATAGAGAGTGACATGGACATGGATAGGGAGAGAGGGGGGACATGGAAAGATATGGAGAGATAGAGATAGAGTTAGAGAAATGAAAAAATATAGAAAGAGGGACAAATAGAGAGATAGAAAGGGATAGGAGGAGATAGAGATGGGGAGAGGGAGAGAGGAGAATTGAGATAGACAAAGGGGTCTAGATAGAAGGAGAAAGATAGATAAAGAGGGAGATAGAGATAGATATATAGAGTGAAGATATAGGGAGATAGAGAGTGAGGGAGAGATGGACAAGGAAATAAAGAGAGAGGTAGAGAGGGATATATTAAGAGATAGGGTTATGGGGAGAGATAGAGATAGGGAAAGAGATGGAGAGATGTCTAGAGACATACTTGGAAGACACTTCAAGAGGTAAAGGGATGAGGAGAGAGATAGAGAGGAGGAGAGACATAGAGAGGGAGGGAGAGAGAGGTAAAGAGGGATAGATTAAGAGATAGGGATCCATGTGGAGAGATAGAGATAGGTAAAGAGATCAAGAGATGTGGATAAAGACATATAGAGATAGATTTGATGTAGAGGGATTGAGAGAGTGATAGAGAGGGGGTCTAAGATAGTGAGGGAGGGAGAGATAGAAAGATATAGTGAGAGAGAGGGGATCGATATAGAGAGCAACCCTAAACCCCCAAACAATAACCCTTAATCCATAAACCCTAAACTTGATCATCCCTAAACCCCTAAACCCTAAATAATTCCCCTAAACCCTAAACCCTAAACTTGAGAAACCCTAAACTCATAAACCTCAAATAATGCCCCTAACCCCTAAACCCTGAACTCGAGCAACCAAGCTAACCACTAAACATATAGTTTGATCTAGGGGATGATGGAGGATCAATGGGAAATGGATGTAGAACTCTTGGATATTGATTATCATTATCCTCTAATGGATGAACTATTTTATAGGATCCAAGTTATTTGTTTGATTATCTATGTTTTCTTACCCGAACCAATGTGTCTCATCATGGGATATTAATGAATAATGAATAGGACTAGTGGGATGATGGATAGGGCTAATGGGATGATGGATAGGAGTGACATGGGTTAATTTCTCATGGATAAGATCTTGATCATAGATAATATCTTGATCACAGGGAGGATAAGCATGGATAGCGTGATATTAGATATCGATAGGGTAAGTGGGGATGCATTGATATTCATTAGATTGGAGAGTAAGAAGTGGTGATCAAGGTTCACTAGGATATGTTGGAGGATCAATGTAGATGGGTTGACCATGAGATGGTAAGGGATCCATGACATGGAATTAGATGTGATGTTTGGATTTTGATTAGGATGGGGGATTGGTATTTTCACATGCTTTGGACTAGGCTCTTAACATGGATATTGGGTTTCTTAGATAGATGTGATGGGTTCTTCGATGGGATCAATAATCTTTGGATGTTTGACAACATGGCTACATTATGGGGTTTGACTTGGACTTATGGTAGGAAATTCTTCAATGAAATGGATAGACATAGGAGTGGATGATGTTGTTGGAGTGGTAGACATGTTATTAGGAGGTTCTTTGTTACCTACTCAAGGATAGGAATTTGAGTACATGATGTTTTTCTAAGATTCCTTGCCAATAGTCCTTGGGTGACATCCTTCATGGCTTCATGGGTTGATGGACAATGATGGAAGATGTTGTGGGGTTAGTATTACGATCAAGTGAATGGATATAGGAGGGGATGGATTGGGATTGGGAGTGTTGGAGGGGGATGAAATTGGATCAGTGGATTTGGATGGCTCCATATATTTTCTTTTATTTTTTGATTTTGTAAAGAGCCTTTGTAGAAAACTTTTCAAGGGTTCATGGGTTGATGGATTAGAGCTTAGAATGTTTGATGGTGGATTAGATGGTGAGTTATGTGGTGGATGGATCATATGGATTGATGGATTAGGAGATGGGTGGACTAATGGGTTAGGATTAGGAGGATTGGAGGGAAATTATAAAATAATTCCCCTTTAACCCTAACCTCTAAACCCTAAACTTGAGCAACCCTAGAAACTCATAAACCCTAAATAATGCCCCTAAACCTAAGAAACCCTAAACTTCTCTCTCTCTCCCAAAAACCCTAAACCCTAAATTATAATGCCTCTAAACCATAAACCTGAGCAACCCTAAACTTAAGCAATTGTAAACTTGTAAACCTGACCAACCCTCTCTCTCTCTCCTTATCACCCTATCTCTCCCCTCTCTCCCCCCTTCATCTCCATCCTCTCTCCCTCTTCCTCCCTCTCCTCTCCCTTGTCGACAAAGAACATGGAAACAAGAACACTAGGACATGCAAAAAGGGATGAGGATATAAATTGGGATGATGAAATGGAAACAAGATAATTTATGAAATTTCATTGGATGGGAAGAAAGATGTGGAGATGTAGAGAGGGGAGGGAAGTATTGAGTGATAGAGAGAGGGTAGGAGGTAGAGATGAGAGGGAAGTAGAGAGTGTGAGAGGGTAGGAGGTAGATAGGGGAAGGAAGAAGAGAGTGAGAGAGAGGGTAGGAGGTAAAGAGGGGAGGGAAGCAAAGACTAAGAGAGAGCGTAGGAGGTAGAGAGGGGAAGGAAATAGAGAGTGAGAGAGACGGTAGGAAGTGCAGCTACCCTTGTGGACATGTATGTAAAGTGTGGAAGCATAGACAAGACATGTAAATTGACTGACGTAACACCTCAAAGAGATGTTCTATAATGGAATGCAATGATTGCAAGATATGCAAAAAGTAGATTTGTTGAAAAGGCTTTAGAAACTTTCAAGCAAATGCAATTGGTGTGTGTAAAGCCAATTTTACTCAACATAATGCGAGCGCATTATAATGCGCTCATGTTATGGATTTCACATAATGTGAGCATGTTATAACACATTCGTATTATGTTGAGCATTCTTAGACGTGTTTTTTCCACTTTTTAGCAAAATTTGAAGATAATCTGGAGCATGCTCCCCATCAGGATGACACTTTTTCCAATGAAAAGTAAAAAAAATACCACCATAATCTTAAGCTCTTTGTTAGCTATCTAACTATATAATATTTTTCACATTTTGAGTATGTTAAGGGTTTCATCTTTAATTTCTTTTGTCAATATATCTATTTTTTGTCAAAAACCAGTGTCTAGTATTTTTTACTTTTTTTTACCATTTATTGAAATTTGAAATAAGTTACACTTTTAGAAACTATACTCCATTCTACACGTATTCAAAAAAAAATTGATTTTTGATTAGTTTTCAAAACTTTTATGGGGGGGCATGCTCAATTTCCTATTTTTCAGGATGTGTCCACTTTAAAAATTAGTGAAAAATCAAATATTAATGAAAAAATTATTAGAAAAATCGGGGATAAACTACATGGTGTTAGCTAATTTCTCACCAAAGCAATTTTTGAAATACTAAAAAAAGTCAACATTTTAGGGGGAGCACACCAGACGCTATGTTATGTTTTTTTGAGAAAAACAAGACCAATTTGTGTGCTCCCCCTTTTTGAACCCCTTAATCTCAACCATTTTTGGAAAACATTAGTAGTTTAGAAACTAGATTTGGAGCACTACAACTCTTGTTTTTCTTGCATTTTCAAAATTTTAAGTGTAGTTATCTTCAATTTCTCATCCAACATCAATGTTTCTTGATTTTAGAAAAAAAAAGTGGCATCTTAAGATCCCCTTTTGGTCCCTCATCTTTGTACACTTACCCCTTACGTGTTTCAAGAACCTTGATGGGCTTGATCACTACCACTCCTGGGTCCTTCACATGTATGGCATTCCAATCAAGAATAGGAACATGATTATCTCTTGAAATAAACTTTTTCAAATAGGAAACATGGAAAACATTATGCATCATGGCAAGAGTTGGTGGTAGAGCAATCCTGTATGCAACTAGATTGACCTCTTTGAGAACTTCAAAGGGACTCACATATCTAGGAGCTAGTTTGGATGTCTTTCCAAACTTAATGAAGCTCTTTTGGGATTTGACTCTTAGAAGCACTTTTTCTCCCACTGAGAAATGCCTTGCAATGTGTTTAGCATCCACATAACTTTTATGCCTATTGTTGGCTTCTACTAGCCTTTTCTTCATCAGATGTACTTGGTCTTCCATTTATGACAACATTTTTGGACCAAAGCTAATCCTATCTTCTAGCTTATCCTAGCTTATAGGAGTTCAACACTTTCTTCCATATAATCCTTCAAATGGAGCCATCTTAATAGAGGAATGATAGGAATTGTTTTAGGCAAATTCCACAAGAGGAAGATAATCTTCCCATTTGTATTGCTGATCCATGCAATACATTCTTAACAAATCTTCCAACACTTGGTTCTATTGAAATGCATGGGACAACTAAGAGGAGGGTGAATCAGTTGTCACCAAATTTTAACCATTTATGAATATCAACACATCTAATTCTTAATCACTATTATTAAGTTTAACCATGAAAACCTAAAACAAGAAGCTCAACACAATAACACATGAGACACTAGAATTTTTGAGAGGAAAACCCTATAAGGGAAAAACCATGGTGGGTGTTAGCCCACAAAAATAAATAAGTTATAGCAATACTAAAAATTAGAGGCTCACTACCCAAAATGCTCAATACAAATGTTAGGGCTCACTACCAAGATCAGCTCACTGCCAAGATTGGTGAACTCTCCAAGGTCGGTATTACAAACATTTACAAAATAGGTCTTGACCTATTGCAACATCATGCAAAGGGAATGAAATGTAGATCACATCATGCCTTAGTTGGGACTCAAACATGATCTTCCATGCCACAACACGCTTCCACAATCTTCTAGAGATCTCCGTAATCATTGGGATCAACCAAGTCAGCTAAGACTAGTTACACGCTACGTTATCTAGGAACAATCTTCACACACCATATTAATTTCTTAACTTAGACCAAAGTCTAGATAGGAGCATGATTAGGAGACATCCACAAGCATGTTATAATCATCAAAAGAAACCACACAAACCTTAACCACTTTATGCATAGGAATCTTCTCACCGAAACACATGAGCTTTTCTGTCTTCAACTGTCATAAAAGAAAGATAGCTTTCAAACCACCAAACCACCAACCATTTCAACTCTAGGCACTTATCATCATGCCAGACTTTCCTCTAGAACCATAGAGAAAAATACTTTATTACGGGGGAATGCAGAGCCAAATACTGTCTTCTTGTCTTAACTGAACTTACATAAAAAGTAGGTTTCACTCTGGTGAACACAACTCACTCAGATCTTCATGTAGATAGCTCAGACCCAAAATGTAGCATCCTTAGACATACCTCTAACTTACTTCCAATCCATAGACCATGATCTTCAAGAAGGAACAAATACAGAGTAGTTTACCAGACTATTCTTTAGCATACAACTCACTATCTATGTTGTACTTCTCTGTGGTTTACTTATTTCTTCCAGAGAGGCTAATTTTCTCAATATCCTCAACATACAAGTCTTCTAAACAAGTAGTGGAATAGGATACAATTGACACCAATGACAAAAAGAATATGTTGACATCAATGACAACACCAATTAGGCACATACTTGCAATAGAAAATGGATATCCATTTTGCTTCGATAAATGGAAAATGGATATCCATTTTGCTTCAGTAAATGGAAAATAGATAGCCATTTTCTAGAAATAGATATCCATTTTTCAAAAATAGATATTGGTTTCTAGCTACCCAAAACCTTGTGGTATGTGTCTTTATGCTTCATTCCTCATGGTCCTTGTAATGTATTCATGTGTAGACATCATGATTGATGTGTATTAAAGTGTATACTTCATGACTTATGTGTATTCATGTGTATACTTTGTGACTTACATATATTCATGTGTATGCTTCATTACTTACGTGTATCCATGTGCATACGTCATGTATATTACATGTATTTACGTGTATGGTTCATGCCTTACATACATTCATGTATATGCTTCATGTCTTATGCGTATTGAACTTTATCAGGCTACTTACCTCTTCCCTATCATGAATCCCATGCACTCCTTATCTCTCTCTTTCCATAATAAGTTCTTTGATGTAGTGATGCTAGAGTTAGATCTTCAAGCCATCCACATTCCACTATCATTATTACATTTACTATTAGCTTATCTACACTTAACTTATGCTATCTTGCCTTTCCATGATTAGGTTCATGTATTCTTGTTTCACCCTTCTACCTTTCGAATATATGACCTTACTAGTTATTTTTAGAGGCACATAGGTGGAGCACCCTTCTTCTAGCTCATCAATTTTGGAGTTCTCAAATAAATAAATCTTTTATTTGTATGCACAATAAAATAATGTCTGTACTCATTGGGTCTAGCCTTTGGTGATGAACACATCCTCCTAGTTTCATGGGGTTAGGCTATGGGGTGACATGCCTTCCAAAAAAGATAGAAAAATAAATGAAAATAAAAAGAAAAAGCACATGTACTAATCAAAGCAATTCAAATCCATAGCTCAAAAATGAAAGCAAGTCAAAGCATACCAAGTCAAAGAAAAATACTCCACTTGATCAAGTAGTCCCACTTCTCTAGTTCTTTTTATATTGAGTCAACCAATAGGATATCCTTCAATTTAAGTCTAGGATTGAAATCTTGAGTTGCAGATGTTTTCTTTTCCCTTTCTTATGGTCTACATGACCTAAAATTGGATCCCTACTTTATCATATCACTTCACTTCCTTCATCCACAATCCCCTTATACAGTTGTCTTTCCTCATTCTCCTGAAACCCAAGATTACACATTGACTAGTCCATTGAATGATTCATGCAAAGTTCTATGCTACTCCCTTGTCTTTTCACATTATCTCTTATATCCTACATTTCACATACTTACACTATACACTTCCACTTTTCCATATGTACATGGTGTACTTCTATTTTATAGTTTCAAGAGATTTTCTTACCATCTTGGTGTATAAGATTAGGATGGCATTATGAAATTCACTTGAATATGTTGTGATTCCTTTTGCCTCTATACCTTATTTTGCTACAACCTATTCTCCATATTATCCTTCTACATCATTTTGCTTATCACTTATAATCACATTATCTCTTGTTACTATCTGATCTTTGATCTTCTATCAACTTTATTTGAAACTTCACCTTCTTCCCTTTCATCCCATTTACCACTCTATCATCACAACAACCATTACACTTTTCGAGGCATAGTCTTGCTTTTTCGGATCCTATTTTTATATTAGTTTATTTTCGTTATCTTTTTCACTCTATCATCTCTTTGGGACATTTCTCTCTTTTTCCCCTTGGAGAATCTACATTGACATTACAACCATATTATTACTCCACACCTACTTTCTCCCTTCTCCTTGATTGTTTCCCTCTATCATCCACACTTCCTATTGTAATAGGAGGAAATTGATTTTATTTATTTCAACCTTCTAATTTCTAGTAGAAAGAGAACTTAAAACATAAAACTATAGTTTTGATATACAATCTAACATAGTGATATAAATGTAACTAAATGTATTTCACCTTATCAAAACTATGCTCATTCCCTAGACAAAGTACTATGGTTTTTTTCTTTTCAACAAAGAGAAACTAGAAAAACTAAGAATATAGTAATAAAATCTAGAAAGTGGATATAGAAATAGAAACTTAGAGTAAGACATTGGAATCTAGAGAAGGTCTTAGAAAGCATATGCATTTAGAAATTGTAGTATACTTCATAGATGCAACAAAAGTAGGCTCACATCCAAATGTTTTGTAGTCCTTTGTACAAAAAATCATAAAACTTACATAGGAAATGAAGGACCTGGGTGGCAAGGACACAATGCAAGTACCTAGTAATATAAAATAATAACTAGAATATAGTAATTTAACGAAAGTGTATACCTCATGACTTACATAGTGTATTCATGTGTATACTTCATGATTGACATGTATTCAAGTGTATACTTCATGACCTATGTGTAGTCATGTGTATACTTTGTGATTTAAGTATATTCATGTGTATGCTTCATGACTTATGTGTATCTGGATGTGCATACTTCATTTATATTACATGTATTTACGTGTATGCTTCATGCCTTATGTACAATCATGTATATGCTTCATGTCTTACATGTATTCAAGTGTATACATCATGACTTGTAGTTTACATTCATGTGTATACTCCATGACTGATGTGTATCAAGTGTATACTTCATGACAAGTACATGTATTCATGTGTATACTTCATGACTTACGCATATTCATATGTAAGCTTCATGAATTACGTGTATCCATGTGCATACTTCATGTATATTACATGTATTTACATGTATGCTTCATGCCTCGTATCTTATGTGTATTTCTGCATATACTTCATGTATTACGTGTATGCTTCATGATTGTTAGAGAACAGGAAGATTGTCAGATAATACCAAATTTACATGAGTGATGATCAATCTCATTCATTAGAGTATGTACAATATTATTTTCAAAAATTTTATGGGTTCTTGCAAGAAAAAGATATTAGAATGGATCAACATATCATTTAGTTATATAATTGTTGGCAAGAGACACATTGTGGCTTCATGAGTGTTGTCATTGATGGCAACAAAGTCTACCCCACACATCTGCAGGACATGGTGTGTCTATATCATAAGTCAAATTGAAGAGTATTGTGGTCCGGTAAGCAAGAACAAAGCATGTAGCAAGGTCTGACAGTCAGGTCTAAATCTCTTAGCTGAAGTATCTCAGTAAAGTGCGGACATGGGGAAGTCAAGAGGAGTACCATCACTAATATATTCTAGATATTGAGCCTCTGATGATGTAAGAGTGAAAAGATATGAACACCTAAGTGTTGGGTTCCTATTTGGTAGAGTAGACTAAGGAAGAACTGACCAACAGAGCTTCAGACCTTAATCTGAATGAGATATTGTTGGTAATAAAGTTTCTTAATGGATCATTCATGATTGGCTGACATGATTGATGACTTCTATAAGCATCTCTTTGATACGCATCACTTGTTAAGAAAGGATTCAGTTGACTGACCAGAGTTTGGGAAAATACTGAGTATTTCGGATGCCAACTAGAAAGTTGATGAAATCCTTGGTGCTGATATATATACCAGATTAATTTCAGTATGAAGTTGTGTGTGGTGTGTTGAAAAGTGTGAAGAAAAGAAGAAAGTAGTGTGGAAGTAGTAATATAGATCTGGTATGTGACAGGACAGCAGCACCAAAGAAGAGGAAGAATGAAGTGCAGTAGATCAATGTATTGAACCTAACCAAAACTGAACTTCAGCATATGTGGATGCTTCTCATCGGTTCAAGTATCTTGTTACCTTCTTGTATCTTGTAGACAATGAGTCTCTTGTAGGAAGTGAGCCCTAATTGGCAAGTGCCACTTTGTACTATCTTATTCTTTTAACAAAGAATACAATCTTGGGTTAGTCACCCCATGGTTTTTCCCTTAATAGGGGTTTTCATGTCAAAATCATTGTGTTATATGTATTGATGTTATTTCTACTTCAATGGTTATGTTTACTTATATGGTTTGATGCTACACTAATTGTTAAAGAAGAACATAAAGTAGAAGTAATTTAGATAATGGATTCACCCCCCCTCTTAGTTATCAACAATAATTGCACTGGTCAATTCAAGAATGCTAGTATATTCTATTGGTTGAGCAGAATGCATGTAGAGAAGGGTATACCTCATATTTGTAATATTTTTGAAGCTGCGCATGAAAAAGGTGGACATGATGGAGAGGGTGCATGCGTGAAAAGAGCTCTTTTTAAAGAACAACTAAAGATTAGAGGTGGTTCTACATTCAGTTATGAATATTCTATTGTAATGTGGTGTAACTATGCATTGTCACTGAAAGGAAGCTAGGTGCGCGAAAAATGCTTCCTACACTAATCTAAAGAGGAGAGGGCTATGCAAATTCAAATTTATCCTAACTATTATAGTGATGTTAATCCATTAACATGGGATATTGCAGCAAAAAACAAGAACCAGAAAGTAGACAGAAGAAGAGAAAAAAACATTTACGATGGGGAAAACCCATATCGAGTGAAAAACCCCACACTCAGAAACCTGCACAATGTATTAACAAATCTAAAAGTTGTTTACAATACACTTGCAATGCAATATTTAATGCTCTTTGACACTCATGTTTGGAGTCAATCCAGAAGCATAACAGTACCTATAAACTTGTGATACAAACTCCATCTCCAAGCACCTGTTTAAATAGAATATACAAGGCAATATTGGACCTTTCTTGGGATGGGCGTCCAACATGCCTTCATGGACCAAAACCCATTGCTAAGGACACTTGGTCAACATTGTGGAATGTTCCTGACACTTTTCCATAGCTCCCATTCCAAAGAGATCACCTATTTCCAAAATGGGCTATGACAGATGCTCTTACGACACTTACGACCATCATAGAATCTGTCATAGCAGTTACAACTTACAACTGTAAGAGAATCTATCATACACATGCTATAAATAGCATATTCTCTTACAACATGTCATATCCCACCTTGGGATACCCAAATATGCCTCATTCAAAGATGCTTCATGACACATGTCATCACCTGTCTTACAGACTTCTATTTTTGACTCCTACATGTCATAGATTCATTATAGGAATCCGTCATAACCTTTTTAGTCAAACATTCCCTTACGCAACATGGAAGATGCTAACACATGGAAAAATGCTCCTACCACAAAGTGGGATGCTTATATCCTCATGTGAGGACAAAATTACAAGTTGTCATATTCCATGTAGGATCGATACGTCACCATGGCGCATCCTACAATATGACAATATGGAATTTACAAATATTTACAATATAGACAATTAAATAATAAATGTAAACATTACAAATGTAAGGAATTACCAAGGTTGAGACACCTTAATTCCCAACATTCTCCCACTTGTCGAACACCTTGTAAGAGCCAATAGAAAAATAGGATTTAACTGCTATAGGCTGAGAGGCCCATAGACTCCGAACACCATTTGAACTTCTCTGTGCTCACTAGTTTCATCAATGCATCTGCAACATTCCTCAAAGTATCTACCTTCTCTAAATTTACCTTTCCATCCTCAACCATGTCTCATACAAAGTGAAACTAAACATCAATATGCTTTGTTCTAGCATGGAAAGTTGGATTCTTCGCAAGGCAAATTGCACTTTGACTATCGCAACTGATTGTGATCTGACCTACATCAACACAATATCTAAACACAATCTCTTAACCCAAATGGATTCGTTACAAGCATGAGTTGTTGCCATATACTTAGTTTCTGTTGTGGACAAAGCAACAACAGGTTGTCGCTTACTCATCCAACTAATAGCACCACCAAACAGTGTAAATACATAAGCACTAGTGGATCTCCTGCTATTAATGTCACCTGCCCAATCTGAATCCACAAATCCATGAATATCAACAGAATGTGGAGGTCCTAAAACATTACCATGATAGCAAACAGAATACTCAGAAGTACCCCTCAAATATCTAAACACTTGCTTAACTACATCCCAATGAACCCATCCAGGATTAGCCATAAATTGACTAAGGACTCCCACTGGTTGGGCAATGTTTGGTCTTGTGTAGACTATAGCATACATCAAACTGCCAACAACACTAGCATAAGGTACTCTGCTCATGTCCTCCACCTTATTAGGAGATTTTAGACAATTTTCAATAGACAACTTTGTCCCCAAACAAACAGGAACACACAATGCTCTATAATCTACCATGCTGAATCTGTCCAACATGGCCTTCACATACTTACTCTGGCTTAACCAAAGTTTTTTGTTGGTTTTGTCTCTTCTAATTTTCATTCCTAGAATGTACCTGGCTGCCCCTAAATCTTTCATTTCAAACTGAGCTGACAACTGAGATTTAAAATAAAAAATCATATTCTTACCCTTCCTAATGAGCAACATATCATCAACATACAATGCAATAATGAGAATACGATCACCATCGAATTTATAATACACGCAGTGATCTGATTTCGATCTCACAAATCCAATTGACAACACAAAGGCATCAAACTTCAAGTACCATATCCTAGGGGATTGCTTCATACCATACAAAGACTTTTTAAGTTTGCAAACCAAATTATCTTTACCTTTCACCATGTAATGCTTTGGCTGTGACATGTAGATTTCTTCCTCCAAGTCACCATGAAAGAAAGTTGTCTTCACATCCATCTATTCTACCTCCAAGTCATAAGCTGCTACGAGAGACAACAAGAATTGAATGGATGTCAGCTTCGCAATGGGAGAGAAGATCTCACCATAATCTATACCCTCCACTTGTGAATACCCCTTTGCAACCAATCTGGCCTTATACTTCTCAACATTGCCATCTGCACCAATTTTCTTCTTGAACACCCATTTGCATCCAACAGGTACCTGTCCAGGAGGCAAAGGCACCAAGTCCCAAGTTTGATTTTTTTCCAAAGAAGCCATTTCTTCCTCCATGGCCTCCTTCCAGGAACCTGCATCTTTCATATCCAAACCCTTTGACATAGTTCTAGGTTCATCACTGTTAGTGATTAAAGCATAAGCACAACTAGAATCAAGCAATGTAAAACCAAACCTTTTAGTTTGTTTTCTTATCCATGTAGACCTCCTCATGAGTTGAGGTTGAGGTTTAGCTTCTTCATATAAGCTTTTAGAGCTACTAGAGCTCTCCTCATCATCAGGTCCAACATTGTCTTTCTATTCAGTCTTCTCAGATGTGAGAGGAAATTGAACAACATCCTCTTTCTTTTCTTTTTCTTCTGGCTACAAAACAGTGGAAGAAGGTGTAAGCTCTATGAAGATGACACTTCTTCTATACAACACTTTTTTAGCCACAGGGTCCCAAATCTTGTATCCTTTCACACCAACACCATAGCCAATGAAGATACACTTAACAACTCTGTTCTCCAACTTTGACCGCTTCTCCCTAGGCACATGTCCATATGCCTCACAAACAAAAGAATGAAGATGCCTTATTGAAGGCTTTCTACAAGACCACACCTCCATGGGTGTCTTATCAACAAGAGCTAATGTAGGAGATCTATTTACCAGATAGCAAGCAGTAGAAATAGTTTTAGCCCAAAACTTTTGTTCTAGACTAGCTCCACTAAGCATACTCCTAGCCTTCTCTATCAGTGTCCTGTTCATCCTCTCTGCAACTCCATTTTGTTGCGGAGTGTATGGAGTTGTCTTATGTCTTTCAATCCCAAGTTCCTTGCAATACTTATCAAATTCTACAGAACAGAACTCACAACCATTGTCAGTTCTCAAACATTTAATCTTTTTACCAGTCTAATTTTCAGCAAAGACTTTAAACTCCTTAAACTGCTATCGACTTCAAATTTTCTTCTAAGAAAATAAATCCATGTCCTTCTACTGTAATCATCTATAAAAGATACAAAGTATACATATTTTGATAACGAAGGAACATTAACATGACCAAACACATCAGAATGAATAAGGTCCAACACACCAGAAGACTTGTGAGAACTCAAGTAAAACTAAACATGGTTTTGTTTTCCATAAATGCAATGTTTGCAAAAGTCAAACTCAAGATTACAATCATCTAACACCTAAATGAGGTTCTTATTTTTTAGGGTACACAGACCCTTCTCACCAATGTGGCCAAATCTCTTATGCTATAACATTGTCTTTTTAGCTAGAAGTTTAACTTCCAATGCATGATTACAACCATCAAGACTAGAAACAACATATTTCTTCACTACTCGTTCAGATGGTGGGGATGAAGTGACTGCGACCCTCTTCCTTGAGTCAAAAAAACTATTGCATTGTGAAATGCATGCCTCCCGCTAAAATAGAGTACCTCTCCTAGTACCCTTAGCAAGCACCATAGCTCCTCTAGTCATCTTGCATCCTTCTTTCAAAAAGACAACCTGCACACCTACATCATTCAGCATACTTACAAAAAGCAAGTTTCATGCTAAGCCTAGGATGTGCATAACCCCAGAGATCCCCTTCACTCAACCATCATGGAATCAGATAGAGACTCTTCCATGACCAACAATCTTTAGATGAGAGTCGTCTCCCAGATACACCTTTCCACCATAGAACTCCTCATACTTAGTGAACCAATCTCGATGCGAGGTCATGTGGAATGATGCACCAGAGTCAATTAGCCACACATGATCAGATGCATGGGTTGCTAGGGCTGCGATGAAAGCATCACCGTCATCTTGTGACTTGTCAGAATCTGACTCAGGAGCTTTCTTCTTCTTCTTCTCCTCTTTGCATTCCTTTCAGAAATGCCTGGTTTTGCCACAGTTCCAACAAAGAACCTTGGACTTTCTAAGAGATTTGGATCTCCCACAGGATTTAGATCTACCCTTCTCAGCTTTCTTGTCCTTCTTCTTCCCTTTCTCCTTGGGTCTTCCATGAACTGCAAGGGCCTCTTTGGCTACCTTAGAAGACTTTCTCCGCATCTCTTCAGACAATAGTGAAGAAACCACTTCTTTCATTTTCAATGTGGATGTGGTGCTTCCAATTGCTATGACAAGATGATCCCATGAGTCCAGCAGAGAACAAAGCAAGGTTATACATCGATCCTCCTCCATCTTTACACCAATAGATGTCAATTGTACAACCAGCATGTTAAAAGCATTCATATGTTTAGCAATAGATCCTCCATCCTCCATACAAAAGGGAATATAGCTTCTTTCTTAGGAAAATTTTATTGACTAGGGATTTGGCTTCATACACATCCCCCAACTTCTTCCAAAGTAGTTTTGTAGTAGTCTCCTCATGGACATTTAACAACATAGAATCAGCAAGACTAAGTCTTATGAAACCCTTACCCTTCCGATCCTTGAGATCCCACTCATCTTGTGACATTGTAGCTGGTTTAGTTACATTAAAACTTTCCCAAGGGTCTCGGTCAACAAGCATGTCTTCCATCTTGAGCTTCCATAGCTCAAAGTTACTGCCATTGAACTTCTCCACTTCAATAACTCTAAATGTGCCACACATCTTCTTGCTACAATAAGATATAGAATGCTTTGCATAGACTCCCACTCAACCTAAGATTAGCTCAAAAAACTCCTACCCAACAACTAGGACCAAAGGTGATCAATCTCTGATACTAACTGTTAAGGGAAAATTTGATCAACAATGAATATGCAATAATAATCAATATAAAATACCTAAAACTTTAATGAAATAGTGAACTAAGGAAATCCAATAACAATGAACAAATAACAAAGCAAACCTCCTTAGATCATAGCTTCCATTGATTGCCTATCACAATCGATCTTGCATGTATGAAATAGGGCCCTCAGAGAGTGCACTTCCTTGCTATGCTTCAAGAATGTCAATTGGGAATGGCTATGATAATATCACAATGAAGAGGAGCTTCACAACGATGGTAGTAGTGTGTACTGCGTAGTAGCGAATGTGATCACAAGCAATGAAGGAATTGGTGCCAAAGGCGCGCTGTAATTCCTGTAGAGTAAAAATAATTAAAGCTTGGATGATTGAAATGGAAGAATGAGGTTTAATTTATAGACTTGGAAGAATGAAGATCAACGGTATAGAAGGAATGAAAAGATCAACGATTGAGAACAGTTGAGGTACGTGCAACGAATAAGAAAAAGACATATGTCTTGCTTTCTTTTGCATGAGAGGATTTGCTAAGAATAGAAGAATGAGTTAAAGAAATTAAAAGAATATAATAATCAGTAAAGTGATTTAAAACAAGAAGAAAGGATTTGCATGAGAATAAGAAGATATTTTCATTTATTAAATATTAGGAATATTTAATTGCATGCACAAAAAACTTGAATTATATTTAGAGATAACTCAATTTAGAAGAAAAGACAACTTAAATAAATAATTGATTTATTTAAATTTAGGGAAGATATTATTGGAAGAAGTACTTAAATAATTGGAATTATTTAATTTAGAAGATAAGAAAGCAAATTAAATAAATAAATTTATTTAATTGTTGTGCATGATTTTGGCCAAAAATGTTAAGGGGAAATTGGATCAATAATGAGTATGCAATAATAATCAATATCAAATACCCAAAACTTCAATGAAATAGTGAACTAAGGAAATCCAATAACAATGAACAAACAACAAAGTAAACCTCCTTAGATCGTAGCCTCCATTGATTGCCTATCACAATTGATCTTGCCTGTATGAAATAGGGCCCTCAGAGAATGCACTTCCTTGCTATGCTTTAAGAATGTCAATTGGGAATTGCTTTGATAATATCGCAATGAAGAGGAGCTTCACAACGATGGTAGTAGTGTGTAGTGTGTAGTAGCGAATGTGATCACAAGCAATGAAAGAATTGGTGCCAAAGGCGCGCTATAATTCCTGCAGAGTAACGATACTTAAAGCTTGGATGATTGAAATGGAAGAATGAGGTTCAATTTATAGACTTGGAAGAATAAAGATCAACGATATAGAAAGAATGAGAAGATTAACGATTGAGAATAGTTGAGGAACGTGCAACGAATAAGAAGAAGACATATGTCTTGTTTTCTTTTGCATGAGAGGATTTGCTAAGAATAGAAGAATGAGTTAAAGTAATTAAAAGAATATAATAATCTGTAAAATGATTTAATACAAGAAGAAGGGATTTGCATGAGAATAAGAAGATATTTTACTTTATTAAATATTAGGAATATTTAATTACATGCACAAAAAGCTTGAATTATATTTAGAGATAACTCAATTTAGAAGAAAAGGCAACTTAAATAAATAATTGATTTATTTAAATTTAGGGAGGATATTATTGGAAGAAGTAATTAAATAATTGGAATTATTTAATTTAGAAGATAAGAAAGAAAATTAAATAAATAAATTTATTTAATTGTTGTGCATGATTTTGGAAGAATAAATAAAATATTTGGTTGTATTTTATTCTTGGACATTGAAAGGATTTAAATAAATTTGATTTGATTTATTCAAATTTGGAGGAATGATTTGATTTAATTAAATAATTAAGAATTATTTAATTGTTTGGAAGAAATTTTTTTTTAAAGATAATGCGCCTGGTAAACTTTTTAACGTGACCGGCGACGCTGGTGCGACACGCCCTCTGGCTCCACGCGAATGCTTTTGCCTAGAGCAATGAACCAGTGAGGCCACAACTGGGGGACCTCATCCCCTAGGAAGAACACTTCAAACCTACGAGCTCTTTGGCCCAGCGAAGGCGTAAAGCCTTGTGAGCTCGTTGGCCCAGCGAGGTTTGAACTCTAGTGGCCACCACTACATCCTGAGTGACTTAACCACCGAACCATGCCATCATCGGCAATTGTTTGGAAGAATTGAATTAAATAAAGGATTTTATTTAATTTTGACTTTAGAAGAGGTAATTAAATATTTTGATATTTAATTAACTTAGAAGAAAGTGAATCATGTCATTTTTAGGCATATACATTTTGTCCCTCTTTGATGCAATGCAGTTTACGGCGTTGCTTCAAAGAATAAATAGTCTGACAATGATACATGCCCCAATTTGCCCCTGGTATAGGTTATGATGATAGGATGCCCCCTCGAGAGATCGGATGGGAAGAAGGTAGAAGGACGAGAGACAGACAATCTCACGAAGACGAAGGGAAAACATGGTTAGAGTTGAAGAAATTTGTTGAAGAAAGAGCTGAATGATACATGATGCAAGATAGAATGATAACACACACAAGCAAGTAAGCAAGTATGCACAAATGATACAAGAACAAGCAAGGTATTGCCCCTATCGAGCAGTAAACCAATGATATACTGATAACGATATACAACAATGTTTGTCATGGCGGGGAATGATATATCCCTAGAGCAACATGAAGGATAGTGTCTGGTTTCAGGAAATCAAACATATCATGTAAGACGTGTGTGTTGGTTTGATTTTGAAAATGTTACATCCTGTATAAGACAATTGATTAATTAACTGATTGAGTTGATTTATGACCAGACAAGGATCAACACCACTGATTGTGATTGGATCATTTAACAAGATTGACTTGACTTGATTGGTATGGATTAAGGATGGACCTACATTTGTATCACTGCTCAGACTGATTGGATTGAAAAGAATGGACCACAATGATAGATAGAATACTAATTGATAGAAGAATGACTTGATAGAAGGAATCACAAGCTTTTATTTGTATTGATACTCTGCATGGTTGGATCTTTATTGCATGGGGTATGGTATGGATCCTTTTATGGATGTATAATAGATGCAAATTATGTTTGCTTTTGACATCTTCATAGTGCAAGTATTTTGAAGTGCTTATTTCATCATTGGGCTTTTCTTTTTTTTTTGGTACTTTTTCTGTATGTTGTAAGTTAATACAAGCATCTAGGTATAATTGAACCGAGATGACCTAAGCATCGCTTACATGGATTTTGATTTAGCAAGTTAATACAAGCATCAAGGTATAATTGAACCGAGATGACTTGAGTATTTCTTGCGTATCAACAGTCAAGGATTGCCCCTATTCATGTTAGACCTTGGATGTCCTTGATGATCTTTTGTCGATCATGTCCTTAGACAAGGCTTCACATTACTAAAGTTTAATCCACAAATAGCAAAACAAAGAAAATAATCATGCCCCCATCATAGCATCTCTAGCTTTTGGTATCCTCGAGTAGTGTAGAAAGGCATGATAGAAAAAATCAAGACTTTGTATTTTAACCATGTTTCCAATCCACAAAACATTTTTCCATTTAGATGTGTTTGTTTCTTGCCATAATTTGGGTTAAATCATTTAGAAGGCCTTAGGAATTTGCTTTGCTTTGGATAGGTTAATGTCCTGCATCATGATTTTTGCTTGAAAGTGGGTTTTGCTTGCCCTTGCTTACCTGGTGAGAAGATTCCACAATCTTTATTGGTGAGACAGACCATAAGGGACTGACCTAGTGCCTTGGGGGCTCATTGCTAAATGGCCTTGCCTATGTGACGACGCAGGGGCAATGTAGTTCGGGGTAAACCTTAATGGACCTAAGATATGGATCAGATGAGACATGATATGGAACAGACATGGATCTATTGATGATTGCTTTTACACATTCATAACAAAAGTTAAAATTCACAAAATGAACCTAACTGTCTTGAAAGATATGAAGAAATCAATTAAGATTACTTAATCCCAAGTTTCTGTATGGTCAGGTCTTGACCTATTGGACAATTCAGTAGATTGATGTGAAGCTATAATATGCAAGGGGCCTTATGTGATTTAAGGTGTTTTATGACTTACTGGACTCTAATTATGCAAACTATCACAAATATCAACATTTTTCTTCATTCCTTTGCATAAATTTGTTACTGTATCACAAAGATGTATATGATTTATGTTAACACAAGATTTCTTTTCAAATATTATGAAAACTATCAAATATCAACTTAGTTTTTCATGTTTCCTTCAAATATCAGACAATCTCCTTTAAATTTCTGCATTTAAGCTAAGTATTTCAAATGGTTTTGGGAAAAGTTAGAGAAATCTAAACTAAACTTCATTCTACTACAGGATCTAAATTCTCTGTTATGCACATTCTAGGAAGTATAGTAAACTTGATTAAATCCACAGACTGAACCTTTAAATGTGAATGTCCTGAGTATTTTCACAAACATATATTAAAGATTGCAAGCTTTAAGAGAAATAATTTCAAATACAAAGATGAGCCAGAAGACACTCTAAATATAGACGTAGAATTCCAAATTCATTTGTATTCACAACACACAATCATATATGATTTACAATGTATGAATGACTCTTAGCTTCATTAATCAACTTCACAAAAACTTACAATGCTTTACAGATACAGTAAGGAAGCTAGATGTTCCACGCATTCCTTATTGTAGACACAGGCAACCTCCTTCTACTCTAAACTAAAAGGTCCCTCTATTCAAAATGCTAAGACAAATTACAACTTTTGGCTCTATTCTACAAATCCCTGTGTAACCTATTATAGAGCAAAGGGGCTCAATATATAGCTCTGATTATTCCCAATACAGTTCCAAGACCCTAGTCAATCAACGGTCCACCCTTCAAGTGCAGCATCCAACAGTGGAAAAAAAATCTCGCCAAAATCTCTAAGCAGCATACCCATACTGGGCATAAGGATGCCCTTTGGAAACCTTAACATCTCAAAATATCTTCTGTTGTTTTGCCCCTTCGAAATCATAACCACCTCAAAATATCTTCTCATTGAAAGCCTTTCACTTCGTTTGCTTCTTATGTGATCTGATCCGCCTCCTGTGATGTCATCGCCATTAAAGCTCCACCTTTATATCCACCTGCATACCTGCAAAATAGACATAAAAAAATAGATTTAAAATTCATGTTGTTGTCATTAATTTATACCTGGTCAAAATATTCGATGGGCCTTAATTACAGTAACTAATGTGCTACTAACTCAGCCCTTAGTTGCAGTGTTGGCACTTTTAAACCTTTTGTATATCCCATTGTGTATACCTTCATCGGCGTAACTCACGTAGTCAAGTTGATCAATAAATTTCATTCCGATCGCACCACTCCGGCTGATGTAATCACTTCGTTTGGTATTTCCCTGTCATCGGTAAGACTCTCGCAGTTGGGTCAATCAATAAATTTCCCGCCGATCTTATCCTTCTGGCCGATGTATCTTTTCTTTTTTATCTCAAATATGTATGTTACGAACATACAAGCACTTAAATATACGAAGACCTCTCTATTTTTTATTTCTTTTTCACGTCCGTGTTGTATCTTTAACTTGCCTCTTTCACTTTGTATATCAGCTTGCATATCGTAAACATACATTGTAATTATACACAAACCTGAGATGCAAATGGTGGGGTCCACCTTACCTTTTACTTGTATCTCCGTGATGCATATAACACTTGTATCAAACTTTTAGATGCACATATAGACATATACAAACTCTTTTGTATGTACATTTCGGACTTCAACTCTTATGAACCATAGTTTACTCACTTTTGGGCTCCGCAACATGCACAAAGTGCAATGCATTATTTGATATACATTAAGTCAGGATACATCATTTATACCACATTTTAACTTCTTTTGAGTTCTAGCTTGTATGTACTACAATGTATGTATCTGAAACATACATATAAGGCCCCAAACATACAAGGATAAAACCAATTTTAATACTATTTTTGGTTCCGCCACTTGTATAAAGTGAAATGTATATTCTGATATACAATGAGTCAAGATGCATCCTATATATTGGATTTTAATCTTCCCTCAGTTCTGCAATGTATGTATACTAAAATATATGTCTCCGAAAGCATACACATACAAAGCGTGATACATACAACAACTTAACTTTATTTCATACTTTTTCGAATCCACGGTATGTATATTAGCCTTGTATAACCCGAAACATACAAGACGCAAAGTAGACAACAATTTCACCACATTTCATAATCTCTAGGTTCTGTAGCATGCATATAACTTTGTATATCCACTTTGCATGTTTAAACAAACAAACATAAAGTGCATTCAACAGATTTAAACAATTATTCACTTAGACTTTGAACTTTTTGAGCCCGACCTGTATGTAAGAAAAAGGTGCAAGAGAAATGCATACAAGTATAAATGAATAAAAACAACTTTGTATATGCAACCAGATTTGTATATGCAACCCGATATATAAAAGACTTTGCATGCAAGCGACCCTATATACAAAGGACTTTGTATATGCAACATACAAAGCCGATTGTACATTTTACCAAAACACTCATAACTTACAAAATATTGCAAATTTTAACGTGGTTCAAAAAGCAACCCTCACGCATTTTTGACAAGGAATTCACCCATATCTAGCTCTGGTACTCAATGTAATTTTTCTCTTTGTTTTCAACAAGGTTTGTACTTTTCACTCTCTTTTCCCTTTTGCCACCCAACAGACCCACACACAAAAGCAAAAGCAACAGCCACAGTAGAGGTCCTCATTTTGCTAAGGAGTAAAATGAGGCGTGTTGTGAGCATCACAACAACTGGCAACCAAACAAAACAATAAAAAATCTAAACCATTAAAGAAAACTAAATGAAATAAATTCATAACTTCCAACTATCTTTTCTCTAAATCATTATCTAACTTTGAGATTTAATGTATTCAATAAGGTGCATGAATCTTCCCTTTAGTTCAAGTGGGTGCACATGATTAATAATCCTCATCTTGAAAATTAGTTGAACAAACTAGTGACTGTCATTAGACTACATAGTTGATGTCATTCCCTCATAGCCAACTGGATAGAGTCTTGTTGCCAGCAGGTGTCCATAGCCCCGACAAGGTTATTGTTACAATTCTCCTAAGTAGAGCCCCACTGCCAGCAAGCATTTATAGCCTCGATAGAGTTACTTAGCTGGCTTAATCTAGATTTTCAATAAAAATCCATTTTATTACTTTATATTTTGTATTTGATAGAGATTTCATAAGATATTTCAGTTGTAACTTCATGCTGCAAGGAATGATCACTTGCTAAAATTAAGCTGAGAATTGTAATGGTAGCAAGGGTGACCTCTAATTTTTCACCTAATATCTACACTGGTATGTTCAACAAACCCAAGGATTTTAGGTGTGTCGTTGTGAGAAACCTTCCTTGAATACTCAACCCACAGCTATTAAATACAAAATTTCACAAGTCAAACAACTTTCTACATTCATGATAGTCACAACAAGTTATGTATAAATTTCAAATAATTAACCTGAATGTTCTGAATTTCTATTATTTTCAGTGGTTGTTAGTCTACTCCTGCATACTCTAAATCAAAATAAAGACCCCAACACACAGAAAAACCACAAAGCAAACAAAACAAATAGACTGTACAAACAACTAACAAAAAAAAGCAACAAACAAAAACCAAAAACAACCCAAAACTAGACATTATTTACATTATGATACATAGAAAACTAACTGCCCTCACCTCAAGCCTGAAAGTAATGTTTCAAGTGTTGGCCATTAACTAGTAATGGCACATTTTCCCCAATCAAGGTCTTGACCCTGAAAGTATTATCTCCAATTATTTTTGTGACCTGTAATGGACCTAGCCATAATTTGTCAAATTTTCCATGATTTCCTTTCTTTTCATGTGCTTTATCCTAGCACAGCACTAAGTCTGATATTCTAAACATTTTGACTCTTGCTCTTTTATCAAACCATCTCTTGACTACCGCTTGATGTTTGGCAAATTTCTCAATGGCTTGATCTTTTTTCTCATCTAATTGTAACATTTGTATTATTTTGGCCTCCCTATGATCATCAAAGCCTAAATATTCATTAGCAAACTTCCAGACTAGTATTCTTAAATTCATTGGAAGTATGGGATCAGTCCCATAAACTAAGTGATAAGGTGCATTGCCTACGGCTGACTTAACCTTAGTCCTATCTATCCACAGCGCATATTTCAACAATGTGTTCCACTCTCTAGGATTCTTTTCAGTTAGCTTCTTGATTATATCCAATAAAATTTTATTTGTAGACTTAGCTAAGCTATTCCCCTAAGGAAAATAATTTGAAGAAAACTTTAAAACTATCCTATATTCAAATGCCCATTTAGAAAATTTTAGAGAAAAAAAAGTAGGGCCATTATCACATACCAGTGAATAGGGAGTGCCAAACCTGGTTATGATGTTTCCTTCGAGGAACTTGATAACTACCTCAGTAGTAGAGAACTTGCAACATGTGGCTTCAGTCCACCTTGTACAATAGTTAGTTGCTGTTAGTATAAACTTATGTCCTACAGATGATGGAGGATTTATGACTCCAATGAAATCTAAACCTCACTGTACAAATGGCCTAGACTCAATGACTGGCTGTAATGGATTAGCCTGATTCCTTCCCTTGTCTGCTGTAGTTTGACAAGTGTGACAACTTTGAATGTGACTCTTTATATCCTTAAACATTATAGGCTAGTTGTATCCCGCTCTCAATATCTTATGCATTGTAGCTAAATGGGAACCATGAGCAGTTCCATACTTATCATGTAATTCTGACAATGCGTTATCTACTTCAACTCTATTTAAACATCTTAAATATATTCCATCATGGTTCTTCCTGAATAGAAGACCTCCTTGTACCATGTACTTCTATGCTTTAATCTTTAAATCTCTCCTTTGAGAAGATTTCATCTTATTTGGATATTTGCCTGATATTAGAAAAGTGTTCAAATCATCATACCACTGTGATGCATCACTAGTATTCAATACATATTATTGTTTCACCAAATTTGGATATGTGTTTGCTATGGTCTGCACTAATGCTTGTCCTCTAACCAACTTCATTGGAATGATTTCCATATCAAACTCCTGCAGTGTTCTAATCCATTTGGCTCTTTTCTCTCTAGGCTCATTCTGCATCAGCAGCATCTTCACGACTGCGTCTGGTACTATGGCTTTAACCTAACTATGTAAGATATAATGTCTGAACTTTTTCACTGCTCTTACTAACGTAAACGCCTATCTTTCTGTATCAAGATATTTCAGCTATGCATCCTTCAGTGGTGCGCTCATGAAGGCTATGGCTTTTTCTTTGTTCTCTTCTCCCTTTTGTGTTAAAGAAGCTATAACTGAATGTGAGGATGCAAAAGAATAAATGTAAAATGGCTTTGTATAATCTGGACTTGTCAACACAGGAGCATTAGATATGGCTTCCTTGATATCTTCAAATGTAGCTTTAGCTACTGGTGTCCATTCTATCTTTGCATCCTTCTTCAGCATGGCGTTCAATGGTTGCATAATTTCTGCAAACCTTGTAATAAACTTCCTGACAAAATTAATCTTACCAAAAAATGACTTTAGTTCTGTCTTACTATTTGGTAATTACAATTTCTTTATTCTTTCTATTCTATTAGGATCAATAGATATCCCATTTTCAGAAATGACATGTCCTAATAATTTTCCTTCAATTACGCCAAATGAACATTTCTTTGGGTTAAGGGAAATCTTGTACCTTTCACATCTTTTAAGTATTTTTCTCATATCTTCAGCATGAGTGGATGCATCTTTAGAGTAAATAGTCAAATCATCCATATAAACAACAATGCACTTACCTGACAATCCACGGAATGTAATGTCCATGGCTCGCTAAAAAGTGGCACCTGCATTGATTAGACCAAAAGGCATTCTTTTGTATGCATAATTTCCCCATTTACAAGTAAAAGTGGTCTTCAATCTATCCTCTTCATCTATTAAGACCTAGTTATATCCTGAGAATCCATCTAAGAAAGGCATCATTTTAGCCCCATTCACTGCTTCCAACACTTCATCTATTAGAGGCAAGGGATAATTATCTTTTTCAGATGCCTTATTCAAATTTATAAAATCTACACACAACCTAATGTCTCCACTTTTCTTTCTCATAGGTACTAAATTAGTTACCCAGGTTGAATGTCTGACTAGGAAAATTATTCTAGCAGACAACAATTTTTTCACTTCTTCAAAGATCAAAGGCTCTAAAATGGCATTCACAGGCCTTTGTTTCTACCTAAATGGTTTAACATCTGGTCTCAAAGGTATCACATGAGTGATGGACTTATCATATGTCTTCAAATCTTCATATGTCCATGCTATGACATGTTTATACTCTTTCAAAACATCCACAATTTCTTTTCTCAACTCTTTAGAGCAAGCCTTTCCAATAAGTACATTTTGTGGACTTTGCTCTGTTCCAAGGTTATATGGATCACACTTACCTCCCTCAGTTTTGGGTAAGTCCTTCTATCTTACTACTCCATCAAAATCAAAAATTCATTCTAACTCGATCACCCCCTTAGGTAAGAAATTGCTTTTCAGATTGATTGTCTTCTTCATCCCAAGACACATCAGGCCTTTCCTGTTCATCAATAATTTGAGCTTCAAAGACCTCATTACATATTAGAAAATCCACAATTTATCAATCCCCTTCAAATATCTGAAAATGAATTACATTATCTGGTACACTAGGCACATTCACTAGTTCTACAGCAAATCTTTTTAACCCTGACACTGTTAAGGGTTCTAAAGTGCTAGTAGCAACTGCTAATGCATCTGGTCTATGGTTCAATTCTCTAGGGATATGCTCTATATTGAAAGCATCAAATGAATCTATCAAATCCCACACCCTATGCCTGTAGCAAACCATCTTTTTATAATTGCATGCATACAATTTCCTTACTTGCCTGACTACTAACTCAGAGTCTGGAAATACTCTGATCATTCTTACCTTTTTCTTAATAGCCATGACCAGTCCATAGATTAAAGATTCATATTCTACCACATTGTTAGTGTAAGCAAATTGCAGCCTATATGCTACTAAATATGACTTACCATGCGGATTAATAAGCTCCACCCCTGCACCAACACCTTGATTAGACTTAGATCCATCACATTTTAGGGTCCACATGCCATCCTTATTCTTTTGACCCTTTACTTTGGTATGTTTTTCTTTTGATATCACATGTGAGGTGCTATCTTGTTTATTCACAAGCAATTCATTTTGACCTAGTTGCACAGTTTTGCTTTCAGTTTGTAAATCAGAAAGACAAATACTCTTGTCCTTTGTTTCTTTTTTTAAATCTAGGATCAACACATCTATGTTATTCTAAAAGTATTTCTCTAGTTGATTAGGATTAACCCTTCCTTCTTGCATTCCTACTCCCTTAGTGCATTTTATGTATTGATATTCAATGTCTCTGTACATTCCACAATTTTCTTCAGAATGAGGTTTATCATGAGCTCTACACATATTTTTATACAATTTGCATTGAACTGACAGATTTTGTTCAATACATCTTTCCATTTCCTGTCTAGTGACCTGATTGAAACTATTTATTGCATTGCTTTCTTCATCAGAAGAATTTCCATCAGACTCAATGAACAATACTATTTCCTTAAGTACTGACATGTTTTTCTCTAAAATTTAACATTAAGATTTCTTTAATTTGTACTCTCTTGTCAGTGATTCTATAAACACTAGGTTCCACAGAAGTATACAATATCTCATTAGTCCTATTGTATTCTATAATCATGTGTTTCATCCTGGACTCTGCTTCTATTCTTATCTGATTTGGAATACCTCTCCAAGGTAACCACATATGTGAAAAATTAGTGGCCATATATTCATTCAGTGTTTTAGACCAGTCTCTACTCAACAACATCCCATAATTCATAGGTATATCCACTATCTGAATGTCCATAAACTGACTTACCCTAGGATCTGAGGCTAATTGCATTTGAATATTCATCAGTTCTCCTATCACATTAACCTCAGTTTTATCCAATTGTGTAACAACCTTAGCAGATTTAGTAGGAGTCAACCCTAAAGTTTTGCATATTCCTAAAGGCATTACATTGGCTGATGCACCTGAATCTACCATGCAATTATGTATGTTCTTTCCACACATTCTAATGGTTAACAAGAAAGGAGGAGCATACTTCTTATCTGCTTACATTACCACATTAGTGTTGGAAGGCTGCTCAACTTTCTTACTCTTTTCTTTGTGTTGTGAATCTCTACTAGGAACATTCATATCAGTAGAAACTTCACTTGTCATAGATGTATCCAAGGATTTTATGAAAGCATTTCTGACCCCTAGACTTTTTAATAATTCACACAAAGGTATACTTACCTTAATTTTCTTTATCTCTTCAGATAAATAACTCATCGACCTCATTGTTTCTTTTGTCTCTATTTTACCTATTTGGACCTTTTGTGCTGTTGTTCCATTATTTGCATGATGACTTACCTTCAGTATAGCAGGATTATTACTAGAGTTCTAATATAGGGGAGTATTGAAATTGTTAGGAGGAGTGGAAGTAGTGAAAGGACCTCCTGGCCTAGTGTTATTTCTCAAATTGTAGGTGTGGTTTTTGTTTGACTGTTGGAAAGCCTGTACCTCTTCTATTTCATATAACACTTCATTTTAAGTTTCAAAGGGAAACTAGAATGCATTTGGTACAAAGGCTGATTCAGGATATAGGTTCTCACAAAAATAAGGTTCATCCTCTAACAATTGATCCTCTTCTTCTCCAGTTGCAAAAGTAAAAGTCTCTAAGACTAAAGCAGTCTCATATCCCGAGGGAACTACTTCATTACCATTGGGAATGAGAAACTCATAAGTGGGAGCCTGTACATCTACATTGAAAATACTAGTTGCTAAATGGAACTGAGGACAATCTAGTTCAGCATGGGCACTGGTATTATGAATTTTGCACCAATTCTTCAATGCTACATTAGCCATTTGAATCCTAGCTGTTTGTTCTCAAACGGAGAAGCTAGGGTGCCATTATTTGGCCCTATGTTCCATGTCTTAGGTGGCCTTGGCTGATTTTGATTCTTATTGTTATTATCCCAAGCCCTATTATCTATAGCTGGTCCTCTGTTTTGCATATGTTGTCCTTGATTATGATTCTGATTCTGACTGTAATTCTGATTTTGATTTGAACTTTGACCCTGGTTATAATTTTGATTGTGATTTTGGTTATAGTTTGGGTTGTTGCTCTGACTATAGGTTTGGTTATGGTTTTGATTGTATCCTTGGTTGTTTCTACCATAGAAATTTTCATTTCTTAGTTGTGTCATTTCAGTAGTCAATCTCATCAAGTGTGCAATAATTTCTTTGATTTCTTCTCTTTCCTATGTGTGAGGCCTACCTTTTTCATTTCCATTCATGTCACTATTTACCTCACTGTTACAGATACTTTTAGAATTGTGGGACTGTTGATCCCGGATTCCCAAACTATTGGACTTTATTATGTTAAAGGAAAACTAATTGGGTGATGTTAGATAGATGCTTGTATTAAGAGAAAATAAATTGGGTAATGTTAGATAGATGTTTATATTATAGGAAAACTAATTGGGTGATGTTAGATAGATACTTTATGTCAAAGGAAAACTAATTGGGTGATGTTAGATAGATGCCCTATATTAAAGGAAAACTAATTGGGTGATGTTAGTTAGAAAATTGTAATGTGATTTCCTTTATGCTTAAGAGAACTTGTGATATCTTATGCAAGTGGAAGTTTTTAATTTGCTTCGGCTATGTTATTGATATTTGGAATTAACTTTGCAACTGAGTGCATAGGTATTTCTAACCAACCACAGATACTGGAGATCATCCCACACTTGATGTTGTAATCCCTTGTGAAGCCGATCTAGTTCCATGAGGAACCAAGATCAACTATGTGTGTGATGAAATGTTGTAATGTTAATTTGCATAAGGTTAATTGGGTTAAGTCTACCCTCTTTTAATTTGAATTATGATATGTGTTGTAATAGTTGTCTTTGAATTACATTTTTTTTAATTTTAAATTTTTGGACACCCTTTTCATGGGTTTTAACTTGACCCTCGGTGCCCTAACTAGCCTAAATTTGACCCTGGGTTATACCCCATGGGTCTAGGGTCCCTTTTGACTTGGGTAACCCTTGGTAAACCTCCGTATGGTCACCTTAACTTCACACTAAAGTTAAGTGACGAATTTGGACGCATGGGAGGGATAGGATGAGTGGTACCAACACTCAAACCCATCCCTTTTCACTTCCCAAGGTTAGGGATGACTCCAAGACCCACCAATTATGGAATACTTGACTTCAAGTCTCTCTCACAAATGGTGAGAGTACCCATGGAGTTGTGTGGTCCTTCTTGAGAGGAAAGGAAGGGGACACATGTGTCACCCTTTCCCTCTTTAACTCCCCTTTTCTCTCCCATGTGTTGGAGAGAGGACATGTGGTAAGGGGTGAGGGAGACTTTGGGGATGGGTGAGTGACATGTGTCAACACCCATCCCTTGGGACACACTTGTAGTGGGGAGGAAGAGTGACGAGGTCACAAGTGTCACCTCCCCATTCCTCTAAGCTCATGGGTTGGGCTTATTTTAATCCCACTTGGGATAAGGTGAGGGGTTGTTGAATTTTTGATAATTTTAATTTTTTTGAAATTGTTTTGGGAAAGAAGATAGAGGGACTTTGGTGGCTTAGGTTGGATTAGATTTTTGAGGACCTTTTCATCAACTTCTTCCATAATAGGGCTTTTAAAGGTTGGTTTTCAAGGCTAAGGCCTTCCCCTTGTATTTTAGTTGCTTGCATGATGCATATGTGTGTGTTTTACTTCCTTGAGTGTTATTGTTGTTGTGGGGGAATTTGGTTGGGTGCTGTAAGAGCCTCTCCCACTTGGGAGATAATGCTCAACAAGTGTGGGGTAGGGGAGGAGTGATCCTCCTCGAGGTCATTACCTTGTTTTGGGATGTTGAAAGCCTAGAGGGTAAATTATGTGATTTTGAAAAATTTGTTATATGGCTTGAGAGACAAAATATGAATTCTTTTGGAAATTTTGTTAACATGTTGGCTTGAGGCCATAAGAGAAATTGTGTTGAGATATTTTTAAGGAGTGGCACTCTAGAGTTGAGTGTGTCCACTCTCCTAGCTCTTTTGAACTCACCTTGGTTGAGTTCGTGTGTTGTGTTTTTCCTATGGGTGTAATATTGTGTTTTGGGATGTTTGTTTGTCTTGTTGTGAAGTGGATTTGAGTTCCCCAAGTGTGTGGATGGCCTCCCTAGCTTGGGGGTGACCCTCTTATGCATCTATGGTAGGGAGGAGAGCAAGATGTGTGGTGTTTCTTTCCTTTGTTGTGATATGCAGGTTCCTTGGAGCTTAGTGTGAAGTTGAAGAAATTTCTTGTCTTGGAAAATATTTAATTTTCCTTTACTCTTAAAGCTTATGAGAGAGAGCTTGGTCTTCTTAGAGATCTTACCATTGTTAGTTGTCAAGATGAGAATTTAGTTCTCTCCTTTGGTTGTAAAATTACATTCTTGAAGTTGTGGGTTGGACATTTATCATTGAATTGAAAGTTAGAAATTGTTAGTTTAAATGTATATTATTCAAACGATGAAATGAGGAAAGTTTGTTATAATCTATTTCATTGTATGACAAAATGGAAGTATTGATTTGATAAGTTATGAAGTTGTTATTATGGCAAATAAGAATTTATAATTTGTTATTTGAAAGAAATGAAAATTGGTCGTAGTTAAGCATTAGATTTGTTTTTTTTATTATTATTTGCAAATACATTTAATTATTCCCTTCAAAAAAAAAGTGTAAATATAAATCATATGCTGAATATATTTAAAATGAGTTATTGCCTTGAAGTAGAATTGATTTAAACAAAAAAAAAATTGATTTATTTATCCTTGTGTGATGGTTGAAAAAGAAATTATAATTTTATCTATGAGGTGAATTTGAAAATATGTAATACACGAAAATCAAATATAAACTAATTTTTTCTATTTCTGCCTTATATATATATATATACATTTTTATATAATAATAACTAAATTTTCATTGAGGAAATAAGTAATGGCTATGTGAATGTTACATAGTAAATAAACTGTGTTTTTTTTTAAAGAAAAAATAAATGAAATGGTGGGGGGTTTGAACCCCCCACCAAAACTATCATTACAATGGGTGTGGGGACTCTGCCCCCTCTCCACACTCCCAACATCTTTAAACCCCTATGGACTCATATGTCACGCGCCGTATCCTCTGTGCTCCTCGTTACCTCCACTCTGCCACTCCCCTGCCACCCAACCTCCACTGGTCATCCGCCCTTTGCGGCTTCCCTCCACTGAACACTCTACCATCCTCAGCCACAACAGCCTCCCCTCTGTGTAGACCTTCCCCTCTGCAGCTCCCCTCATCTCTACGACCACCACTCTGTGGTTCCCTCCATTGCGCTACCACCACTTCCTCAACCCTACCAATCAAAAACAACAAACAAGAATTTTGTTAGGGTTCAACCATAGGAGCCATTCAAATAGATTTTAGGACTTCACTTTATTACCAATATAAAATATCAAATAAAAATAAACTTACTCAAAAGTAAAATAAATATATATATATAAATGAAAAATAAATTCATTAGATTTATTAAAAGAAAACCTAGTGTTGTAAATACAAATAGCATATGTGTGTGTGTGTGTGTGTGTGTGTGTGTGTGTGTGTGTGTGTGTGTGTATTTATAACTTCACATTTAGTTGAAACCATCATATGTATTTCATATGTGGCCATTTAAAATCAATCTGTAATTTGAGAAATGACAAATTGAGAAAATGAGAGAAATATGAGAGAAAAAGAGAAAGAAAGATAAAAGTGAAAACAAAGAGGAGAAAATATGTGACTTTCTGAAATAGGGCTAAGAGTACTAATTAAGATTTAATATTCCTTTAATCATGATTGGAGCAATATAATTGACAAAATTAATTCAAACGTTGAATAAACCTAGAGCAGAAACCTAGTGGACTTCATTAAACAAAGTTAGTAAGTCCTGTTTACGTGATCTGATCTACCAAGAAATTAGGAATAATGTAAATAATGCAGAGATAACTTTGATTGATAGAGAACATGAAGGAGAACAAATTTATATTAAATTTTAGAAAATGTGAGGAAGAACAGATGATAGGGCTTTCTTGAAAAATGATTAAAATTTAGAAAATGTGAAGGAAAACAAATAAATAATAAATTTTAGAAAACGTGAAGGAGAACAAATGATAGGACTTTGTTGAAAAATGTTCAATTAACTTAATCAACTGTATCCCAATGTAATTAGTGAGTTGTAAGAAATTTATTAACCCTATCAGGAAACCTCGTGTTCAAAATTAGTGTTAATACAATAAACCCTACTCATGCCCGTGAGGCGTTATGCTGCCAGATTTTCTTAGACTTTAAGGTTTAGTAGGTTAGTAAGTTTAACCCTTGTAGCGACGTTAACTGTGTTACGATGACCCCCTTGTTGGCCTCCTTGCAATTGGTATGTGCACGTGTGTGTATTACCACACTGACAACTGTATTGTTTACTCCTTAAGCGTATGCCACCGAGCATGCTTATGTGTGCGAGGGAGTTTTTAGGGAAGCATGGAAAATTTTTTTATATTTCGTGTCATGACCATATGACAAATGTGGACATGACACTTGTGTTGTGTGTCGTGACCGCATGGGAAATGTGGGCATGACATTTGGTATTAGAGCCTAAGTTTAAACACTGGGCATATTTGGGCACATTATTTATTCTGCAACTTTGATTAATTAGTGCCTACCTTGTTTTTGTAGGATGCATCCCCGACGTCTTTGACAAGCACATTTGCATAACACTGCATCCATTGAGGTGCATAGTGATTCCTCTACAGAGGGACAGGGACCTGCAGTCATAGCAGATCAGCCAGTACCATAGGCACCACCAGTATTAGACATAGGTCCTCAGATTTTACAAACATTGTAGGCCATGTTAGAAAGGTTACCATTAGCTATTCCAGAGCCACATGATGAGCCTTGTGTTGATCCGCAAGAGGAGCCACGTAAGGAGCCGCGTGCTGAGTCACGTGTTGAGCCACATGTGGAGCCCCGCATCGATTAGCGAGAGGTGCCATGTATGGAGCCTTTCATAGAGATACCTAATACTATAGTGGAGGAGGTAGGGTCAGCCTACTGTGCATAGAGTAGGAGTCCTCTGAGAGTTTCAAGATGAGATGAGACCATGAGAGTAGAGAAGATACATCATGGACCATATGAGTATGGGTTGGATGAGCCGGTTATAGGACTTAGAGATAGAGGAGACCCCTTCAGAGACCTGCTTAGGCTCAATACACCTACCTTCGCAGGAGCTACAGAGGGAGTTGTGGCTAAGGCTTGGCTCATTAGTTGAGACAGGTGCTTCGCGTTGCAACCTTATGGGAGCAACATGAAAGCACATGTGGTAGTACACCTTTTGAGAGATGCAGCAGCTACTTGGTGGTGCACTGAGGAGTGCAAGCACCAGTTATCCTTAGATACACTAACATGGGACATATTCATAGAGCGCTTTAATGCACATTACTTGTCAGATCACTATAGATAGTGTCGGATAGATGAGTTCCACAATTTGTAGCAGAGAGAACTCATGGTTGCTCAGTATGAGAGCTATTTTTTTGAGCTTTCTCATTACGCAGAGTATCTCCACGATGAGAAACTCCTGGTACACAAATTTATCAGAGGTCTGAATCATGGGATAGCAAGACCAATGCGTATGGCAGACCCCCAGACTATGAGTGAGGCTGTCCAAAAGGCTTATATTGCAGAGGAAATTCAAGGACGAGGGCAAAATTCATGCCCGCAGTTTTAGGACCATAATCACCATTAGTAGCAGAACTTTCGAAGACCACAATCAACACCACAGAGAGGAGGATTCAATTCTTCATCATTACCTCCTAGGCCTCCACAATAGGAACAGTAGCATCAATAGAGGTCTAGACCCTAGCAGAGGGTTTAGGGAGGACAGAACCATGGTTAAAGCAGCAGGGCCTGCATAGAGATCAGAGAGAGTAGGGATCATATGCGAGACCCATGAGGTCTCATCTGTCTTATAGAGGTTCACAGGGGTCCACAAGACAGACTAGACAATAGCAGTCAAGTAGGACTCAGTCAAGACAGTTATAGGCTAGGGGCCCGTGTTATGTATGTGGTGGGGTAGGGCATTTGGCCAGAGAGTGTCCACAGGGATTTACAGCAGGGGACAACCCCATTCAAGAGGATCTGAACAGACTGTAGGTGATGTGGGCAAGTCCCACCGCATGTTTGCAGTGGTTGACAACTGCCAGGCTAACTTACAGGCCTTAGTTATTGAGATAGCAGGTATGATTGGGGATTTTCCCATCTCTATTCTTTTTGACTCTGGAGCTACCGACTATTTTCTGTCTACATAGTTAGTGGAACGTTGCAGGCTGGTGGCTTCTAGGTAGGACATTAGGTGGGAGGTTGAGTTGGCCTCTGGGGCCAGGATATCAGTAGATACCTTGGTTAGAGATTGTGAGATCTCCTTGGGTTCCTTCACTACATCATGTGACCTTAAGGTTATGCCATTAGGATCCTACGATGTAGTTCTTGGTATGGACTAGCTTGCAGCTCATAGAGCCAAGCTAGATTGTCACTAGAGGATGATTAGCTACTTAGATGATCATGGCTCACCGGTTGAGATAGTGGGCATTCAGAAGCCTACAGCTATTCATATGATATCCGCTCAGCAGCTTAAGCACTGTATGAAGAAGGGTTGTTAGTTGTTCACTATCACAGTTAGTGACAGATCAAAGGATGAGCCCGAGGCTTCATTTGATGTGTTGGGTGAATATTTTGTCGTTAACTCGCTAACGGCAAAATGGGTATATCAGCCACAGCTATGATGAGATAAATCTCTCCTCTCATCAAGGGGAGGTTCCCTTTTAACTATTACAAACTTATTTACACTAAATACTAGATTTGGGGGTGTGTTACATTCATCCTTTTCTCTTCTTTCATAAAAGATGTTTACAATGTTTCACGGTAATATTCAATAATGCTTCTATGCTTAAACAATAATCAACAATATTCTTGTATGTTGAAGCACAAAGTCTTTCAACTTACTTCACAAAAAGATTCATGAACCAAGTGAATAATCTTAAGTACAAAGTCTTCAAATTATCCCTAGAAAGATTTTAAAAGTAACCGTATCACCAGTTGGAGCACAAAGTCTGTCAACTAACAACACCACTGATTTACGCGAATGTGATTGAAAATCATAGCACAAAGTCTACAAGCTCTCAACACAATTCATATACAAAGTGAACAACTACAAGCTCAAAGTCTTTATAATCCTTCACCAAGAAACACTTTCAACACACATAGATTCAAGGAAATAATATAGCACAAAGTTTATATAACTTATCTTGAATGTCCTCCAATCATAATAACTAAGCACCACTTTATCCAATCAATCAACAAGAGAAATCAGCAAAAATGCCATATGTACATCCTCGCTCATACAAATTCGATTCAAAACAAAGTCTGATATCAAAACTTGCCTTCTTTATTAATTGGAATTGGTCATACAATTTGAACACAAAGTCTCAAAGTTGAGTCACAATTTGGGCAGCACTTTGTTGCATAAGATAAAAGATCTCTATTACAATAGAGGCCCTCTTTATTTATAGGGAGGAGCCTAGAGCAAAAATAGGAAATTTATAACTACTTTGACTTATTCAACAAAAGAGTCCTATTTGACTTGGGACTTCCTTTGTCTCACATGTAATTACATTTTGGAAAAATACATGTGAAAATGTCCAAAACTGATTCAAAAGTACATATGAAAAATAGAAAATATACTAAGGCAAAGATCACATTTATCAACTCCCATCAACATCCTTCTTGAGAGAAACTTCCATCCATTGTTATCACCATTTGCATTTCTAGGCTATCTGGTCCAAAAGTGTCCTTGGAAATGACACAAGTTCTTGTTACTGAAACTTTCACGAAGGTAGCAACCTTCACATGTTTACCCAGAACTACCTTGAGAATGTCCAAGGTCAACTATGTATCCAACAACTTATCCATAGGAGCCACTGAGAAAGCTTGATCTTCGAACTCCTTTGGATCATGTTATTGAATGCCTGTCTTTTCATTTGTAGAAATAAACTTTTGGTCTCTTTGACTAGAAATTACAGTAGCGAGGGAGAATTGAGCATTTGCATGGGCTTTGAAGGGCTAAAGTGCGATTAGAGTGAAAAACTGAGTGAAAATGGGCTGAAGTTAAAAACTTGAAAATTTTCCCAGAGTTAAAAAATTTTTAGGGAGTGAGTGTACGGGCGGCAAAAATCACCGCCCTTGCATGTGGAGGAAATTGCTTTTGTGCATGGGCGGCAAAAATTGCCGCCCTTGCATGTGACGAAAGGCTTAACATGCACGGGCGGCAAAAATCGCCACCCTTGCATGTGACAAAAGGCTTAATATGCACAGGCGGCAAAAATCACTGCCCTTGCATGTGACAAAGGGCTTAATATGCACAGGCGGCAAAAATCGCCACCCTTGCATGTGACAAAGAGCTTAATATGCATGGGTGGCAAAAATCGCCGCCAATTCATATAAAGATGCAATGGAGGTAAAAATTGCCGCCATTGCATGTGAAGATGCAATGGAGGCAAAAATCGCCGCCATTGCATATAACAAAAATTTACTAACCCTAAGATGCAATGGAGGCAAAAATCGCTGCCAGTGCATATGAAGATGCAATGGAGGCAAAAATCACCGCCAGTGCATATGAAGATGCAATGGAGGCAAAAATCCCCGCTAGTGCATATGAACATGCAATGGAGGCAAAAATCCCCGCCAGTGCATATGAACATGTAATGGAGGCAAAAATCCCCGCCATTGCATATAACAAAAATTTACTAACTCCTAAAAAGTGAAATTTTTAATTAGACTTGTTTTGCAAAATTCAAGAAATCGACACAAGTTGACGCTCGAAAGGATGTTCCAAGGCTAGGAGACCACGCTCAAGGGCAAATGCGATTCACCTCGTTTTGCATGTTTAGAGTTGTAGGCTACAAAATGGACAAATTTTGTAGGGGTCATCCTACAAATTGAGCGCAACTAAATTTGAGGATAACAGCTGGCTCTAACTGGGGAACTTCCTTTGATTATCCTTTGAAATGATCGAAGGGAGAAGAACTCCAGTCTCTAAGTGCCTTCATCCATCCATTGGGCTATAGAGTCAGACGACACAAAAACACAAAAATGATTAAAACAGAAAAAAGATACAAAAACTATACAAAAATTCATAAACTTATCTGTCGTTTCACTTTGAGAATAGGTTCAGATGTTGTCTACTATGAGGCAGAAGAAAAGATGTTCCATTTCTTTTTCTTTTACTATTGAAAGAGTAACACTTCCCAGTGTTTGTCATTCTAGGATCTTCTTCTACAACTAGGTTGAATTGCCTAATTGACGCTGATGAATTTGGTCCCAACTATCGTCGCTATTTGACAAAGCAATCAGGCTCATTAAAATGTTTCTCTGGAGAAACCAATCCTTTCGAAATGCCATTTCCTTTCAATTGTAAAATTCCTTCGCTTGAAAAGAATGGTCCATTTGTTCCTAGATCTCCAATTGAAGAACTCTCTGATGACTCAGGATCTTCATTAGTGGTCAAGAAATAAGTACACATATCAGAAAACTCGAAGAGAATCTGAGCTTTTGGATCCTCAGATTTCATCACTGTGTAGTTGGTCTCCCTTTCAGGATGAACCTCCTGCATAATACCCTTAACAGGTATTCTTGCCTCAAGCATTTGAATATGTGTCTCCTCAGTGTGATCTGTGATACCAACAAGTTGATATGGACGTGCTACAGAAGACCAAAAACTCTCATCTTGAGGTTTTACATTGGGGGTATTAGTCTTAGGAACATAGGATGAAGTTAGAATATCGAGTGTACTTACTTGTTTGTCACCAACCACATCTTTATGATTTGATGTATTTTGTGACCATGTGAGAACATCATAAGATTCACCAAAATTAACTTCTTCTTGTCCCATCTCATATTCCAAGTTTAGGAACCGATGGTAGAGTCGCCAGCTAATTGCTCTTCACCTTCCGTGAAAAGATTAGCAACATCTTCTTCTTGATAATATTTTGACTGAAGAAGATCGTCTTGCTCTGATTCATAATAGAAGATTGCTACATCCGCAGGTGGTGCCTCTAAATCAAGTCTTCCTTGTGGTGGAGGAAACATGTTTTGATTCTAATCCATTGAAGCATTACCTTGGTTATTCAGAGCATCATGAGAAGTTCCCCTTGATATGTCCTTATAGAAAGGAATGGACAAATTCTATGACACCTTTTCTTTCAGAGCTAACAGCTCATTAGCTAACTTTTGCACTATAGGATCCATAGTGTTTGTAGAAGATAAAGCCAAAAAGGGGTGCTCATTAGGCCCAATAGAATCCTTCTTCAACTTTCTTGCCAAGATTAAATCGTCCTCCACTTCAACTGCCAAACTTTGAGCAATTGCAAGATCAGCTGGTGCTGCTCTTCATAAAAGAAAACTTACTTCTGCCAACTGTGAATTGATGAAGAAGCATTTTAGGTTCTCATCTGTAGGTTGAGCCACAGTTGGGATCCTGTTCTTTAGCTTATTGAACTTTGCCACGAACTCACGCATGGACTCATGCGGTTCCTTGTTCATTTGAGTAAGTTGGGCCAACAAGGCGTAAACATCTTCTACTGGCTTGAATCTAGCTGCGAATTAAGTTTGAAGTGTATTCCATCCAGTGATAGTTCTAGGTGCAAGGTGATAGAACCAATCAGCTACAACACCTTGGAATGTTTCTACAAACAGTCTCACAGAAACATCTTCATACTCAACTCCGAGAACACCACATGCAATGTAGAAAGCCGCAATGTGCTCATCCGGATGTTGTTTACCATCCCCATAGAACTTAGGAAAGTTCTTACGTGAACCCCAAGGTAGTTCATGTAGAGGCTAGGTCAATTTCAATGGCCCAAATGCATTTCCCCATGGACCTGCGACAACCATATTCCTTGATAAAACTATAGAGCAGATAAAACAAAAATATATTACACAAAGATGAGGCCGGTATGCTTCAACCAAAGGTGAGAGGCTCTTGGTTGCGCGTCCTTTCCCTAGTAGAGTCGTCAAAAAACTCTTGGGTGAATATTTTGTCGTTAACTCGCTAACGGCAAAATGGGTATATCAGCCACAACTATGATGAGATAAATCTCTCCTCTCATCAAGGGGAGGTTCCCTTTTAACTATTACAAACTTATTTACACTAAATACTAGATTTGGGGGTGTGTTACATTCATCCTTTTCTCTTCTTTCATAAAAGATGTTTACAAAGTTTCATGGTAATATTCAATAATGCTTCTACGCTTAAACAATAATCAACAATATTCTTGTCAGTTGAAGCACAAAGTCTTTCAACTTACTTCACAAAAAGATTTACGAACCAAGTGAATAATTTTAAGTACAAAGTCTTCAAATTATCCCTAGAAAGATTTTAAAAGTAACCGTATCACCAGTTGGAGCACAAAGTCTGTCAACTAACAACACCACTGATTCACGCGAATGTGATTGAAAATCATAGCACAAAGTCTACAAGCTCTCAACACAATTCATATACAAAGTGAACAACTACAAGCTCAAAGTCTTTATAATCCTTCACCAAGAAACACTTTGAACACACATAGATTCAAGGAAATAATATAACACAAAGTTTATATAACTTATCTTGAATGTCCTCCAATTCAACAAAAGAGTCCTATTTGACTTGAGACTTCCTTTGTCTCACATGTAATTACATTTTGGAAAAATACATGTGAAAATGTCCAAAACTGATTCAAAAGTACATATGAAAAATAAAAAATATACTAAGGCAAAGATCACATTTATCAACTCCCATCAACATCCTTCTTGAGAGAAACTTCCATCCATTGTTATCACCATTTGCATTTCTAGGCTGTCTGGTCCAAAAGTGTCCTTGGAAATGACACAAGTTCTTGTTACTGAAACTTTCACAAAGGTAGCAACTTTCACATGTTTACCCAGAACTACCTTGAAAATGTCCAAGGTCAACTGTGTATCCAACAACTTATCCATAGGAGCCACTGAGAAAGCTTGATCTTTGAACTCCTTTGGATCATGTTATTGAATGCCTGTCTTTTCATTTGTGGAAAGAAACTTTTGGTCTCTTTGACTGGAAATTACAGTAGTCAGGGAGAATTGAGCATTTTCATGGGCTTTGAAGGGCTAAAGTGCGATTAGAGCAAAAAACTAAGTGAAAATGGGCTAAAGTTAAAAACTTGAAAATTTTCCCAGAGTTAGAAAATTTTTAGGAAGTGAGTGTACGGGCGGCAAAAATCGCCGCCCTTGCATGTGGAGGAAATTGCTTTTGTGCATGGGTGGCAAAAATTGCCGCCCTTGCATGTGACTAAAGGCTTAACATGCACGGGCGGCAAAAATCGCCGCCCTTGCATGTGACAAAAGGCTTAACATGCACGGGTGGCAAAAATTGCCGCCCTTGCATGTGACAAAAGGCTTAATATGCACGGGCGGAAAAAATTGCCGCCCTTGCATGTGACAAAGGGCTTAATATGCACGGGCGGCAAAAATCACCGCCCTTGCATGTGACAAAGGGCTTAATATGCACGGGCGGCAAAAATCGCCGCCAATGCATATAAAGATGCAATGGAGGTAAAAATCACCGCCATTGCATGTGAAGATGCAATGGAGGCAAAAATCGCCACCATTGCATATAACAAAAATTTACTAACTCTAAGATGCAATCGAGGCAAAAATCGCCGCCAGTGCGTATGAAGATGCAATGGAGGTAAAAATCACCGCCAGTGCATATGAAGATGCAATGGAGGCAAAAATCCCTGCTAGTGCATATGAACATGTAATGGAGGCAAAAATCCCCGCCATTGCATATAACAAAAATTTACTAACTCCTAAAAAGTGAAATTTTCAATTAGACTTGTTTTGCAAAATTCAAGAAATCGACACAAGTTGACGCTCGAAAGGATGTTCCAAGGCTAGGAGACCACGCTCAAGGGCAAATGCAATTCACCTCATTTTGCGCGTTTAGAGTTGTAGGCTACAAAATGGACAAATTTTGTAGGGGTCATCCTACAAATTGAGTGCAACTAAATTTGAGGATAACACGATGATCACCCTATCCTAAGAGATTTCATCGACGTGTTTCCACTAGAATTACCAGGTCTGCCTCCATGCAGAGAGGTTGATTTCCACATCGATCTAGTGCCAAGTGCCGAGCCAGTATCTCGTGCACCCTACAGGATGACCACACATGAGCTTACAGAGCTCAAACTACAGTTAGAGGAGTTACTGGAAAAGGGGCACATCCGACCTAGGGTTTCACCATGGGGCACACCGGTTATCTTTGTGAAGAAGAAGGATGGGTCTCTTTGATTATGCATGGACTATAGGCAATTGAACAAGGTGACAGTGAAGAACCCTTATCCTTTGTCTAGGATTGACGACCTCTTTGATCAAATGTAGGGAGCCAGAGTGTTCTTGAAAATTGATCTAAAATTTGGGTATCACCAATTGCACATCACAGAGGCAGATATTCATAAGACTACTTTTCAAACCAGATATAGCCATTACGATTTCACAGTGGTACCCTTTGGTTTGACGAACACCCCTGCAATGTTCATGAGTCTCATGAATGAGGTGTTCCACACTTACTTGGATCGGTTCGTGATCATTTTTCTTGATGATATTTTGATCTATTCACAGACCGAGGAGGAGCATGTGGATCATCTACATTAGGTTTTATAGTGCTTTCTTACGAGAGTAGCAACATTATGGCAACCTGGCGAAGTGTGCCTTCTTCAGGACAGAGGCACAGTATTTGGGACACATCCTATTAGGCGATCGCATCTCTGTAGATCCATTGAAGATCAGAGTGATTCAGGACTGGCCAGCACCCACCAGTGTGACAAAAGTCAGGAGCTTTATGGGATTAGTTGGTTATTACCGTAGGTTCATTGAGGGCTTTTACAGAATAGCGCATCCCATCACTTCCCTTGAGCGGAAAGGGAAAGGTTTCACTTGGACTGAGCAGTGTGAGAGGGCCTTTGGGGTCCTCAAGGAGCATCTTACCAGCGCTTCTATATTAGAAGTTCCAGATCTTGCAGAGGATTTTGTTGTTTATACAGATGCATCATTAGAGGGTTTGGGAGCCATGCTTATGCAAGGTCATAGAGCGATTGCATACGAATCACGTAAGATCAAGACACATGAGCTAAACTACCCTACTCATGATTTAGAGATCACAACAGTTATTCATGGTCTTGTTCATTGGAGACACTTCCTTTTGGGTAGATGCTTTGAGCTCCATTCAGACCACCATAGCTTGCAGTACATTTTCACACAACCCAATTTGAACACTCACTAGCAGCATTGGATGGAGTTCTTATGCAAGTATGAATTTGATGTCCACTACATCAAAGGGAAGGAGAACATAGTCGCTGATGCCTTGAGTCAAATGCGCTATGAGATCATGACCATGACATTGAGGGTGGACTTGAGAGAATGTATCTTAAAGCATCTACCTGAGGACGAGTGGTTTCTTAAGGTGCAGCAGGAAATCTAGAAACAGAGGGCCCTTAAGGGTAGATTCACAGGATATTCCCTTGAGCTTGATGGTTTTCTTAGACATCGGCAGCACATCTATGTACCCCATGTGGGTGATCTTCGTGCAGTGATTCTGTCAAAGGCTCATAGAGCACCTTATGCAGCACACCCAAGGGTGAAGAACATGCATGCTGATTTGTGACAGTTATACCATTGGGCTGGGATGAGACGAGACATTATAGAATATGTTTCTCGTTGCCTTAAGTGTCAGAGGGTCAAGGCTAAGCATCAGTATCTAGCAGGATTGTTGTACCCTTACGAGATATCTGAGTGGAAATGGGACACCATTTCCATGGATTTTATTGTTGGTCTACCTATGTCATCATGTCACCATGATGCAATCATGGTGATAGTTGACAACTTGACCAAGGTGGCACATTTCTCACCTGTACACACAACGTACAATGCACCATCTGTGGTGAGAGTGTTTTTAGATCAAATTGTCAGACTTCATGGAGTACCTTGCCGCATCATTTCTGACAGAGACTCAATTTTCACTTTAGCTTTTTGCAGAGCCTTACAACAGGCGTTGGGCAATCAGCTCAACTTCAGTTCAACTTACCATCCTGAGACTGACGAACAGACAGAGAGAGTTAATCAGGTGTTGGAAGACATGCTTCGTATGTATGTTTTGGACCATCAATCTAGATGGGAGGAGTATCTATATCTGGTTGAGTTTGTCTACAATAATGGGCATCACAGCTCGTTGGGTATACCTCCTTTTTAGGCTTTATACGGCAGACCATGTAGGACACCTTTGAGTTGGGATCGGATAGAGGACAAGGTTGCCATTGGTCCAGAGATAGTTTAGGATATGGAGCAACATGTCACACTGATTAGACAGAGACTTCAAGAGGCACAGGATAGACAGAAGAAGTATGCCAATGCTAAGAGAACTGATGAGAGCTTCTCACTAGGTGACAGGGTATTTTTGAGAGTGCAACTGCACAAGAGTCCAATCCGTTATGAAAAGGGCTCTAAGCTCGCACCTCAGTTTGTAGGACCTTTTGTGATCCTAGAGCGGATAGGACCTATAGCCTATCATCTAGCCTTGCCACCTAGCCTATCGCGTATCCATGATGTCTTTCATGTTTCAGTTTTACGATGTTACATCTCTGACTTATCTCATGTATTGGATTGGAGTGCTCTTCAAGTAGAGGCAGATGGTCAATTGGCTTTGGAGCCAATTCGCATATTGGCTTGTTAGACATTGGGGCTTCAAGGTTGAGAGCTGGACTAGGTTAGGGTCCAGTGGGCATGTATGACGAGGTCACTGCGACATGGGAGGATGCAGCGAGATTGAGGACAATTTATCCTCACCTCTTTGACGACTTCCAGGATGAAGTAAAATCTTAGGGGGGGAAGATGTGAGGCCTACCTTTTTCATTTCCATTCATGTGACTATTTACCTCACTGTTACTGATACTTTTACACTTGTGGGACAGTTGATCCCGAATTCCAGAACTATTGGAATTTATTATGTTAAAGGAAAACTAATTGGGTGATGTTAGATAGATGCTTGTATTAAGAGAAAACAAATCGAGTGATGTTAGATAGATGTTTATATTATAGGAAAACTAATTGGCTGATGTTAGATAGATGCTTTATGTTAAAGGAAAACTAATTGGGTGATGTTAGATAGATGCTTGTAATAAGAGAAAACAAATTGGGTGATGTTAGATAGATGTTTATATGATAGGAAAACTAATTAGGTGATGTTAGTTAGAAAATTGTAATGTGATTTCCTTTATTCTTAAGAGAACTTGTGATATCTTATGCGAGTGCAAGTTTTTAATTTGCTTCGGCTATGTTATTGATATGTTGAATTAACTTTGCAACTGAGTGCGTAGGTATTTCTAATCAACCATAGATACTAGAGATCATCCCACATTTGATGTTGTAGTCCCTTGTGAAGCCGATCTAGTTCCATGAGGAACCAAGATCAACTCTGTGTATGATGAAATGTTGTAATGTTAATTTGCATAAGGTTAATTGGGTCAAGTCTACCCTCTTTTAATTTAAATTATGATGTGTTGTAAGAATTGTCTTTGCATTACATTTTTTAAAATTTTTAAATTTCTGGAGACCATTTTCATGAGTTTTAACTTGACCCTGGGTTATACCCCATGGGTCTAGGGTCCTTTTTGACTTGGGTAACCCTTGGTAAACCTCCATATGGTCACCTTAACTTCACACTAAAGTTAAGTGATGAATTTTGAGGCATGGAAGGGATAGGATGAGTGGTACCAACACTCAAACCCATCCCTTTTCACTTCCCAAGGTTAGGGATGACTCCAAGACCTACCAATTGTGGAGGACTTGACTTCAAGTCTCTCTCACAAATGGTGAGAGTACCCATGGAGTTGTGTGGTCCTTCATGAAAGGAAAGGAAGGGGACACATGTGTTACCCTTTCCCTCTTTAACTCCCCTTTTCTCTCCCATGTGTTGGAGAGAGGACATGTGGTAAGGGGTGAGGGAGACTTTGCAGATGGGTGAGTGACATGTGTCAACACCCATCCCTTGGGACACACTTGTAGTGGGGAGAAAGAGTGAGGAGGTCACAAGTGTCACCTCCCCATTCCTCTAAGCTCATGGGTTGGGCTTATTTTAATCCCACTTGGGATAAGGTGAGGGGTTGTTGAATTTTTTATTATTTTAATTGTTTTGAAATTGTTTTGGGAAAGAAGATAGAGGGATTTTGGTGGCTTATGTTGGAGGAGATTTTGGAGGAGCTCTTCATCAACTTCTTCCATAATAGGGATTTTAAAGGTTGGTTTTCAAGGCTAAAGCCTTCCCCTTGTATTTTAGTTGCTTGCATGATTGATATGTGTGTGTTTGACTTCCTTGAGTGTTATTGTTGTTGTGGGGAAATTTGGTTGGGTGTTGTAAGAGCCTCTCCCACTTGGGAGATAATTCTCAACAAGTGTGGGATAGGGGAGGAGTGATCCTCCTCAAGGTCATTACCTTGTTTTGGGATGTTGAAAGCCTAGAGGGCAAACTATGTGATTTTGAGAAATTTGTTATATGGCTTGAGAGCCAAAATATGAATTCTTTTGTTAACATGTTGGCTTGAGGCCATAAGAGAAATTGTGTTGAGATATTTTTAAGGAGTGGCACTCTAGAGTTGAGTGTATCCACTCTCCTACCCCTTTTGAACTCACCTTGGTTGAGTTTGTGTGTTGTGTTTTTCCTATGGGTGTAATATTGTGTTTTGGGATGTTTGTTTGTCTTGTTGTGAAGTGGATTTGAGTTCGCTAGGTGTGTAGATGGCCTCCCTAGCTCGAGGGTGACCCTCTTGTAGGTCTATGGTAGGGAGGAGAGCAAGATGTGTGGTGTTTCTTTCCCTTGTTGTGATATGCAGGTTCCTTGGAGCTTAGTGTGAAGTTGAAGAAATTTCTTTTCTTAGAAAATATTTTATTTTTCTTTACTCTTAAAGCTCATGAGAGAGAGCTTGATCTTCTTGGAGATCTTACCATTGTTAGTTGACAAGATGAGAATTTAGTTCTCTCCTTTGGTTGTAAAATTACATTCTTGAAATTGTGTGTTGGACATTTATCATTGAATTGAAAATTAGAAATTGTTAGTTTAAATGTATATTATTCAAAGGATGAAATGAGGAAAGTTTGTTATAATCTATTTCATTATATGACAAAATGGAAATATCAATTTGATAAGTATGAAGTTGTTATTATGGCAAATAAGAAGTTATAATTTGTTATTTGAAAGAAATGAAACTTGGTTGTAGTTAAGCATTAGAGTTGTTTTTTTATTATTATTATTTGCAAATACATTTAATTATTCCCTTCAAAAAAAGAGAGTGTAAATATAAATCATGTGTTGAATATATTTAAAATGAGTTATTCCCTTGAAGTAGAATTGATTTAAACAAAAAAAGATAGATTTATTTATCCTTGTGTGATGGTTGAAAAAGCAATTATAATTTTATCTATGAGGTGAATTTGAAAATATGTAATACATGAAAATCAAATATAAACTAATTTTTTTATTTCTGCCTTACAAAATTAATTGACAGTAATAATTATATATATATATATATATTAAATTTAACTGTGACTTGCATTAATTTGAGATTTTGCTGTGTGTGTGTGTGTATATATATATATATATATATATATAATAATAATAATAATAATAAATAAAATTTCATTGAGGAAATAAGTAATGGCTGTGTGAATGTTACACAGTAAATAAACTGTGTTTTTTTTTTAAATAAATGAAATGGTGGGGGGTTCGAACCCCCCACCGAAACTATCATTACAATGGGTGTGGGGAGGGGGCAAAGCCCCCTCCCACACCCCATGTTGTGGGATGTGGGTGGGGACTCTACCCCCTCCCTAGACCCCCAACATCTTTAAACCCCCGCGGCCTCATATGTACCATGCCATATCCTTTGTGCTCCCCATTAGCTCCACTCCACCACTCCCCTACTACTCGACCTCCACTGGTTGTCTGCCCTATGCAAATTCCCTCCACTCATCACTCCACCATCCCCTCTATGCAGACCTTCCCCTCTGTGGCTCCCCTCATCTCTGCAACCACCACTCTGTGGTTCCCTCTGTTGCGCCGCCGCCGCCACTTCCTCAACCCTGCCAATCAAAAACAACAAACAAGAATTTTATTAGGGTTTAGCCAATGGAGCCATTCAAATAGATTTTAGGGCTTCACTTTATTACCAATATAAAATATCAAAGAAAAATAAACTTACTCATAAGTAATATATATATATATATGAAATATAAATTCATTAGATTTATTAAAAGAAAACCTAGTGTTGTAAATACAAATAGCATGTGTGTGTGTGTGTGTGTGTGTGTGTGTGTGTGTGTGTGTGTGTGTTTATAACTTCAGATTTATTTGAAGCCATCATATGCATTTCATATGTGGGCATTTAAACTCAACCTGTAATTTGAGAAAATGACAAATTGAGAAAATGAGAGAAAAATGAGAGAAAAATAGAAAGAAAGATAAAAGTGAAAACAAACAGGAGAAAATGGGTGACTTTTCTGAAATAGGGTTAAGAGTACTAATTAAGATTTAATATTCCTTTAATCATGATTGGAACAATATAATTAACAAAATTAATTCAAATGTTGAATTAAACCTAGAGCGAAAACCTAGTGGACTTCATCAAACGAAGTTAGTAAGTCATGTTTATGTGATCTGATCTACCAAGAAATTAGGAATAATGTAAATGATCCAGAGATAACTCTGATTGATAGAGAACACAAAGGAGAATAAATTTATATTAAATTTCAGAAAACATGAGGGAGACCAAATGATAGGGCTTTGTTGAAAAATGTTTAAAATTTAGAAAACGTGAAGGAGAACAAATGATAGGACTTTGTTGAAAAATGTTCAATTAACTTAATCAACTATATCCCAATGTAATTAGTGAGTTGTAGAAATTTATTAACCCTATCAGAAAACCTCGTAATTAAAATTAGTGTTAATACAATAAACCCTACTCACGCCTGTGAGGCGTTATGCTACCAGATTTTCCTGGACTTTAAGGTTTAGTAGGTTAGTATGTTTAACCCTTGTAGTGACGTTAACCGCATTGTGATGACCCCCTTTTTAGCCTCCTTGCAATTGGTATGCTCACATGTGCGTATTACCCCATTGACAACTGTATTGTTTATGCCTTAAGCATAAGCCACCGAGCATGCTTACGCATGCGAGGGTGTTTCTAGGGAAGCGTGGGAAAAAAATTTATATTTCGTGTCATGACCACATGACAAATATGGACATGACATGTGTGTTGCGTGTCATGACTGCATGGGAAATGTGGGCATGACACTCTGGTGCCTTTGCCATAAATGTATTCTGAGGAGGTTGGAAGAAAGGTTGACCATTACTTTGATTATTATTGGCAGTGTTACCAATATAAGGGGCTATGTACTAGATTTGGGCAGGATTATACACAGGTGTGTATGTAGGAACTAGATTTAAAAATGGAGTGTTATGTGTAGTGACTCCATTCCAAGGTTGTGTTTGATTTTGTATCCCATGACTTCTTCCATTAGGAAATGGATTATAAGTTGTTTGCCTCATCTCCTGATTTACTATGGCTGCCTCCTTATAGGCTTTGGATATTGTATCTATGTCAGGCTTTCTTTTGACAAACATAGCAGTTAATGGATCTAAGGCAACATAATACATGGCTAACAATGTATCTGAATTTACTATGTAAGGATCTACTATCCTAGAATAGGTCTTTTGAAATCTATCATTAAAATTATCAATCAGCTCTCCTTCACCTCTTTTTATTACAGCTAATTTATGATATAAAATGGAAGAATCTATTGGTCCTCTAAATCTAGACAAAAATGTTTCTTCCATAAGTGCCCAAGAAGAAATATAACCATTGGGCAAGTTAACATACCAATTAGAAGCCTGCTCATTAAAGGTGTAAGGAAACAACCTACACAACATCCTCATATTCTAACCTAGCTCTAAAGCATGCCTCTTTGAATATTCTAATGTGATCTTCTAGATCTTGATGTAACTAGTATTTAGGACATATCTTTTCAGGGTTTTTTGGCATCTCATGATAATTAGTGAAATGTATGGGAGAGTTGACATTAAAATAAGCCATTGCAGGTACTTGTGCTTGACCTGGTCCTGTATGAATACTTGGATTTCTTGGAGGACTGGGACCAAGATTTAAAGATCTAAATGAAAAACTATCAGGACTCACAATGTTATGGATGCTAAAAGGTGATCCAGGAGGTGTTCTAGATGAACCTCCTGTGTGTGATAGTCTAGGATTCCAAATCAAAGTAGTCTTACTTTTCTTTTTATCAGGTAATTGCACAAATATATCCTCTGAATTAGATCTAGACCTAGTCACTGTGTTACTATTATGACCCATCTCTACTTAAAACAAACCCTAACTCCAATCAAGCCCTCCTTCTAGCGCAAAAAATTGTTGATGATTATTTTTACACATTCATAACAAAAGTTAAAATTCACAAAATGAACCTAACTATCTTGAAAGATATGAAGAAATCAATTAAGATTACTTAATCCCAAGTTTCTGTATGGTCTGGTCTTGACCTATTAGACAATTCAGTAGGTTGATGTGAAGCTGTAATATGCAAGGGGCCTTACATGATTTAAGGTGTTTTATGACTTACTGGACTCTAATTATGCAAACTATCATAAATATTAACATTTTTCTTCATTCCTTTACATAAATTTGTTACTGTATCACAAAGTTGTATAGGATTTATGTTAACACAATCTTTCTTTTCAAATATTATGAAAACTATCAAATATCAACTCAGTTTTTCATGTTTCCTTCAAATATCAGACAATCTCCTTTAAATTTTTGTGTTTAAGCTAAGTATTTCAAATGGTTTTGGGAAAAGTTAGAGAAATCTAAACTAAACTTCATTCTACTATAGGATCAAAATGCTCTGTTATGCACGTTGTAGGAATTACAGTAAACCTGATTAAATCCACAGACTAAATCTTTAAATGTGAATGCCCTGAGTATTTTCATGAGCATACATTAAAGATTGCAACTTTTAAATGAAATTATTTCAAATACAAAGAAGAGCCAAAAGACACTCTGAATATAGACGCAGAATTCTAGATTCATTGGTATTCACAACACATAGTCATATATGATTTACAATGTATGAATGACTCTTAGCTTCATTAATCAACTTCACAAAAACTTACAATGCTTTACAAATACAGTAAGGAAGCTAGATGTTCCACACATTCCTTATTGCAAACATAGGTGACATCCTTCTACTCTAAACTAAAAGGTCCCTCTATTCAAAATGCTAAGACAAATTACAACTTTTGACTCTATTCTACGAATCCCTATGTAACCTATTACAGAGTGAAGGGGCTCAATATATAGCTCTAATTATCTGCAATACAATTCCAAAACCCTAGTCAATCAATGGTCCACCCTTCAAGTGCAGCATCCACCGGTGGAAAACAAATCCCGCCAAAAATCTCTGAGTAGCATACCCATACTGGGTGTAAGGATGCCCTTTCGAAACCCTAACACCTCAAAATATCTTATGTTGTTTTTCCCCTTCAAAATCATAACCACCTCAAAATATCTTCTCATTGAAAGTCTTTCGCTTCCTTTGCTTCTTCGGCGATCCGATCTGCCTCCCGTGATGTCATCGCCATTAAAGCTCCACCTTTATATCCACCTGCATACCTGAAAAATAAACAAAAAAATAGATTTAAAATTCATGCTCTTGTCATTAATTTATACCTGGTCATAATGTTTGATGGGCCTTAATTATAGTAACTAATGCGCTACCAACTCAGCCCTTAGTTGGAGTGTTGGCACTTTAAACCTTTTGTATATCCCATTGTGTATACCTTCATTAGCGTAACTCACGCAGCCAGGTTGATCAATAAATTTCATTCTGATTGCACCACTCTGGCCAATGTAATCCCTTCACTTTGTATTTCCCTGTCATTGGAAAGACTCTTGCAGTCAGGTTGATCAATAAATTTCCCGGCAATCTTATCCTTCTGGCCGATGTATCTTTTCTTTTGTATCTCAGATATGTATGTTATGAACATACAAGCACTTAAATATACAAAGACCTCTCTATTTTTTATTTCTTTTTCACATCCGTGTTGTATCTTTAACTTGCCTCTTTCACTTTGTATATCAGCTTGCATATCGTAAACATACATTGTAATTATACATAAACCTGAGATGTAAATGGTGGGGTCCAGCTTACCTTTTACTTGTATCTCTATGATGCACGTAACACTTGTATCAAACCTTTAGATACACGCATAGACATATACAAACTCTTTTGTATGTGCATTTTGTACTTCAACTCATATGAACCATAGTTTACTCACTTTTGGGCTCTGCAACATGCATCAAGTGCAATGCATTATTTGATATACATTAAGTCAGGATACATCGTTTATACCACATTTTAATTTCTTTTGAGTTCCAGCTTGTATTTACCACAATGTATGTATCTGAAACATACATACAAGGCCTGAAACATACAAGGATAAAACCAATTTTAATACTGCTTTCGATTCCGCCACTTGTATAAAGTGAAATGTATATTCTGATATACAATGAGTCAAGATGCATCCTATATATCATATTTTAATCTTCCCTCAGTTCTGCAATGTATGTATACTAAAATGTTTGTCTCCGAAAGAATACACATACAAAGCATGATACATACAACAACTTAACTTTATTTCATACTTTTTTGAATGCATGGTATGTATATTAGCCTTGTATAACCTGAAACATACAAGACGCGAAGCATACAATAATTTCACCACATTTCATAATCTTTCAGTTCCGTAGCATGCATATAACTTTGTATATCCACTTTGCATGTTTAAACATACAAACATAAAGTGCATTCAACGGATTCAAACAATTATTCACTTAAACTTTGAACTTTTCGGGCCCGACTTGTATGTAAGAAAAAGGTGCAAGCGAAATGCATACAAGTATAAATGAATAAAAATAACTTTGTATATGCAACCCGATATACAAAAGACTTTGCATGCAAGTGACCCTATGTACAAAGGACTTTGAATGTGCAACATACAAACCCGATTGTACATTTTACCAAAACACTCATAACTTGCAAAATATTGTGAATTTTAACATGGTTCAAAAAGAAACCCTCACTCATTTTTGACAAGGAATTCACCCATATCTAGCTCCGGTACTCAATGTAATTTTTCTCTTTGTTTTCAACAAGGTTTGTACTTTTCACTCTCTTTTCCCTTTTGCCACCCAACAGACCCATACACAAAAGCAAAAGGAACAGCCACAGCAGGGGTCCTCATTTTGCTAAGGAGTAAAATGGGGCATGTTGTAAGCATCACAACAACTAGCAATCAAACAAAACAATCAAAAATTTAAACTATTAAAGAAAACTAAATGAAATAAATTCATAACTTCCAACTATCTTTTCTCTAAATCATTATCTAACTTTGAGATTTAATGTATTCAATAAGGTGCATGAATCTTCCCTTCAGTTCAAGTAGGTGCACATAATTAATAATCCTCATCTTGAAAATCAGTTGAACAAACCAGTGACTGACATTAGACTATATAGTTGATGTCATTCCCTCATAGCCAACTGGATATAGCCTTACTGCCAATAGGTGTCAATAGCCTCGACAAGGTTATCATTACAATTCTCCTAAGTAGAGCCCCACTACCAGCAAGCAAAAGTAAAAGCAATAGCCATAGCAGGGGTCCTCATTTTCCCTTTTGCCACCCAACAAACCCACACACAAAAGCAAAAACAACAGCCACAACAGGGGTCCTCATTTTGCTAAGGAGTAAAATGGGGCATGTTGTGAGCATCACAACATGATCAGATATGGAACAGATATCGATTAGATGATACATGATACGGGATAGATATGGATTGGATATGGAATGGATATGGAACATATATGGATTAGACAAGACACGACATGGAATAGATATGGATCAGACAAGACATGATATGGAACAGACATGGATTAGATATGGAATAGATATGGATCAGATATGGAATATATATGGATCAGATATAGAATAGATATGGGATAGATATGGATCGGATGATACTAATGACAAGGAAACACCATGGATAGGTAGATGTATGGGTGATAGAGAATAGGTAGAAGGAATCAAGGATGTGATCTCCAAGGACTATGTCACATAGGAATAACATGCCCCATTGTAGGTAAATACTTAAGACTTTTCATGGCAATGCTTATGACAATATAAGGATAAGATGATAATGAAGGATTTGCTTATTTGGGAGGGATAAGGTATGCCAAGAGACATCTAAAACATTTGTCAACATTGTGCCCCCAATCTTTATCAAGACCAAAGAAAGATAGAGGCAAGGAAGATTAGGATAGATAGACTGGATGGTATATGTACGTAACGGATAGAAGGATAGGATAGGAAATGGCATGGAAGGGAACTGATAGGAGAAGAGTGATATGCCAATGAGACAAGATGCCCCCAAGTGTAGGTGACATAGAAGATCAACTTACACATGACACCTGTTTGCCAGGTTTTCATCATGGTACTTATCCAAGGCGCTTGTTTGCCAAATTTTCACCATTGGACGAAAGGATTTTTCTTTACTTTTTTTTTTTGAATGGGAGAAGGTGGAATATGGAAGAGAGGGACTCAAGTATCTAGTTCCATGAAAGGTGATAGTCCCGCCAGAAGGATGTTATCGCATGGACCATGTCAAGTGTTCCCATAGATGTTGGTAGGAGATTGCATGACAGTGAGATGGAGAAGGTAGATAGCGGATTGCAAAAGGTGCAATAATGGATGATGATATAGAATACAGAGGGAAGGCTTATGCAAAAGCATGGACCATAGGAATAAGATGAGGAAGACATGTAGGATAATAGTGGAAGGAAGGGGAGATGGAGGTAGATGGAAATGTTATGGGATGGATGGGAATCATGACCAACGGTTGCACATACCATGATAAACATTGAAGCTGGTGATCAGAAAGTAGTGTAGGAAGCAACTGAGACTTTTTCTTATGGATGAATGACTTAGGCATGTAGGAATCCACATAGACTGAGTATTTTTCTAATTTTTACTTGTCATGTGGGATGGAAGAATTTGAGACTTTTGGATGGAATGGGAGAAAGTGGATGGTTGAGATTCTTGAGAGGTAGATGCCTCATGTAACTTGAGGGATTTTTGCTTAGGTACCCAAACCATTTTATTTTTAGATACTACCTGTGAAGGTATGGGTTTGGGTGTATGCAGCTTTTGTGTAGCTTTTGGAGTAATCATTTGTTGGATGTGGACCCACACCTCTTTTAGCTTGGCGTATAGGTGTGTGGGTGTATGCAGCTCTTGAGAAGGATGTTTCTTTGATTCTTGGTTTTTGTATCCTAGGTCATGAGGACTCTTAGGATTTTTGACTTTATAGGTAGAGGCATCTAGATTTTTGTTGTTAAAATCATTTGGGATGGTGGAAGTGGGGTTGGAGGAAGTTCTTTATTTAGACAACATGTGCATTTGTTGGCCATGATTGGGATTGTTAGAAGATTCATAGATGGATGGATAAGGTGTTAGGAGAAGTGGTGATAAAATGCATGGAGGGATATTAGGATTTGGAAGTAGCGGAGGTAGATTGGATGGTGGAAGGTGTATGGTCACATGCTTTTGATAATTGTAGGACGATGGAGGTGGAATGGTGACATATGTTTTGGGGATATGATAGGGTTTGTGATGGAAAGTCATGGACTTTGGAGGAGTGGAGGAAGTACCAACATCTTGAGATTGTTCACCCTGGGTTATGTATCCAAGGCCATATGAAGGAGGAGGAACATTGACATAGACAGGCTCCAAAATACCTTATCTGTGAAGGCCTAAGCCTTTACCTTAATAGTTCATATGTTGGAGTATGTGGTGGACAACGGGATTATGTGTAGGTGGAATACTAGACACAAGTTCTTTATTGCATGTAGAAGGTGAAATAGATGATAATGGTTGCTGGTGTTCTAAGGAGGAACACTCATGAATGAAAGTGGTAAGACCAAGGATACATTGTGGGGGATTTCCAGCATGGTTGATAATGGATGGCAGAGGAGTATTTTTGGTTTGATCTTCTAAGCTTTACTGGGAGGCAAGTGTCTCATCAAAGGAAGAGGAATTTGTTGAATCTTGGATAGGACTAGATGGGGTTATAAGCTTAGGAACATGGAATGCATAAAGTGGGCTAAGAGGATCATCATGGTTTGCTTGATCATAGATAGGCTCTTGATCATAGATGGGATCTTGATCATAGATAGGCTTTAGCATGATTTAATCAACCATAATATCTTGATCATGGAAAGGATATAGGCCATGGAGAGGTTGGAATTTGATCTCTTGTTCATGTATAGGATCAAGTTGCTCATGGATAACTTCTTCATCAAAGGTAGTATCTTGATCATAAAAGAGATATAGGTTATGAATGGTTTGAAATTGGATTTCTTGCTCATGTAAAGGTATAGTATCATTGAAAAGATAAAGTTTATGCATGGATAGGATGGGAGTGCTTTGATCTTGATTTAGACAAGGGGTTGATGTTTCCACATGTTCTAAAGTGTGTTCTTGACATAACTCCTGATGTGCTTGAATTGAAGTTGAGATAGAAGACTTTTGGATAGGCTCTTGGTCAACAACATGAAGGTGCGATGGACCTTGACTTTGGTGTATGGTAGGAGGTTCTTCAATATGCTCAAGGGGTTGCAGGTGAAATGACAAGGTTAGAGTAATGGACATGCTTGAAGGTTCTTTGATAAGGTCAAGGACCAAAATTTGGGGATATGATTGACCTTCTACTAGTAGCCCTTGGATCAAATCCTTTGTAGGTGTTTGGGTAGATGAATGAGGTAATGGATGAGTGGATTTGGAGTTCTCCCTAGCTTTTCTTTTGCTATGTAAATATGGAAAACATCTTTCCTAAAAATCATCTGAAGTTTTTTTAGTTTTCCATTTAGAACTCGGGGAACTCAATGGCCGTGTTGGTGTAGGATTGGTATGCTCTGGGATATGTGTCTTAGAAGATGGTGAAGGAGGACTGGTAGATAGAGTGGTATACAATTTCTAACTTGATGTGGTGCTTGCCTTATCATGAGCATCATTAAAATAGGAAATAGATGTATGAGTTTGGGGCAAGGTGTAGCTAGTACTAACACGTTCAGCTTGTAAGATTGACATTTCTTGTTGTGTGACTTGGAGTTCTTGAGCAATTGCTATATGATCTTGGGGCGAGACATTGACGTCTAATTGCTCTCGTAGGTATTGGAGTTCTTGAGCAATTACTTGTAATTGGTTTGTCATTTCAACAGAAACTAACACAAGCCTGAAATGGGTACCTAGAAAACCTAAATTTTTTCTCTAAAAAGATGTGTAAGTACTCATTGTCATGAATGCTCTAGAATATATGCATAGCAGCAGAGGATACAAGCACAGAAAGTTGACACAAATGCACAGTAATGATAAAAAGTAGATGCGCAATAATAGGTGATATAAGCACAGTAAGTCGGTATAAATGCACAGTCAGTCAGAACAAATGCACAATAGAAAGTGATAAAGGTGCAACTCTAGTATTTTTATTTCAGTGTTTTGGTAAATTTTTGGCAATTTTTCTAATGTTTTTGGTTTCTTTTGGTTGTAAGAAGGTCTTTTTGATCTGATTTTCTGAAATTATGGCAAGAAGACACAGCAAACACAAAGAATGTTTTTTTTTATGGTTTTTTATTTTTTTTTATGATTTTTTGACTCTTTTTGGACTAAAAAGAAAGAACAAGTATGAATCCTAGGCTTCAAATGGTTTACAAGGGTTTTTGGCTACTAGAACAAAGGTGAGTAATAAAGGCAACCGTTTGAGTGGTTATACATATGGCAACACTACTCTCTATTATGGAGTCTCCCAGCCTACAAGGGTTGCACCTTGGAGGGTTTTGGGGGAGGTTGGCTATCAGTATAACACAACTTCACTCGTTATTTAAAGCTTTCACTCCAAACACAATTTATTTATAGTGGCTTGGAAGGGCTTAGTGTCTAGCCTATTACCACTTAGGGTCATTCCTACTTGGCTAAACGATATCCAAGAGTAGGCCCCTCTAAAGGAAAAACACATGCAAAAATGATATGTTGAGCATTTTGGTGACCCAAGATAGGGGAGAACATAGGCCTAGTATCATTCCCAAAACATAAAATACAGTGGTTCTTTTCCCCTAGTTAAAATAAGAAAAACTAGATGAGCTATCTACTTGGGCAAGCACAGAATTTTGTTGACTTTGAAGTCATAACAAAATAGCAATGGTTCAGTTTTACCAAGATAGTAATGATGTGTTCAATTTTATCCTAGATAGCATGAATTGTTAACTTTGAAGTGATAATTGCGATAGCAATGGTTCAGTTTTACCCAAATAGCAATGATGAGTTCAATTTTATCCAAGTAGCATGAATTTTTTAACTTTGAAGTGATGGTCAAGATAGCAATAGTTTAGTTTTACCCAGATAGCAATGATGAGTTCAATTTTATCCAAATGGCAATGAGTTGTTAACTTTGAAAAGATAGCAATATAGCAATGATTCAATGATATGCAAGATAGCAATGATTCAATTGCCAACCCTCCTAGTTAAGACTATGTGAGATTTGCATGAGCATCCATTTTACTTTCCCATTAGAAATTGAAGTGTTTGGCATTCTTGTCCATTGTCCCTTAGAAAATTAAAGTATTTTTTGCATTCATGTCCATTGTCCCTTAAGAAAGCAATATGTTCATAAGACTTAGATTGCAAAAAGATGTTTTATCCCTTAAGAAAGCAATATGTTCCTAAGACTTAGTGTGATAAGTTTTTAATTCTTCAATGCTCATTCTACATGAACATGTTAGGAAAACCCATTTGCTCTGTTTGAGTAATAAGAGGCTGCAAAAAGTTGATTAGTTCCACCAAAAACTCAATAGTTAGCATAAAATCAATTGAACCAAAAGTGCTTAACTTGTTAAGTGAAAAATGAGCAATCTAAAAAAAATTAGTAATAATGATTAGGTACACTAGATTGGATATTATTATCAGATTCTATATGAAATTCTATGTAATTTCAAAAAAAAATTGTCAAAATTGAATAAATTTTACACAAGTTAGGACCGTTTGAAGTTTGCAAAGAAGGTTGATTTTGACTGAGTGTACCTGATAAATCTAATAAAATTACCTAAAAAAATTCACCATAGAAAAGTTGGAAGAATCAGTTTTCCAATGCCGCTGGTTTCATGAAAATCTGACTCCTAATGCAAAAGATATGTCAGATTTCGTGAAATTACTAAAAATAGGCCAAAAAAAAGCAAGCATGGGCTAAAAATAGGGATACAAATTAAGATCTATTTTTCTTAAAATTTGTACACTTCCTAACACAAATAAGAGATTCCTAGATAGGATTTTGATGTTTTCGACAAAACCCAGAAATCGTTTGAGCTAAGGTTACACAAATATACCTAATTTCTTGAAATTGTTAAAAATAGGCCAAAAAAAAAAACATAAGCTAAAAATAGGGACATGGATTTGTGATCTATTTTTCTTAAAATCTATGCACTTCATACAAAAAATAAGAGATACCTAGATAGGATTTCAATGTTTGCAACAAAACCCAGAAACCTTTTGAGCTGAAATTACACCATTTGAATGCTCAACGCGTATTCTCTCGATCCTCTGTGTACAAAACCTAAACTCACAAAAACTTAGTTTTGAGGTTAGAATGGGGCAAGGCCCCACGATGGGCACCAAAAATGTTAAGGTGAAATTGGATCAACAATGAATATGCAATAATAATCAATATCAAATACCCAAAACTTCAATGAAATAGTGAACTAAGGAAATCCTATAACAATGAACAAATAACAAAACAAACCTCTTTAGATCATAGCTTCCATTGATTGCCTATCACAATCGATCTTGCATGTATGAAATAGGGCCCTCAGAGAGTGCACTTCCTTGCTACGCTTTAAGAATGTCAATTGGGAATAGCTATGATAATATCGTAATGAAGAGGAGCTTCACAATGATGATAGTAGTGTGTAGTGCATAGTAGCGAATGTGATCACAAGCAATGAAGGAATTGGTACCAAAAACGCATTGTAATTCCTGCAAAGTAACGATACTTAAAGCTTGGATGATTGAAATGGAAGAATGAGGTTCAATTTATAGACTTGGAAGAATGAAGATCAACGATATAGAAAGAATGAGAAGATCAACGATTGAGAATAGTTGAGGAATGTGCAATGAATAAGAAGAAGACATATGTCTTGCTTTCCTTTGCACGAGAGGATTTGCTAAGAATAGAATAATGAATTAAAGCAATTAAAAGAATATAATAATTAGTAAAGTGATTTAAAACAAGAAGAAGAGATTTGCATGAGAATAAGAAGATATTTTACTTTATTAAATATTATGAATATTTAATTATATGCGCAAAAAGCTTGAATTATACTTAGAGATAACTCAATTTAAAAGAAAAGGCAACTTAAATAAATAATTGATTTATTTAAATTTAGGGAAGATATTATTGGAAGAAGTAATTAAATAATTAGAATTATTTAATTTAGAAGATAAGAAAGCAAATTAAATAAATAAATTTATTTAATTGTTGTGCATGATTTTGGAAGAATAAATAAAATATTTGGTTGTATTTTATTCTTGGAGATTGAAAGGATTTAAATAAATTTGATTTGATTTGTTCAAATTTGCAAGAATGATTTGATTTAATTAAATAATTAAGAATTATTTAATTGTTTGGAAGAATTGAATTAAATAAAAGATTTTATTTAATTTTGACTTCAAAAGAGGTAATTAAATATTTTGATATTTAATTAACTTAGAAGAATGTGAATCGTGTCATTTTTAGACCTATACACCAACTAAAAGGAAGCTAGGTGTGTAGAAAATGCTTCCTACACTAATCTAAAGAGTAGAGGGCTATACAAATTTAAATTTATCCTAACTATTACAGTGATGTGAAACCATTAACATGAGATATTGCAGCAAAACACAAGAACCAAAAAGTAGATAGAAGAAGAGAGACAAACATTTACGGTGGGAAAAACCCTTATCAGGTGAAAACCCCCACACTCGGAAACCTGCACAATGTATTAACAAATCTGAAAGTTATTTACAATACACTTGCAATGCAAGATTCAATGGTCTTCGACACTCATGTTTGGAGTCAATATGGAAGCATAACAGTACCTATAAACCTGTGATACAAACTCCATCTCCAAGCACCTGTTAAATAGAATATACAAGCCAATATTGGACCGTTCTTGGGATGGGTGTCCAACATGGCTTCATGGACCAAAACACATGCCTAAGGACACTTGGTCAACATTGTAGAATGTGCCTAACACTTGTCCACAACTCCCATTCCAAAAAGGTCACCTATTTCCAAAATGGGCTATGACAGATGCTCTTACGACACTTATGACCATCATAGAATCTGTCATAGTGGTTACAACTTATGGTTGTAAGAGAATCTATCATACACATGCTATAAATAGCATATTCTCTTACAACATGTTATATTTCACCTTGGGGTACCCAAATATGTCTTATTCAAAGATGCTTCATGACACATGTCATCACCTATCTTACAGACTTCTATTTTTGACTCTTACATGAGGAATCCGTCATAACCGTTTCAGTCAAACATTCCCTTACACAACATGGAAGATGCCAACACATGGCAAAATGCTCCTACCACAAAGTGGGATGCCTATCTCCTCATGTGAGGACAAAATTACAAGTTGTCATATTCTATGTAAGATCAACACATCACCGTCCCACATCCCACAATATGACAATATGGAATTTACAAATATTTACAACATAGGCAATTAAATAATAAATGCAAACATTACAAATGTAAGGAATTACCAAGGTTGAGACACCTTAATTCCCAACAGTCACAAGAGTGGCTCTTGATTCATAAGTGTGTAGGTTCTTTTGGTTGGTTGATGAGGGGATAGCGAGAGAGAAATTGGATTGTTAGAGAATTAATGAATCATCAAAGATGCATTCATTTCGAAGCTCATATGCAAGTGCATGGACTATTTGGACATGAGAATTAGCTTATTTTTGTCAAAGTTGTATTAAATGTGATTGGAATAATTGTGAGTCAAGTGAGTGGGTAGATGCATGGATTCCACAATATTTAACCTCTTTATCTCATGGTCAATCATCTTTAGTCAATGACATGGAGAGCTCATTTGACTGTGAACATCTTTCCGACCTTGTATAACTAGGTCATGTTTATGCACTTGTTGCACCACATGGAGATGAAGAGAGATCAGACTATTGGTTGGCACGATGTGTACAACAAAAACAAAATCTAACACGATCTATTATAGATGATGATGGTTTCACATATCCTATAGGATCAATTGTTATTGTTGGGACTTGGTTGTGAACATATATGATTAGAAAGAATGGCATCCCTACCTTTGAAGACTTTGAGAAGCATAAAACCATATTGATGTATTCACACCTTGTTGTAAAAACAAATATTAAGTTACTAAAGCATCATGCAAACCCCAAAACAAAACAACTATCGACAATTAGTAATGCTGATCATGAAGCAATATTGGATACTCTAAACATAAGAGATGACCCCTCAGATATGCTTGAGTAGCATTTCTAGATGGATAGGTGTGACAATTTTTATCTTAATTTGTCTTTACACCCACCAATTGCATTTGCTTGAAAATTTATAAAGCCTTATCAACAAATCCATTTTGTGCATATCTTGCAATCATTTCATTCCATCAAACAACAACTATGTTCATATGGACTAGTATAACAATCCTATTCACCACCATGACCATGTTCATATGGACTAGTATAATAGTCCTATAACAGTCCTATAGCTGATTTTCTTAAAATTTTCTAAAGCAACAAATCTATTTTGTGCATATCTTGCAATGATTGCATTCCATTAGACAACATGTCTTTGAGTTGTTTTGTCAAATAGTTCACATGGCTTGTCAAATTGTTTTATGTTATAAATTTAGGTTGTGGTTTTAGTAGGGTATCAAATTAGTCATTTTGATCAGCAGGCTATCGACAAAGTCCCTTAAGATCCCTAAGACCAAAAAACTGCCAAACTTTGATGGAGCAGTTCTTAGAATTTGTGGCAGCTGGGAACATTCTATTTGGACCTATAGGTGCACATGGGGTCCATCCACAATAACCTCTCAAGTTTTGGTCAACTCCAGTCTGTTTGACCATGCTGAAATCAAATGTGTTCTTGCAAAATTATTCAGTTTCATGCAATGGAAAGGTACTAGGAGTGGCATTTTACATTCCATAGCTTGTGGGGTTGAACAACTACACCAATGCATGAACATGGGTAGTTAAATGTCTAGGGAGGTCTCATTTCATTTGCCAAGGGTACCAATCATTCTGGGCAGCATGCTACCGGCAAAGTCCCTTAAGATCCCTAAGGCCAAAAAATTACCAAACTTGGACGGAGTAGTTATAAGAATTCGTGGCAATTGGAAACATTATGTTTGGACCTATAGGTGTACATGGGGTTGGTCCACAATAACCTCTCTTATTTTTGGTCAACTCCAGTCCATTTGACCATGTCAAAATCAAATGTATTCTTGCAAAATGCTTTAGTTTCATGCAGTGGAAAGGTGTTAGGAGTAACATTTTGCATTTCATAGCTCATGGGGACAAACAGACTATGCCAATGCATTGGGGTGGGTGGGTAAATTCCAGGGGAGGTCTCATTTCATGTGCCAAGGGTCCCAATCATTTGAGGCACCAGGCAATCGACAAAGTCACTTAAGATCATAAAAGCAAAAACTGCCTAACTTTGACGAAATAGTTCTCAGTATTCGTGGTAGCTAAGAATGTTTTGTTCCAACCTATAGGTGTATGTGGGGTCCATCCACAATAACCTCTCTTAGTTCTGGTCAACTCCAGTCCGTTTGACCATGCTGAAATCAAATGTAGTCTTGCAAAATGCTTTAGTTTCATGCAATGGAAAAGTGCTAGGAGTGACATTTTGTGTTCCACAGCTCATGGGGCTAAAAATACTACACCAATGCATAAGTGTGGGTGGATAAATTCCAAGGGAGGTCTTCTTTCATGTGCCAAGGGTCCCAATTGTTTCAAGCAGCAAGCTACCAGCAAAGTCCCTTAAGATCCATAAGACCAAAAAACTACCAAACTTTGACGAAGCAGTTCTCAAAATTCATGGTAATTGGGAATGTTTCGTTTGGACCTATAGGTGCACATGGGGTTGGACCTCAATAACCTCTCTTAGTTTTGGTCATCTCCAGTCTGTTTGATTGTGCGGAAATCAAATGTATTCTTGCAAAATGCTTTAGTTTCATGCAATGGAAAAGTGCTAGGAATGAGATTTTTTGTTCCACGGCTCATGGGGCTGAATAGACTATGTCAACACATTGGGGTGGGTAGGTAAATGAAAAGGGAAGTCACATTTTGTGTACCAAGGGTCCTAGTCATTCCAGGCAGCAACCTATTGGCAAAGTCCCTTAAGATCCCTAAGACCAAAAAACTGCCAAACTTTGATAGAGCATTTCTCAGAAACCATGGTAGCAACATTTTGTTTGGACCTACAGGTGCATGTGGGGTTCATCCACAATAACCTCTCTTAGTTTTGGTCAACTCCAAACCATTTAACTATGCTCAAATCAAATGTATTCTTGCAAAATGCTTCAGTTTCATGGAGCACAACCTTGCCAGGTGTAATATTTTTGTTCTTCTCATCATGGGGCTAAATCAACTACACCAACACGTCGGGGTGGACAAGTAAATGCTAGGCAAGGTCTTGTTTTATGTGCCAAGTGTCCTAGTCATTCTGAGTTGTAAGCTACTGACAAATTCAAAAGTTCCTAGGATTGAAATTTTGCATTCCACAAGTCGTGTTATTGAATTGACTACGCCAACACGTCCAATTAGGTGGGTAAATGCTAGGGAAGGTCTTGTTTTGTATGTCAAGTGTCTCAGTTGCTTCGGTCTACAAGCTATTGGTAAAGTCAAAAGGTACTAGGAGTGACATTTTGCATTTCAAAGCTCATGGGGCCAAATAGACTATGCCAATGCATCGAGGTGGGTGGGTAAATGCTAAGGAAGGTCTTATTTCATGTGCCAAGGGTCTGGTGCAGGGCACCATAGGACTTAATCTAAAAAGTGGCTAAGTGTTAGGTTTTGTTTGGTTTTGAGTTGTTATGGTGTAATAAGGTCTTTTAAAGACCATTTGTTAAGTTTTTGAGTCATTTGGTATAGCTTGTTAAAACTTGTTCATTTTGTGAAAGTTGCAAAAAATGTTGCACAAGCAATTTTTGCATTTTGGGTTGTTAAAGGAAGTTGAATGGTCATATTTTCAAAAGACATTTGAAAATGGTTAGTTTTAGTTTGTTATGGCTTAAATAGCCTTGTGTAGGTGAAGAGAAGGTCCTGGTGTGTATTTGGAAGATTGAACATCAATGAAAATTTTGTTTTCCTATGTTTTACATTGAATTTTGCTGCTATAGAGCTTAGTATAGCCCTGTATGGCCTATAAATAGTTTGAACTTCATTGGAGTGGATGTGGAATTCAATTTAATTTCTGACTAACATAGTTTCATTGAATTTCATTCAAATTTGAGCATTTTAGAGGCAAATTACTCTAGATTGTTCTGGAACCCTAGGTTTTAGTGCTTTGAGTGAAGAAAATGAGTTTTTGAGCCATTCCACTAGTGAAAGGGTTTGAGAACTAGAGGCATGGGACTAGTTAGGTTGTATTTTGTGTTTTTGGTGTTTGCAGGAGTAGGGGATGAAGATTGAGACCAATTGGTTGATGCCCTAGTCAGAAAACCTCTTGTTTTGGGCATAGAAAATGCATAGGAGTTAGGGTTTGTAAGAAAACTCTTGAGAAATGGTTTGGAGTGATTGGGAGTGTTGAAGCAGGCCATATTCAACATGTTTAAGGTTTTTTTTTTAGGAGTGGGGGTTGGGATATTGTAAAACCAATAGGTGCCAAGTTGACCAAGCCTGATTAGGCCTCTTTAAAAGCGTAGTAGCAGAAATTTGAAGGTTGTGTCCCAAAGTAAACCCACCTACAATTGAGGCATGTTGTAAAAGAGGATAAAAGTAATCTAAAACTGTAATTAGTTTCTAGGTATGAGGTCTGGTTAGGAATTTATGTGGGAAAAACCTTGTTTGTTATCCTACTAAGGGAATTTGGGAATTATGAGAGAAACCCATGATATTAGGATTCTAAGTTGGAAAAGTCTGAGTTGTTCAGTTAGTTTGTGATCATCCACCATACTCTATATCAAATTGGTATCAGAGTGTAGGTCTGATCTGAAGAAGAGAAAAATTAAGTTGAAAGAACAAAAATGCCTCCAAAAGGGAATGCCATTGCTAGAGAATTGATTGAGTTGAAGGAGAAACAAGATAGAGATGAGAAAGAGATGAAAGAGTTGAGGGAGAGGCTTGCTCCCCTGCAAACAAGTCAGAAGAGAGGTATGGTCATAGGTGAGGTGAGTGACCATGAAGAGGAAGGGGAAAAGGAAAGTTCCCAAGGGTCCGAGGAAGAGATGGATCCTGATGACTTGAGGATGGTAAAACTCCTGAAAACAATCAAGGGAGATAAGCACAAGATCAAAATGGATTTACCTATGTACAGAGGAAATATGGATAGTGAAGAGCTCCTAGATTGGATAGGAGCATTGGATAACTATTTTGACTATGAAGATGTGCCAGAAGATAAAAATGTGAAGTTGGCCCAAAAAAAATTGAAGGACCACGCTTTTCTTTGGTGGGATTATGTACAAAGTGAATGGAGAAAGAAAGGAATGTATAGAATCACATCTTGGGATAGGATGGTGGCTAAACTCAAAGGTAAGTTCCTACCTGCTGATTACACTATTCAATTGTTTAAGAGGCTTCAAAATCTCAAGCAAAAGGAGATGGATATGCAAACTTATATAGAGGAGTTCTATAAGTTGAACATAAGAGCAGGTGATAAGGAAGAGGATGAAGAAACAATGGCAAGATACATGAATGGGTTAAGATTTAACCTCCAAGATGAGTTAAGTTTGACAAACCCAAGGACTGTTGAGGAATGCTTTCAATTGGCAATTAAGGCTGAAGACAAACTAAAGAGAAGGCAAGATAAGAAAAATAGGGGTAGAGGCAGAAATTCAAGAGGAAGAGGGTCATTTTCTGAGATAAGGCAGTCATATGAGAGCAGAGATGATACATGCAAAGTCCAAGACCAAGTTACAGATTCAAGAGGTTGATTTAGAGGTAGATTTGGGGTCAAGGAAGAGGATCTAGTGGGTTCATAGGAAGGTGTTATCAAAGCAACAAGCTTGGACATCAAGTATGGTAGTGCAATGAAGATTAGGATTTTACTTCACATGGAGGAGAAAGAAGAACTCAATTGGTACAAGAAGAGGACAATGCGAGTGTAAACTCTCCATCACAACATGTTACTCCAGAAGTTAGAGAATCACTTATGGTAAGGCAAACCCTCATCAAGGCATCAGAGGAAAAAGAGCCACCACAAAGGACACACTTCAAGACAACTTGTATGTGCTTGGGTAAGGTATGTAAAGTTGTAATTGATTCAGGAAGCACAAATAATATGGTTTCCATTAAGATGGTTGAAAAACTCAAGTTGCCTAGGATACCACATGCTACTTCTTACAAAGTCTCTTGGTTGAAAGAGGGTCAATATGTTTTGTTAAATGAACAAAGTTGGGTGGAGTTCAATATAGGAGGGTATAAGGATAAAATTCCATGTGATATACTACCCATGGATGTATGCCATTTTCTGTTAGGGAGACCTTGGCAATTTGATAGGTATGCTATGTATGATGGGAGATGAAATGCCTATGAGATAGAAGAGGATGGAGTCTTCTATACCTTGACACCCTTGAAAGAAGAGGATAAAAGATAAACTAAAGGAGCTAATGTGATGATGGTCAGTAGGAAAGAGTTTATAAAGGTAGAAGAAGAGAAGGACATGAACCTTGCAGCCACTACTAAACTTGGAGATGTTATGACGGCAAGCTTGAAGAATGACTTGATTTTGGAGGGAAATGATATTTAGTGTCAAAATCTGCTACATTGAAGGTCAAGGATGAATTGATTTTGGAAATTCAAGATTAGCTTAAGAAGTATGTTGCTATGAGGATAGGAGAAGTGTTCCATTCATTGCTTGCACAAGGGGATGTTAGTCATTCTACTTCTTTCAGCATAGAGGTTGATATACTTGATCAAGTAGAAGTTATAGGGGTGCCACAATAGATGGAAGAGATGGCAAATAAAGGTGAAGAGCTTAAGGAGAAATTACAAAGGAATGTGGACAAGATTGAGTGAACACCTAAAGTGAAGAATACAGAGGTTCATTATAAGGAAGAAGGAGACACAGTAGTAGGTAAAGATGCAGATTTAACATCATTCTTAGGTGAAGCACAGATCCAAGCTCACTTATCAAGTGAAGAGCAACATTCTCAAGTGAAGAACAAGTCAAAGCCAAAAGACAATGCCTATTTCTAGTTTTTGGTCTATTGGAAGGGTTTACCAGATGGGGAAAGCACTTAGAGGCTAGAGAAGGACAAGATCAATCATGAGTCTACTGATGCAAAACTGTCGTCAAGGGGACTTGAGTCAATTTTGCCCAGGGAGTAAGGTGCAGGGCACCATAGGACTTAATATGAAAAGTTGCTAAGTGTTAGGCTTTGTTTGGTTTTGAGTTGTTATGGTGTAATAAGGTCTTTTAAAGACCATTTGTTAAGTTTTTGAGTCATTTGGGTATATGTTGTGTTGGGTGAATATTTTGTCTTCAACTAAATGAAGGCAAAATGGTTATATCAACCACAGTGTAATGAGATAAATCTCTCCTCTCAGTAAGGGGAGGTTCCCTATTAACTATTACAAACTTATTTGCAATACAAACTAATTTTGGGGTGAAAGCATGTCATCCATTTCTCTTTTTCCAAAAATGATGTTTACAATATAAAAGAGCACTTTCACAATACAAATTGAAATGACCAAGAAACTCACGAGAGCACAAAGTCTATCATTGCTCCTTTTACTAATTTACAATTTAGAACCAAGTAGAATAAGGTGCAACTCAAAGTCTTCACCGAATACTATGACAAAATATATGATCACAAAAGATAATAGTAGTTCAAAGCCTTTCCAATATCTTTTACTTAAAAACATAAAATCACAAGCTAAAGATAATTGTTGTAGCACAAAGTCTCCACAATTAGCTTTAGAACATCTCCCAGATTATTCACACTCACACTACAATTTGATCAAGCAGATAAGATAGTATAAGGAAAAGGACATAAGAACAATTTCTAATACACCACAAGTTATTCCAATGCAAAGATTGAAAGATCGCTTGCTTTTCTATTCACTTGATAAAATATGATTTACAATTTTGAACACAAAGTCTCAAAATGCTCTTCAATTTGGCAGAGTTTCGCTTCAATAACTAAAAGATGATAATTACAATGGGGGTCCTCCTTATTTATAAGAGAAACCAAGAGCAAAAATAGGAAAATCCTAACTACTTTGACTTATTCAAACAAAAGAGTCCTATTTGACTTATGACTTCTTTTCTTTCATATGTAACTACATTTTGGAAAATTACACAAGTATGTCCATAACAAAATTCAAATTACATATACAAAAATAAAATAAACTAAGGTATCAAAAAGGAACTTCAGCTTCCTCCATCATTCTTCTTTAGAAAGTCCTGATACATAGCTTGTATAGCTGCCATTTCACATGCATCTGGCTTTGCTATATTTTCTGAGATAGTGCGGGCTCGAAGAACCGCATCTTTTACTGCCTTTATTGCCTTCTCATGCTTGTCAAGGTTGACCTTCAAGTTCTCAAAAGTTGAATGTTGATCATAGAGGATGTCCATAGAAAGCACTGAGGGAACTTCATCTTGGAATTTCTATTGAACCATCTTTTCAAAGGAGCTTATCATTTCATCTACTGAAATGAACTTATGATCTTCACCTGTGAGGGTGCATGGGAGTTCTTCCAACCTGTGTAGAAGCGTGACATCACTGTCTTCACTATTTTCATGATCTTGGCATAAGTCATCAAGTAAGCCTTTTACTATATGGATATGATGAACAAGAGACTCCTTAGTCTTAAGATATGATTCCTGATTTGAGATGACCCCAATGGTAATCAGATTCTTTATCTTATTCTTTTTCATCTCTATCTACTCCTCCAAGCTCTCTTCCTGATCCTGCAGTTCTTGGGAAAATAAGTCAACCATGTTATCAAGCTCAGCTTTGGCTTTATCCATCTTTTATTTTCTTTCTACGGTGGTCTTCAGTAGAATTCACCCTTGGGCTAACAAATGTTCCACAATATCCCCTACCACTCTTCTTCTAGCCTAAACTTTTTCAACCTTCTGAATTAGAGGATCTTCTACAGTCACTACCATGGGTTCCACAATTTCAGATGACTTTACTATTTTTTGAAGAATAGCGGCAAGTTGTTCTGCTTTAGCTTTATACTGTTCTTTCTCCTTCTTGACTTCATCATATTTTTTGAGCAAGGTACTGGCAGTAGTTTGAAAATCTACCTTTATGCCTACATGAGTTAGCTTACCTAACTCAACCCTTTAGATGACATAATCATTCATATCAAAATTGTTGATAGTACCATCCTTTGGTGGCTTGACAATCTCTACATATCTGATCCCCTTTTCATTGATAAGCCTAGAAAAGTCTTAGGCTTTTTCTTCAAAGTTTTTGACTTTAAAGGCAACAACTTCTCTATATCAATTTCATCTGGTGAAATTGCTTGCTTTTCTATTTTTGGGTATATGCAGACAACCAAGGAGGAAGTATAGAAGCACCCACATTAGGAGAAGAATCAATCACTTTCTTTGCCAGGGCCATGTTTGTTCCTGTTATTGTAACAATAGGACTAGTAGGAGTAAAAATAGTAGTAGTATCAACAATCTTTTTAGAACTATCTAGAAAATGTTCTAATAGTTTATTCACCAATATCAAAAGATGGAGAAGACAAACTAGAAATGGACCTAGATGAGTCAAACATTGTTCCAAAATTTGTTTTTAAAGAAGGGGGAGTATTATCTGAGGAAACAACCAAAATAGGAGAAATAGGAGTATTTGAAACTATAGGAAAAACACTAGAAACAGAAACATGAAGCTGAGATTTAGATACTTGGGATTCTAATGGAAGGTTCTTCTATGGGGAAAGTTGTGAATCACCAAGTTGTTCCTATTCTACATTCTCATCTCTACCTTGTTCTGTTTCATCTTCCTCGGTATACTTTTTAGATATTTCTTCTTGTTGGATATCCTTAGCTTTCTCAATATTTTGTTGTTCAATTTCAACACTCTCAACCTCCATCTATTCAACATCAGTGTCTTCAATACTAGATTCGATAACATTAGGGGTCCTTGTAACCTCCTTCTTCTTCCCTCCCTTAGATACAAACTTAATTTTTGGGTTATGTGTTTTAGAGGAAGAAGGGGTGTCACTCTTATTCTTAGTCTTGTTTTCCACTTTCTTACCTATTTTCTCCGGAGTTTCAGTCTCTAACCCTGTAAGAAATTCTTTCAAGCTGATCCCTTTGCTTTCCAACCATATGTTTGTGTTAGCCAAGATCAGCTGAAATCTTTTCCTAATAGAAATCTCCTCTTTGACTGACCATTTTACTTCTGGAAGAGGTAAGACTTCAACATTCCCAATATTATATTTGGGATCTAGAACATCCCCATCATCTTCAATTCCATCTGGACTATCTATAAGGCCCAACTTTTCTATCTGACTCAAATGAAGTATGCAATAGTCTAACTTCCTAATCTCATTTTGTGTTCTGAGGTCAGCCCAAATATCTTCCACCATTGGCATATGGAAAGTTGACTTTTTTTTAATTTTATCTTGTACCCTCCTAGAATCAAAATGGTCCCTTTTCTTGAAAGTTTTCATGGTAGCCAACTACAATACAAAATCAACTGTTTTGGCCTTGGTAGCTGACTGAACTGAGTACCTTCCAATTTCTACAGGAAACTTAATTCTTGACTTTTTCAGCTCCATTTGTTTATTATGTACCACAATCAGCTACCTACATAATTCCATGAGAACAATCCAGTCACTGGGATATCATGGAAGTATATAAGGGTAGCCAGGATAATACCCTACTCTAAGATATGTGAAAGTGGGAAATTGTAAGAACAAGTAGCTAAAAGAATTTACAACTTCCCAAGCTTCATCTAAAACCCTCTTCTGAACAAGCTCATTGTCTCATAAGCACACAAACACTAAAAAGAAAGCATCATTAACCCTACAGAAATGATGGATTGATCCTTTTAGAGTGATTTGAGGATAATATTCAAACATGGGAACCAACCTCCTATCACCAACCTGAGTAAGACTAGGAAAACTTCTCATGCTTGTGACAGCATATACAAGATATGAGGTCATATAAAATTTGAATGTTGTGTTGACTCTCACCAACTGCTCATGCAAAGCATTACTAATCTATTCTGCCCAAAAGATTTTCTGTGTGCCCCGAAGAATCACCTTGATGTATGTATACATCCATTCCTGAAACTTGGAGGAAGAACGGAGTCCTCTAATATGACTCAAAAGTGTGATCAAGTCACAAACCTCCTCTGCAAAGTCACTCCTAGGGAGATCCTTTAGCCATTTGGTCAGATTGATCCAAGGAATCTTCAACCATTTACTATTTACGTATCTTCTTGCAGCTTCCACATTTGTATCATAGTCTCTTTGCCCTTGAGCAAAACCAATTTATCCAATATTTTCAATAGGAGGACACATGAAGATTTTATCAAGAAACTCTGCATCCAACCTCATAATCACATTCCCTTAGGAATCTATCACAACCCTAGTATCCATATTGTAATGGCTAGCTACCTGAAGAATAAACTCAGGGTTATGGACAGAAACTGGAAAAGAGGCAACCAAGTGAATGTTGTTGTCAATGATCTTCTGCATGTGTCTGGAAGGATTTGTTTGTCTAGTTCTATCCACATACTCTATCATATCCACATGACCTATCTCTGTATCTTTGATTTCATCAACATTCGACTGTACTAAAGTGACAAGGAAGACCCCTTGGTATTTGTACTTCATGATTTTGGCTTTGGATGGAGATGGCTCCAACATCAGCTCTGGAGAGAATTCTGGAAAAGATATCTACCATAGATGTTTGTTAAAAACTGCAAAAAGCCATGATCTCGCAGTTAGGAGAAAAATGGGTAAATTGGGATTACTACGATTCGATGATCATGAATAGGGAAGCATGCGTTGAAGGGCTTGAGTGCATGCAAAACGAGGTAAAAGATGAAAGCGGGTTAACAAGCCTTGAAAGGTGAATTTTCCCATTGTTAGGAAAAATTGCATGGGCGGTCAAAATGACCACTCCTACACAAGAGATTTTTCACTTATTATGCAAAGTCAGTCATTTTGACCGCTATTGCATGTGGGGAAAAGTTTGATTATGATGCATGTGGAAGGTCGGCAAAAAGGGCCGCCATTGCATGTGTTTGGGAAGATTTTTATGTTTGATGTAGGGGCAGTCAATTTGACTGCCCTTACATGAGGGTTAAAGGAAGTATGCTTTGGTGTATGCACAAGCAGCAAATATGCCCGCTAGTGCATATTAGGGGAAAAGCTTTAAGTGTAGAGTCGGTCGAAAAGACTGCTATTACATATGTTTATTGAAAACCGTTAGTATGAGAAAACAAAGATTTATACCACTTGTGTATATTATGGAAAAACTCAAGGTTTATATGTAGGAGTGGTGATTTTAACTACCCTTACATAAAGGGAAGAGAAAAAAAAATCAAACAAATGTATCATTGGCCCTTTTCACCAACCAATACGCATTAGAAAATGGGGAAAGAATGTGAGGGCGGCAAAAACTGCCACCCTTACATCTATAAGGGTAGAAACCAGTATTGGCGGTGGAAAAGACCATCAATACATTAGGTTTACACTGGAAAAACCTAAGTTTCACAGACATCATGAAAAATCCATTGCTTGTGCTAAGACTAGGGCATGACGAGATACACCAATAATGAACAAAGAATGGTGAAAAAAAAAACACATGAAAGGCGACTAGGGTTTTTAGGATAATCATAAACATGCAAAATGATGACTCAATCTAAACATAAACATTTACATAAATTTCAAACAAACATTTCTATTACAAACAAACCCTAATAGAAGGAAGAAAAACAAAAATGAAAACAGGAAAACGTTACCCTACCTGGAAATAACAACAAAAACCCTAGGCGCAAAATCTTCACAATCCACGAGTTCTACAGTTCAATCGACTTCACGTAGGCTTAGATAACTTATTCGAGAAGTTTGGGAATAAAAACTAAAAAGAACAATGACTAAAATGCTTTAAAAGTTTTAAGACAATGTATTAATGGTGACACGATCACCATTAATGACACTTGAGTTCAAGATTCATGAGATCATGTTTTGTTAGTTAGAAAGACCACTTTTGAACATGAGGGACAATATGCATGAGCAGCGGATAAGACCGCTCCTACACATGTGAATTTTGACAAGGGGCATGCATGAGCGGTGAAAAAGGTCGGCATTGCATCTAGGAAGAAAACAAACATGCAAGAGTAGTGGTTTTCACCGACTTCGCATGTGAAAACTAAAAATTCTCTAACACCTTAAAATGATCAAAATTAATATTTTGACATGCTTGCAACTTAGTCAATCTTCATAAATTTTGAGAAATCAACTAAGTGGAATGTCACAAGTTATTCATCGGTGTTAAATGACTTCACGCAAGACTAAGAGAACTTGTCTCGATTTGTGAGCTTAGAGTGTAGGATACAAACAGAAAAGTTCCATAGGGGTTGTCTACAAGAAAAATGAGCGTAGCTGGTTTTGAGAATAGCATGTTGTTAAAAGTTGTTCATTTTGCAAAAGTTGCAAAAATGTTGCATAAGCATTTTTTTGCATTTTGGGTTGTTAAAGGAAGTTGAACGGTCATATTTTCAAAAGATAGTTGAAAATGGTTAGTTTTGGTTTGTTATGGCTTAAATAGCCTTGTGTAGGCAAAGAGAAGGTCCTGGTGTGTATTTGGAAGATTGAACATCAATGAAAATTCTATTTTCCTGCGTTTTACATTGCATTTTGCTGTTATAGAGCTTAGTACGGCCCTGTACGGCCCACAAATAGACTAAACTTCATTGGAGTGGATTTTGAATTGAATTTACTTTCTAACAAACTTGGTTTCATTGAATTTCATTCAAATTTGACCATTTTAGAGGCAAATTACTCTAGACCATTTTGGAACCCTAGGTTTTAGTGTTTTGAGTGAAGAAAATGAGTTTTTGAGCCATTCCACTGGTGAAAGGGTCTTCAAGAACCAGTGGAATGGAAGTAGTTAGGTTGTATTTTTTGTTTTTGGTGTTTGCAGGAGTAGGGGATGAAGATTGAGGCCAATTGGTTGATGCCCTAGTTAGAAACCTCTTGTTTTGGGCATAGAAAATGCATAGGAGTTAGGGTTTGTAATAAAACTCTTGATAAATGGTTTGGAGTGATTGGGAATGTTGACACAGGGCATATTTGACATGTTTAAGGTGTTGGTTTGAAGAGTGGAGGTTGGGAGATTGTAAAACCAATAGGTGCCAAGTTGAGCAAGCCTAATTAGGCCTCTTTTAAAGTGTAGTAGCAGAAATTTGAAGGTCTTGTCACAAAGTAAACCCACCTGCAATTGAGGTATGTTGTAAAAAAGGATAAAGGGTATCTAAAACTATAATTGGTTTCTAGGTATGAGGTATGGTTAGGAATTTATGTGGGAAAAACCTTGTTTACTGTCCTACTAGGAGAATTAGGGAATTGTGAGAGAAACCCATGAAATTAGGGTTATAAGTTTGACTATTTTGAGTTGTTGAGTTTGTTTCTGATCATCCACCTCGCTCTGCATTAGGGTCTGAGTCATTCTAGGCTGTAAGCTACCGACAAAGTCACTTTGCCAATGGCTTATAGCCTAGAACAACTGGGATGCTTGGCACACAAAACAAGACCTCCCCTACCATTTACCCACCCACCTAGATGTGTTGGCATAGTTAGTTCAGCGCCACGACCTGTGGAATGCAAAATTTTAGTCCTAGCAACTTTTGACTTTGTCAGTAGCTTATAGCCCGAAAGGACTGGGATGCTTAGCACATGAAACGAGACCTCTCCTAGCATTTGCCTACGTACCCTGACCTATTACCATAGTTGGTTCAGCCCCATGATGAGTAGAACAAAAAATATGGCACCTCGCAAGGTTGTGTTGCATGAAATTGAAGCACTTTGCAAGAATACATTTTATTTTGGCATGGTCAAATGGATTGGACTTGACCAAAACTGAGAGATGTTATTGTGGACGAACCCCACATGTACCTCTAGGTCCAAATGGAACATTCCTAGCTGCCACAAATTTTGAGAACTGCTTCATCAAAGTTTGGTAGTTTTTTGGTCTTGGGGATCTTAAGTGACTTTGCCGATAGCCTACTGCCCAGAACAACTGGGATGCTTGGTGCATGAAACAAGACCTCTCCTACTATTTACCCACCCACCCTGATGCATTAGTGTAGTTAGTTTGGCCCCACGATGAGCAGAACAAAAGATATGGCACTTGGCAAGGTTGTGTTGCATGAAACTGATGCATTTCGCAAGAATGCATTTGATTTTGGCACAGTCAAACGGATTTGAGTTGACCAAAATAGAGAGAGGTTAATGTGGATGGGCCCCACGTGCACCTATATGTTTGAACAAAACATTCTTAGCTACCATGAATTCTGGGAACTGTTCCGTCAAAGTTTGGCAGTTTTTGCTCTTAGGATCTTAAGTGACTTTGCCGGTAGCCTGTTGCCTCAAATGATTGGGACACTTGGCACACAAAATGAGACCTCCCTTGGCATTTACCCTCCCACCCTAATGTGTTGGCATAGTTTGTTTGGCCTCAAAAGCTATGAAATGTAAAATGCTACTCCTAGCACCTTTCCACTGCATGAAAATGAAGCATTTTACAAGAATACATTTGATTTGGGCATGGTCAAATGTATTGGAATTGACCAAAACTGAGAGATTTTATTATGGACTGACCCCACATACACTTGTAGGTCCAAACAGAATGTTCCCCGCTACCACAAATTCTAGGAACCGCTCCATGAAAGTTTGGCAATTTTTTAGTCTTAAGGATCTTAAAGGACTTTGCCTGTAGCCTGCTACCCAGAATGACTAGGACCCTTGGCACAAAAAATGAGACCTCCCTTGGAATTTACGCACCCATCTCAATGTTTTGGTGCAGTTAGTTTGGCCCCATGAGCTGTGGAACATAAAATGTCACTCCTAGCACTTTTCCATTGCATGAAAGTAAAATATTTTGCAAGAATGCATTTAATTTCGACACTGTCAAATGGACTGGAGTTGACCAAAACTTAGAGAGGTTATTCTAGATGGACCCCACATGCACTTGTACGTCTAAAGGAAACATTCTCAACTACCATGAATTCTAAGACCTATTCCATCAAAGTTTGGTAGTTTTTGCTCTTAGGATCTTAAGTGACATTGCCAGTTGTCTGTTGCCTTGAACGATCGGGGCCCTTGGCACATGAAACGAGACCTTCCCTATAATTTACCCACCCACCCAACATGTTGGCATAGTTCGTTCGACCCCACGGGCTATGAAATGGAAAATGTCACTCCCAACACCTTTCCACTACATGAAACTGAAGCATTTTGCAAGAATGCATTTGATTTCAGTACGGTCAAACGGATTGGAGTCGACCAAAACCGAGAGAGGTTATTGTGGACCAACCCCGTGTTCACTAGTAGGTCCAAATGGAATGTTCCCAACTATGATGAATTCTAATAACTGCTCCATCAAAGTTTGGTAGTTTTTTGGTCTTAGGGATCCTAAGGGACTTTGTCGGTAGCCTGTTGCCCTGAATGATTGGGACCCTTGGCACATGCAATGAGATCTCCCTTGGAATTTACCTACCCAACCCGACGCGTTGGCACAGTCCATTTTGTCCCACAAGCTCTGGAACAAAAAATATCACTCCTAGCACTTTTTCATTGCATGAAATTGAACCATTTTGTAAGAATTCCAAGAACTGCTCCATTCAAATACAAATCATGCCAAATATATCTCTCTCCCTATGTAGTCATCTTTGTCATCTGTAAGGGCTAAATTTTCACTCCCCTACAAACATTGGAAGGCACCAGGGACACAACTCATTCTAGTTTTTCCATAACTTATGTAGACGTGAGGAAAATGAGGATATGCAAAGTATGTAGACCATATAGAAATTGAAATGAGGATTGCAAATCATGCCAAATGTACATGTCTCTCCCTATCTTTCTCTCTCTCTTCCTCTCTACCTCATTCTACTCTTACCATAACCCATATGCAAGGTGAAAAGAGGGTATACCAGACCTATAGATGATGAAATGATGATAGAAAAATCATGTTAAACATATAAAAGGTGAAATGACCTTAAGAAAATAATGTAAAACATATAGAAGGTGAAATGAGGATATGTTATACATGTAAAAGGTGAAACGAGGATACATTATAAATGGGTAAACACACAAACATGTCTTTGCTCATTAATACAAAAATAGATATCTTGGATTGAATGAAAAACATCACAAGTTTTATCATTATTAACATGTATCTTGCATGTTTAACATGGATTACGAGAAATTATCAATGATTATCATATCAAATCTAATAGTTTCTATATAAAATTTAGTGTTGTAAGAAAATCTAACATGTCAAAGCTAGTGTTCTTGAATGAAAAGAACTCACATGTCACATGTTCTATGAAAATCCTATATCTAACTAAAACTACAATCACTAGCAATTAAGATCAACTTATGTATTGAGGTATGAAACTACATATAACATATTTCTACCAAGAAAAACAATCATACCAAAAGAGCCCTAAAACTACCACAAAACTACTAATTGCCATTATACAACTATGAGGAAATTTGGAAGTTGTCTTGGTCAGTTTGAATAGTCATGCTTTGATCCATGACCATATCATCTTTCTATAAACCCTAGAATAGTCATGGATCTCCTTGAATCAATCTTTACATAATTAGACACTATGTAAGTTGAAAATCTATCCATGGACCATTATGTTGTCAATGATTATATAATTGCCATCTCAAATAGTATAGCCATGGAGACATGATGTTGTCATGACATTCATCTTTAGTTAAGATCATTGGGGCTATCATATACATCATAAGTTTTTGCATTGGGATGAATACACTAAATATGCAAGGACATTTCCATTATGTGCTTTAGAAACCATGTAAACATTATTTGAAAAAGATTGTTATAGTCAAAAGGGATTGTATAGTCATGATTAGGTGGGTTTAAAGCATTGGAACTTGTGTCATAAACCATAGGTCTTGGTGGAGTGAGGAGAGTGGGTGGAGTGAGGAGACTGTTGTAATATCCCAAATGGGATATATCCAACAATTCTAATTTTTCTGCTCAAACCCTAATTTTATGAAGTTCTAACTTTTATATCTCACCTAAACATACACTTATCTCAACTCAAAAAACATGTTCAATATATCACAAAGCATCACCCATAAACTTCCCAACAATATATTTGTAATCTAAAATGAATTATACAAGGAAAACCATTTCAATTTGCAACTATAATGGACTAAACGAAAATAAGATATCTGCTGCCACAAGTCTAAATATATAATGTCAATTACAAAGTAGTTAGACCTTACAAAATGATAGGAGAAAGTTTCTAATGCTATTGTTTAAAGTTAGGGCATAAACCGTAGGTCTTCTAGGCTCAAAGTACTTAAGAATACCTTCTCAAATGATTGCACTCAGGTCTGCTCTACTGATGCCATGTACTCTACTTTGTTGACCATTCCCAGAATGGAGACATTAGACTAGCATCATATCTTATCGTCAAGGATCAACTAAAGAGTCTAATACACTACTATTCTATGCAAGAGCACTATCATAAATGAGATAAAGTGGACTACCACCATGTTGCTCTATTATTATCACACCTAGTTATGGAATTTGGCAATCAATAGTGTCTTGGGATAGTTTTTAGAATAATTAATCATTTTGTCAAGGTATTGAGAGAGAAAGAATTCATTTAAAAAATAGAACTCTTATAATCATATGATCTCTAAATGGTCTTTGAATGTCCTAATATCTGATCACAATACACTCACCTTGAACATAGTTTTTTGTTGTCTCATATCATAGAACAACAAATCCTTAGACTATATGCAACACTTTGAAAGGGTTTGGATCTTGTGAATGCTTTTGTGTCCTTAGAGGATAGTCATAAAGAGGTTTATCCTACTGCCACAATCCATAAAGCTATTTGCAATCCTTTGAGAAAGTCACCTTCACCCTTGGATCCCCAGCTTATGCCTCATAAAGTTGGTCATAATAACAAGGCATTATCATAAGGTTTGAAGGTGCATGTATGAGGTCGTAACATAGTCGAATGATTGAAGGAATGATTGTCATATCAATGAAGAGTTGTCATAAATGATGGACATCCATGATTGTGGAGGTCTATTGCACTATGGTAGGGGTAGGCTATACAAGTTAAGATTGTCAATAGGTTGAAGAAATGATTGTCATAGCTCAAAAGAAATCAATTATAGTCAAGGGTAGGCTATACAAGTTAAGATTTGTCATGCATAAATGGTGAAGATCTAGGAGGCCAAGGAAAAATGATAAATTTGTGAAGTTTCCCACAACAACAAATTTGACAACATAGTTTGTGAGGCTAGAAACATTATGGAAACGTCCATAAACAAGGTAGAAACATGGTGGAAACTTCATGAAATGGAAAGATCTTCTTTTCTACCTACAAAATGAAAGCTAGAAGATGTCAATGAGTTTGAAGACAAACTCTAGGAGATGAAATGAAACAAGATTTTCCCATTTACCTAATTTTGAAAACCTTTTTGTAAAGTGTTGTTGTGAGAACATTTCAAACTCCTAATTTGCTATACTAGCCATAAAACAACTTGATTTTCAAACCTATATCACTATTGTACCTATAAAATCATATCTAGAAATGGTCAAAGATGAAGGAATCAAGGTCTTGTAGCTAAATGAAAATGAACTTTATAATCATGTACTAGAATTGTAGCCTTAGATATGATTGTTGCAACCTTCCATGAGGTACCAAATTGTTCTTATGAGATAGATTGTAAATGTCCTGATTAAGACTAAAAATGGAGAAAACAAGAAGAAAGGAGGCGAGAAATGAAGTTTTGATGGTGAAATTAGTTATCTAAAATTGGTTTTTGATGTTTGTACTTGAAAAATGAAGAGTTACAACTACATATGGAGGAGACAAAAGTTTTCTATAGCTCTGCACATGTGTGAACCATTCAAATTTGTCATTTCATGAAAATCCTATATCTAACTAAAACTACAATCACGTGGCAATTAAGATCAAATTATGTCTTGAGGTATGAAACTACATATATCATCTTTCTACCAATAAAAACAATCATATATAACAGGAAATCAATCTATAACATGTTATTGATCATAACTCAACCATTATAAATTGATTATACATCAAACTTTTATGTTTCAAAGTAGGAATACATGCACATAAGGAATTTAAATTATATTGTATATCAAGGTGTGTGTATATATATATATATAAATCTAGTCCATAATGGTAGACATATATAAAAATTTGGCAAATATGCCAACTCAAAACATTTTTTAATAAATGTGACATATGCCATGTCTTAAAATCTATATACAATCTACATGCCAAATAGCTACATCAAATACTAAAGTTCAACTTGACCCTATGTCATTGGTGAATCCTCAATCTGTGATGGATCCTTAATTTGTGATCGATCCTCAAAAAGTGTCCTCTTTGTACCATGATGTCTAGTAGTTGATGGAGGCAAAGTTGACTATATTAACAAGTCAAACCACAAATTTGATTAATCTCTTCAATGGTAAATATAAATAAGTTAGAGTTAGTAAATAGTATCTTATCTACTACAATTTAGAACTTTCATTTATTAACATACATCTAAATCACTCCAATCAACTATATGGCCTCTATAAACAATCAATTATTTAGAAAAATTCAATTCAATTACCTCAACTCTTTTTTGGTCGTCTGAACAATCATTCTGCAAATGATTTTCTCTGAAGATGATCATGTGTCCTACTAAAGCGTGATGGCAAAGGTGGCACATCACTCACATTCTTAAGAGACTATAAAAGTAAAGTAACATTGAAATAAATTAACATATAATTATTAGACAAAAAAGGAAATGCATACATTTAAAGAGATTAGATGTGTTACACATAAACAATCTAGAGTGCACTATGCAAAAACTTTTCTCCTAGAAAACAAGCACATACCACTATCGAGGCCTCCTACATCGATTGAGAAGGACTCATCATGGATAAACCAACTAATATCTCCTATATGAAAAATGACAAGAATGTAAGACTCTATGTATACAAATTATTATAATATTTTTTAAATTAATAGATCAAATTATCTACTCTCTATTTTATTATTTATCTAAATGACTATAATCAAATATTTAAGTTTTTTAAATTATCAATTAAAGTACAGTTCAATCAAATTAGCTCCACTCTTTGTTGGTGTTCAGAAAGTCGTTATGTGAATGATAGTCCCTTGGGTCGATCAGGAGTTCGAGTAAAAACCATAGGCAAAGATGCGACATCATTCACATTTTGGATTGACTATAAAATTAAATTAACAATAAGATATAAATTAATATATAATTACTCACAAATAAATAAATGCATACAATAAAAAAAGTTGATGTGTAGAAAAAATTATACTGGCAAGTCAAAGCCAAATTGGATGGCAGACAAAGTTCCATGATGAACTTATGTCAACTCCTCCTCTATCATCAACTGTTATCCCACTTAGATACATTAGCACTAATATTTGTTTATATTATTCAAACAGAATACACCATGAAATTTAACTTTAAATTTTACCTGCATAAAAGATTGGCCATGCTCTTCTCCTTCTCTACGGTCCACTGATGCTTGTGCTTCTGCTCTTATCCCCAACACCTCAGCTTGAGTTTTAGACCCCAATGCCTCATCTCGTGAAGGGACATCATACTCTAAAGTGTTCAAGGGTGGCTCACTACTCTCCATGGGAGGACCTAAGCATAATTGATTACAAAAAATGTAATGATGGGGCACACAAACATGTGTGGATGAGGAGGGTCTAGTAAAATTAGGTGATCCAATATCACCACCAACATCATGTGGTTGTGAAAATTGAGAAGTCTGTATAATCAAGTGCTCAGTCAAAGAGTGTATGGCACTAAGGCACTGTTGTGTTGCATTTACAACAACGTCTGGGCGCTGAATTAGGGGTGGAGAAGGGATAGCAGGAGGCGGAATAAAAGGACCTTGTACTTGTCTCATTGCCCTAGGTCTATCTTGAGGCAATCCCTTACCTACTCACTGAAACTCTCTAAATAAAAATAATTCACATGGTGACCCATTAAAAACTTTGCATATAGTTTATGAAGGAAATACAAAGCTACATCTAAATTATTGTTGGGTGGTTTAGCAAAAACCATTCACCAATGATCCCAAAAATTCTTACTAATACCATCATGTGTACACCATTTGATTGAATACTTAGGCTTACGAACATCAACATGCAATCTAGTTTTAGGATTGACAAAATATTGGGCTAAATAGCTTTGGTAATGTCTAACTCTTTCACTTGATCATGTAATAAACTGTTAGCATATTCTGCCTTCTTGGTTTCTTGTCATTGCCTAAATAATTCATGTTGGCTTGAGACGGTTCAAACATGACTAATAATTTCCTCTAAATTTGATGTCATTGAAGACAATCTAGGGTGGTGGCGATACATTTCTACAATCCTACTTATTTGATCAATGTTTCTTTCAATTTTCTCTTCGATTGTTGGAGGGGGAGGGTTTGGTGGTGGATAGTTTGGGTTTTCATCTTGTTCATCCATTTTACCTATTTAAAATATAAAACATACCCATTTAGCATATAAAACCAAAACAATTTACTTGAACATACAAAACAAATAAAAAAAATGCAAGAACTTACCTCTTCGGATTGGATATTCATTCCAGAACTACTCTAAAATTTGATTTGGGAGAGGTTTGTGTTTTGCAAGACGTGGGTTTACAAAACGTGACATCTTTTTTCCCTTTTTCTATTTTGTAAAACATATATCTATTTTGCAAAATGGATATCTGTTTTGGGTTGCACAAAACGGATATCCATTTATAACAAATATTTTTAACATGCCTATGAAAGTCAAAGTTAGAAAACTCATGAATTTGGCTAAGTAAAAAGATGATTTTTTTTTCTATTGCCACTATTTGGCCCGCATTGATCCTGCACATACCCGTAATCTATACATAACCACAATGTACCATCTTTCTTTTTCACAAAAATTACTAGTGCTCCCCAGGGTGATAGACTGGATCTTATCAATCCTTTATCAAGAAATTCCTATAATTGAGCCTTTAGCTCCATTAACTCAGTTGTTTTCTTTCTATATGGAGATTTATATATAGGTTTCAAACTTGGAATTATCTTAGTTAATGGAATTATAGGAATTTATCTTAGTTTAACCTCACTAGGGTTACCTTGTAGAAAGACTTTATTCCCAAGGTCATCTAAACATTCTATTGTTTTGGTATAACAATCCACCTTAGCCTGATGTCTCCATAACCAATTTATCCCAAGGATGACATCATATGAGCCTAATGGGGCTACATAAAGGTTCACTTCAGTGGAGAAACTTAGAAGTTCAACCTTAACCTCAAACAAGAATTGCTCTACCTGAGCTCTGATCTGATTTGCATATTCAAATGACCAAGTATTTGCCATGTAACTAGCTCTTCTATAAATTTTACTTAAAACTTTAGGGGAAATAAAACATTCTATTACACCAGTATCTATAAAAACTAAAATTGGAAAACTAGATAAAATAGTTGTGGTTTCAATAGGAGTGGTTTAATATTTAGCTTGCCTATTATCCATGGTTGCATGTATGCATTGCTGAAAAGCTGCCTACTGAGATGGTAAAGGATTTCCTTGTGGCTGAGTTCCCTACATCTTATTAGGACACTAGTTGGCATAATGATCACCACCACATGAATAACACCCTCCCACAGGTCCTCACCTTTCATAAGGCTTCCCAGAATTATCTCCATTTTTCTTGGAGTTATTATTGCCCTTCTTTTCACCCTTGGATTCATTTTGCTTTTTCTTGGACCCTTTATCACTTTTCTCAGTAAAGTCCTACTTTTTGCCCTTTTTCTTAAAAGATTGGGAGTATTGGGACCAATTATTCCTTTCCCTTTATGCAGACATAGATTTCAAATTTTGTTCTTGTTTAATAGCTTTCTCATAAACTTGGTCCATTGAAGTGGGACCATGCACATCAACTTCACCCCCAATTTGGGTATTCAATCCCATAATAAACTTTCAGATGTGAAAACTCTCATCCTGTTGATATTGTGGAACATATTTGAGGAGGCGAGTGAACTTTTCCTAGTACTCATTCATAGTTGAATCACCCTATATCAAAATTTGGAAATCTATAAGCTTTTGGTCATAATACAACTAAGGCAGCCATCTTTACCTAAAGAGTTCCACAAACCTTTCCCAGGTTAGACTTGTGGATCTCAATTTTAACTCCATTTTCTTGTCCATCCACCAAGTGGATGCTTCACTTGTCAATTGGTATGCTCCCCATATCACTTTGGTGATTTTAGAATAGTTTCTTATTTCAAAGTATTTCTCTATTTCTGTAAGCCATGCCTCTATGGTATCTCTTCTTACAGTCCCATCAAACTTGGGAGGTGTAACTTTTTTCATATCTCTAGATAATTCCAGAGCAAAGTGGCTTCTTCTATCATCATCATGTCTTGCTTTGGATTTATTTTCTCTGCGTCCACTTTGGGTGGTGTCCTCATGACGTTCCTTGTCATCACCCCCGTGGTAGGCTTCATGCCTAGGTCCATGCTGACCCTTGACCTCCTACTTAAGAGTTCCAATTCTTGCTCTCATCTCATGGAGTATAGCAAGGATCTAGTTAAGTTTAGAATCATAGTGTCCTGAAGGTTGCTCTTCTTCTTGGCTATCTCCTATATTGGATCCTATCTAAACCATGTTGCAATCTACTTCTCGTGAAGTTTGTAAATTAATCATTCGATTATTTTTTCATACTATTGAATCCATTCTCATTTATACAATCTTACAAGAAAGGAAAGATTTTCCAAAATTTCAAAATTGCATTATAGTTTCCACATATTACATAAAATCCATCAATTGTTACAATTTTATTTTACATCTTGCAACTGCAAGTCACTTTGAAATTGGGATATCTTCCCAACTTTATCCTCATCCTTGAGGTTCACCAAATCAGACTTAGGAGGTGGATGTACTCACAAGTACTCATCGATAACCTCCCGAGTAACAATAGGATCCTTAAGATCACTTTCCAAGGTTAGTTTCTTAGGTGCAGAGAGTTTCACTGATTCATTTTCAGAGATAGGAGCAGTAGCCCTAACCACTTTTTCCTTCTCCTACTTGATGTGTTTAATAGCATCGTGAAAGTTTCATCATCGATTAACCATGCACCTCTCAAGCAACTAGTTTGACCAAGACTTTTCACTCTTGAGGCTCGCTCCCTCATAGCCTTAAGGTAATGTCTATTTCTTGTTACCTTCTTTCTGGGTGTTGTTCTTATTCTTACCATTCTGGCATAAGAACATCCAAACATTAGCAACTATTAATGTCAGAGGAAATTTTTATGTAGTGAGCTCATAGGTCCATGTATTGAACCTGGTAGCTCTGATACCATATGTAACACACCAACTCTTATTACCCAAAATTAACCAACTTAATTACCATTAAGTACAAGGTCATGATTAATATAATCACAATTAGGAAAAAAATCAATATGCATATCTTTTTGGATAATTTCAAAACTAAAATTTACAACAAATTCCAAAGATAACATACTATTGAATCCTTCACTATACATTTACAATATTTTGCTTATATCATCAATGATAAGTTTACACATACTGTTTGATGGTCAAGTCATACATGAAAGAATGTACATCTAGAGTTTTTGACATCTATCTTTGTAAGTCTCAGCTTGTCATTTGCTTGGGAAGGAGAGCATCACCTAAATGTTTTTCCTCCAACCACAGACTGGTGGTCCCCTGTACAACTTCCTTCCTGGAAATGGCCCTACCCTTCACAAAGGGAATAGATGTAAGAAACCATTAGGTTTGCCATCTGAGTATCTAGTGTTGTGTCCTTCATAATACTTCATGGTCATACAACTATAGATCCACTCTAACTATGTATGACACTATTGCAAGCATTATGTCATCTAGAGCACAGTGAATTGACTAATGCATGCAGAGACAGATGCGTTACTTTGGTCAAAGATTTATATACATAACGTTTTGCAATGAACATAGTCAATGTTCACACACCTCAACTCAACTTTGAATTTGTCTAATCCTAGAGTGTCATAGTAAAGATTGGTGCTATACACCCTTTGTCCACTTCTCTTGGATTTCTAACTCTGTTTCCAGGAGTGTGTTCTCAAAAATTATTTTTTCTCTTAAGCAACCAGGAACCTATGACCTCCACATCACTCTATTCCCATTCTTTCTTAAAAATATTTATTTAAAAGTTTGTCATTTCATGTCTTAAAACCTTTTCTGGTCTAAGGCTCTATGACCATCTTATACCAAAGATTCTTGAGAAATCGACATTGAATATAACATGTTTCCATTATATCAATAATATTATTACTGAATTATATAAAATAAACTTAAAGTCTAAATGTTCAAGAAGGTTTACTTCACCCTCTATTTCCTTTCCAATACATTACCATTGTAATAAAAGAAAAGAGTTTCAAATAGTATACAGTTAGTTGACATATCAACTCTTTAACCATTCACGGGTTTAATGACCATTCAGGCTTTATCTTTCATGTTGTTCAAAACTTATTGTGCACTTCATGCAATATAATAACAAAGGTTACTATTTCCTAGCTTTTCTTTCACAGTCATATCAAGGATTATCTCATAGCGATTAGCTTCCTCTAAAACCATATCTTAATATAGTCCACTATACAGGACTCAAACATTATTATCTTGTCACCACAGGTTTACAGACCTAGGATAAATACACAAAGATTTATGGTTTGAACACAAGTAGTAATCATTTCAATATCATGCTACAACACAATATAATAAATCTGTAATAGTATATTGCATACGTTGTTATGCCAAGCTAGTCATTATCATGACTACTTTCTTCACTAGCAATCACATATATCTACTGTTAACATTATCAAGTGTTTTAAATAGTTTAACCTCAAGAACATTGGCCGACATTGTGGCCTCTAAGGTTGTATACACAGCATTCAATATATACCATTATGGCTGACATTGTGGCCTCTAAGTATATCAACATATCTTTCAATATATACCCTTGATCTTATGGACCGATGGGTTTGTTTTGATACTGCTACAACAGTGTTGTTATGCTTTCAACCTTATGGCCAAACAGAGATTAAACATATATTACAATAGTGTCTTAAGAACCTTCACAGCTATTGATACATCATGGTATCATTTTATATTGGCAAGATCTTATATATATGACTATTCTTTCACTACTGAATGTCAACGATATTTGTATAACAAAGATACCTGTTAAAGGTTTGAATTCGACATAGAACTCTATATATGCCATCATCTAGTCTTTCTACAAACCTCACTGTGACTTTTGTCCAGAAAATACCATCCTTCATTCTTGGTTATTCTCTCTTTTCTCTCCCTGTGAGAGTTTTCCCGTATGTCCAAGAATATGATACTACTCCCTCTTTTCAAGGTTGAGAAAATAACTTTAGACTCCCTTATCCCAACTCTCATCTAAAACTACCTTTGCAGGTTCTTCACAAGGCATAATACATGTTGTGTTATCATTGTGGAGCCACCCACTCATTCCACTATTCATGAATTATGGGCACATTCCTAGGAATGAGAAATACTTATCAACTTAATAGTGTTCAATTCCACTATAAGTGGATATTTGTTTATAACTTAAAAGATATGATAGATATCTATATGATATTACAAGGGTATTAAAATATTCAAGATATCATCAAAATGATATTACTAATCATATTGGTGATGATATCAATATGTGACTTGGGGTTGAGACTCACTCCCCCATGTCGCTATGTTAGACTCAAGGAAAATAATTAATGTTAATAAAAAAACTTAATGTAATACTAAGTAATAGCATAGGAAATCTCTGACACCGACAATGTTTTACTAGGTTATAGTAATGTTCTAAAAACATCATTAAGTTAATCGACATAAGTGGTGTCAAGAAATTGTAAAACAACATGACTACTATAGTCAAATCAAGTTCGACTTAATCAAAGAAATAAGATAGATACTTACCTTGATTGGCATTGGTTCACGAAAAATAATTTCGATACTCAAATGACGAACTAACATCTTCCACAACATCTATTTCCTTCTCCTAGGTGATACTCTCCTTCCACTCTTGAATTAATCTCATGTCTAATCTAAGGATTAATCATAATCTATATAATCAATGATTCAACTTGATATTTTCCACAAACATCAAATCATTAATCTAAGATTATTTATCATTTTTACCACATGCAAATAAGATTAAGCTTAATCAAAAGTTGGGGATGTAACAACTAGTCATTAAATTAATTTTTAATTTTTTTAATTAATTTTATATGAATTTTGGTCAAATTTAGTTTTTGGAATTATAAATTATTATTAAATTTTGTACATATCAAATTTAATGTTTTTACTAATTTAAAATATATATATTTTTTAAAATTTTGTATAAGTTTGATTGAAGTTCATTTTTAGAATTGTATTTTCATTTTTTTTAAAGAAAACAAAAATTATACTAGTATAAATATCTTAAATACATCTATGTAAAAAATAATATTTATATTGTTGAGTTATTTTATTAGTACCTACCTTGCGCAATACTATTGTATCGAAGGCTTATCTGGTTATTAATCTATTAATAGTAAACCAATCAAAACACAAGATTGTTTTTCTTGTCCAGCAAATTTGATAAAATTTTAACAAAAAATCATGGAAAAATGATTTGTCTCTATTGTGATTGGCTAAAAAAAAATGACCTCTATGGATGTGGCAAGTAAACAAATTATGAACACTAATCTTACCTCCCACGAGTTAAGTCATGGGATGGGGATAATTTTGAGAGTGAAAATTATTTAATTTTTTTACTTCATTACCTAAACTTCAAAATTACATTTGATCAAAGGTACAAAATCGTACCTCCCATGAGTTAAGTCATGGGATGGGGATAATTTTGAGAGTGAAAATTATTTAATTTTTTTACTTCATTACCTAAACTTCAAAATTACATTTGATCAAAGGTACAAAATCATACCTCCCACGAGTTAAGTCATGGATGGGGATAATTTTGAGAGTGAAAATCATTTTATTTTTTTACTTCATTACCTAAACTTCAAAATTACTTTTGGTCCAAGGTACAAAATTGTTATTATTTATAGTTATAATATTAATAATATTATTAATATCCATTATTAACACTTCTTCATATATTATCTTAATTGATATTATAATATTATAATAATATTGTATAATAGTATAATAATAAGCATAAACATAAATATAATATAACAATATAATAAAAAATAAAAATATAATATAATACTATATAAAAATATTATAATATTAGAATAATATAATAATATAAATATATTATTATCATATTTATAATATAAACATTTTTTATTATCAATAAATAATTAAGTATACTATTTCATTAATATTTAAACTAAAAAAAAATTATAAATTATACTATAAATATTACAATTTTGTTATAATATTTATATTGGCTTTAAAAAAATATATTTGTTTAACATTATTGGAATCCAATTTGTCTATACAACAAATATTTATTCTAAGAAGAAAATCAAGTCAAACATTATATTAATTAAAATTATACTATATTATAGTACTATAATTAAGATAATATATCAAGTGTTATAATAAATATTAATAATATAATTAATATTATTATTAATATTATATCTATAAATAATAACAATTTTGTTGGTTTGACAAAAAGTAAATTTGATGTTTACCTAATGAATTAAAAAATTAAATCTAAGAAACAACTATAATTACAACTAAAACACATTATAATTTCAACACTACAAGGTAGGTACTCCCCACTACGTGGCACTTGTTTATTTAAGAGTTATGGGTTGTTTAAGAAATATTTTATTTTAGAAAATAATATTATATTATGTCATTCAGTAATAAATTATGTTTTTTTATTAAATACCATTACTAATATTGAGTTTTTATGTAACAAGATCATGACATTAGACAATGGCACTTTAGAATGCCTTGGTGTAATAATCTTTATATGTAAACAAGTGCCACGTAGTGGCCAGCCTTGTAGTGTTGTTATAGTTTTTGTTTAGTTGTAATTTTTTGTTGATTAGGTATTGGTTGTATAGACAAATTGTATTCAATTAATTGAAAAATTAATTTTTGAAGAGTGTTGAAATGTTTTGGGTAAATAAAATTGAAATCTAAACAATAATCTAATTTGGTAGAAATAAAATAGGACTGAAATATTTCCTTAACTATAAAACTAAACTTTACAAAGTCTATTAAATAACACAAATATTTCCTTAAAATGTAATAATACTAATACTTTTATAATTTAAAATGCATTGAAAAATAAAATTAAAAATGTAATAACATGGCAAAATATTTTTCGTGGTACTAATTTAAATCAAATTTGGCTGACAAGAAAAATAAGAAAAGTAAAAATTTAAATCAAATTTAGCCGACAAGAAAAATAATCATGTCTTTTGATTGGTTTACAATCAATAGATTAATAACTCGCAGCAGGTACTAAAAAACACAAAGAATTTAAAATCAAATTATATGATTTTTTTACCATCCATATTTCAGATTACACTACATTATCCATCAACATTTTCAACAAAAATTTTGTATTAAAGATTTTTGAATCATACTATATAATTATACCAGAGGTGTTAAGTTGGGGACAAATACATATGTAAATAAAATTCAAAAAAATCCCAAAAAATAAAATAAAAATAAAAATAAAAAGAAATTGAAGGACCATAATAAATGGCTAGTAATGGGCAAAGCCAAAGTTAGGTTTACTGGAAAAAGGAAAATAATATATATATATATAAACTTGCACAGAAGTGCATTTACATATTTTATTACCAACAAACGCATTAACCATTGAAAATTTGAAATGAAATTAAATCTCTGATAATTTTTTTTTAGATTTAATAAAACTTAACCAAAAAAATGTTATGTTTCCTTGTTGCCCCCATTCTCATTAGGGAGCAACCAAGGAGGAGGGGTCGTGGGTAAGCCCCACGACTTCCCCTGGGGGCGTGGCCCATATGGGCTGCTGCCTCCCCCCTCCCATATGTTAAATAAATGTATAATGTTTAAAATCTTTTTCTCTTTCATGATTTTTTTACAGATTTCTTTATGTATTATTTTTTAAAACAAATTACTCAGTATACAAATAAATTGAAAATTGAAAGGAGGGTTACAGATCTTTCCATTGACATATTGATCTAAATGAAATCTGTATTTAAATAACAGCTTAACAAATATCTAAATATTTTCTCTCACATATATATAGACATGCATTAAAAAAACCCTTCTCTATTTTACAAAAGAGGCTTACTTCTTCTTCTCACCCATTGCTTAGTGCTGCAGCCCATGGATATTATTGTTTTTTCAATATGAAATGTTGAATAGGTACTGAATAATTTTTATGAAACACTACCTAACAAAATAGTTGATTTGGAAGTTTCCCCTCACACAACTTCCAATACCAAGTTAAAATTGGAAGCACAACATTTTAAAGAAAAATACGAAGTAAGGAAAATGAAAGGTAATATTATTAGTAACAATAATAAAATATAAGGTAAATACAAAAGAAAAAAAAGGTTGGTTGAATTTTCAATAAATATTTTATATAATATATTATATAATTATAAAATCATTTAAATTATTATATAATATTAATGGTTTTATAATAATAATATCCATAATATTTAACCCTATTTCTAACCATAAATCTATATGGTATGGTCAAAGATATTAAAAAATAAAATTATTAAAGTGTATATTGACATAAGTTTAATGTCATCTAAGTTTATATTAAAAAATAAATTTATTAATTGTTCAAAAATTTTAAGTTCCTAATATTTTTAAAAAATAAAAATGCTAAGTGATGGTTTGTTAGATAATATGTATTTAAAATTGTTGGAATAAATTAAAAAAACCATATATCCTCTTCATCTCTCCACAAAAAAATTAAAAAAATAAAATGCTAAGGGATGGTTTGTTCAAAAATTTTAATGCCACCTAAGCTATGAATGTAGGCTTTTTTTGGTCTTTAATGTTTTTTGTCTTTAATGTTTGATTAGCTATATTTAGATAATATGTATTTAAAATTGTTGGGATAAATTAAAAAAATCATATATCCTCTTCATCTCTCTATAAAAAAAAATAAAATAAAAAATTACAATTATTGGTACAATTAGGTTTAGAATTAGGATTACAACTATGGTTAGAATTAGGGTTGGAGGATAGAATTGGAAATTAACTAGATCTAGCGGTAGAATTAGGGTTAGGGTTACAATTAACATTTGGAATAAAATTAGGGTTATCATTAGTGTTACACTAATCCTAACCCTAACCTTAATCGTAACCTTAATTCTAACCTAAACAGTAACCCTAACCCTATTTTTAACCCCTGACTCTAATCCTAAATATAATATATAATTATAATTATTGTATATATTATAATTATAATTATTATATATAATATAATATTATATTATATTTAATAATTATTATAATATATTATAATAATATATCTAATCTATATTATTATGGTAAACTTTCTTGTTCTTTTCATTGCATTAATGCACTAGTATACCTATATTTAAAAAATATATCTAAAATATTCAGAGAGATATCCAAGGTGCTAATTTTTTAATCAATTTATCTCACATAAGTGGAATAGGCCTCAAAAAAGATATCTCTTAGCGTATTTTAGATATATTTTTTAAATACAAGTATACTAGTACATCAGTGCAATGAAAAGAACAAGAAAGTTTACCAATCAACATTTATATGTATTAATGATTTTTGATGACTTTATCCTCTCCAAGGGACACCGTTTGACTGGCATGCTTCCCAGCCCAAATTATATGCAAACGTCCCCATCGTGTTTTAATGATAACTTGTCGGATAAGCTGTCTACTTTTTTATAAGAAAGTGAAAAAGGAGGGGAAACATCAACCCCACATATGCGAGATAATCCAGCGGTCTCGGAAAGAACGGAGGCCATTCCTATAAATAGTGCGTTACATTGGAAGATGCCACCGTTACTTTAAAGTCACATTTTTTTACATTTATGATTGAAGCGAGACACTTATCAATCATGTTTAAAACCGATTACTTTTTATAATTTTTCGAAGGAGGGAAAGATCAGCCCCATAGAACAAAGAATATGTCATTATATGGAAATAAATGGAATTGATTGAAGAAATAAGATAATTTGGTTAAAAGCAAAAGTAAAAGTCACTTGTAGATTCATTTTTGTATATTCAAAGAGAAAATTTCAATTTCAGGGTGAGTACTAATTAATATGGGAGAACAAAGAACAAAGACTTCAAAATATGTCATTATATGAAAAAATGGAATTGATTGAAGAGATAACATAGCTTCGATAAAAGTAAAAGTAAAAGCCACTTGCAAGTTCATCTTTGCATATTCAGAGAGGAAATTCGGATTTCAAGGCGATTAATAAATAATATGATAGAACAAAGAACAAGGACTTCTAAAGATGCTCTATGAAACAAAGAAGAAAGACTTCAAAAGATACCACTATATGAAAACAAATGGAATTGATTGAAAAGATGATAGCATCGTCAATAGTAAAAGTAAAAGTAAAAGGAAAAGAAACATGCAGATTCATCTTTGCACATTCAAAGAGAAAATTATGATTTCAAGGCAATTTAAGATATATTAGATTTAGATCTACAATAGTTTTTGGGAAATTATCAATTATAAACCTAAAGACTTTTATTTCTATTTATATTGTAGCATATTTTCAATTACTAGTTCATTATTTAAATCCCTCCTTGTTTTAATTAATTAGTCTAAATTAATTTTTATTAAGTGTACACATTAGTCCAAATTAATTGTGACTAGTCAAAACAAAGAAAATTTGATACTGTTTAAAAGATGAGCATCCTATTATATATTAATGGAGTGAACCATCCAAAACATTGTGACTTATTCTTTATAATTTATTTTAGGAGTGATGAAGAAAATAAACTTCCCTTAAGTTTTAGACTAGGGAAATCCAATCAATTGTGTACACTTAATTACAAATAAGTTAGACTAATTAATTAAGAGAAGTTGAGATTTAACTATTGAAATATGTAGGAATGTAAATGGGAAGAAAGTTTAATAAACTAAATTAATATTTAAATCCTACTTAAAGGCATATTATAAAATAATTTATATTCTATTTTATCAATTTCCAAGTAAACACAATTAATGTGAAATATAATTGTACAAGAGTTGATATTTCGTGACAAGGGGTGGAGCCTATTATAGAATAGTATAATAACTCTATAAAATTATTTTATTTGTGTACATGGTTATTTTCATTTAACTATAGTGATTAAAATAATTTTAATGAAATAACAATGTACTTTAGTAAATAAAATTCATTTCAATTTTAGTTTTTCAAAATTTAGAAAAATAAAATACATATTATTCATTTAAGTATATAGATATTAAATAAAATATCAAGTAAATGTTTAGATTTAAGTAGAAATCAAATAGTAAGCAAAACTTTAGATATTTTGAATATAGTTAATACATAGTAAAGTAAATTTTATGTACTTCAGAAAGAAAACAATAAGTTACATATAAAACTAGCACTTGCACCCATAGGAGGTTCAAGGAATACGCCCATAGGAAACTGACGACCTTAGAAAATTTCCTAGTGAGAATTTAATGGCGTGAGACAATTTCGAGCACTATAATGCTCACATATAAAAGCCTATCGGCTAAATATAATATTTATTATATTTTTCAAAAAAAAAAAATTGAAAGAAAATAAAATATAGAATAGCAAAAAAAGTAAGGAAAAAAATTTGGGTAACTCCCCAGTATGATAGAATTTTTAGTTTTTAGGGGTATGCTTTTAACCAAAAAGTAGGAAAGGAAAAGAAACTAAGCTGAAACAAAGAGAGGAAACCCTAGGTAAGGTTAACATAGGGACAATAACCTAGTTTTTCCCATAAAAAGATAACAAAAAAATTAGAAAAAGATAGAAACAGACATGTAATGCCCCTCGTTTTTGGCTTGTGATAGTTGTTAGTTTTGCATCACTCTCTACTTGATCTGAGACAGTTGTTAGCTTTTTCTTTGCATCCATAGAGTTTTGAGACATTTGAGCTATTGAGACTATGGTTTATGCTTATTCTGATTGTGATAGATTTTATTCAACTGATCTAATTCTGACATATGGAATGAGATTATGATGGTATTGTTGTTATGATGAGATGGACATGTTTAGTGATGATTTGATAATATCATGTTTATGCATCAGATTTTAAATAGAAATAGTTATAGTCTTGTTTTGGAGTGGGGACGATGTAGTACTACTCTAATTGAGCACCCTACTATGCTGCGATTCTCTGTCTCAGTGTGTGTTGATATATACATATACAGTTGATCATATACAACCCATTGGTTTTCAAGCAGGTTGTAGGTGCCAGGCCTCGACTCCACTTGACTTAACAGGTCTGAACAGGCCCTACACCATGGATAATGTGACGAAGATAACATGAGGTTTATTCCGCTAGGGAAATTCCAGTTCTTTGTTGTAGTCATGTGTCGTGATGTGACGTTTGATCCTTGGTTCTTGTTGATTGGTCTTCACGTGTTGTGGGCATTGTGAGTTTGTTTAAGTTATGTCTATGTATCCTCTGGTTAATATCTTCATAAACTATTATTATGATGTTAATGCCATTTACATGATAAATTTAATAGTTTTATGTATAGTCATAAAATTTGGAATATTGTTTATGTAAAGTCTATTACTGACAAAATTAGTTATTGAAATGTTTTAAATGTATTTGAGTCTTAAGCTATTTCTAGGTGTAAATTAATACATAGTTGATTTAAAATATATTTTGGGTGAATAATTTAATGTTGATAGTTGTCGGATATATTTGGAGATTTGAGAATCTCTATGTTAAGTAAAATTTTAAATTTCCCTTATGGTGAGGGATTGGGTAACAAATTTGGGGGTTACTAGAATTAATGGCTATTGTCTATTTTTATGTCTGGGGGTTATGTTTGGTTCTTAAAAAAAAAAATTGAAGAGGCATGTTTCAAAGAAATATTTCGCGGAGAAAGGAAAGGAAATTCTGAAAGAATATTCAACTCTGGAGCGCGAATTCTATGGGCATGTCTTGTGAATTTATGTATTTTCTTTGTCTTTGTTTGCTCTAAGGAATTAGATTTGTTGTTGAGGGTTTCTAGCATGTAATTGATCTGTTATTAACCCTTGACCTTGTAACTTGTTGCTTTGCGAACCTTTCCTCAGTTCTTGCTCTGTCGATAAACCCTTTTTGTCACTCTGTGTTTTCCCTATCCATCTAAACTTTTGGCTAAGCCAAAGTAATTCTCTTGCATTGATGCATGCAGGAAGTGAACTATTATTCCATGACCGTAGTTGTTTCACCTTTATTTCAGACTTTTAAATCGGCCCTCTTAAGTCCTTGTGCCAGAGGAGACCTAACAAGAACAAAATAATTAAATTGTTGCATGTGATCGTACCCCATTGACCTTCTAATGATTTTCTTTTGCCTCATCATTTGTCACCAATGAAAACTATTGTGTTTCTTCTTGCACCCTGTCTTAGCGATGACATTAATGATCTCTTGACCTACAAACTGTCTTTAAGTCGCTAGTGTTTTTACCATCATTGATGGGGCATCCCAGCTTCCTTTCCTTTGCTCATAACATCTTTATGTTGTTTGTCCTTCGAATGCAAATTGTCACCTTTGTAAACATCATGCAATGGTTCCTTTTTGTACATATCTTGTAATCATCTGAATCCATGGAATGGAAAATTTTGAGTCAATCTTCTTGTACCTCGTGTGCCTTGCCTGTGTTTCCTCTTGCAAGTCTAGCTAATCTTTTCAAATTGTAAAATATGATCCTCTGCTCAAGCCTCCTCACGGTATCATGTGAGATGGGGATAAAAGCTTAAAATGGTTTAACTGATCGGCATAATGATTCCCCTGTGGGTGAGCCAACAATTTGACTAAGTGTTTAGCCTTTCAACGATTCCATTTCTTCTTTTTGAACCTAATATATTTTCTTCTGTCAGAAGATAGATACTATTAGCAATGAGAAATTATTTACCTAAGCTTGATTATCCTCTTGATCCATTTCATGAATGCATTATTGAGATTCAACTTTGCTGACAGATTACATGCCTTGATTTGTTCTTGTGAGCGATGCTACCAACTCTCTCTGCCAGAAAATTTCTGTAGTAAACCTCTGTAGGCTGCTTATGATATCCCTGTCGGTAGGAAGGTATAGAGTGTTCACTTCTCAATTTTCAAACTCTTCTATGCTAATCCTTATAACAACTCTTCCTTGTGGGGTCAACATGCATTTCTTATCATAGATTTGAAGTTCTTTCTTAGAAAGATCCCTCTATATCTGTGAGTTATCCTCAGTAAACCAACGATATGTGTTGGCGTGTATTTAAGGAATGCTATACTTTCTTTTATTGTAGTCACTTTTATCTAGCACTGTAGTCATAGCAGGTTCAACAATTAGTCGACTTTCATAGCAATATATATGTAAGTTGAAATGGCTTTGTTTGGAATCTTAGTTAGTAGGTTCATAGGGGAGGCTCATACGAACAGAAAACAAATATATTTTATTATAGATATGTTTATTAGTAATTTTAGTGGTAACATGATAAATAGAAATCCATGCTCTTAGGATAATCATATGTATCGATTTGAAAATTGAAGTAGTAGTATGTTAGGAAAATTGTATAGGTTTATAGTAGTTGTTTGAAATTGTAAAATGTTAGCTAGCGACTTATGCTTATAGGAAGAATTATAGGTGACATTTTGAACTTGCACTTAACACATATGTTATATTTTAGAAATGTCCTTATTTGTTTTGTTAAAGGAGAATTAAGACTTGTGTAACTATTGTTACTATTATTAATTATAGTATTTCTTCACGTATTTAAAGTAATTGAAATTTAGAAGATTGATAAGGAATATGTTGTGCTTTAGGAGATTAGTTTTAAAATTAATCTTATCTTGCAATGTGATCTTTCTTATTTTAGTAGAAAGAGACCATTTTTAGATAGGCATAATCCTTTTAGATTGATGATTGGTAGTTGACATTTTAGTTTAAAGTAATTAATATTATTTTTAGTCTTTTAAACAACCATGATTGTAAATTGTATCACCTTTACGTCATCCTAATAGTACATGTTAGGACCTATTACTTTTGAACTTTAAATGTTATCTATGATGTACAGTTTTCACTGTAATTTCAGAATTTTGGTGGTCATAATATGGTGCCTCTTATTTGTGTTAAAGTGATAAAGTTTAACAAATTCGTTGTTTCAATAACTTGAATAGAATAATTGAAAAATGATTATTTAGTTGTAATTTTAGAGCTTTGTGATGTGATTAGAATGTTGTTAGCATAAGTAAGTTTTTGAGTCAAACTTAAGAGAGAGAAATTAAGCCTTTTTCTTGAATCCATAGTGAAATAGCTTAATTAATGTTTTGATATATAATCTCTAATGTTTATTGTTGACTTTGAACCGAAATATACTAGTGATGCTTTTGGATCATTGTAATTATTTCAGTGTTGAGTCCTGTGGTTATGCTTTGTCTAATTAATGCAATGGTGAGCATGTGAGTCTTGTAGGAGGTCAAGTCAATAAGCATCATGTTTGGTTACTTGATTTTGATAGTCATGTTATATCTGTGTAACTCTAGAGACTTGTTACATTTGAATCCAGTGTGGTATAGGCGCAAGGATATATTGGTGTTGTACTATTTTCTTTCTCTTGATCCCTTGTTGATTTTTTTATGGTTGTGGTCGTTGTAACCTAGTTTCCATGTTGGGAAAGGTACTGTGGTAACCTAGTAAAGAACTCCATTACTGACTCCAGAGGCTTATCTGTTGGACTTGATACTTGTGTCATTTTGTTTCTTGATTGTATTGCTTCAAATTTTGGAAGGTAATAACAGGACTTATATAGTTGTGGCCAAGTGAATGGCATGGATAATGGATCGAAACCATTTTGTACCTTATCCTCACATGTTGTGGTTTGGATGATTGGTCTAAGATTGCTAAGGGAGTGGCTTTCATGGTGGGGTCGGTGCCTAGTAAGAGGCTCCCTAGGTAACCCCATGGAAGTTGTAAGCATGTGGAAACTTAATAATGTAACTAGGAGGGCTAGGGTAGTAAAACACATAACAAGATAAGTAAGATACCTCACCCATGCCTTGAGTGCTCTCGCAAGCTAAGGATGGGATGAGAATGCCTGGTTGGCAAGGCTGAACTCCTTCTCTCCATGAGAGGACATGTCAACTTTGCATGTGTCACCCTATGGGGCCAGTGCCTAGAGAGAGGCTACCAGGGTAACCATAGATGGGGGCCGGCTTCTGGTGAGAGATAGCCTGGGTAACCCATGTTAGGACCATGCGATGACACTCTCCTTTCGTAACTCAATTACTTTCTCTTTATTTTGTTGATACCTTTGGAGTATAGTCTTGTCTTCTTGTTTGATCTTAGCTAGATGTTTGATTTGTCTTGTGGATTACTGTCATTCTTGTGAAGTCTTGTTATCATGTTTATCTGCAAGGAGTCTGGATCTTGTTATTGTGTTCTTGGTTGTAACCTTGACCTAGCAGTAAACCTCATTGTTATCTCCTAGCTCGGTGGGGTGGACCTCAAGGTTCCACATGGTTGGGAAGTAGAGATATCCATTGGTCTTCTCGGATGTTCAGTTCGAGATTAGAGTAGCAGTGTTTGAGTTCCAGTTTGTTCTTCATCTTTAAGTTGTTGTATACATTCTTTATTGTACCTTTGTAAACTAATGTAATCTGTCTTGTAATCCTGAATTAGAATTTGTAATTATTTATCCCAGTTAATGTAAGAGGTATTATTATTCTGTTGCTTTGAGATGTAGATTCTTTTATGGTTTTTAATTTTATCTAATGCAGTTATGTTCCCTAGAAGTGTTAGCTAATCTTTTCATTCATTATTGTTATTAGAGAAGATATTTATAGTGATTAATGCAATTCCTTGTTTCAAAAAAAAATATTTATCTATTATTGTTGTTTTTTTTCAATCTAGCACTCTAGGGTTGCATTACAGGGCATCACATTTGGTATCAAATCCAGGTTTAAACACTGGGTACTCTTGTTATAATTGAGCCCATTATATGACCTAGTGATTAAACTCTATGGATTAACTATTGTTTTCCTTTCTATGTGTAATAAATCATCTTTTGGTGTTGTAGGTAGATGCCTAGAGGTAGGGGCCAAGGATGTGGCAGAGGTAGTGGTCATGGGAGAGGTGGTGGCAGTACACCTCCTCCCAGTTCTCCTCATGAGAGTATCCATGAAGGCGGAGGTCAGAATATGGATGGTCAGGGCCAACCTGAGGGAGCCCAATTATGATAGTTACTTGAGGAGGCTCTTGCCCGATTAGGTCCTAGACATGAGGTCGAGCAGCCTAGAGGGGGTCAGAAGGTAGACCAGTCGGAGCTGAGAGAGAGAGAGAGAGAGAGGGAGAGAGAGAGAGAGAGAGAGAGATCACCCAGGTGTAGAGAGTTGACAACTGAGTAGGAGGCCACACTAGCCTGCCATATTAGAGATCTTCTGTGGCAATGCCCTCCCATCTTTGATGGAGCTGGTAGAAGTCTTGAGGCAGAGACTTGGTTATTGGACTTAGGCAAGTGTTTCACCATGCATCCTTATGGCAGCAACACCAAAGCTAGATGTGCTATTTTGCATCTCTGAAGGTTTGCTTCGACTTGGTGGTGGCTAGAGGAGCAGAAGCTACATTTGGACATTAGCACTGTGTCATGGGAGTTGTTCTTAGAGAGATTTAGAGCCCATTTTCTTTCTGACCATTGGAGGCAACATCACGCAGATAAGTTCTATGAGCTGAGGTAGATGGCCATGACAGTTAAGCAGTATGAGCGTAGATTTTATGAGCTCAAGCAGTATGCAGGTATCAGAGATGACAAGTCTATGTTGGTGCAACATTTTATCAGGGGCCTGAATGCCTGAATCAGTGGAGGGGTTCGAGTATTTGATCTTAAGTCTATGGACGTAGGAGTGGAGAAAGCTTGGTTAGTGGAAGAGAATTTGGCTATGGCACTCGGTGGACATACAGGTATGCATATTGGCAGTGCACCTTCTTCAGGTTTTGGTTTGCATGGTGGACATACTCAGGCTTCAGGATCTCATGGACCCTCAAGGGGTGGTCAGCAGCAGCACTCTTAGGCCAAACAGAAAAATTTTCAGTCGTAGCAAGGTAATAGATTTCAGGCTAAGAAAGACCGGTCTTGGCAGCGTAACAAGCGCAATTGTTTTGATCAGGCAGCTCAGAGTACGTAGTCTGTAGTGAGCAGAGGCAGTTTTCAGTAGTCTAGTGCTTTTCAAGGAGATGGTGGTTTTGGTAGAGGTACCGGGTGTTTCTCTTATGGCCAACAGGGCCATATTGCTAGGTAATTCCCACAGAAGGGTGCATCAGGGTTTGGACATCAATCAGCGGCATCTGATCCAACGGTTGGTGATGCAGATAGGTCACACAGAGTCTTTCTAGTGGTGGATAACCATCAGGCAGAGCATCAAGGCACCGTGGTGGAGACTTCTGGTCACATGTGACGTATTGGTTTCTCTATTCTTTTTTATTCCAGTGCATCTGATTCATTTATATATCCTTCTCTTGTGGAGCATTGTAGCTTAGTGGCAACAAAGTAGGATGATAGGTGGCAGGTTGAGTTAACTTCTAGGGCTAAGATAGTAGTTGAGTCTCTAGTTTCAGGGTGTGATTTGAGGATTGGATCTCTATCTACTTATGTAGATCTTCGTATCCTACACCTTGGTTCATATGATATAGTTTTGGGGATTGATAGGGTAGAGGCCCATTGGGCGGTGATCGATTGTCAGCAAAAGTCTATTAGATGTGTGGATGATTCTGGTGTAGAGGTGGAGGCGGTAGGAGTACAGAGGCCTATTTCCCTACGTATGATTTATGCTATGCAGCTTAAGAGATGCATGCATCAGGGATGTCATCTTTTTGCAATTTTTGTTAGTGACCTGGAGATGGAGGAGAGTCAAAAGGCATCTCTTGATGATCATCCTCTATTGAGAGAATATGTCGATGTGTTTCCTTTTAAGATTCTAGGAATGCCACCTAAGCATGACATTAACTCCAGGATTGATCTTGTACTCGGCGCAGAGCCTATCTCACGAGCTCCATACAAGATGACCACTCAGGAGCTTAAGGAACTTCTACTGCAGTTGGAGGAGTTGTTAGCCAAGGGATTCATTCAACCTATTGTCTCTCCTTGGGGAGCACCTGTGATCTTTGTGGCTATGTATTGATTATCAATAGCTCAATAAGGTGACAGTGAGGAATAGGTATCCCTTGCCTCAGATCGATGATTTGTTTGATCAGATTAAGGGAACCAAGGTGTTCTCTAAAATTGACCTTAAGTCAGGATATCATCAGCGGCAGTTATTTGAGGTAGATATTCACAAGACGGCATTTCGTACTCGTTATGGACATTATGAGTTCACAGTAGTACCATTTAGGTTGACGAATGCACCTTCAGTTTTCATGAGCCTGATGAATTGTGTTTTTTGCACTTATCTTGATAGGTTTTTCCTTGTGTTTCTTGATGATATATTGATCTAATTGAGGACTATGGAGGAGCATGAGGAGCATTTGTGTCAGGCATAGCAGTGTCTAAGAGAAAATTAGCTTTATGCTAATTTGTCGAAATGTGAGTTCTCTCAGAAAGAGGTGAAGTATTTGGGTCATGTCATCTCTGGAGAGGGTATTGCAATGGATCGCTTGAAGATCCAAGCTATTATGGATTGGCCTACACCTACTAATGTTTCTTAGGTCTACAGTTTTATGGGGTTTTCAAGGATTGCTCATCCTATTACTTCTCTTCAAAGGAAAGGGAAGAAGTTTGTTTGGTCAGAACAGTGTCAGGAAGCTTTTCAGACCCTTAAGGAGTAGTTGACCAGTGCACCTATTTTAACAGTTCCTGATTCTACCGGGGACTTTCTTGTTTGTACAGATGCTTCTTTAGAGGGTTTAGGAGCAGTTCTGATCCAGGATGGTCGTGTGATTGCCTATGAGTCTTGCAAACTCAAGGATCATGAATTAAACTATCCCACTCATGATATGGAGTTAGCCATAGTTGTGCATGCCTTGGTGAGATGGAGGCATTTTCTCTTAGGGCATCAATTTGAGCTACATAGTGATCATTGTAGCTTGCAGTATATTTTCACGCAGCCAAACTTGAATGTGAGGCACAGGCATTGGATGGAGTTCTTGTGCGAGTATGACTTTAAGGTCAAGTATATTCAAGGCAAAGAGAATGTGGTAGTAGATGCCCTTAGTCGTCGGTGACATGAGATCTCAGCGGTCTCTCTCATAGTTGATTTGAGAGGTCAGATTCTCGCAGCACTTCCTACTGACAGTTGGTGCCAGGAGGTGAGATCTGAGATTGAGTTTGATAGACCTTTAGAGGGTAGATTCTCTGGTTACTCTCTTGAGTCAGATGGTCTTTTGTGACATTTAGGTCATATCTATGTTCCTAGTTCTGAGGGTCTTCATACCCTAGTATTGTCAGAGGCGCATCGGGAACCTTATTCTGCTCATCTGGGTGTCAAGAAGATGCATGTAGATCTACGTCAACTGTACTTTTGGAGTGGCATGAAGTGGGATATTTCTAATTTTGTGTCGAGGTGTCTTGAGTCTCAGAGGGTGAAGGCAGAACATCAACACCCTGGAGGTCTTTTGCACCCTCATTTGATTTCAGAGTGTAAGTGGGACATGACTTTGATTGACTTCATTGTTGGTTTACCAGTATCCTCTCGTCGACACGATGCCATTATGGTCACTGTGGATAGGTTGATGAAGGTAGTTAATTTCTCTCCTATCCGTTCTTATAATGCTTCTACAGTGGCCAGAGTGTTCATGGACCAGACTTCATGGGATTCCTCATAGGATCATCTCTGATAGGGATCCAATGTTCACATCCACTCTTTGGACTTCTCTACAACATGCCTTGGGGACACAACTAAACTTTAGGTTAGCCTACCATCCTGACACTGATGGTCAGACTGAGAGGGTTAATCAGGTTCTCGAGGAAATGCTTAGGATGTATGTGATGGATTGGCAGAATCATTGGGAGGACTACATGTACCTAGTGGAGTTTGCTTATAATAATGGATATCACAATTCTATTGGCATATCTCCATTTTAGGCTTTGTATGGTCACCCTTGTAGGACCCCGTTGAGTTGGGATTGTCTTGAGGATAGAGTTCTTGGTCTTGATATTCTTAAAGATATGGAGCAACAGGTCGAGAGAATTAGAGAGCATTTGGTGGAAGCTCAGGATAGATAGAAGAAGTATGTAGATGCTCATAGGATTGATCGACAGTTTTCAGTTGGTGATCAGGTGTTCTTGTGTGTGTGACCGCAAAAGAGTCCAATCCATTATGGAAAGGGCTCTAAGCTAGCACCATGCTTTGTTGGACCTTTTTAGGTGTTTGAAAGGATTGGTCATATTTTTTATTGTCTTGCTTTGCCGCCCAGCCTTTCACGCATCCATGATGTGGTTCATGTTTCTGTACTTAGACCTTATCATCCAAATATTACTCATATTCTTGATTGGACTACGCTATAGGTAGACGACGGGTAGCTGGTTTTGGAGCTCGTAGGCATTCTACAGCATAGGAGACTTGCTCTCAGGGGCAGAGACGTGGAGCAAGTCAAGGTCTAGTGGGATCCTAATGACGAGATTTATGCTACTTGGGAGGATGCTTCCAGGATGATAGACTTATACCCTTATTTGTTTGCAGGCTTCGAGGAATAAGCCTGACTCTAGGGGGGAGGATGTAATGCCCCCTCATTTTTGGCTTGTGATAGTTGTTATCTTTGCATCACTCTCTGCTTGATATGAGATAGTTGTTAGCCTTTTCTTTGCATCCAGACAGTTCTGAGACATTTGAGCTATTGAGACTATGGTTTATGTTTATTTTGATTGTGACAGATTTTATTCGACTGATCTAACTCTGACATGTGGAATGAGATTATTTGGTATTGTTGTTATGATGAGATGGACATGTTTAGTGATGATTTGATAATATCATGTTTATGCCTCTGATTTTAAATAGAAATAGTTATAGTCTTGTTTTAGAGCATGGATGGTGTAGTACTACTCGGATCGAGCACCCTACTATGTCGTGATTCTCTATCTCGGTGTGTGTTGATATATACATATACAGTTGATCATAAATAACCCATTGGTTTTCACGCAGCTTACAGGTACCAGGCCTTAACTCCCCCTGACTTAGCAGGTCTGAGCGGGCCCTACACCATCGATAATGTGATAGAGATAACATGAGGTTTATTCCACTAGGGCAATTCCAGTCCTTTGTTGTAGTCATGTGTCGTGATACGACGTTTGATCCTTGGTTCTTGTTGATTGGTCGTCATGTGTTGTGGGCATTGTGAGTTTGTTTAAGTTATGTCTATGTATCCTCTGGTTAATATCTTCATAAACTATTATTATGATGTTAGTGCCATTTACATGATAAATTTAATAGTTTTATGTATAGTCGTAAAATTTGGAATATTGTTTTATGTAAAGTCTATTACTAAAAAAATTAGTTATTGAAATGTTTTAAATGTATTTGAGTCTTAAGCTATTTCTAGGTGTAAATTAGTACATAGTTGATTTAAAATATATTTTGGGTGAATAATTTAATGTTGATAGTTGTCAGACATATTTGGAGATTTGAGAATCTCTATGTTAAGTAAAATATCAAATTTCCCTTATGGTGAGGGATTGGGTAACAAATTTGGGGGTTACTAAAATTAATGGTTATTGTCTATTTTTATGTCTAGGGATTATGTTTTGTTCTGAAAAAAAAAAGTTTTTGAAGAGGCATGTTTCAGAGAAATATTTCGCAAAGAAAGCAAAGGAAATTCTAAAAGAAGATTCGACTCTGGAGAGTGAATTCTATGGGTATGCTTGTTGAATTTTTGTATTTTCTTTATCTTTGTTTTCTCTGAGGAATTAGATTTCTTGTTGATGGTTTCTAGCATGGAATTGATCTTTTATTCACCATTGAACTTGTAACTTGTTGCTTTGCGAACCTTTACTTAGTTCTTGCTCTGTTGGCAGACCCTTTTTGTCACTCTATGTTTTCCCTATCCATCTAAACTTTTGGCTAAGCCAGAGTAATTCTCTTGTGTTGATGCATGCGGGAAGTGAACTATTATTCCATGACCGTAGTTGTCTTACCTTTATTTTAAACTTTTAAATCGGCCCTCTTGAGTCCTTGTGCCAGAGGAGACCTAACAAGAACAAAATAATTAAATTGTTGCATGTGAGCATACCCCATTGACCTTCTAATGATTTTCTTTTGGCTCATCATTTGTCACCAATGAAAACTATTGTGATTCTTCTTGCAACCTGTCTTAGTGATGACATTGATGATCTCTTGACCTACAAACTGTCTTTAAGTCACTAGTGTTTTACCATCATTGATGGGGCATCCCAGCTTCCTTTCCTTCTCTCATAATATCTTTATGTTGTTTGTCCTTTGAATGCAGATTGTCACCTTGGTAAACCTCTTGCAACGGTTCCTTTTTGTACATATCTTGTAATCATCTGAGTCCATGGAATGGCAAATTTTGAGTCAATCTTCTTGTACCTCGTGTGCTTTGCCTATGTTTCCTCTTGTAATTCTAGCTAATCTTTTCAAATTATAAAATCTGATCCTCTGCTCAAGCCTCCTCACGGTATCATGTGAGATGGGGATAAAAGCTTAAAATGGTTTAACTGATCTGCATATAATGATTGAAAGGAAGCTAGGTGTGCATAAATGCTTCCTACACTAATCTATTGAGGAGAGGGCTATGCAAATTCAAATTTATCCTAACTATTACAGTGATGTTAAACCATTAACATGAGATATAGCAGCAAAACATAAGAGCCATAAAGAAGACAAAAGAAGAGAGACAAAGATTTACAGTGGGGAAAACCCTTATCGAGTGAAAAACCCCACACTCAGAAACCTGCACAATGTATTAACAAATCTGAAAGAATGTTTACAACACACTTGCAATGCAAGATTCAATGGTCTTCGACACTCATGTCTAGAGTCAATCTGGTAGCATAACAGTACCTATAAACCTGTGATACAAACTCCATATCCAAGCACCTGTTCAAATAGAATATACAAGGCAATTTTGGACCTTTCTTGGAATGGGCGTCCAATATGGCATCTTAGACCAAAACCCACGCCTAGGGACACTTGGTCAACATTTTAGAATGTGTATGACACTTGTCCATAGCTCCCATCCCAAAGAGGTCACCTATTTCCAAAATGGGCTATGACAAATGCTCTTACGACACTTACGACTGTCATAGAATCTGTCATAGCGGTTACAACTTATAGTTGTAAGAGAATCTGTCATACACATGCTATAAATAGCATATTCTCTTACAACACATCATATTCCACCTTGGGGTGCCCAAATATGCCTCATTCAAAGATGTTTCATGACACATGTCATTACCTGTCTTACAACCTTCTATTCTCGACTCTTACATGTCATAGATTCGTCATAGGAATCTGTCATAACCATTTCAGTCAAACATTCCTTACACAACATAGAAGATGCTGACACATGGCAGAATATTCCTACCACTAAGTGGGAAGCCTATCTCCTCATGTGAGGACAAAATAACAAGTTGTCATAATCCATGTAGGATTGATACATCACCATGCCACATCCCACAATATGACAAAGTGGAATTTCCAATTATTTACAACATAGGCAATTGAATAATAAATACAAACATTACAAATGTAGAGAATTACCAAGGTTGAGACACCTCAATTCCCAACATTCTCCCACTTGTCGAACACCTTGTAAGAACCAATAGAAAAATAGGATTTAACTGCTATAGGCCGAGAGGCCAATAGACTCTGAACACCATCTGAACTTCTCTGTGCCCACTAGTTTCGTCAATGCATCTGCAACATTCTTTAAAGCATCTACCTTCTCCAAATTTACCTTTCCATCCTCAACCATGTTCCTCACGAAGTGAAACTAAATATCAATGTGCTTGGTTCTAGCATGGAAATTTAGATTCTTTGCAAGGCAAATTACACTCTGACTATCACAACTGATCATGATCTGACTTGCATCAACACCAATATCAAAACACAATCTCTTAAGCCAAATGGCTTGCTTATAAGCATGAGTTTCTGCCATATACTCAGCTTCTATCGTGGACAAAGCAACAATAGGTTGTCACTTACTCATCCAACTAATAGCACCACTAAACAGTGTAAAAACATAAGCACTGGTGGATCTCCTGTTGTTAATGTCACCTGCACAATTTAAATCCACAAATCCATGAATATCAATAGAATGCGGTGGTCCTGAAACATTACCATGATAGAAAATGGAATACTCAGAAGTACCCCTCAAATATTTGAACACTCACTTAATTGCATCCCAATGAACCCGTCTAGGATTAGCCATAAATCGACTAAGGACTCCCACTGCTTGGGCAATGTCTGGTCTTGTGCAGACCATAGCATACATCAAACTGCCAACAACACTAGCATACAGTACTTTGTTCATGTCCTCCACCTCACTAGAAGATTTTGGACAATCCTCAATAGATAACTTTGTCCCTAAGGAAATAGAAACACATAATGGTCTACAATCTCCCATGCTGAATCTGTCTAACACGGTCTTAACATACTTACTCTGACTTAACCAAAGTTTTCTATTGGTTCTGTCTTTTCTGATTTCCATTCTTAGAATGTACCTAGCTACCCCTAAATCTTTCATTTCAAACTGACCTAACAACTGAGATTTAAAATCAGAAATCATATTCTTACCCTTCTCAATGAGCAACATATCATCAACATACAGTGCAACAATGAGAATATGATCACCATCAAACTTATAATAAACATAGTGATCTGATTTCGATCTCACAAATCTAATTGACAACACAAAGGCATCAAACTTCAAGTACCATCTCCTAGGGGATTGCTTCAAACCATACAAAGACTTCTTAAGTTTGCAAACCAAATTTTCTTTACCTTTTACCATGTAATGCTCTAGCTGTGACATGTAGAATTCCTCCTCCAAGTCACCGTGAAGGAAAGTTGTCTTCACATCCATCTGTTCTACCTCCAAGTCATAAGCTGCTACAAGAGACAATAGGAATTGAATGGATGTCAACTTTACAATGGGAGAGAAGATCTCACCATAATCTACATCTCAATCTGGCCTTATACTTCTCAATACTACCATCTGCACCAATCTTCTTCTTGAACACCCATTTGCATCCAATGGGTTTCCATCCAGGAGGCAAAGGCACCAAGTCCCAAGTTTGATTCTTTTCCAAAGAAGCCTTTTCTTCCTCCATGGCCTCCTTCCAGGAACCTACATCCTTCATATCCAAAGCCTTTGATATAGTTCTAGGTTCATCACTGTTAGTGAGCAAAGCATAAGCACAATTAGAATCAAGCAATGTAAAACCAAACCTTTCAGGTTGCTTCCTTATCCGTGTAGACCTCCTCAAGAGCTGGGGTTGAGGTTCAGCTTCTTCTTCTGAGCTTTTAGAGCTACTAGAGCTCTCCTCATCATTAAGTCCAACATTGTCTTTCTATTTAGTCTTCTCAAGGGTGAGGAGAAACTGAAGAACATCTTCTTTCTTTTCTTTTTCTTCTGGCTGCAAAATAGTGGAAGAAGGTGTAAGCTCTCTGAAGATAACACTTCTTCTATACAACACTTTTTCAACCATAGGGTCCCAAATCTTGTATCCTTTCACACCAACACCATAGCCGATGAAGATACACTTAACAGCTTTGTTCTCCAACTTTGACTACTTCTCCCTAGGCACATGTGCATATGCCTCACAACCAAAAACACGAAGATGCCTTACTGAAGGCTTTCTACCAGACCACACCTCCATAGGTGTCTTTCCAAAAAGAACTAATGTAGGAGATCTGTTCACCAGATAGCAAGTAGTGGCAACAGCTTCAGCCCAAAACTTTTGTTCTAGACTAGCTCCACTAAGCATACTACTAGCCTTCTCCATCAGTGTCTTGTTCATCCTCTCTGCAACTCCATTTTTCTGCGAGGTGTATGGAGTTGTATTATGTCTTTCAATCCCAAGTTCCTTGCAATACTTATCAAATTCTATAGAGCAGAACTCACCACCATTGTCAGTTCTCAAACATTTAATCTTTTTACCAGTCTGATTTTCAGCAAAGGCCTTAAACTCCTTAAACTTGCTATAGACTTTAGATTTGCTTCTGAGAAAATAAATCCATGTCCTTCTACTGTAATCATCTATAAAAGATACAATGTATACAAATTTTGATAACAAAGGAACATTAATAGGACCAAACACATCAGAATGAATGAGGTCCAACACACCAAAAGACTTATGAGAACTCAAGTAAAACTAAACATGGTTCTGTTTTCCATAAATAAAATGTTCACAAAAGTTGAACTCAAGATTACAATCATCTAACCCCTCAACGAGGTTCTTATTTTTCATGGTACACAGACCCTTTTCACCAATGTGGCCAAATCTCTTATTCCATAACATTGTCTTTTCTGCAGGAAGTTTAACTTCCAATGCACAATTACAACCATCAAGACCAAAAACAACAGATTTCTTCACTACTCGTTCAAATGGTGGGATGAAGTGATTTCTGCCCTCTTTCTTGAGTCAGAAGAACTATTGCATTGTGAAATGCATGGCTCTAGTTGAAACAGAGTACCTCTCTGAGTACCCTTAGCAAGCACCATAGATCCTCTAGTCATCTTGCATCTTTCTTTCAAAAAGACAACCTACACACCTGCATCATTCAAACTACTTACAGAAAGTAGGTTCTGTGCTAAGCCTGGGATGTGCATAACCCCAGAGATCCCCTTCACTCGACCATCAAGGAATCTAATAGAGACTCTTCCACGACCAATGATCTTCAGATGAGAGTCGTCACCCAGATACACCTTTCCACCATTGAACTCCTCATACTTAGTGAACCAGTCTCGATGCGAGGTCATGTGGAATGATGCACCAGAGTCGATTAGCCACACATCATCAGATGCATGGGTTTCCAGGGCTGCGATGATGGCATCACCGTCATCTTGTGATTTGTCGAAATTTGAATTAGGAGCTTTCTTCTTTTCCTCTTTGCATTCCTTTCGGAAATGCCTGGTCTTGCCACAGTTTCAACAAAGAGCCTTGGACTTTCTAGGAGATTTGGATCTCCCATGGGATTTGGATCTACCCTTCTTAGCTTTCTTGTCCTTCTTCTTCCCTTTCTCCTTGGGTCTTCCATGAACTGCAAGGGCTTCTTTGGCTGGCTCAGAAGACTTTCTCCACATCTCTTCAAATAACAGTGAAGAAATTCCATTTTGAATGTGGATGTGGTGCTTCCAATTTCCATGACAAGATGATCCCATGAGTCTGGCAGAGAACAAAGCAGGGTCATACATCGATCCCCCTCCTCCATCTTTACACCAATAGATGTCAATTGTGCAACCAGCATGTTAAAGGAATTCATTTGCTCAGCCACAGATCCTCCGTCCTCCATTCAAAGAGAATACAACTTCTTTCTCAGGAAAATTTTATTGACAAGGGATTTGGCTTGATACACATCCCCCAACTTCTTCCAAAGGAGTTTTGCAGTAGCCTCCTCATGGACATTTAACAACACAGAATCGGCAAGACTAAGTCTTATGAGACCCTTAGCCTTCCGATCCTTGAGATCCCACTCATCTTGAGTCATTGTAGCTGATTTAGTTCCATTCACATTTTCCCAAAGGTCTCGGTCAACTAACATGTCTTCCATCTTGAGCTTCCACAGCTCAAAATTATTGCCGTTGAACTTCTCTACTTCAAACCTTCCTAATGTGCTTGCCATCCCCTTGCTGCAATAAGATATAGAATGCTCTACATAGACTCCCACTCAATCTAACATTAGCTCAAAAAACCCCTACCCAACAACTAGGACGAAAGGTGATCAAGCTCTAATACCAACTAAAAGGAAGCTAGGTGTGCAGAAACACTTCCTACACTAATCTATTGAGGAGAGGGCTATGCAAATTCAAATTTATCCTAACTATTACAGTGATGTTAAACCATTAACATGAGATATAGCAACAAAACACAAGAGCCAGAAAGAAGATAGAAGAAGAGAGACAAAGATTTATGGTGGGAAAAACCCTTATCGGGTGAAAACCCCCACACTCAAAAACCTGCACAATGTATTAACAAATCTAAAAGAATGTTTACAACACATTGGCAATGCAAGCTTGAATGGTCTTCGACACTCATGTCTGGATTCAATCCGGCAGCATAACAGTACCTGTAAACTTGTGATACAAACTCCATCTCTAAGCACCTGCTTAAATAGAACATACAAGGCAATTTTGAACCTTTCTTGGAATGGGCATCCAATATGGCATCTTGGACCAAAACCCACACCTAGAGACACTTGGTCAAAATTGTAGAATGTGTCTAACACTTGTCTACAGCTCCTATCCCAAAGAGGTCACCTATTTCCAAAATGGGCTATGACAGATGCTCTTACGACACTTACGACCATCATAGAATCTGTCATAGCGGTTACAACTTACAGCTGTAAGAGAATCTATCATACACATGCTATAAATAGCATATTCTCTTACAACACATCATATTCCACCTTGGTGCACCCAAATATGCCCCATTCAAATATGCTTCATGACACATGTCATTACCTATCTTACAACCTTCTATTCTCAAATCTTACATGTCAGATTCATCATAGGAATCTGTCATAACCGTTTCAGTCAAACATTCCTTACACAACATCGAAGATGCTGACACATGGAATAATATTCCTACCACTAAGTGGGATGCCTATATCCTCATGTGAGGACAAAATAACAAGTTGTCATAATCCATGTAGGATTGACACATCACCGTGCCACAACCCACAATATGACAGTGGAATTTCCAATTATTTACAACATAGGCAATTGAATAATAAATACAAACATTACAAATGCAAAGAATTACCAAGGTTGAGACACCTCAATTCCCAACAATGATTCCCCTGTGGGTGAGCCAACAATTTGACCAAGTGTTTAGCCTTCCAACGATTCCATTTCTTCTTTTTGAACCTAATATCTTTGCTTCTGTCAGAAGATAGATACTGTTAGAAATGAGAAATTCTTTACCTGATCTTGATTATCCTCTTGAGCCATTTCATGAATGCATTATGAGATTCATCTTTGTTGATGGATTACGTGCCTTGATTTGTTCTTGTGAGTGATGCTACCAACTCTCTCTGCTAAAAAATTTATGTTGTAAACCTTTGTAGGCTACTTACGATATCCCTGTCGGTAGGAAGGTATAGAGTGTTCACTTCTCAATTTTCAAACTCTTCTATGCTAATCCTTATAACAAATCTTCCTTGTGGGGTCGGCGTGAATTTCTTAGGATAGATTTGAAGTTCTTTCTTAGAAAGATCCCTCTCTATCTGCAAGTTATCCTCAGTAGACTAGGGATCTATGTTGGCATGTATTCAAGGGATGATATACTTTATTTTATTGTAGTCACTTTTATCTAGCACTGTAGTCGTAGTAGGTTCAGCAATTAGTCAACTTTCCTACCAATATATATGTAAGTGAAAATGGCTTTGTTTGGAATCTTAATTAGTAGGTTCATAGGGGAGGCTCATACGAACAGAAAACAAATATATTTTCTTATAGATGGTTTATTAGTAATTTTAGTGGTAACATGATAAATAGAAATCCATGCTCTTAGTATAATACATATGTATCAATTTGAAAATTGAAGTAGTAGTATGTTAGGAAAATTGTATAGGTTTATAGTAGTTGTTTGAAATTGTAAAATGTTAGCTAGTGACTTATGCTTATGGGAAGAATTATAGGTGACATTTTAAACTTGCACTTAGCACATATGTTATATTTTAGAAATATCCTTATTTGTTTTGTTAAAAGAGAATTAAGACTTGTGTAACTATTGTTACTATTACTAATTATAATATTTCTTGACCTATTTAAAGTAACTGAAATTTAGAAGATTGATAAGGAATACCTTGTGCTTTAGGAGAATAGTTTTAAAATTAATCTTATCTTGCAATGTGATCTTTCTTATTTTAGTAGAAAGAGACCATTTTTAGACAGGCGTAATCCTTATAGATTGATGATTGGTAGTTGACATTTTAGTTTAAACTAATTAATATTATTTTTAGTATTTCAAACAACCATGATTGTAAATTGTATCACCTTTACGTCATCCTAATAGTACATGTTAGGACCTATTAGTTTTGAACTTTAAATGTTATCCATGATGTATAGTTTTCACCGTAATTTAGGAATTTTTGTGGTCATAATATGGTGCCTCTTATTTGTGTTAAAGTGATAAAGTTTAATGAATTAATTGTTTTAATAACTTGAATAGAATAATTGAAAAATGACGATTTAGTTGTAATTTTAGAGCTTTGTGATTTGATTAGAATGTTGTTAGCATAAGTAAGTTTTTGAGTCAAACTTAAGAGAGAGAAATTAAGCTTTTTTCTTGAATACCTAGCAAAATAGCTTAATTAATGTTTTGATATATACTCTCCGATGTTTATTGTTGACTTTGAACCGAAGTATACTAGTGATGCTTTTATGCTTTGTCTAATTAATCCAATGGTGAGCATGTGAGTCTTGGAGGATGTCAAGTTGGTAAGCGTCATGTTTGGTTAGTTGATTTTGATAGTCATGTTATATCTGTGTAACTCCAGAGACTTGTTACCTTGGAATCCAATGTGCTATAGGGGCAAGGATATATTGGTGTTCTACTATTTTCTTTCTCTTGATCCCTTGTTGATTTTTTTTATGGTCGTGGTCGTTGTAACCTAGTTTCCATGTTGGGAAAGGTACCGTGGTAACCTAGTAAAGAATTTCGTTACTGAATCCAAAGGCTTATTCGTTGGACTTGATACTTGTGTCATTTTATTTCTTGATTGTATTGCTTCAAATTTTGTAAGGGAATAAAAGGACTTATATAGTTGTGGCCAAGTGAATGGCATGGGTAATGGATTGAAGTTGTTTTATACCTTATCCTCACATGTTGTAGTTTGGATGATTGGTCAGAGATTGCTAAGGGAGTGGCTTTCATGGTGGGGTCGGTGCCTAGTGAGAGGCCACCTGGGTAACCCCATAGAAGTTCAAGCATGTGGAAAATTAATAACTTAATTAGGAGGGTTGGGGTAGTAAAACACATAACAAGATAAGTAAGATACCTCACCCATCCCTTGAGTGCTCGCACAGGCTAAGGATGGGATGAGAAGGCCTGGTTGGCAATGCCAAACTCCTTGTCTCCATGAGAGGACATGTCGGCTCTGCATGTGTCACCCTATGGGGCCGATGCCTAGAGAGAGGCTGCCAGGGTGACCATAGATAGGGGCCAGCTTCTGGTGAGAGATAGCTTGGGTAACCCATGTTAGGACCATGCGATGACACTCTCCTTATGCAACTCAGTTACTTTCTCTTTATTTTGTTGATACATCTAGAGTATAGTCTTGTCTTCTTGTTTGATCTTAACTAGATGTTTGATTTATCTTATGGATTACTATCCTTCCTGTGCGGTCTTGTTATCCTCTTTGTCTGCAAGGAGTCTGGATCTTGTTATTGTGTTCTTGGTTGTAACCTTGACATAGCAATAAACCTCATTGTTATCTCCTAGCTCAGCGGGGTGGACCTCAGGGTTCCACATGGTTGGGAGGCAGAGCTATCCATTGGTCTTCTCAGATGTTCGGTTCGAGATCAGAGTAGGAGTGTTCTATTTCCAGTTTGTTCTTCATCTTCAAGTTGTTGTATACATTCTTTATTGTACCTTTGTAAACTGATGTAATCTATCTTGTAATCCTAAATTAGAATTTGTAATTATTCATCCTAGTTAATTTAAGATGTATTATTATTCCATTGCTTTGAGATGCAGATTCTTGTATGGTTTTTAATTTTATCTAATGCAATTATGTTCTATACAAGTGTTAGCTAATCTTTTCATTCATTATTGTTATTAGAGAAGATATTTATAATGATTATTGCAATTCCTTGTTTCAAAAAAAAATATTTTTGTATTATTGTTGTTTTTTTTCAATCTAGAACTCTAGGGTTGCATGACGGGGAATCACATTTGGTATCAAAGCCAGGTTTAAACACTGGGTACTCTTGTTATAATTGAGCCCATTATATGACCTAGTTATTAAACTCTATAGATTAACTATTATTTTCCTTTCTGTGTGTAATAAATCATCTTTTGGTGTTGTAGGTAGATGCCTAGAGGTAGGGGTTGTGGGAGAGTTGGTGGTAGTACACCTCCTCCCAGTTCTCCTCATGAGAGTACCCATGAAGGTGGAGGTCAGAATATGGAGGGTCAGGGCCATCTTGACAGAGCCCAGTTATGACAGTTACTTGAGGAGGCTCTTGCCCAATTAGGTCCTAGACAGGAGGTCAAGTAGCCTAGAGGGGGTCAGGAGGTAGACCAGCCGGAGCCTCAAGAGAGAGAGAGAGAGATCACCCAAGCGTAGAGAGTTGATAGTTGAGCAGGAGGCCAAACTAGCCAGCCCTATGAGAGATCTTCTGAGGGCACGCCCTCCCATCTTTGATGGAGCTGGTAGAGTTCTTGAGGCAGAGACTTGGTTATTGGACTTAGGCAGGTTTTTCACAATGCATCCTTATGGTAGCAACACCAAAGCCAGATGTGCTATTTTGCATCTTCGAGGGTTTACTTCGACTTGGTGGCAGCTACAGGAGCAGAAGCTGCATTTGGACATTAGCACTGTGTGATGGGAGTTGTTCTTAGAGAGATTCAGAACCTATTTTCTTTCTAACCATTGCAGGCAGTGTCGTGTAGATGAGTTCCACGAGCTAAGGCAGATGGCCATGACAATTGAGTAGTATGAGTGTAGATTTTATGAGCTCAAGAAGTATACGGGTATCAGAGATGACGAGTCTATGTTGGTGCAGCATTTTATCAGGTAGCAATATTCAAACCTAAGTCTATGGAGGTAGCAATGGTGAAAGCCCTGTTAGTGGAAGAGAATTTGGCTATGGCACTCAGTGGACATACAGGTGTGCATATTGGTAGTGCGCCTTCTTCAAGTTTTGGTTTGTGTGGTGGACATAGTCAGGGTTCAGGATCTCATGCACCCTCAAGGGGTGGTCGGCTGCAGGACTCTCAGGCCAAACAGAAGAATTTTCAACCGCAGCAAGGAAATAGATTTTAGGCTAAGAAAGACTGGTCTTGGCAACATGACAAGTGCAATTGTTTTGATCAGGCAACTCAGAGTACGTAGTCTACAGTGAGTAGAGGTAGTTTCCAGCAGTCTAGTGCTTTCCAGGGAGATGGTGGTTTTGGTAGAGGCACCGGGTGTTTCTCTTATGGCCAATAGGGCCATATTGCTAGGCAGTGCCTTTAGAAGGGTGCATCAGGGTTCAGACATCGACCGACGACATCTGAGCCAATGGTTGGTGATGCAGGCTAGTCACACAAAGTCTCTATAGGGGTGGATAACCGTCAGGTAGAGCATAAGGGCACCGTGGTGGAGACTTTTGGTCACATGCAAGGTATTGGTTTTTTTGTTCTTTTTGATTCTGGTGCATTTGATTCATTTATATATCCTTCTCTTGTGTAGCATTGTGGCTTAGTGGAAACAAAGCAGGATGATACATGGTACGTTGAGTTAGCTTCCAGGGCTAAGATAGAAGTTGAGTCTCTAGTTTCAAGGTGTGATTTGAGGATTGGCTGTCTATCTACTTCTGTAGATCTTCATATCCTATCCCTTGGTTCATATCAAATAGTTTTGGGGATGGATTGGTTAGAGGCCCATCAGATAGTGATCGATTGTCGACATAAGTCTGTTAGATGTATTGATGATTCTGGTGCAGAGGTGGAGGTGGTAGGAGTACAGAGGCCTATTTCCCTATGTATGATTTCTGCTATGCAACTTAAAAGATGCATGTGTCAGGGATGTCAGCTTTTTGCAGTTTTTGTTTGTGACTTGGAGATGGAGGAGAGTCGAGAGGTATCTCTTGACAATCATCCTCTGCTGAGAGAATATGCTTTTGTGTTTCCTTCTAAGATTCTGGGGATGCCACCTAAGCATGACATCGACTTCAAGATTGATCTTGTACTCGGCGCAGAACCTATCTCACAATCTCCATACAGGATGACCACTCAGGAGCTTAAGGAGCTTTGACTGGAGTTGGAGGAGTTGTTAGCCGAGGGATTCATTCTACCTAGTGTCTCTCCTTGGGGAGTACCTATGATCTTTGTAAAAGAGAAGGATGGATCTTTGCGGCTGTGTATTGATTATCGACAACTCAATAAGGTGACAGTGAGGAATAGGTATCCCTTGCTTGGGATCGATGATTTGTTTGATTAGATTAAGTGAGCCAAGGTGTTATTTAAAATTGACCTTCAGTCTGGATATCATTAGTTGCGGTTATTTGAGGTAGATATTCACAAGACGGCATTCCGTACCTGTTATGGACATTATGAGTTCACAGTAGTACCATTCAGGTTGACGAATGCACCTTCAGTTTTCTTGAGCCTGATGAATGGTGTTTTTTGCACTTATCTCGACTAGTTTGTCCTTGTGTTTCTTGATGATATATTGATCTATTTGAGGACTATGGAGGAGCATGAGGAGCATTTGCATCAGGAGTTGTAGTGTCTGATAGAAAATCAACTTTATGCTAATTTGTCAAAATGTGAGTTCTTTCAGACTCAGGTGAAGTATTTGGGTCATGTCATCTCTGGAGAGGGCATTGCAGTAGATCCTTCGAAGATCCAAGCTATTATGGATTGACCTGCACCTACTAATGTTTCTGAGGTCCCCAGTTTTATGGGGTTGGCAGGCTACTATCACCATTTTGTTATGGGGTTTTTGAGTATTGCTCATCCTATTACTTCTCTTCAGAGGAAAGGGAAGAAGTTTGTTTGGTCAGAATAGTGTTAGGCAGCTTTTCGGACCCTTAAGGAGTAGTTGACCAGTGCACCTATTTTAGTAGTTCCTGATCCTACAAGGGACTTTGTTGTTTGTACAGATGCTTCTTTGGAGGGTTTAGGAACAGTTCTAATGCAGGATGGTCGCATGATTGCTTATGAGTCTTGTAAACTCAAGGATCATGCCTTGAACTATCCCATTCATGATATGGATTCCGCAGTTATACATGCCTTGGTGAGATGGAGGCATTTTCTCTTAGGGCATCGGTTTGAGCTGCATAGTGATCATCATAGCTTGCAGTATATAATCATGTAGCTAAACTTGAATGTGAGGTAGAGGCGTTGGAAGGAGTTCTTGTGTGAGTATAAATTTGAGGTCAAGTATATTCAGGGCAAAGACAATGTGGTAGTAGATGCCCTTAGTCATCAGCAACGTGAGATCTCAATGGTCTCTCTCACAATCGATTTGAGAGGTCAGATTCTCATAGTTCTTCCTACCGATAGTTGGTGCCAGGAGGTGAGATCTGAGATTGAGTCTAGTAGACCTTTAGAGGGTAGATTCTCTGATTACTCTCTTGACTCAGATGGTCTTTTGCCACATTTAGGTTGTATCTATGTTCCTAGTTCTGAGGGTCTTCGTACCCTAGTGTTTTCAGAGGTGCATCAGGCACCTTATTCTGCTCATCTGGGTGTCAAGAAGATGCATGCAGATCTGTGTCAGCTATACTTTTGGAGTGGCATGAAGTGGGATATTTCTAATTTTGTGTCGAGGTGTCTTGAGTGTCATAGGGTGAAGGTGGAACATCAGCACCCTGCAGGTCTTTTACAGCCTCATTTGATTCTGTAGTGGAAGTGGCACATCATTTTGATTGACTTCATTATTGGTTTGCCGGTATCTTCTCATCGACACGATGCCATTATGGTCACTGTGGATAGGTTGATGAAGGTATCTCATTTCTCTCCTGCCCACTCTTCTTATAATGCTTCTACTGTGGCCAGAGTGTTCATGGAGGACATCATCAGACTTCATGGGATTCCTTGTAGGATCATCTCTGATAGGGATCTAGTGTTCACATCCACTCTTTTGACTTCTCTACAGCATGCCTTTGGGACACAACTAAACTTTAGTTCAACCTACCATCCTAAGACTGATGGTCAGACCAAGAGGGTTAATTAGGTTCTTGAGGATATGCTTAGGATGTATGTGATGGATTGGTAGAATCATTCAGAGGACTACCTATACCCGGTGGAGTTTGCTTATAATAATGGATATCACAGTTCTATCGGCATGTCTCCATTTCAGGCTTTGTATGGTCGCCCTTGTAGGACCATGTTGAGTTGGGATCATCTCGAGGATATAGTCCTTCTTGGTCCTGATATGCTTAAAGATATGGAGCAACAGGTCAAGAGGATTAGAGAGCACTTGGTGGTAGCTCAGGACAAACAAAAGAAGTATGCAGATGCTCATAGGACCGATCGACAGTTTTTAGTTGGTGATTGGGTGTTCTTGCGTGTGCGACCGCGAAAAAGTTGAATCTGTTATGGAAAGGGCTCTAAGCTAGCACCACACTTTGTTGGACCTTTTGAGGTGTTGGAGAGGATCAGTCCTATTGCTTATCATCTTGCTTTGCCACCCAGCCTTTCACGCATCCATGATGTGTTTGATGTTTCTATACTTAGACCTTATCATCCAGATATTACTCATATTCTTGATTGGACTATGCTATAGGTAGAGGATAGGCAGCTAGCTTTGGAGCCCGTAGGCATTCTACAGCACAGGAGACTTTCTCTCAGGGGCAGAGACTTGGAGAAGGTTAGGGTCCAGTGGGATCCTAATGATGAGATTTCTGCTGCTTGGGAGGATGTTTCCAGGATGAGAGAGTTATACCCTTATTTGTTTGCAGGCTTCCAAGAGTAGGTCTGACTCTTGGGGGGGAGGATGTAATGCCCCCTCATTTTTGGCTTGTGATAGTTGTTAGTTTTCCATCACTCTCTGCTTGATCTAAGATAGTTGTTATCTTTTTCTTTGCATCTAGATAGTTCTAAGACATTTGAGTTATTGAGACTATGGTTTATGCTTATTCTAATTATGACATATTTTATTCGACTGATCTAATTCTGACATGTGGAATGAGATTATGATGGTATTGTTGTTATGATGAGATGGACATGTTTAGTGATGATTTGATAATATCATGTTTATGCATCTGATTTTAAATAAAAATAGTTATAGTCTTGTTTCAGAGTGGGGATGGTGTAGTACTGCTCAGAACGAGCACCCTACTATGCCATGATTCTCTGTCTCGGTGTGGGTTCATATATACATATACAGTTGATCATTTATAACCCATTGGTTTTCATGCAAGTTGTAGGTACTAGACCTTGACCATGGATAATGTGATGAAGATAACATGAGGTTTATTTCGCTAGGGCAATTCCAGTCCTTTGTTGTAGTCATGTTTCATGATACGACATTTGATCCTTGGTTCTTGTTGATTGGTCGTCACTTGTTGTGGGCATTGTGAGTTTGTTTAAGTTATGTCTATGTATCCTCTGGTTAATATCTTCATAAACTATTATTATGATGTTAATGCCATTTACATGATAAATTTAATAGTTTTATGTATAGTCGTAAAATTTGGAATATTGTTTATGTAAAGTCTATTACTGAAAAAATTAGTTATTGAAATGTTTTAAATTTATTTGAGTCTTAAGCTATTTCTAGGTGTAAATTAGTACATAGTTGATTTAAAATATATTTTGCGTGAATAATTTAATGTGGATAGTTGTCAGATATATTTGGAGATTTGAGAATCTCTATGTTAAGTAAAATTTCAAATTTCCCTTATGGTGAGGGATTGGGTAAGAGATTTGGGGGTTACTGGAATTAATGGTTGTTGTCTATTTTTATGTCTGGGGGTTATGTTTGGTTCTAGAAAAAAAAAAGTTTTTGAAGAGGCATGTTTCAGAGAAATATTTCACAGAGAAAGGAAAGGAAATTCTGAAAGAAGATTTGACTTTGGAGCATGAATTCTATGGGTATGTCTTGTGAATTTCTGTATTTTCTTTATCTTTGTTCGCTCTGAGGAATTAGATTTGTTGTTGAGGGTTTCTAGCATGGAATTAATCTGTTATTCACCCTTGACCTTATAACTTGTTGCTTTGCGAACCTTTCCTCAGTTCTTGCTCTGTCTGCAAACCCTTTTTGTCACTCTGTGTTTTCCCTATCCATCTGAACTTTTGGCTAATCCAAAGTAATTCTCTTGTGTTGATGCATGCGGGAAGTGAACTGTTATTCCATGACAATAGTTGTTTCACTTTTATTTCAGACGTTTAAATTGGCCCTCTTGAGTCCTTGTGCCAGAGCAGACCTAACAAGAACAAAATAATTAAATTGTTGCATGTGAGCGTACCCCATTGACCTTCTACTCATTTTCTTTTGGCTCATCATTTGTCACCAATGAAAACTATTATGTTTCTTCTTGCACCCTATCTTAGCGATGACATTGATGATCTCTTGACCTACAAACTGTCTTTAAGTTGCTAGTGTTTTTACCATCATTGATGGGGCATCCCAGCTTCCTTTCCTTTGCTCATAACATCTAGATGATGTTTGTCCTTTGAATGCAGATTGTCACCTTTGTAAACCTCTTTCAACGGTTCTTTTTTGTACATATCTTGTAATCATCCGAGTCCATGGAATGACAAATTTTTAGTCAATCTTCTTGTACCTCATGTGCCTTGCCTATGTTTCCTCTTGCAAGTCTAGCTAATCTTTTCAAATTATAAAATCTGATCCTCTACTCAATCCTCCTCACGGTATCATGTGAGATGGGAATAAAAGTTTAAAATGGTTTAACTGAGTTGCATATAATGATTCCCCTATAGGCGAGCCAATAATTTGACCGACTATTTCACCTTTCAATGATTCCATTTCTTCTTTTCAAACCTAATATTTTTGCTTCTTTTAGAAGATAGATACTGTTAGAAATGATAAATTCTTTACATGATCTTGATTATCCTCTTGAGCCATTTCGTGAATGCATTATTGAGATTTAGCTTTGTTGACGGATTACATGCCTTGATTTGTTCTTGTGAGTGATGCTACCAACTCTCTCTGCCAGAAAATTTATGTTGTAAACCTCTTTAGGCTACTTATGATATCCCTGTCGTCAGGAAGGTATAGAGTGTTCACTTCTCAAATTTCAAACGTTTCTATGTTAATCCTTATAACAACTCTTCCTTGTGGGGTCAGCGTTCATTTCTTAGGATAGATTTGAAGTTCTTTCTTAGAAAGATCCCTCTCTATCTGTGAGTTATCCTTAGTAGACCAGCAATCTCTGTTGGCATGTATTTAAGGAGTGATATACTTTCTTTTATTGTAGTCACTTTTATCTAGCACTGTAGTCGTAGCAGGTTCAACGATTAGTCAACTTTCATAGCAATATATATGTAAGTCAAAATGGCTTTATTTGGAATCTTAGTTAGTAGGTTCATAGGGGAGGCTCATATGAACAGAAAACAAATATATTTTCTTATAGATAGGTTTATTAGTAATTTTAGTGGTAACATGATAAATAGAAATCCATGCTCTTAGGATAATACATATGTATCGATTTGAAAATTGAAGTAGTAGTATGTTAGGAAAATTGTATAGGTTTATAATAGTTGTTTGAAATTGTAAAATGTTAGCTAGTGACTTATGCTTATAGGAAGAATTATAGGTGACATTTTAAACTTGCACTTAGCACATATGTTATATTTTAGAAATGTCCTTATTTATTTTGTTAAAAGAGAATTAAGACTTGTGTAACTATTGTTACTATTATTAATTATAATATTTCTTGACCTATTTAAAGTAATTGAAATTTAGAAGATTGATAAGGAATATCTTGTGCTTTAGGAGATTAGTTTTAAAATTAATCTTATCTTGCAATGTGATCTTTCTTATTTTAGTAGAAAGAAACCATTTTTAGATAGGTGTAATCCTTTTAGATTGATAATTGGTAGTTGACAATATAGTTTAAAGTAATTAATATTATTTTTAGTCTCTTAAACAACCATGATTGTAAATTGTATCACCTTTACATCATCCTAATAGTACATGTTAGGACATATTACTTTTGAACCTTACATGTTATCCATGATGTATAGTTTTCACCATAATTTATGAATTTTGGCGGTCATAATATGGTGCCTCTTATTTGTCTTAAAGTGATAAAGTTTAACAAATTCATTGTTTCAATAACTTGAATAGAATAATTGAAAAATGATGATTTAGTTGTAAGTTTAGAGCTTTGTGATGTGATTAGAATGTTGTTAGCATAAGTAAGTTTTTGAGGCAAACTTAAGAGAGAGAAATTAAGCCTTTTTTTCTTGAATCCCTAGTAAAATAGCTTAATTAATGTTTTGATATATACTTTGCGATGTTTATTGTTGACTTTGAACTGAAGTATAATAGTGATGCTTTTGGATCATTGCAATTATTTCAATGTTGAGTCTTGTGGTTATGCTTTGTCTAATTAATACAATGGTTAGCATGTGAGTCTCATAGGAGGTCAAGTTGGTAAGAGTCATGTTTGGTTGGTTGATTTTGATAGTCGTGTTATATCTCTGTAAATCCAAAGACTTGTTACTTTGGAATCTAGTGTGCTATAGGGGCAAGGATATATTGGTGTTGTACTATTTTCTTTCTCTTGATCCCTTGTTGATTTTTTTATGGTCATGGTCATTGTAACCTAGTTTCCATGTTGGGAAAGGTACTATGGTAACCTAGTAAAGAACTCCGTTACCAACTCTAGAGGCTTATCCGTTGGACTTGATACTTGTGTCATTTTGTATCTTGATTGTATAGCTTCAAATTTTGGAAGGGAATTAAAGGACTTATATAGTTGTGGCCAAGTGAATGGCATGGGTAATGGATTGAAGCCGTTTTGTACCCTATCCTCTCATGCTGTGGTTTGGATGATTGGTCAGAGATTGCTAAGGGAGTGGCTTTCATGGTGTGGCCGGTTCCTAGTGAGAGGCCGCTTGGGTAACCCCATGGAAGTTGTAAGCATGTGGAAACTTAATAACTTAATTAGGAGGGTTGGGGTAGTAAAACACATAATAAGATAAGTAAGAGACCTCACCCATGCCTTGAGTTCCCTCGTAGGCTAAGGATGGGATGAGAAGCCTAGTTGGCAAGGCCGACCTCCTTGTCTCCATGAGAGGACATGTCAGCTCCGCATGTGTCACCCTATGGGGCCGGTGCCTAGAGAGAGGCTGCCAGGGTAACCATAGATGGGGGCTGGCTTCTGTTGAGAGATAGCTTGGGTAACCCATGCTAGGACCATGCGATGACACTCTCCTTACACAACTCAGTTACTTTCTCTTTATTTTGTTGATACCTTTGGAGTATAGTCTTGTCTTCTTGTTTGATCTTAGCTAGATGTTTGATTTGTCTTGTACATTATTGTCATTCCTATGCAGTCTTGTTATCCTATTTGTCTGCAAGGAGTCTGGATCTTGTTATTGTGTTCTTGGTTGTAACCTTGACCTAGTGGTAAACCTCATTGTCATCTCCTAGCTTGGTGAGGTGGACCTCAGGGTTCCACATGGTTGGGAGGTAGAGCTATCCATTGGTCTTCTTGGATGTTCATTTCAAGATCAGAGCAGGAGTGTTCCAGTTCTAGTTTGTTCTTCATCTTCAAGTTGTTGTATACATTCTTTATTGTACCTTTGTAAACCAATGTAATCGGTCTTGTAATCCTGAATTGGAATTTGTAATTATTCATCCTAGTTAATGTAAGATGTATTATTTTTCAGTTGCTTTGCGATGCATATTCTTGTATGGTTTTTAATTTTATCTAATGCGGTTATGTTCCCTAGAAGTGTTAGCTAATCTTTGCATTCATTGTTGTTATTAGAGCAGATAGTTATAATTATTAATACAATTCCTTGTTTCAAAAAAATATATTTCTATATTATTGTTATTTTTTTTAGTCTAGCACTCTAGGGTTCAATGACAGGGCATCACATTTGGTATCAGAGCTAGGTTTAAACACTGGGTACTCTAGTTATAATTGAGCCCATTATGTGATCTAGTGATTAAACTCTATAGATTAACTATTGTTTTCCTTTCTGTGTGTAATAAATCATCTTTTGGTGTTGTAGGTAGATGCCTAGAGGTAGGGGCGAAGGACGTGGCAGAGGTACAAGTCATGGGAGAGGTGGTGGCGGTACACTTCCTCCTAGTTCTCCTCATGAGAGTGCCCATGAACGCAGAGGTCAGAATATGGAGGGTCAGGGCTAGCCTAAGGGAGCCTAGTTATGACAGTTACTTGAGGAGGCTCTTGCCCGATTAGGTCCTAGATAGGAGGTTGAGTAGCCTAGAGTGGGTCAGGAGGTAGACCAGCTAGAGCTGAGAGAGGGAGGGAGGGAGAGAGAGAGAGAAAGAGAGAGAGAGAGATCACCCAGGCATAGAGAGTTGACAGCTGAGCAAGAGGCTACAATAGCCAGCCATATGAGAGATCTTTTAAGGGCATGCCCTCCCATCTTTGATGGAGGTGGTAGAGGTGTTGAGGCAGAGACTTGGTTATTGGACTTATGCAGGTGTTTCGCCATGCATCCTTATGGCAACAACACCAAAGCTAGATGTGCTATTTTGTATCTCTGATGGTTTGCTTCGACTTGGTGGCAGCTAGAGGAGTAGAAGATGTATTTGGACATTAGCACTGTGTCATGGGAGTTGTTCTTAGAGAGATTTAGAGCCCGTTTTCTTTCTGACCATTGGAGGTAGCGTTGCGCAGATGGGTTCCATGGGCTAAGGCAGATGGCCATGATAGTTGAGCAGTATGAGCATAGATTTTATGAGCTCAAGTAGTATGCAGGTATCGAAGATGACGAGTCTATGTTGGTGCAACATTTTATCAGGGGCCTAAATGCATAGATCAGCGAAGGAGTTTGAGAATTTGAACCTAAGTCTATGGAGGTAGTAGTGGAGAAAGCCCAGTTAGTGGAAGAGAATTTAGCTATGGTACTCGGTGGACATACATGTGTGCATATTGGTAGTGTAGCTTCTTCAGGTTTTCATTTGCGTGGTGGACATACTCAAGCTTCAGAATCTCATGCACTCTCAAGGGATGGTTGGCAACAACACTCTCAGGCCAAACAAAAGAATTTTTAGCTGCAACAAGGTAATAGATTCCAGGCTAAGAAAGACCAGTCTTGGCAGTGCAACAAGCGTAATCATTTTGATTAGCTAGCTCAGAGTACGTAGTCTGCAGTGAGTATAGGTAGTTTCTAGTAGTCTAGTACTTTTTGGGGAGACGGTGGTTTTGGTAGAGGCACTGGGTGTTTCTCTTGTGGCCAACAGGGCCATATTTCTAGGCAGTGCCCACAGAAGGGTACATTAGGGTTTGGACATTGACCAGCGGCATCTGAGCCAATAGTTGGTGATGCAGGAAGGTCACACAGAGTCTTTGCAGTGGTGGATAACCGTCAGGCAGAGCATCAGGGCACCGTGGTGGAGACTTCTAGCCACATGTGAGGTATTAGTTTTTCTATTCTTTTTTATTCTAGTGCATCTGATTCATTTATATCTCCTTCTCTTGTGTACCATTGTGGCTTAGTCACAACAAAGCAGGATGATAGGTGGCAAGTTGAGTTAACTTCTAGGGCTAAGATAGCAGTTGAGTCTCTAGTTTCAGGGTGTGATTTGAGGATTAGCTTTCTATCTACTTCTGTAGATATTTGTATCCTACCCCTTGGCTCATATGATATAGTTTTGGGGATGGATTGGTTAGAGGCCCATCGGGCAGTGATCAATTGTTGGCATAAGTTTGTTAGATGTGTGGATGATTCTAGTGCAGAGGTGGAGGTGGTAGGAGTACAAAGGCCTATTTCCCTATGTATGATTTCTGCTATGCAGCTTAAGAGATGCATGCGTCAGGGATGTTAGTGTTTTGCAGTTTCTATTAGTGACTTGGAGATGGAGGAGAGCCAAGAGGCATCTCTTGACGATCATCCTTTGTTGAGAGAATTTGATGATGTCTTTCCTTCTAAGATTCTGGGGATGCCACCTAAGCATGACATCAACTTCAAGATTGATCTTATACCCGGTGCAGAGCCTATTTCATGAGCTCCATATAGGATGACCACTCAAGAGCTTAAGGAGCTTCAACTGCAGTTGGAGGAGTTGTTAGCCAAGGGATTCATTTGACCTAGTGTCTCTCCTTGGGGAGCACCTGTGATCTTTGTGAAAAAGAAGGATGGATCTCTGCAGCTGTGTATTGATTATCGACAGCTCAAGAAGGTGACAGTGAGGAATAGGTATCCCTTGCCTCGGATCGATGATTTGTTTGTTCAGATTAAGGGAGCCAAGGTGTTCTCTTAAATTGACCTTAAGTCAGGATATAATTAGTTGCAGTTATTTGAGGTAGATATTCACAAGACAACATTTCATACCCGTTATGGACATTATGAGTTCACAGTAGTACCATTCAGGTTGACGAATGCACCTTCAGTTTTCATGAGCCTAATGAATGGGTTTTTTCGCACTTATCTCGATAGGTGTGTCCTTGTGTTTCTTGATGATATATTGATCTATTCGACTATGGAGGAGCATGAGGAGCATTTGCGTCAAGTGTTGTAGTGTCTGAGAGAAAATTAGCTTTATGCTAATTTGTCAAAATCTGAGTTCTTTCAAACTAATGTGAAGTATTTGCATCATGTCATCTTTGGAGAGGGTATTATAGTAGATCCCTCGAAGATCCAAGCTCCCCAGTATGATAGAATTTTTAGTTTTCAGCGGTATGCTTTTAACGAAAAAGTAGGAAAGGAAAAGAAACTAAGCTGAAACAAAGAGAGGACACCCTAGGTAAGGTTAACATAGGGACAATAACCTAGTTTTTCCCATAAAAAGAGAACAAAAAAATTACAAAAAGAGAGAAACAGACACAAAGATTCATTCCCTAGAGAAGACGATTTTCAAGAAAAACTACAATGAGAGTTTAAATGAGGAAAGTCTTCCTAACATAAGAAAATAGATATTTATCTAGACTTTTCAGAGTCAAATTATGAAAACATCTAGTATTACATCCATAACAACATTAAGACTTATTTCATCCACCACATAACAAGAAATATCTTAGAGAATAGATACAAATTAAACATAAGAACTTACATCATAAAAACCTAATGCACAGTCTCACAATCCACCAATATTCTTCTTTATTGAAAATAAAAAATAGGAGAGCTCAAATTCATTATCTACTCTTGTGCAAATGTCTGTGAATGAAACACTCCCTTGGAAAAAATCCCCTTTCCTTACAATCCGGCCTTGTATATATAGGCTTCTCCACATGTAACTAATTATTAAAATCAATTTTAGTTTATAAATTAATGAAATTTTAGAGGTCATTATTTTTATAATTTCAACTTTTTTATTAATTCAACTAGAAAAGATGATCTAGAACCTTTTACAGAACAACAAAGAGAGTAGAGCAAAAGCCTCACATAGGCCAGAAACACCACATGAATAACAGATGGACAGCAAAGCCCAGCAACAACAAGGCAGCAAGGCTACAAGGAACAACATACTAAGCAATTTCATAACCTAACCTAGTAGGTTGTACACCCTTGGCCTGACAACGGGTTTGAGAAACCTATTTAGGAAGGCCTCTTTTCTTTCTTTGGATAATAGTCCAAAAGACATCATTATCTCCATCTACAGAAATAGGAGATGAAGGAGGTGAAGTACTCACCAAATCCTTAGGAGGTGGTAGAACTTGGGGAGAGGAAGAAGTTGTCACAACAATAGCAGCCCCAACAGCATACAGCGCACCTGCAACAATAGTCCCAGTCATAGAAGGCACACAAACAATAGTCTTAGCAGAAACAACAACAGTAGGAGAGGTCCCTACAGCAGTCCCAGTAGTAACAACAACAAAAGGGGAGGTCCCTACAAAAGTCCCCATGGCAAAAGAAGAAAACAAATCTAATGGCACTACCATAGCAGTAGTTGTAGTAGTCCCAAAAACAACAACAATAGGGGAAGTCCCTGCAGTAGCCTCTGAAGCAACAACAATAGTAGGGGAGATCCCTGTAGCAGTCTTAGTAGCAGAAGAACCATGCAATGGGGGAAGGGACTCCTTCCCAACATTAGCAGATGGCTCAAAAGATTCTGAGATAGAATCATCATTATCAACATCCACTATAAGGTGTTCTTGTAGAGCATTCTGCCACCAAGATGAAGAACATGAGACCTTCAAGCAAGGGCATTCGGAAGCCAAATGACCTGTATCAAAGCACCTCTGACAACGAAATGGGATTCCTTCATAATCCAAAGGCTAACCCCAAGAGCGATCAACAAATTGTTAAACAACCTCTGCCGAAAGAGGCATAGACAAATCCACTTCAACTAAAATATGAGCATGCGGTGTGAGAGAAAAAAGTAGTGGCTTGATCCACCATGATAAAAAGACCCAATGAATTACCAATGCCTTGAAAGCAAGATTCACACCAAAAATGAAGAGGTAGATTTGGTAGACGAATCCAAACAGGAAGTTGATTGAAAGATTCAGTAAGAGGGTTAAAGGTAGGAACCCAAGGCTTTAGAAGCAATGCATGTTGTCCCCAAAACCAATAGCGATCAACAAAATAGCATTTTTATCTGAGATCGAAGCAAATGTGACTACAAAGAACCCTTTGGCACATGAGTAAATTTTTATTTTCCCCTTTGTGAGGGGGTGCCACTTCTCAAAAATCTAATTATTTAGATTCTGAAGCCATGGCCAGAATCTATCAAATCTACATATTAAACCCTACTAAGAAAAAAACTACTCATTTTCTAACACTTCATCTCCTAAAATCACAACATGGGGTAGAGCAGAAGGTTTCACCTTACTATAAGGGGCAACCTTCTTCTAACGAAATGAGACTCTAGTGAGAACCACATTAGCAAAAGAGTCAGGGATGGCAACAGTAGCAAAGCTAGGTAACCTAGAAATAGAAATACCTTTAGTCTCAATAAATGAAGCAACAACCCTAGACACAGGCGACACACTACCAACAGTAGTAACCCTAACAACAGGCAATGTCCCAGCAATAGAACCCTGCAAACCCCCAAACATCACACCACCAATAGAAAAAACCTCTGACATGGACATCATACTAACAACAGCACCAGGCAGCATGCTATCAGCATCAGAAATCCCTGCAACAATCTTAGCACCAGTCGAACCCTACAAATCTGGCTCATGGGCAAGAAGAGGAGTGGGAGAGGCCATTTCAAAAAATTATAAAGTCACTTTATTAAGTCATATTAAAATGATGTAGTTTACAACTTGACAAAGCAACAAAATGAAATGAGAAAAAAGTCTTTATCCTTGTTGATTTGAATTTGGCTCCTTTGAGATCATGTCCTTGAGATTTTATATTGATAGTATTGACATCTTCTAGTTTATCATCATGCTTACCTAGGATATCTACTTCAAAAGATAAAAAAGTAGTTTTGATATCAAATTTTAATTGATCACATAGCTTTATAAGTTTCTTCAATTCAAAGATGGTTTGTTTTAGACAAAACTAATTTTCTTGTGAAAAATGACATTGTTGATAATTTTCTGAAGATGAATGTTGTTGATTTATTAATATGAGTAACCCACTAGACACTCTTTGAAGGCTATAACACTATCTATAGGAGTGTGCCAAGATCTTCTGGATCAAATGCATGTATTGATTCGAGCCATGTGAGTCAAGCATGCACGCATGCTCTTTGCTACAAGATAAATTAAAAACCAAAATGCAAAGAAAATATAGGAATACAAAATGACCACGAAATGAATCCAATAGCATGAATAAATTAACTCACAAAATGGAGATGTACATATAGGAGAAAGGAAGTGCATCTGCTACCTAGAATAGTGGTGAAGGAGCCTAGGAATAGGCATGTAACTCCTACTAACTATTACTAGTGGCAAGCTAACTCCACAAGACTACCAAGCTAACTCCATGAGACTAGCTAGTTAACTCCATGAAACTAGCACACCTAAGCAAGCTTAACTATAAGTGTAGGAATAATGCATGTGTAGGAATAATCCACAATAAGAAAATAAAGATAAATAATATCCTACACTAACACCCGCCCTTATGCATAGCATAGGTGGGTATAAAGAAACTGGCTCTGAATAACTAGGCTTGATGAGGTACTTAAGTACAATGATATCTCTCATAAAGTGGAGAAAAGGAGAAAACCTAGCAAGAAAAAATCTCCACAAAAAAGAGAGAAAACCAAGTGAAGAGGGATAGAAGGCACCTCAAAGATGATGTTGTTGATAAAGTAGACTGCACCTCGATAAGAGCTCATAGTTCTCATTAAAAGGCTTGTTGAAGATATCAACAACCTACTATAAAGATAGGCAAAAAATTAAGTCAATGATCTATCCATGAATAAACTCTCAAACAAAATGCATGTGAATTTCTATGTGTTTGGTCTACTGGTATTGAAATGGATTCTTGCATATCTAGATGGTGATTTGGTTGTCACAATAGATGATTGTAGGCTACCTAAATGGAATGCAAAACTCAGTGAGAATTTCTTGAAGCCAAATAAACTCAGTAGTTGCGTTGATATCTCCCTTGGACTCTACCTTTGTGGATGATAAAGGAATAGCATTTTTCTTTTTGCTACACTAACTGATAGGACCAAAACATAGTGAGAAACTATATTTTGAAGTGGAATTGTGATTATGAGTATTGCTAGTCAAATCTAAATTTATGTATCTAACCAAGTCAACCTCTATGCTAGTTCTATAATGAATCCCAAATCTGAGAGTTTCATGAATGTAGTGAAGGATCCTCTTAGATACTTTGTAGTGAAGCTCATGAGGCTCCTAAATGAACCTCGAAACCATGCCTACAAAAAATGAAATATCAGGCCTAGTATGAGTCAGATAGGTGAGCTTGCCAACAAGTTGTTGATATAAGGTTGCATCAACTAATGGTGTAGTATAGTCAGTGTCAAGATTGACTCCAGATAGAAAGGGAGTTGGAGATGGCTTACAATCAGTCATGTGAAACTGAGTAAGTAGACCAAGAGTATACTTGGGTTGTGCAAGAGTAATCCCTAAGTCAGATTGTGAAATCTCAATGTCAAGGAAGTAATCTAATAAACCCAAGTCTATCATGTCAAATGTATCCTATAGAATTAACATCACTGCTGCAATAGCAGATGAGGAGTTCTTGGTGACCAAAAGATCATTGACATAAATAACCAGTATCAATAGAGAATCATCCTACTGGAAGACATATACATTAGGACTAGAGTGGCACTAAGTAAAACCTAAAGCTACGAGGAAGGGATTAATCTTGTCATACCAAGCTTGAGAGGCCTACTTGAGGCCATAGATGGATTTCCTAAGCTTGAAAACTAAGGATGAATCATGAATGAACCCTAGTGGTTTCTCCATGTAGATCTCAGGTCCCCGAGGTCTCTGTGAAGAAAAGCACTCTTCACATCCATCTAGTGCACATCCTAACCATGTGTTGTGGAAATGACAAGTGTAAGTTTGATTGAATTCATTTTGGCCATAGGTACAAAGATCTCTATGTAGTCAATTCCAACAACTTGTGAAAACCCTTGGCAACCAATTGTTCCTTAAACTTGTCAACCGACCCATATACTACAAACTTGGTTTCATGTATCCACGTTCATTGAACCATCTTCCTTCCCTTATGAAGTGAATTCAAGTGTTGAATATGATTTGTGATTAAGGAATCATTTCCTCTTGCATAGCATTATCCCACTCAATAAGCTAATGCCTCTCAAAATGTATGTGGATTAGAGGCTGAAGCATAGAAGGCATGTGGCCCACTTTGATAGTGTAACCAAGTATGTATATCATCTGCTAGATCCCCTACCCAAGTGACTGCACTCTGGAGTACATCTACCTAGTCCAAACAGGGCCAGATGAGGGTGAGTTAGGTGCTAAATCCTCATCCTCTAAAACATGTCTAGAAATGGATGGAGATGACTCCCCATCAATATCATTATTGTTGGAACTGGAAGAAGAAGAAGATCCCATCTCAGGAATCTATTGTGGATATTCTAAGTCATTTGAAGAATCATCAAATCTAAGTGAGTTCAAAGTAGAAGGTGAAATGTCAAGTATAGAGTCAGTATGACTCTCTAGAAAATTACCACTCCTCTCAATGACAACTGATGTGTGGTCAGCTGGACTATATGATAAAATTTTACACCATCTAGATAACCTACAAAGATGCAAGGTTTGGATTGAGGTTACATTGCCTTGCGATTCTTCTTATGTATATGTTCCATGGATGAAGATCCAAAGACCTTTAAGTGCTCCACTAATGGTTTCTAACCCATCTAGGCTTCAAAGTGAGTGATTCCTTTTAAGGCTTTGTGAGGAACTTACTTCTTTATGTAACAAGAATAATTGATTGCTTCTACCAAGTACTACAGTGTAAGGCCATTGGAGTGTATGATGAACTTTTCCATCTCTTTTAAGGATTGGTTCTTTTGTTTTGCAACACCATTCTGCTAGGGAGTATAAGGAACTGTCCACTACAAGTCTATCCCCTCTACTATACAAAACTACTCAAACCTATTGTTTACATACTCACCCACATTGCCAATCCAAATAACCTTGATGACCTTTCCTGACTATCTTTTAACAAGAGCCTTGAAGCCTCAAAAGTTGTTGAAGACTTCAGATTTCTTTTGAATGAAGTAGACCCATGTGTATTTGGAGAAGTGATCTATGAAAGTGAGAATATACTTTGCCTTAGTGAAATCTGGATGGGTAAATGCCCCTGATACATCAATTGAACAAGCTCCAAAGCTTTTGTAGGCCTCCAAGATTTTCCTTTGTCAAATTTCTCTTCAGGATGTTTCCCAAGGGTACAACCCTCACAAAGACCCTTAGAAATCTAACTCTAGGAAACCCTATGACCATATCCTACTAACTTAGTTGCTTAAGGTGGTGGTTAGTAAGGTGGCAGTAATTAAAGTAGCCCAACCTCTCATGCCATAATTTGCTAACTCCATTCTGAATGAGTAAGCAATGTTGTAGGAGAAACATTAGGTGCAAACTAAGAGAAGGTGTACAACCTAGCTTGTTGATCCACCCTTCCCAAAGCTACTAGATTGCTACTCTCTACTCTCAACTGAGTCTCAAGAGAAATGAACTCTCGCGCCCTTTCCTATGTGGGTAATGTTGGTGCCTGAATTGACTGTCAGTTTTTGAGTAATTTTTCATGCAGGCACCTTCCCAAAAAATCCAAAAAATTTCTATGTTTTGGGGCCTCCTCAGCATGTTTCAGCATCAGTGTCATATTCCAATGGGAGGGGGTCATCATGATGTGCCATCAGTGTGACTTTGCTTATCGGGAAAGCTGGAGGGAGGTATGTCGATGGTTAATGTCTGGCCGATAGCGGATGGCTCGAAGGTAGTTTGGAGGTGGTCATTGGCATGAATTTTGTTATCGGCAAAGGAAATTTTGCATCCTCCGATGTGTTCGATCTCGCTGATGGAGGTGGCCATCATCGAATCATTGCATATCAGATGAAGTGTGGAGAGTTGGGCTGACAGGGGTGCTCTGGCCGATGGAGCTGTATCGGGGTAACCTAGTGTGTCAGCAAAGAAGTTTTCATTTTCTTTGATGGTCAATATCTGGCCGACGGGAGATGCGAAGTAGTCATCGATGTGATCGGCGTATCGGTAGGAGAATTTTTGGGCACGCCAATGAAGTGGTGTCATGCCGAAGGGTATGGTCATCGGAGTGACAAGTGATGTCAGTGAGGGAGTTTTTGATTGTGCCGATGGTGTGGGTCTGGCCGACGATGGTAGTTAGCTTGTGGGCGTCGGCGTAACTTTTGGAGTCGGTGTAGGTTTGAAGTGTTGCTCTGATGGTGTAGGTCACACCGACGGAGGTGGGAGGTGGAAGTGTCATTGGTGTGAGTTGTGTGGTTGGCGATAGAGTTTTCTGTCGCTTTGATTGTATATGTCTGGCCGACAGGGGAATGTGGGGACTTCATCGGGATGACATGTGTATCGGCGGGAGAAATTTTGGATTGGCTGATATGAGGGGTTTGGCTGATAGGCTATTGGCGGAAGGTTTGTGGGTCGAGCGGGGCAAAATGCTCGACACTTAGTATACATGCGGTCATGCTTATAAAGTGATCAAAGGGTCCCTACATGGCGAATGTGGGATAAATGGATCTCACAAAGTTGGAAAAGTCAGCGATGGAATGAAGGACTTCGCACGTGGCACATTTTCACTAGTGACAGGACTTTTCAAAATGCCAACATGATTTGTGACTTATGTGAGCGGCTTTGGACCATCGATTTTGCGTGTCTGGAACCTGATCCTGTGGATGAGTTCGAACGATGAAATAACTGAGTGTTAGCACCATTTTTTGTGTGCTCATTCTGCAATCAGCCGAACATACTGCACGGTGATGGAAGGAATGTCACATTTACCAGTTTATTCGAGGTCTAGGTTGCTTGCACTGCTGGCTTTTATGGTGAATTTGACTACTTCAGTGACTGGAATTGATTGAGGATCTGATTGTTTCGTTAAAAATCAAAAAGAGATAATCCTTGCATTGATGAAGTAGGTTAGTGTGTAGGTGGCCAGAAGCTTGTATGCTCCTTGAAAAAGGAATCTAGGGCCATTCTACAGGGGTTGGATGTTTTTGGGCTTTCTGCTCTGACTCTGAACACAAGGTGTTCACGTTTTGAAAGGCATTTTTTGTTACAGATTCAGTCCTTGGTCTGGTGTATTAGTCTATCCTATCTTGTAAATGATAATTTCCTGTATGATGATTTTCTATGCAATTGAATTTAAATGAAAAACACCTGTTGTGTGTATTATTTATGATTGTCTCTTGTATGTCATTTGTTTTCTTTTCAAACAAGGTTGTCAAGAGCTTCCAAGTTTTTTAGTATATGCATACTGTGCTTCTGATTTATTGCATCTGCTTAAGGAGTGGTTAAATAGGCTTTTGATCAGATACAAAGAAAAATAGATTGCACCATAGGATCTGTCAAGTATGATCATAGGCAATACTCTTTCTTGGACATGTTGCTGTTAGGTAGTAACATTCTTCCTGAGTCCTCTGGATATGAATTCATGTTGTCATAGGGAGACATTTACATTCTTAGATTTGACTCTGTTTCCCAGATAAGGCATTGGTTTGGGAATCTATCTGTTCAAAGGGTCTAGGAAAGTCCCATAACTCTAAACATCAATTCAAATCATTTCATACTTCCACCTGTTAGTTGTAGGAGTAGGAGTAGAACCCCCTGCATACTCTCATCCCTGACCAGACAAATAAGTCCAAGAATGTTGCCAACCTTGTGATCTATCATGCAGACCTTGGTCCATACGTTAGAGTATTCTGCCTATTGTTGTCAAGTTAGATCTTTCTATCATTGAGCTAGTTAAGGTCATATCTTTATCAAATAGGGACACCCCCCTTGGTGCGGCAGAACCAGAAGTGAAGGGGAGGAGCTCACGTAACCTCCTGTATTTAGTTGGCTAAATCTGCATGTGCATAGGAACTGGCAAACCCTGATGTTGATTCAGAAGAAAAACCAACAGGTAATTTGATACACTAATAGGAGATTAGCTAAAAGAGAAGTTACACTAAGAACATTTGTGAATGTTCCACCTTCAATAATTTCAACAGACCCTCTCCTTGCAACTGTTGTTGGGGAGCCATCACCAAAAATGATAGAGGACATGCTATAAGGCTCTAAGGAAGAAAATTCAACCTATGAAGAACCCATATGGTGTGAGGCACATGAGTTAATGATTCAAGATGGAGTTGATGAAGATGCAACTACAACTAGAACCTTGCCCTTTGATTTATCTTTACTATTTTCATTTGCCTTAGTAGATCCTTGGGTTGATGAATATTTGTTGATAGATTCATGGACCCATATGTTGTTCCTCTCAAGAATATGTGAGAGGTGGTCAATCTACTTCTTCAAACATCTGTGCTCATCATTCCCAAGTTTATTCCAATAGGCACATTTAACTCTTTTTTTCTTAGGGTTTCCTTGGTTTGAAGAGGTCTGAGTGTTATTTTTAGAGAACTTAGTTTTCTAATCTTTCTTGGTCTCCTTGTCTTTTTGATTATTTTTCTTCTTCCCTTTGTTATTTGAAGCCTAGTGTTTCCCATTCTTGACAATGAGGACTTGAGGTTTGTAGTGTTCCCATTTGTATTAACTTGTTTTCCTCCCTAGTGAAGTTGGAAATAAAGTCATCTAGAGAGGGCATTTTCCACATTGCTCCAAGAACACTTTTAGTGGAATAGAAGGTGGAAACTAAAAAAAATAACTATGGCCTACTTTGGAGACTATAGAAAGAACAAGTTGATCATCCTTTCTGTCTATTCCATATTCTTTTAACTACAACCTTAGTGATTTAAACTTAGTGAAAAAGTTGTCTAGGGTGTCAAAGGTATTTGGGATCAAACTTATAAGCTCATTCTCTAACTCATGACTTCTCATTTCATCCACCTTCCCAAATATTTACTCTAATGCAAGACAAACTTCATTAGGTGTATTCAATGCTTCTATATGAAACAAGAGTTTAGGAGATAGAGTAAGACACAAAAAATTGAAATCTCAATCACATTTTTTATACCACTTTACTTTAACATCATCATTAGTTGGTTTATTCTTAGTACCCATTGTTACCCTATACAGACCTTTGTTCTCTAGCACAAGTTGTACTTTAAGTTTCCAATCATGTTAGTTTAATGGTGTTATATAGGAGAAATCTAAACATTTGTTCCTTCCATTTGTGAAAATTATGTGAAGGAGCCCAATAGTGGAGGATTCTTCCATTATTAGAAACAAACACCAAAAAATCTAAAAGAAAATGGGCACTTAAATTGTGCCTTACAACCCTAAATGTATTAAGGATGTAATTGCACCCCCAACAAATTATTATGGCAGCCTAAGTGTGATATGTACAATCGTTAAACCTAAATAAATAGTTTGAAAACACGTAATAATATTACAAATTTCCAAACAATATGCATAGAAAATGAAAAATTGGATTTCACAGACAGATTCCTTGCAACTTTTGATTAATTTCAAAAAAAACTACCAAAATTTGACTTCGTGAGAAAAAGTTATTCCTGTCGCAAAAAAGGAATTCAAATGTACCATCAAAATAAAAAAATTAGGCACCTAGAGAAGAATCTAGATAAAAACACCTATTCTATCACTAGCGCTCAGAAGGATGTTTTTGTTTCCTATAAGAATTTGAAAATATGATTCCTTGGGTGAAGGTTATTCCTTGGTGAAAAAATCAATGTCCTTGTGCAAAAAAAAGCCCCTATGGCCTGACAGGGTAGTGCCACCAAGTGAGTATAGTGGGGGTGGTAGGTTACTAGCAGGATAGCTGAAGAGGAGATGGTCACTATTGTGATGACATAGAGGCATTGATCTTTGTGGCTGGTGGATGTGTCATGAGTGACACCATCAACTAGGGTTGAGTGTTGACTACCTAATGCTTAAACACTAAGGATAAGCACTTAGCACTCAGCAAAGGTGCTAAGAATAAAAATAAATACATGAGGGTGGTCCTACCTAGTTGTCAAACTTTGTCATGAAGTACTCTACTAGTTGGTTAGACATTTTATCCTATGGATCAAACGATCATAGCCCACATGGATAGGGTCGACAAATCTACCTCAAATCTATGAATCTAAGGGTCTTTGGACTTACCAAGGTTACCTAGGTGGGCCCAGAACCAATGGGCTTCCTACATATAGTGTACACCAAGTGCAAGGTCTGTGTATCTTCTAGACTTAATAAAAATAACATTTGAACTAAAAAATTAAACCTTTAAAATTCAAATTTAATTACTCGATTAATACTACACACAATATTACACTAGCACAATGTTGTAGAGCAACTAGATTTTCTAGTAGAGACTATACATCATAAACATTATGATAACACAAGCACTACACAAGGAAGGAACAAATGCCATAAAACAGAGGTACGGGGTCAAAAATAACATCTAGGGGACTACCAAAAAAGCCCTATCAAGATTATAATTAATCCATATAGATTTAGGTCTCTTGAACTCAAGGTGAGGTCAACTTTGGAAAGAGATGCACCCAACAAAACTTCTTGAAAGATCTCTCCAAAATTGAGAAGGGGCGTGCAAATCTAAAGTTCAAGTATCATGTTGAAGTCACTTCTAGGACTCATAGGAGTACGAATGTTTTGCAACTCAAAAAACCTTCCACACATGATATAAGCAATAAAGAATGTTATATTTCCATTAATGGTACAATGCATGCAAGATGAATAAAGTACATGAGGACTCTTTCTTATATAGGCAAGGGTGAGACATAGGACACCGTATGATTATGACAAGTATAGGAATAGACACAAAAATTAAATAACTTAAAAGTGACCTAAGTGCGCCCTAAGTAAACCTAACTAACTAGGTTTGAAAAGCATCCAAGAGGTAAAATGGTTAGGTAATAACCCCATTCACACCAATAATTGCAACCAAAAGGAAACCTAAGATACAAAATGTGAGCATAAGACAATGTAGACTATCACAAACTCCTAAACAAAAAGTATGGAAATCAAGTTGTCATTCAAAGTCTTAATTAATGGCATCTTTTTTTTGGAAGAGTTTAAACAACTAGTGAGTTTTAACTTTGACTCAAGTCAAAATAAAATTTACTAAATATTGAAATATTTTACACACATATGCAAGTTGATTGGTGAAGTTGTTGCATTTAGAAGGCTAGGTTGCAAAGTCTTAAAGTTTCTAAAGTGCCTTACCATAACTTGGTACAAAAATGACATTCATCCACACATCCCATCGGAAATCATGTGTAGAAACACAGACTTACATTTTGCCAAAAAAATTTCTTCCCATAATATCTGGTTTCACTATTGCATTATTATAACATCATTTTTTTCTAAAAACTTTCTTATTAGTACCTACTAGTAAGTAGGTTACATATGCAACCATTAGATTCAAATAATTCCAATATATCAACCAATAAAAACTATGAATTAAAAATTTTGATCAAAATAACTAATGTTGCCTATTAACAATTTTCCCTACAAAATGTAAATAACCAATTTGACTATCCTTCTGGGCATTCACTACTTTAATATGAATAGCCTTATTGTCTTTCGAACTTATCTTTTATTTGGTAAAATTTTAATATTTATTTTTCTTGACATTCACTATAAATGGCAAAACAAAATTAATGAGAATCCCATAGAGGCTCAAAGGGATTAAAATAAATTATTAGAAAGTTGGACACATGCCTTATGCATCTGTCTTTTATAACATGACGAGTAGATTTTGTCTTCTATTTAGACAAGCTTCGGCGTTAGTCTATAAGAACTTCATTCGTACATTAAGAAAATGAAATAAATTAATTCCATTCCAACTTTGACTATGGCTTGAAGTCCAAGCATTTCAAATAATAATTCCATCTTACCTTGAGTAGGCCTAATGTTCAAGTAAGTAAAGTTGTAGAGTATAGATCTAGAACTCAAGTATAGATCTATGACTACAAATTTGTCTTGAACCTACATACTTGTTATTTGACAAAGCATAGTTTTAGCACACTTTTATATACCTCATTGACAAAGAGACATTGTTTTCAGGATTGATATGAAACGTATTCTAGAATCTCATCCATTTAGTCTCAAAAGCATCCTCCTCATTTAATTTCCCAAACATGTAATCCAATTTATCATTCTCAACTATGTTTAATTAATCTAAACTAATAATATTTATTTAATTACATTTACCTCATTAACCTAGATTTATCCTTAAGAAACTTTATTTTCTTTTATAAAAATTTCTATAGATCAAATTGAAAGCTATAGTAAATAATTATATATATAACTCTAGAGATATCAATTTTGAAGTGCCTATATTAAATTTGTTACATATTATTTATCATATATTACTTCATCATTTGTAGCTATTATGAATTAATTTAGGTTGAAATTTGTTTAATTGTGTATTCCTTTGATTAACTTAAATTGATATAAGGAAAGTATTATTTCCTTTATAGTATTTATATGAATATTAGTTCTTAATATTTATCTAAATTATTACTTACATGTATTGACACATAAATAGGTAAAAGACAAATTTTAAAAAGCATATAAAAATTAATTATTTTAGTTTTTACTTAAGAGTTATTTTATCTTAGACATTATTTACTTTATCTTCTATTGAAGAACTATTTTATTTTTCAATAGTAATGTAATAAATCATAGAAATCACACACAAGTTTTCAAAATGTTAAACCAAAATGAATCATTTACTTTAACTTCTAGATAAGAGTTATTTAATTTTATTTGAGACATTATTTCATTTATATTTAATTGAAGAGCTATTTCAATACATGCAAACAATCAAATGAAAAAATTCAAACACCCTAATTTTAATATATTTTGTACCACTTACCATTTGTTTTTACTATTGCTTTTTAGTATCTGCCCTAATTTACGTAAAAAAATTAAGGAAAAACTAAAGAAAAATTATGGAATTTGTTGAGGATTCACATTTATAGATATATTCTATTATTAATAAGAAAAACTTATTAATATTTGCCATGCAATTTTACTTTCCATTATATCCTAGATTTTTGCCATGCAATTTTACTTTCCATTATATCCTAGATTTGTAAATTGATATTCTATTCACAACTTTAAATATATATTTTTTACTTTCCTCTTGTCCTACCTAAGAATAATCTTAACAAAAAAGAACTTTTAGAGAAAGAATATTCCTTTATTTTTTTCTTCTTAATATTAAACAATTAAATATGATTATTTAATTTAATATAGTCTCTAGTATTAATATTCATATGAAAGGAAATGTTTTGTTAACAATGGATGTCAATATAATTCCTCCTTAATAAAAAATTGTTCCATATGATTATTTAATTTAATATACTTTCTAGTACCAATATTGAAGTACTATGATATAAATGCCAAAATATAGGCCATAGTGTTTTGATTCTTGTTATGCAAAAAATTTATAATTTTAATATTAATATTTTAAACATGGATAAAAATTTTAGTTAAAATTTATTTGGAATTTAAATAATCATATTAATATTAATACTATAGAATATAGATTATAATAAAACTGATATATTATAATTATTTAATTTTTATTTATTCTATATGAATATTAATTTTAATATTAATATAAATTTTAGTTAAAATTTATTTTGAATTTAAATATTAATATATATCAATTCCATTATAATCCCTAGTATTAATGTTGTTGTTTTTATTTTTTTCCTGATTGGTGAATTGGGCTACAGGGAGCCACATCCCATTAAAAATAGAGAAAAACAAATAATTTTACCAATTTCATAATATATTACTGTAAGAGTTTATACATGACCGACTTATTTAACTAAGATAGAACTAGCTACTAATGTTAGATATACACATCTATGCTAAACTATATATAGGATTTTTATAAACCAGACTTCAAACAACACCATCACCAGCCAAATCCTCCTCACCTGAGCTCTCAGAAGCCACCTCCCGTGACCCATTGAGACCACCACAATCTGTCAACCCTACCACTATCTTCAAAAATCCCAACCTCCATCGTGCCTCCTCGCTCTCTCCAAAAAATGGAATAACAAACTGTGCCCATGGACCATTGTAGGATGGTAAAACTGCCGAACAAATCCCATTTACTGTAGGAAACCCAACACCAGGAATCACTGTCTGTAGAATTTTATCTAAACCCACTCTCTACTCTAGCCTTATAAGAGACCTAGCATTTCTCTCACACAATCCTTGGATTCCCCTAAGTCTAACATGACTACTGGATGGGAGGTACATTGCGGTCTATAGCTACCACTCTAATCTACTCAACCATTTCTGCCATGGTACATGTATGTCTCAATCCTATTTTACTTGCTCTCCTCTCTAGAGTATGGCATTAAAGAAAATAACAGAAACCCTAAGCTACCCATTTTGCATGAAAGTCTCATTCTAATGATCATGGAATATATGAAAAATAATACTCCGAAAAAAGGGCTTAAGGAAAAACATAGTGGCAAGAAAATGGGGTGTGTGGTGTCTAGTGAGGAGGAATCCCACACGGACGATGAGGATTGGATAATGGAAGAAGAAGAGGAGGAGACTGAAGTGGAATCAACTAAAAATAGGAGAAGAACTCAAAAGAGAGAAGTAAATATCTCCTGGTCTAAAGGGTCCAATACTTGAGATGATTCTAATACCTCTATCAAGGAGGTTATAGGCAAGAGGGCTATGCCTATGAGAAGGAAAATCCCTACTCCTGCGAAGAAGGGTAAGAAGGTTCTAGAGAAATAAAGTGTTGAAGTGGGGGTTGTTCCTGACTTTGTCAACATCACCTAGAAATAAGGGAATTGTGATATTCTAAATGAGAAGGAAGTGGAAACTGGGTTGGAAACCTAGGGTAAAACTCTGCATATTCCTGACCCTAGAGTTGGCCTTCCCTTTCCTGAGATTCCTAACCCGTTTAGCAACCTTCCTGAGGATTTTGATGACATGCTAGCCCAAGCCAAAAATAAAGACCAATTGGAGGAAGTGTTTTAGCTGGTGAAAAATGCATTTAATTCACAACATAAGATGACAGAATGGTTTTTCCTTGAGATCAACAGAATCAACATCAAGTTACAGCTAATGCAGGAAAGTTTGGTGAGAGGAAACAACACTGCAGTGGAACAAGACACTTTGATTTTCAAAAATTGGGAAGCCATCCCAAAGATGGAGGAGATTGATCAAGAATTGGGAAGGATGAGGGAAGAGTTTACTACTAGAATCCAGTATTTGGAGGAGAAACTCATGGAGGTTAATAACAATTTAGAGAAGATTATGGACATTAGCAAGCTAACTATATAGAACAGTCTAAATGGGATGAAGATGCTGACCGATAAGCTTAAAGAGTTGAAAAAAGAGCAATTCAATGATTTCAGAGCAAAGGATATTTTGAATGTTACTGATCTGGGAATACAGGACAAAGAGGAAGGCACTAAAGGTACTAGTAAACAGGTGACTATGGAAGACTCTAAAGGCCCCTCTACCTGCACAAGGTTACGTAAGAAGAAATAGTTTGAGGCTAAAAAGAAGGAACTAATTGACTTTGCCAAGATGCATGACACTTTCTATGAATAAGAAATCAAGGCAGCTGAGACCCTGAAGAAAATGACTTAGTCTAGTCTATTCTCTTTTTTTCTTTGTTATTCTATCCTTATGTTATTTTGGTAGCTTTTCAGTTGGTAGACGGTTGGCTTACTATTTAAGTTTGCTTCCTTTTATATGGGGTTTCAGGGTCCCCTTTAAAACCTATTTGACCATATTAATCAAAAACATGATTGCTAAGAACATAGAGGAAATCTCAGAATTGACATAGTATTTCCTTTGCAAATTCAGAAAAGAAGTTCTGAGGACCATACCCATGGCATGTAGAGCCACTAGAGAAGACACTTTGAAAATTCTCTTAAGCCTCTTATCAGTAATGTCACCACAGAACACCATTTGCCTCTTCTGACTTTGCAACCACACCATAGACTCCATCACTATAGAATGCTTCAAAATCTCTCAGACAAGCCATTTACCAATACCTGCCCTAGCAATCAATGTCAATGAAGCCATCACTGAAACATAATGCCACTTACCATTTCTCACACAAGCCATTGTACTGCTCTATCATCGCTGTCTCTTCCCTTCACAAAAATGATTCAAACCATTATATAGTTTGTGGGAGCATTCCACCCGATCAACAAATCATGCTATCTGATTCTAGTCACCTATCACCTTATGCTAACTCATTTAGAAATTCAAGTCACATGCCACCTCATTGGAGTCTACTACATGTCTTGTATTTCCCTCCCCCAAATCTTGGCTTATCAATGTTTCCAAATTTGGGATGCACTTTTGCCATTCCATAATAGAATGACTAACAAATAAATCAATTTTTATTTCAAATGTCATGTTTGCTACCTTATCTCCTAAACGGTTTTCTTCTCTGTAGATATGGTTTACTTTATATGCTCTGAACTTGTCCAACAAAATCAAACCTCTTGTCAATAGATTGTTCAACCTCCAATTAGTCATTTGTCTACTACAAATGGCATTTGTTTTTATTAGTGAATCACCTTCTATGTGGAGTCTTCTTACCCCGGATGCTAGTCCTAGATGCAACCCCATGATTAGATCATGAAGCTCTGCTTTATTGTTAGACATTAACCCCAACTTCTTTGTCACTGCTCCAGTGAACTTGGCAATGTGATCTCTCAAAATGCATCCTGCACATGCCCTACCTGGGTTGCCTCTCGAGGCACCATCAAAATTTATCTTTATCCATCCTAGATTCGGAGGTTTCCATTTGGCTTATCTCCTCGCCCTACCTGGGTTGCCTCTCGAGGCACCATCAAAATTTATCTTTATCCATCCTGGATCTGGAGGTTTCCATTTGGCTTATCTCCTCTTTACTTTTCTCGAATGATCCCAGTCCACCCCATTAACGGAGGCTAGTATTAATGTTAATATGGTTATTTAATTTTTATTCATCCTATATGTATATTAATATTAATATTAATATTCTAAATATGAATAAAAAATTTAATTTGAATTTATTTTAAATTCAAAATCAATTAACTATGATTAAATTGATTTTTATTTTTACTTTTAATTAATTTTATATGAATTTTGGTCAAATTTACTTTTTAGAATTATAAATTATTGTTAAATTTTTTACATATCAAATTTAATGTTTTTACTAATTTAAAATATATATATTTTTAAATTTTGTATAAGTTTGATTGAAGTTCATTTCTAGAATTGTATTTTCATTTTATTTTTTTTTAAAGAAAGAAATATTTATACTAGTATAAATATCTTAAATACATGTATGTAAAAAATAATATTTATATTGTTGAACTATTTTATTTATTTAAGAGTTATGGATTGTTTAGAACTATTTATGAAATATTTTATTTTAGAAAATAATATTATATTATGATATTATATTAAATATTATTGTATTATACTATATTATTGTAATTATAATAATAACTATGACATTACAAAGGTAGGTACCGTGGCACTTGTTTCATTTTTCATTATTTAATAAGACATGAGTAATAAATTATGTTTTTATTAAATACCATTACTAATATTGAATTTTTATGTAACATGATCAAGGCATTAGACTCCTTAATATCACTTTGGAATGCCTCTATATAATAATCTTTATATATAAATAAACATAAATAATTTAAAATTAAATTATATGATTTTTTTACCATCAATATTTTAGATTACACTATATTATCCATCAACATTTTCAACAAAAAAAAATTGTATTAAAGATTTTTGAATCATAGTATATAATCCATCACTGCAATGAAAAGAACAAGAAAGTTTACCATCAACATTTATATGTATTAATGGTTTTTGATGACTTTATCCTCTCCAAGGGATAAGCTGTCTACTTTTTTATAAGAAAGTGACAAAGAAGGGGAAACATCAACCCCACATATGCGAGATAATCCAGCGGTCTCGGAAAGAACGGAGGCCATTCCTATAAATAGTGCGTTACATTGGAAGATGCCACCGTCACTTTAAAGTCACATGTTTTTTACATCGATGATTGAACCGAGGCACTTACCAATCATGTTTAAAAGCGAAGTTGGAGTACTTCGTATTCCTTTCGTTTTGGATATGTTTTTATAATTTTTCGAAGGAGGGAAAGATCAGCCCCACATATGATAGAACGAAGAATATGTCATTATATGGAAATAAATGAAATTGATTAAAGACATAAGATAGTTTGGTTAAAAGCAAAAGTAAAACCTACTTGCAGATTCATTTTTATATATTAAAAAAGAAAATTCCAATTTTAGGGCTATTACTAATTAATATAATAGAGTAAAGAACAAAGACTTCAAAATATTTTGTTATATGAAAACAAGTGGAATTGATTGAAGTGATAAGATAGCTTCTATTAAAGCAAAAGCAAAAGGCACTAGCAGATTCATCTTTGTTTATTCAAAAAGAAAATTCTGATTTCAAGGTAACTAATAATTAATATGATAGAACAAAGAACAAAGAATAAAGACTTCAAAATATTTTGTTATATGAAAACAAATGGAATTGATTGAAGTGATAAGATAGCTTCTATTAAAGCAAAAGCAAAAGGCACTAGCAGATTCATCTTTGTTTATTCAAAGAGAAAATTCTGATTTCAAGGCAACTAATAATTAATATGATAGAACAAAGAACAAAGAACAAAGACTTCAAAAGATGTCACTATATGAAAACAAATGGAATTGATTGAAAAGATGATAGCCTTGTCAATAGTAAAAGAAAAAGCAAAAGAAACATACAGATTCATCTTTGCACATTCAAAGAGAAAATTATGATTTCAAGACAATTTAAGATATATTATATTTAGATCCACAATAATTTTTTGGTAAATTGTCAATTATAAACCTAAACACCTATATTTCTATTTATAATTGAACATATTTTCAATTACTAGTTCATTATTTAAATCCCACCTTTTAATTAATTAGTCTAAATTAATTTTTATCAAGTGTATACATTAGTCTAAATTAATTGTGACTAGTCAAAGAAAGAAAATTTGATAGAGTTTAAAAGATGAGCATCCAGTTATATATTAATGGAGTGACCCATGGAAAAGGCTGTGACTTATTCTTTATAATTTATTTTAGGAGTGATAAAGAAAATAAACTTCCCTTAAGTTTTAGACTAGGGTAATCCGATAAAATGTGTACACTTAATTACAAATAAGTTAGACTAATTAATTAAGAGGAGTTGAGATTTAAATATTGAACTAGTAATTGAAATATGTAGGAATGTAAATGGAAAGAAAGTTTAATAAACTAAATTAATATTTAAATCCTACTTAAAGGAATATTATGAAATAATTTATATTAATTTGATGGAATTGGGACTTCCATCATGTTTTGGTTTTTTGTACTAAGTTTTTTTGCTGCTCTGATCAGTGGTCGACTCCTCCAACTGCCATGTAAATTTTTTTTGTTATTAGTATGTACTCTGCTAACAACTGAGTCACAAAATGTTTCTTTGCCGATTTTTTCCTACCGATATGCCTCCCTGAATCTAGCATTTTGTATTTCTCCTTATTATTAATATATTTCAGCGGTTTATACCACTTTTTGTTAAAAAAAAATATAATAATAATAATTTATATTCTATTTTATTGATTTCGAAGTAAACACTGGTTAATAAACTAAAATATAATCTATGGGCACAATTAATGAGAAATATAATTGTACAAGAGTGAGATATTTCGTGACAAGGGGTTAACTATACTGATTAAAATAATTTTAGTGAAATAACTATGTACTTTAGTAAATAAAATAATACTCTTAAAATAACTATATGATTAATATGCAAATCATTTCAAATTTAGTTTTTTCAAAATTTAGAAAAATAAAATACATATTATTCATTTAAGTATATAGAAATCAAATAATAAGCAAAACTTTAGATATTTTGAATATATTTAATACATAGTACAAGTAAATTTTATGTACTTCATAAAAAAAACAATAAGTTACATATAAATATAGAATATTTATTATATTTTTGAAAAAAAATTGAAAAATAGGAATCAGGGTACAAAAAAGAGGAACAGAACTATGGCAAAGATCCCAGGTATCGTAGAAATGAAACCAAGGAAGAGTATGGAAGCAATACCTGTAAAAAGACTTAAGAAAATCCCAACCGATCTTCAGTAAAGAAAGGTCCTCCTGGAGGATGTTTCACTTGTGGAGGAGAGCATTATGGTAATCAGTGTCCTACTAAGACCTCACGGAATCCATATCGAAGTAACTCTCTACCATCGCAGAAAACAACTTTCCAACAGAGGATCCATGCCACTTTGGACAACCAACAGGCTGAATACCAGATCACCCCAATTAAAACCACATGTAATTTATTTGGCATTCCAGTTACCATTCTCATAGATATTGGTGCAATAGAAATTTTTATTAGTCCTAGCTTACTTTGTAGAATACCAAGAAGAGATGGGTTCATGGCAAAGCCAAGGACAATAGATTATGCAAATAATTCAAAAGCTCAAGTAAAGCAATGCATGTTTGAAGATATATTGAGTATGCCCTCTTTTTCTACCGAAGTCAACTTATATGTGGCCCTAGTATGATCATATGATATTATCCTAGGAATGAACTAGCTATGGAAACATATGGTGAGAGTGGACTATTTTTCTAAGACCATGAAGTGTCTTGACAATGTTGGTAACACTGTCTCGATTCAAGGAGTTCAATGTCAAATGAAAATCAGATAGATCTATGCTATGCAATTGAAGAGAGCTAAGCAGAAGGGTTGTCAAATGTTTGCAGTCAAGATGAAAGAATTGAGTGAGAAGGGTGAGGTTTGAAGGAAAGAAAAAGGACCCTCAGTGGAAGATCATCCTTGTCTTCAATAATTTCAAAACGTATTTCTTGAAGACCTTCTAGGTTTGCCCCAAAAAAGGGCATTTGATTTCTCGATTGACATCATTCCTAGTTCTGAATCTCTATTGAAGGCACCATACCGAATGACCACAACCAGGTTAATGGAGTTGAAAGCTCAACTTTAGGATTTTTTGTCAAAAGGATTGATTAGACCCAGTGTATTGCCATGGGGAGCACTGATTATCTTTGTTAAGAACAAGGATGGTACCCTAAAGTTGTGTATTGATTATCATATGCTTAATAAGGCAATGATAAGAAACAAATATCCTTTACCATGCATAGATGATCTCTTTGACCAAATGCGTGGTGCACTTGTATTTTTAAAGATTGACTTGATATCAGGTTACCACCAACTAAAGTTAAAGGTGAGAACATCTGTAAAATAGCCTTTAGAACAAGGTATGGGCATTATGAGTTCGCATCTCTACCTTTTGGGTTGATGAATGCCCTAGCAGCCTTTATGAATCTGATGAACAGTGTCATCAGAGACTATTTGGATAAGTTTGTGCTAGTTTCCCTTGATGATATATTGATTTACCCCCACAATGAGGAGCATATTCAACATTTGCAGACAGTCTTACAACTCCTTAGGGAGCACAAGTTGTATGGTACGCTATCCAAATGCACTTTCTTTCAGAAAGAATTTTAATATTTAGGCCATATAATATATGTAGATGGAATTGTATTAGATCCTTTGAAGACAAAGGCTATCCTAGAATGGCCTGCACCAAGAAATGTGCATGAAGTTCATAGTTTCATGGGCCTGGCAGGATACTACAGGAAGTTCATTTTGAACTTCTCAAGAATTACCCCATTTCTTCTTTGCAGCGTAAGGGAAAATGATTTGAATAGTCAGAAAAGTTTGAAGAGGATTTCAACATCCTTAAGGAGAAGTTGAATTCAGCATAAATCCTTTGAGTTCCAGATCTGGAAGGTCTCTTTGTGGTTGTAATTGATCTCTCCAAAGAAGGCTTGTGTGGCATATTAGTGCAAGAAGATCATGTAGTGGCCTATGAATCTAGGAAATGGAGACCATATGAGTAAAATTATGCTCCGCATGGCTTGGAGTTAGCAGCAATTCTACATGGTCTCCAAGTATGGAGGCATTATTTTCTTGGCAAACAATTTGAGATCAAATCTGATAATCAGGGTTTGGAATATATCTTCACCCAACAAAACTATAATGCTTGACAAAGAAGGAAGTTGGAGCTTATATCTTATTATGATTTTGAAATTAGTTACATCAAGGGCAAGGAAAACTGAGTTATGGATGTCCTGAGCCGTAGAAGGAATATTGCAGCCATGGTGTCCGTGTAAACCAATTTTAGAGATCAAGTGCTGAAGAACTCAGCAGGAGACGAGTATTACAAGAAAATTCTAAAAGCTCTATCTGAAACCCTTAGGATGCATAATATGAAGGATTTTTTTTTGAGTCTGACGGACTTCTGAGGTATAAGAACATGATGTATGCTCCAAATCAACAAGATTTGAGAAACATAGTATGGAAAGAAGTGCATTCCATCCCTTATTTTGGTCACCTAGGATTAACAAAACTCTTGGTAGATGTGAAGACACTTTATTTTTGAAAACAGATGAAAAATTATGTCTCAACATTTGTGGCAAGATGTCTTGAATGTCAATGAGTCAAGGTTGAACACCATCATCCAACAGGGCTCTTATACCCTCATGTCATTCCTGAATGGAAATGGCAGGTGGTCAGTATGGAATTTGTCCAAGGACTACTTATGAAAAAATACAAGCATGATGTAATCCTAGTGGTGGTGGATAAATTAACTAAAGTAGCACATTTTATTGCCAAAGACCTTAATGATGGGGCACATATCATTGGTAAGAAATTCATTCAATAGGTATTCAGATTGCACGAAGTCCCAGAAAAGATTCTCTTAGATAGAGATGTGCAGATTTTTGACAAAACTTGTTTTTAGTGCATGGGACTCAATTAAACATAACCTCAACTTATCATCTAGAGATGAATGGTTAGATAGAAAGAGTAAATCAAGTACTGGAGGACTTGTTAAGGATGTACAGCATGGATCAACAATATAAATGACAAGAGTACCTTCCACTTGTTGAATTTTCTTATAACAATTAAGATCAACTTATGTATTGAGGTATGAAACTACATATAACATATTTCTACCAAGAAAAATAATCATACCAAAAGAGCCCTAAAACTGCCACAAAACTACTAATTGCCATTATACAACTATGAGGAAATTTGGAAGTTGTCTTGGTCAGTTTGAATAGTCATGCTTTGATCCATGACCATATCATCTTTCTATAAACCCTAGAATAGTCATGGATCTCCTTGAATCAATCTTTACATAATTAGACACTATGTAAGTTGAAAATCTATCCATGGACCATTATGTTGTCAATGATTATATAATTGCCATCTCAAATAGTGAAGCCATGGAGACATGACATTGTCATGACATTCATCTTTAGTTAAGATCATTGGGGGTATCATATACATCATAAGTTTTTGCATTGGGATGAATACACTAAATATGTAAGGAGATTTCCATTATGTGCTTTAGAAACCATGTAAACATTATTTGAAAAAGATTGTTATAGTCAAAAGGGATTGTATAGTCATGATTAGGTGGGTTTAAAGCATTGGAACTTATGTCATAAACCATAGGTCTTGGTGGAGTGAGGAGAGTGGGTGGAGTGAGGAGACTGTTGTAATATCCCAAATGGGATATATCCAACAATTCTAATTTTTCAGCTCAAACCCTAATTTTATGAAGTTCTAATTTTTATATCTGACCTAAACATACACTTATCTCAACTCGAAAAACATGTTCAATATATCGCAAAAGCATCACCCATAAAATTCCCAACAATATATTGTAATCCAAAATTAACTATACAAGGAAAACCATTTCAATTTGCAACTATAATGGACTAAAAGAAAATCAAATATCTGTTGCCATAAGTCTGAATATATAATGTCAATTACAAAGTATAACAAGTGCTTTTGGATTTGATCATGATCAAGATTTTTCTCTCAACGTTTCGGATCACACTCCATGATCCATCATCAGGAGAAATAAAGAAAGAGAAGAGACATAAAATGATAAACTGCAGACCCAATCTAAATAAAAAGAGAGGGAGGGAGACATATGGTGCAAAAACTAAGAGATTTCAAGAGGAGGAACACAACAATATAGTAAGGTACAAAAAGAAAGAACAAATTGAGACAAAGCTCAACTAAAGGAAGATTAAATAGAAAAATAAATAAAATAAAATAAAAATAACAAAGGAAATATATATACATGCGATAAAATAATTTTTTACAAAACTAATAATATCACCACCATGCTTCTTCTCATCACCACCCAGCCCAAAAATCTGGAGTCCTTAAAACTTTGGCTACGATAGCCTTACACATTTGCGATGAGGACAACTTAGACCTTGAACTAGCCCACCTCTCCAATGTCTTCAAATTAAATGGGTTTAAAAGCAAACTCATTTCCAGAGCCTTCAAACAGGCCAAATCTCACTTCTTCTCAAACCCTAAAGTTTTTCTTGGCAACCCCTCCTAACCCATCTCAAAAACCATCCTCTTCAAACCTCTTGATCTCGACCTTCCTTTCCGGTCTCCCCCTTCTCCCCCCATCTCCCTCCTTCCTTCGCTCGGTCGTCGTGCCTCTTTCTTTAACTTGCTCCCCTTTGAGCTCCCCTTCCCCTTTTTCCTCTCTCCATCCCATATACCTCCCTCATACACCTTGGTGTACTTCTTTGTGGACACTTTACCCCTGCCTTGTTAGATTTGGCACTCTGGTTTGTGGCCCGTGGTAACCCTTCTTAGGTCTCCCCCAAGTTCCTTCTTAACGGCCTTATCCTGATATTTTCGTTCCTGTCTTGCCCTCTTCTCAAGCCCCTTGGCCCCCTCTTTGCTCCAACTCCCACCTTTCACTTTGCCGTGGTTTTGGTTTCCTCTTATTGGCCTTGGTCCGTGCTATTTGTTGAGTCATCCTTGCCTTTTCGTGTCTATCCTTTCGCCTTTGCTTTTTTCGTTGTTCCCTTGTTCCCTCTTTGGTGTTTTGCTCTCTCTTGTTTTTGTTGCATGTGAGGATGATCTTACTTTTTTAATTTTTTTAATTTCTTTATTTCTTACTTATTAGATTTGTGTGATCATGTTCTTGTATAGATATTATATACTAAATATTATCTTTTTCCTATTTTTTGTTATTTTTATTGGGTTCCTCTATATATACCCTTTTTTAATTATTTTACACATGGAGCCAGTTTATATGATGAGGTTCCTTTATATGTTCATATATTAGATTGTAGATATATATAAACATATAAAGGAATCCAATCATATACACTAGCTACATATGCAAAATAATAAAAATTCTTGTTATTCTTTTTTAAGATTCGGTAGTTGCCCCTTGTGTATCGCTTGTTGGGCTTCTCTTTGTGGTGCTCTCTTTTTGTATTGTCCTCATCAAACCTCCTGTGCTTGAGCCCTCTTGTCATCCCCCCCTCTTCTCCCTCCTACCCTCGTACTTCCCCTTGTCTTCCCCTTCCCTCATCTAACCTGATCACCTCACCTCTCTTCTATCTGGTCATCTCAACCTCCTCCCTTGGCTCTTGGCACCCTCCTCTTTTTTCTTTTTTCACCTTTCAGGTTCTCCTTTTTTGGCTCTTCCCCAGCCATAGCTTTCCTATCTTGTCTCCATCTCAAACCTATTCTATTTTTGCCCATCCTTATCTTGCATTCCCACCTTCTTTTGGCCTCACTTTGTTAGGTGTTCATGATTGTTTTTGTTCCTTGCTTGTGGAAGGGTCACTCTTGTCTTTGCCTATCTTTCTTCTATTTGCCTTTTCTCTTTGTATGTCTCTTTTGTGTCATCTTTGGGCCCTTCGCTACCCCCTCTTTTATATATGAACTTATATAATTATTTTCTTTCTAGGCTTGCGTTTGGGTTCTTATATATATTACATAATATATATTATTATACATACATATATTAGATAATTGTGATTGTGTTTTTTGTCTATTTTTACTTTATAATATTATATACATGTATTAGGTGTATTTCCTATTCCTATATTCTTGTGTTGTTTTCTGATATTGATATATATATAGATATTATTAGTTTTGTAAAAAATTATTTTATTGCATGTATATATATTTCCTTTCTTATTTTTATTTTATTTTATTTATTTTTCCATTTAATTTTCCTTTAGTTGAGCTTTGTCTCAATTTGTTCTTTCTTTTTGTACCTTACTATATTGTTGTGTTCTTCCTCCTCTTGAAATCTCTTGGTTTCTGCGCCATATGTCTCCCTCCCTCTATTTTTATTTAGATTGGGTCTGCAATTTATCATTTTATGTCTCTTCTCTTGCTTTATTTCCCCTGATGATGGATCATGGAGTGTGATCTGAAACATTCAGAGAAAAATCTTGATCACAGTCAAATCCAGAAGCACTCATTATACAACTATGGACTATGGAAATTTAATGAATTCCAATTACAAAGTAGTTAGACCTTACAAAATGATAGGAGAAAGGTTCTAATGCTATTGTTCGAAGTTAGGGCATAAACCCTAGGTCTTCTAGGATTAAAGTACTTAAGAATACCTTCTCAAATGATTGCACTCAGGTTTGCTCTATTGATGCCATGTACTCTGCCTTGTTGACCATTCCCAGAATGGGGACATTAGACTACCATCATATCTTATCATCAAGGATCAACTAAAGAGTCTAATACACTACTGTTCTATGCAAGAGCACTATGATAAATGAGATAAAGTGGACTACCAGCATGTTGCTCTACTATTATAACACCTAGTTATGGAATTTAGCAATCAATAGTGTCTTGGGATAGTTTTTAGAAGAATTAATCATTTTGTCAAAGTATTGAGAGAGGAAGAATTCATTTAAAAAGTAGAACTCTTATAATCATATGATCTCTAAATGGTCTTTGAATGTCCTAATATCTCATCACAATACACTCACCTTGAACATAGTTTTTTGTTGTCTCATATCATAGAACAACAAATCCTTAGACTATATACAACACTTTGAAAGGGTTTGGATCTTGTGAATGCTTTTGTGTCCTTAGAGGATAGTCATAAAGAGTTTTATCCTACTACCACAATCCATAAAGCTACTTGCAATCCTTTGAGAAAGTCACCTACACCCTTGGATCCCCATCTTATGCCTCATAAAGTTGGTCATAATAACAAGACATTATCATAAGGGTTGAAGGTGAATTTATGAGGTCCTAACATAGTCAAATGATTGAAGGAATGATTGTCATATCAATGAAGAGTTTTCATAAATGATGGACATCCATGATGGTGGAGGTCTATTGCACTATGGTAGGGGTAGGCTATACAAGTTAAGATTGTCAACAGGTTGAAGGAATGATTGCCATAGCTCAAAAGAAATCAATTATAGTCAAGGGTAGGCTATACAAGTTAAGATTGGTCAAGCATAAATGGTGAAGATCTAGGAGGCAAAGGAAAAATGATAAATTTGTGAATTTTCCCACAACAACAAATTTGAGAACATGGTTTGTGAAGCTAGAAACATTATGGAAACATCCATAAACAAGGTAGAAACATGGTGGAAACTTCATAAAATGAAAGCTAGAAGATGTCAATGAGTTTGAAGAGAAACTCTAGGAGATGAAATGAAACAAGATTTTCCCATTTACCTAATTTTGAAAACCTTTCTGTAAAGTGTTGTTGTGACAACATTTCAAACTCCTAATTTGCTATACCAGCCATTAAACAACTCGATTTTCAGACCTATATCACTATTGTACCTACAAAATCATATCTAGAAATGGTCAAAGACGAAGGAAATGAGGTCTTGGAGCTAAATGAAAATGAACTTTATAATCATGTACTAGAATTGTAGCCTTAGATATGATTATTACAACCTTCCATGAGGTATCAAATTGTTATTCTGAGATACAATATATATATACACCTTGATATACAATATAATTTAAATTCCTTATGTGCATGTATTCCTACTTTGAAACTTAAAAGTTTGATGTATAATTAGTTTATGATGGTTGAGTTATGATTAATAACATGTTAAATATTGATTCCTTGTTATGTATGATTGTTTTTCTTGGTAGAAAGATGATATATGTAGTTTCATACCTCGAGACATAACTTGATCTTAATTGCCACGTGATTGTAGTTTTAGTTAAATATAGGATTTTCATGAAATGACAAATTTGAAATGTTCACACATGTGCAGAGCTATAGAAAACTTTTATCTCCTCTATATGTAGTCGCAACTCTTCATTTTTCAAGTACAAACATCAAAAACTAGTTTCAAGGTGATTAATAAATAATATGATAGAACAAATAACAAAGACTTCTAAAGATGCTCAATAAAACAAAGAAGAAAGACTTCAAAAGATACCACAATATGAAAACAAATGGAATTGATTGAAAAGATGATAGCATCGTCAATAGTAAAAGTAAAAGTAAAAGCAAAAGAAACATGCAGATTCATCTATGTACATTCAAAGAGAAAATTATGATTTCAAGGTAATTTAAGATATATATTAGATTTAGATCTACAATAGTTTTTGAGAAATTATCAATTATAAACCTAAAGACCATTATTTCTATTTATATTTTAGCATATTTTCAATTACTAGTTCATTATTTAAATCCCTCATTTTAATTAATTAGTCTAAATTAATTTTTATTAAGTGTATACATTAGTCCAAATTAATTGTGACTATTCAAAAGAAAGAAAATTTGATAGTGTTTAAAAGATGAGCATCTTGTTATATATTAATGGAGTGACCCATCCAAAATGTTGTGACTTATTCTTTATAATTTATTTTAGGAGTGATGAAGAAAATAAACTTCCCTTAAGTTTTAGACTAGGGTAATCCAATCATTTGTGTACACTTAATTACAAATAAGTTAGACTAATTAATTAAGAGGAGTTGAGATTTAACTATTGAAATATGTAGGAATGTAAATGGAAAGAAAGTTTAATAAACTAAATTAATATTTAAATCCTACTTAAATGCATATTATAAAATAATTTATATTCTATTTTACCAATTTCCAAATAAACACAATTAATGTGAAATATAGTTGTACAAGAGTTGATATTTTGTGACAAGGGGTGGAGCCTATTATAGAATAGTATAATAACTCTATAAAATTCTTTTATTTGTGTACATGGTTATTTTCATTAAACTATAGTGATTAAAATAATTTTAATGAAATAGCTATGCACTTTAGTAAATAAAATTCATTTCAAATTTAGTTTTTTCAAAATTTTGAAAAATAAAATACATATTATTCATTTAAGTATATAGATATTATATAAAATAGCAAGTAAAAATTTAGATTTAAGTAGAAATCAAATAGTAAGAAAAATTTTAGATATTTTGAATATAGTTGATACATAGTACAAGTAAATTTTATGTACTTCAGAAAGAAAACAATAAGTTATATATAAAAAGCACTTGCACCCATAGGAGGTTTAAGGAATATAGGAAACCGACAACCTTAGAAAATTTCCCAGTGAGAATTTAATGTCGTGAGACAATTCTGAGCACTATAATGCTCACATATAAAAGCCTATCAGCTAAATATAATATATATTATATTTAAAAAAAAAAAAAAAATTGAAAGAAAATAAAATATAGAATAGTAAAAATAGTAAGGATAAAAAATTGGGTAGCTCCCCTGTATGACATAATTTTTAGTTTTTAGGGGTATTCTTTTAACCAAAAAGTAGGAAAGGAAAATAAACTAAAGCTGAAACAAAGAGAGGAAACCCTAGGTAAGGTTAGCATAGGGACAATAACCTAGTTTTTCCCATAAAAAGATAACAAAAAAATTAGAAAAAGAGAGAAACAAACACAAAGATTCATTCCCTAGAGAAGATGATTTTGAAGAAAAACTACAACGAGAGTTTAAATGAGGAAATTCTTCCTAACATAAGAAAATAGATATTTAGCTAGACTTTTTAGACTCAAATTATGAAAACATCCAATATTACATCCATAACAACATTAAGACTAATTTCATCCACCACAAAACAAGAAATATCTTAGAGAATAGCTACAAATTAAACATAAGAACTTACATCGTAAAGACCTAATACACGGTCTCATAGTCCACCAATATTCTTCTTTATTGAAAATAAAAAATAGGAGAGCTCAAATTCATTCTCTACTCTTGTACAAATGTCTATGAATGAAACACTCCCTTGGAAAGAATCCCCTTTCCTTACAATTCAGCCTTGTATATATAGGCTTCTCCATATGTAACTAATTATTGAAATCAATTTTAGTTTATAACTTAATGAAATTTTAGAGGTCATTATTTTTATAACTTCAAGTTTTTGATTAATTTAGCTAGAAAAGAGGATCCAGAACCTTTTACAGAACAACCCAGAGGGCAGAGCAAAACGTTCACATAGGCCAAAAATAACACATGAACAATAGACGGACAACAAATCCCAAAGATGCAAAGCAACAACAACGTAGCAAGGCTACAAGGTACAACATACTAAGCAATTTCATAACCTGACCTAGCAGATCATACACCCTTGGCTTGAGAACGGGTCTGAGAAAACTATTTAGGAAGGCCTCTCTTCTTTCTTTGGACAATAGTCCAAAAGACATCATTATCTCCATCTGCAAAAATAGGAGATGAAGGAGGTGAAGTACTCACCAAATCCTTAAGAGGTGGTAGAACTTGGGGAGAGGAAGAAGCTATCACAACAATAGCAACCCCAGTAGCATATGGTGCACCTGCAATAATAGTCCCAGTCATAGAAGGCACACCAACAATAGTCTCAACAGCAATAGCAACAACAGGAGAGGTACCTGCAGTAGTCCCAACAGTAATAGCAACAGAAGGGGAGGTCCCTATAGAAGTCCTAGTGGCAGAAGAAGAAAACAAATCTGATGGCACTATCATAGCAGTAGCTATAGTAGTCCCAGCAACAGGAACATCAAGGGAGGTCCCTGTAGTAGCCTCTGAAGCAACAGCAACAACAGGGGAGGTCCCTGCAGTAGCCTCCAAAGTAATAGCAACAGTAGGGGAGATCCTTGCAGTAGTCCCAGCAGCAAAAGAACCATACAATGGGGGAAGGGACTCTTCCCGACATTAGCAGATGGCTCAAAAGCTTCTGAGACACAATCATCATTATCAACATCCATTATAAGGTGTTCTTGTAAAGCATTCTTCCACCAAGATGAAGAATGTGAGACCTTCAAGTGAGGGCATTCGGAAGCCAAATGACCTATATCAAAGCACCTCTGACAATGAAATGGGATACCTTCATAATCCAAAGGCTGACCCCAAGAGCAATCAACAACTTGTAAAACAATCTCTGCCAGAAGTGGCATAGACAAATCCACTTCAACTAAAATATAAACATAAGTGGTGTGAGAGAAAAAAGTAGTGGCTTGATCCACCATGATAAAATGACCCACTGAATTACCAATGCCTTCAAAACAAGATTCGCACCAAAAATGAAGTGGTAGATTTGGTAGATGAGTCCAAACTGGAAGTTGAATGAAAGATTTAGTAAGAGGGTTAAAGGTAGAAACCCAAGGCTTTAGCAGAAATGCATGTTGTCCCCAAAACCAAGAGTGATCAACAAAAGAGCATTTCGATCTAAGACCGAAGCAAATGTGACTACAAAGAACCCTTTGGCACATGGGTAAATTTTGAATTTCCCCTTTGTAAGGGGCTGCCACTTCTCAGAAATCCAATTGTTTAGATCCTGAAGCCATGGCCAGAATCTATCAAATCTACATATTAAACCCTGCTAAGAAAAAAACTACTCATTTTCTAACACTTCATCTCCTAAAATCACAACAGGGGGTAGAGCAGAAGGTTTCACCCTACTAGAAGGGAAAGCCTTCTTCCAAGGAGATGAGACTCTAGTGCTAACCACGTTAGCAAAAGAGTTAGGGACAACAACATCAACAGAGCTAGGAAACCTAGCCACAGAAAGACCTTCATTCTTAGGCAATGAAGCAATAACCCTAGACATAGGCGACGCACTAGCAATAGTAGCAACCCTAATAGTAGGCAACGTCCCAGCAATAGGAGAACCCTGCAAACCCCCAAACATTGCTCCACTAGTAGCAAAACCCTCTGACATGGACGGTGTACTAACATCAGCACCAGGCAGCATGCTATCAGCAGCAAAAATCTCTGAAACAATCTCAACAGTAGTCAAACCCTACAAACCTGGCTCATGGGCAGGAAGAGGAGTGGGAGAGGCCATTTCAAAAAATTATAAAGTCACTTTATTAAGTCATATTTAAATGATGTAATTTACAAATTGAAAAAGCAATAGAAAGAAATGAGAAAAAAGTCTTCATCCTTGTTTATTTGAATTTGGCTCCTTTGAGATCATGTCCTTGAAATTTTCTCTTGATCGTATGGACATCTTCTAGTTTCTCATCATGCTTACCTAGGATATCTACTTCAAAAGATAAAAAAGTAGTTTTGATATCAAATTTTAATTGATCACATAGATTTATGAGTTTCTTCAATTCAAAGATGGTTTATTTTAGACAACTAATTTTCTTGTGAAAAATGACATTGTTGATAGTTTTCTCAAGGTTAATGTTGTTGATTTATTAATATGAGTAACCCACTAGACACTCTTCGAAGGCTATAACACTATCTATAGGAGTGTGCCAAGATCTTCTGGATCAAATGCATGTATTGATTCGAGCCACGTGAGTCAAGCATGCACGCATGCTCTTTGCTACAAGATAAATTAAAAAAAATGCAAAGCAAATATAGAACTATAGAATGACCACAAAATGAATCCAATAGCATGAATAAATTAACTCATGAAACATGGAGATGTACATATAAGAGAAAGTGCAACTGCCACCTAGAATAGTGGTGAGGGAGCCTAAGAATAGGCATGTAACTCCTACTAACTATTACTAGTGGCAAGCTAACTCCACAAGACTACCAAGCTAACTCCATGAGACTAGCTAGTTAACTCCATGGGACTAGCACACCTAAGCAAGCTTAACTACAAGTGTAGGAATAATGCATGTGTAGGAATAATCCACAATAAGAAAATAAATATAAATAATATCCTACACTAACACCCTCCCTTAAGCATAGCATAGTTGGGTATAAAGAAACTGGGTCCCAATAACTAGGCTTGATGAGGTACTCAAGTACAATGCTATCTCTCATAAAGTGGAGAAAAGGAGAAAACCTAGCAAGAAAAACTCCCCACAAAAAAGAGAGAAAATGAAGTGAAGAGGGATAGAAGGCACCTCGAAGATGATGTTGTTGATGAAGTAGACCGTACCCCAATAATAGCTCGTAGCTCTCCATAAAAGGCTTGGTGAAGATATCAACAACCTACTATAAAGACTGGCAAAAAATTATGTCAATGATCTGTCCATGAATAAGCTCCCAAACAAAATGCATGTGAATCTCTATGTGTTTGGTCCACTAGTATTGAAATGGATTCCTACATATCTAGATGGTGACTTGGTTGTCGAAATAGATGATTGTAGGCTACCTATATGGAATGCAAAACTCAGTGAGAATTTCTTGAAGCCAAATAGACTCCGTAGTTGCATTGATATCTCCCTTGTACTCTACCGTTGTGGATGATAAAGCAGTAGCATTTTTCTTTTTTCTACACTAACTAATACGACCAGAACCTAGAGAGAAACTATATTTTTAAGTGGAATTGTGATTCTGAGTATTGCTAGTCAAATCTAAATTTGTGTATCCAACCAAGTGAACCTCTATGCTAGTTCTATAATGAATCCCAAATCTGAGAGTTTCATGAATGTAGTGAAGGATCCTCTTAGCTACTTTGCAATGAACCTCAAAACCATGCCTACAACAAATGAAATATCAGGCCTAGTATGAGTCAGATAGGTGAGATTGCCAACAAGTTGTCGATATAAGGTTGCATCGACTAATGGTGTATTATAGTTAGTGTCAAGATTGATTTCAGATAGAAAGGGAGTTGGAGATGGCTTACAATCAGTCATGTGAAACTAAGTAGATTAAGAGTATACTTGTGTTGTGCAAGAGTGATCCCTAAGTTAGATTGTGAAACCTTAATGCCAAGGAAGTAATGTAATAAACCCATGTGTATCATGTCAAATGTACCCTATAGAATTAACATCACTGCTACAATAGCAAATGAGGAGCTCCTGGTGACCAAAAGATCATCGACATAAAAAAGGTCAATATCAATAGAGAATCATCCTACTACAAGAGATATACATTAGCATCAGAGTGGCACTAAGTAAAACCTAAAGCTACAAGGAAGGGATTAATCTTGTCATACCAAGACTAAGGGGCCTGCTTGAGGCCATAGATGGATTTCCTAAGCTTAAAAACTAAAGATTAATCATGAATGAACCCTAGTGGTTTCTCCATGTAGATCTCAGGTCCCCAAGGTCTCTGTAAAGAAAAGCACTCTTCACATCCATCTATTGCACATCCTAACCGTGTGTTGTGGAAATGGCAAGTGTAAGTTGGATCGAATTCATTTTTGTCATAGGTACAAAGATCTCTATGTAGTCAATTCCAACAACTTGTGAAAACCCTTGGCAACCAATTGTTCCTTAAACTTGTCAACCGATCCATATACTACAAACTTGGTTTGATGTATCAACATTCATCGAACCATCTTCCTTCCCTTATGAAGTGAATTCAAGTGCCAAGTATGATTTGTGATTAAGGAATCATATTATTGATGCATAGCGTTATCCGACTTAATAAACTAATGCCTCTCAAAATGTCTATGGATCAGAGGCTGAAGCAAAGAAGGCATGTGGCCCACTTTGATAGTGTAACCGAGTACGTATATCATCTGCTAGATCCCCTACCCAAGTAACTGCACTCCGGAGTACATCTACCTAGTCCAAATAGGGCCAGATGAGGGTTAGTTAGGTGCTAAATCCTCATCCTCTAAAATATGTCCAGAAATGGATGGAGATGACTCCCCATCAATATCATTGTTGTTGGAACTAGAAGAAGAAGAATATCCCAGCTCAAGAATCTATAGTGGATAGTCTAAGTCATTTGAAGAATCATCAAATCTAAGTGAGTTCAAAGTAGAAAGTGAAATGTCAAGTATAGACTCAGTAGGACTCTCTGGAAAATTACCGCTCCTCTCAATGAACAACTGATGTGTGGTCAGGTGGACTAGGTGATCAAATTTTACACCATCTAGATAAACTACAAAGATGCAAGGTTTGGATTGAGGTTCCACTACCTTGCAATTCTTCTTCAGTATATGTTCCATGGATGAAGATCCAAAGACCTTTAAGTGCTCCACTAATGGTTTCTAACCCATCCAGGCTTCAAAGTGAGCGATTCCCTTTAAGGATTTGTGAGGAACTTACTTCTTTATGTAAAAAGAATAATTGATTGCTTCTACCAAGTACTGCAGTGTAAGGCCATTGGAGTGTATCATAAACTTTTCCATCTCTTTGAAGGATTGGTTCTTTTACTCTGCAACACCATTTTACTAGGGAGTATAAGGAACTGTGCACTACAAGTCTATCCCCTCTACTATACAAAACTAATCAAACCTATTGTTTACACACTCACCCACATTGTCAGTCCAAATAACCCTGATGACCTTTTGTGACTATCTTTTAGCAAGAGCCTTGAAGCCTCAACAGTTCTTGAAGACTTAAGATTTCTTTCAAATGAAGTAGACGCATGTGTATTTCGAGAAGTGTTCTATGAAAGTGAGAATATACTTTGCCTTAGTGACATATGGATGGGGAAATGCCCTTGATACATCAATTAAACAAGCTCCAAAGATTTTGTATCCCTCCAAGATTTTCCTTTGTCAAATTTCTCTTGAGGATGTTTCCCAAAGGTACAACCCTCACAAAGACCCTTAGAAATCTAACTCTAGGAAACCCTGTGACCATATGCTACTGACTTAGTTGCTTAAGGTGGTGGTTATTAAGGTGGCATTAATTAAGGTAGTCCAACCTCTCATGCCATAATTTACTAACTCCATTCTGAATTAGTAAGCAATGTTGTAGGAGAAACATTAGGTGCAAAGTGAGAGAAGGTGTATAACCTAGCTTGTTGATCTGCCCTTCCCAAAGCTACTAGTTTGTTGCCATGCAACTCTCTACTCTCGACTGAGTTTGCAGAGAAATGAACTCTCACACCCTTTCCTATCTGGATAATTTGATACACTAATAGGAGATTAGCTAAAAGAGAAGTTAAACTAAGAACATTTGTGAATGTTCCACCTTCAATAATTTCAATAGACCCTTTCCTTTCAACTGATGTTGGAGTGTCATCACCAAATATGATAGAAGACATGCTATAAGGCTCTAAGGAAGAAAATTCAACCTATGAAGAACCCATATGGTGTGATGCACATGAGTTAATGATTCAAGATGGAGCTAATGAAGATGCAAACACAACTAGAACCTTGCCCTTTGATTTCTCTTTACTATTTTCCTTTGCCTTAGTAGATCCTTGGGTTGATGAATATTCTTTGATAGATTCATGGACCCATATGTTGTTCTTCTCAAGAATATGTGACAGGTGGTCAATCTACTTCTTCAAACATTTGTGCTCATCATTCCCAAGTTTATTCCAATAGGCACACTTAACTCTTTTTTTCTTAGGTTTTCCTAGGTTTGAAGAGGTATGAGTGTTATTTTTGGAGGACTTAGTTTTCTAATCTTTATTGGTCTCCTTGCATTTTTTATTATTTTTCTTCTTCCCTTTTTTTTTTGAAGCCTATTATTTCCCATTATTGGAAATGAGGACTTGAGGTTTTTAGTGTTCCCATTTGTATTAACTTGTCTTGCTCCCTAATGAAGTTGGAAATAAAGTCGTTAAGAGAAGGCATTTTTCATGTTGCTCCAAGAACGCTTTTTGTGGAATAGAAGGTAGAAACAAAAACAAAATAACTAGAGCCTACTTTGGAGAGTATAGAAAGAACAAGTTGATCATCCTTTCTTTCTATTCCATATTTTTTTAACTACAACCTTAGTGATTTAAACTTAGTGAAAAAGTTGTCTAGGGTGTCAAAGGTATTTGGGCTCAAACTTATGAACTCATTCTCTAACTGATGACTTCTCATTTCATCCACCTTCCCAAATATTTACTCTAATTCAAGACAAACTTCATTAGGTGTATTCAATGCTTCTATATGAAACAAGAGTTTAAGAGATAGAGTAAGACACAAAAATTTGAAATCTCGATCACATTTGTTATACCACTTTACTTTAGCATCATCATTAGTTGGTTTATTCTTTGTACCCATTTTTACCCTATACAGACCTTTGTTCTCTAGCACAAGTTGTACTTTAAGTTTCCAATCATGTTAGTTGAATGGTGTTATATAGGAGCAATCTAAACATTTGTTCCTTCCATTTGTGAAAATTATGTGGAGTAAGGAGCCCAATAGTGGAGGATTCCTCCATTATTAGAAACAAACACCAAAAGATCTAAAAGAAAATGGGCACTTAAATTGTGCGTTACACCCCTAAATGTATTAAGTATGTAATTGCATCCCCAAAAAATTATTATGGCAGCCTAAGTGCGATATGTACAATTGATAAGCCTAAATAAATAGTTTGAAAACACCTAATAAGATTACAAATTTCCAAACATTATGCATGGAAAATGAAAAATTGGATTTCACAGACATATTCCTTGCAACTTTTGATTAATTTCAAAAAAAATTGCAAAAATTTGAATTCATGAGCAAAAGTTATTCCTTTCGCAAAAAAGGAATTCAAATGTACCATCAAAATAAAAAATTAGGCACCTAGGGAAGAATCTATAAAAAAACACCTATTCTATTGCGAAGTGCTCAGAAGGATGCTTTTTTTCCTATAAGAAGTTGAAAATATGATTCCTTGGGTGAAGGTTATTCCTTGGTGAAAAAATCAATATCCTTGTGCAAAAAAAAGCCCCTATGGCCTGACAGGGCAGTACCACCAAGTGAGTATAGTGGAGGTGGTACGTTACTGATAGGGTACCTAAAGAGGAGATGGTCACTATTGTGATGATATAGAGGCATGGATCTTTGTGGCTGGTGGATGTTTCATGAGTGACACCATGAACTAGGGTTGAGTGTTGACTACCTAATGCTTAAACACTAAGGAGAAGTACTTAGCACTCAACAAAGGTGCTAAGAATAAAAAAACACATGAGGGTAGTCCTACCAAGTTGTCAAACTTTGTCATGAAGTACTCTACTAGTTGGTTAGGCATTTTACCCTATGGATCAAACCTACCTCAAATCTATGAATCTAAGGGTCTTTGGACTTACCAAGGTTAGGTGGTTGGGCCCAGAACCAATGGGCTCCCTGTATATAGTGTACACCAAGTGCAAGGTCTGTGTATCCTATATACTTAATAAAAATAAGATTTGGACTAAAAATTAAACCTCAAAAAATCAAATTTAATTACCCGATTAATACTACAGACAATATTACACTAGCACAATGTTGTAGATCAACTAGATTTTCTAGTAGAGACTATACATCATAAACATTATGATAACAAAAGCACTGCACAAGGATGCTACAAATACCATAAAACAAAGGTATGGGGTCAAAAACAATGTCTAGGAGACTACAAAAAAACCCTATCAAGATTACAATTAATCCATATATATTTAGGTCTCTTGAACTCAAGGTGAGGTCAACTTTGGACCAAGATGCACCCAACAAAACTTCTTGAAAGATCTCTCCAAAATTGAGAAGGGGCATGCAAATCTAAAGCTCAATTATCATGTTGAAGTCACTTCTAGGACTCATAGGAGTAGGAATGTTTTGCAACTCTAAAAACCTTCCACACATGATATAAGCAATAAAGAATGTTATATTTCCATTAATGGTACAATGCATGCAAGATGAATAAAGTACATGAGGACTCTTTCTTATATAGGCAAGGGTGAGACATAGGACAACATATGATTATGACAAGTATATGAATAGACACAAAAATTAAATAACTTAAAAGTGCCCTAAGTGCGCCCTAAGTAAACCTAACTAACTAGGTTTGAAAAGGATCCAAGAGGTAAAATGGTTAGGTAATAACCCCATTCACACCAATAATTGCAACCAAAAGGAAAGGTAAGATACAAAATGTGAGCATAAGACAATGTAGACTATCACAAACTCGTAAACAAAAAGTATGGAAATCAAGTTGTCATTCAAAGTCTTAATTAATGGCATCTTTTGTTTGGAAGAGCTTAAACAACTGGTGAGTTTTAACTTTGACTCAATTCAAAATAAAATTTACTAAATATTGAAATATTTTACACACATATGCAAGTTGATTGGTGAAGTTGTTGCATTTAGAAGGCTAGGTTGCAAAGTCTTAAAGTTTCTAAAGTGCCTTACCATAACTTGGTACAAAAATGACATTCATCCACACATCCCATGGGAAATCATGTGTAGAAACACAGACTTACATTTTGCCAAAAAAATAGCTTCCCATCATATCTGGTTTCACTATTGTATTATTAAAACATCATTTTTTCTAAAAACTTTCTTATTAGTGCCTACTAGTAGGTAGGTTACATATGCAACCATTAGATTCAAATAATTCCAATATATCAACCAATAAAAACAATGAATTAAAAATTGACCAAAATAACTAATGTTGCCTATTAACAATTTTCCCTACAAAATGTAAAAAACCAATTTGACTATCCTTCTGGGCATTCACTACTTTAATATGAATAGCCTTATTGTCTTTCGAACTTATCTTTTATTTGGTAAAATTTTAATATTTATTTTTCTTGATATTCACTATAAATGGCAAAACAAAATTAATGAGAATCCCATAGAGGCTCAAAGGGATTAAAATAAATTATTAGAAAGTTGGACACATGCTTTGTGCATCTGTCTTTTATAACATGACGAGTAGATTTTGTCTTGTATTTAGACATGCTTTGGTGTTAGACAATAAGAAATTCATTCCTACATTAAGAAAATAAAATAAATTAATTCCATTCCAACTTTGACTATGGCTTGAAGTCCAAGCATTTCAAATAATAATTCCATCGTACCTTGAGTAGGCCTAATGTTCAAGTAAGTAAAGTTGTAGAGTAAAATACTATTAATTGTTATGATGAATCTAGAACTCAAGTATAGATCTATGACTGCAAATTCGTCTTGAACTTACATACTTGTTATTTGACAAAGCATAGTTTTAGCACACATCTACATAGCTCATTGACAAAGAGATATTGTTTTCAGGCTTGATATGAAACATATTCTAGAATCTCATCCATTTAGTCTCCAAAGTATCCTCATTTAATTTCAAAAACATGTAATCCAATTTATCATTCTCAACTATGTTTAATTGTTCTAAACTAATAATATTTATTTAATTACATTTACCTAATTAACCTAGATTAATCCTTAAGAAACTTTATTTTCTTTTATAAAAAATTCTATAGATCAAATTGAAAGCTATAGTAAATAATTATAGATATAACTCTAGAGATATCAATTTTGAGGTGCCTATATTAAATTTGTTACATATTATTTATCATATATTACTTCATCATATCTAACTGTTATGAATTAATCTAGGTTGAAATTTGTTTAATTGTGTATTCCTTTGATTAACTTAAATTGATATAAGGAAAGTTTTATTTCCTTTACAGTATTTATATGAATATTAGTTTTTAATATTTATCTAAATTATTACTTGCATGTATTGACACATAAATAGGTAAAAGACAAATTTTGAAAAGCATATAGACGTTAATTATTTTAGTTTTTACTTAAGACTTATTTTATCTTAGACATTATTTACTTTATCTTGTATTGAAGAACTATTTTATTTTTCTGCAACACCATTTTGCTAGGGAGTATAAGGAACTATGCACTACAAGTCTATCCCCTCTACTATACAAGACTACTCAAACCTATTGTTTACACACTCACCCACATTGTCATTCCAAATAACCTGGATGACCTTTCCTGACTATCTTTTAACAAGAGCCTTGAAGCCTCAAAATTTGTTGAAGACTTCAGATTTCTTTCGAATGAAGTAGACCCATGTGTATTTGGAGAAGTGATCTATGAAAGTGAGAATATACTTTGCCTTAGTGAAATATGGATGGGGAAATGCCTCTGATACATCAATTGAACAAGCTCCAAAGCTTTTGTAGCCCTCCAAGATTTTCCTTTGTCAAATTTCTCTTCAGGATGTTTCCCAAGGGTACAACCCTCACAAAGACCCTTAGAAATCTAACTCTAGGAAAACCTGTGACCATATGCTACTGACTTAGTTGCTTAAGGTGGTGGTTATTAAGGTGGCAGTAATTAAGGTAGCCCAACCTCTCATGCCATAATTTGCTAACTTCATTCTGAATGAGTGAGCAATGTTGTAGGAGAAACATTAGGTGCAAAGTGAGAGAAGGTGTATAACATAGCTTGGTGATCTGCCCTTCCCAAAGCTACTAGATTGTTGTCGTGCAACTCTCTACTCTCAACTGAGTTTGGAGAGAAATGAACTCTCATGCCCTTTCCTATGTGGGTAATTTGACACACTGATAGGAGATTAGCTAAAAGAGAAGTTACACTAAGAACATTTGTGAATGTTCCACCTTCAATAATTTCAATAGACCCTCTCCTTGCAACTGATGTTGGAGTGTCATCACCAAAAATGATAGAAGACATGCTATAAGGCTCTAAGGAAGAAAATTCAACCTATGAAGAACCCATATGGTGTGAGGCACATTAGTTAATAATTCAAGGTGGAGCTGATGAAGATGCAAATACAACTAGAACCTTGCCTTTTCATTTCTCTTTACTATTTTCCTTTGCCTTAGTAGATCCTTAGGTTGATGAATATTCTTTGATAGATTCATGGACCCATATGTTGTTCTTCTCAAGAATATGTGACAGGTGCTCAATCTACTTCTTCAAACATTTGTGCTCATCATTCCCAAGTTTATTCCAATAGGCACACTTAACTCTTTTTTTCTTAGGTTTTCCTTGGTTTGAAGATGTCTGAGTGTTATTTTTGGAGGACTCAATTTTCTAATCTTTATTGGTCTCCTTGCATGTTTTATTATTTTTCTTCTTCCCCTTTTTGTTTGAAGCCTATTATTTCCCATTCTTGGCAATGCGGACTTGAGGTTTTTAGTGTTCCCATTTGTATTAACTTGTCTTGCTCCCTAATGAAGTTGGAAATAAAGTCGTCAAGAGAAGGCATTTTTCACGTTGCTCCAAGAATGCTTTTTGTGGAATAGAAGGTAGAGACAAAAACAAAATAACTAGAGCCTACTTTGGAGAGTATAGAAGGAACAAGTTGATCATCCTTTCTTTCTATTCCATATTCTTTTAACTACAACCTTAGTGATTTAAACTTAGTGAAAAAGTTGTCTAGGGTGTCAAAGGTATTTGGGCTCAAACTTATGAACTCATTCTCTAACTCATGACTTCTCATTTCATCCACCTTCCCAAATATTTACTCTAATTCAAGACAAACTTCATTAGGTGTATTCAATGCTTCTATATGAAACAAGAGTTTAAGAGATAGAGTAAGACACAAAAATTTGAAATCTCGATCACATTTGTTATACCACTTTACTTTAGCATCATCATTAGTTGGTTTATTCTTAGTACCTGTTGTTACCCTATATAGACCTTTGTTCTCTAGCACAAGTTGTACTTTAAGTTTCCAACCATGTTAGTTGAATGGTGTTATATAGGAGAAATCTAAACATTTGTTCCTTCCATTTGTGAAAATTATGTGGAGTAAGGAGCCCAATAGTGGAGGATTCTTCCATTATTAGAAACAGACACCAAAAGATCTAAAAGAAAATGGGCACTTAAATTGTGCCTTACACCCCTAAATGTATTAATTGATAAGTCTAAATAAATAGTTTAAAAACATGTAATAATATTACAAATTTCCAAACATTATGCATGGCAAATGAAAAAATGGATTTCACAGAAATATTCCTTGCAACTTTTGATTAATTTAAAGAAAAACTACAAAAATTTGACTTCATGAGCAAAAGTTATTCCTTTCGCAACAAAGGAATTCAAATGTGCCGTCAAAATAAAAAATTAGGTACCTAGGGAAGAATATAGAAAAAAACACCTATTCTATTGCGAAGCGCTCAGAAGGATGTTCTTTTCCTATAAGAAGTTGAAAATATGATTCCTTGGGTGAAGGTTATTCCTTGGTGAAAAAATCAATATCCTTGTGCAAAAAAAAGCCCCTATGGCCTGACAGGGCAGTGCCACCAAGTGAGTATAGTGGAGGTGGTACATTACTGGTAGGGTACCTAAAGGGGAGATGGTCACTATTGTGATGATATAGAGGCATGGATCATTGTGGTTGGTGGATGTTTCATGAGTGACACCATGAACTAGGGTTGAGTGTTGACTACCCAATGCTTAAACACTAAGGATAAGCACTTAGCACTCAACAAAGGTGCTAAGAATAAAAAAACACACGAGGGTAGTCCTACCAAGTTGTCAAACTTTGTCATGAAGTACTCTACTAGTTGGTTAGACATTTTACCTTATGGATCAAATGATCATAGCCCACATGGATAGGGTCGACAAACCTACCTGAAATCTATGAATCTAAGGGTCTTTGGACTTACCAAGGTTAGGTGGTTACGCCTAGAACCAATGGGCTCCCTGAATATAGTGTACACCAAGTGCAAGGTCTGTGTATATAATATACTTAATAAAAATAAGATTTGAACTAAAAATTAAACCTCTAAAAATCAAATTTAATTACCTGATTAATACTACACACAATATTACACTAGCACAATGTTGTAGATCAACTAGATTTTCTAGTAGAGACTAAACATCATAAACATTATGATAACAAAAGTACTACACAAGGATGCTACAAATACCATAAATCCAAGGTATGGGGTCAAAAACAACGTCTAGGAGACTACAAAAAAACCCTATCAAGATTACAATTAATCCATATAGATTTAGGTCTCTTGAACTCAAGGTGAGGTCAACTTTGGACCAAGATGCACCCAACAAAACTTCTTGAAAGATCTCTCCAAAATTGAGAAGGGGCATGCAAATCTAAAGCTCAATTATCATGTTGAAGTCACTTCTAGGACTCATAGGAGTAAGAATGTTTTGCAACTCTGAAAACCTTCCACACATGATATAAGCAATAAAGAATGTTATATTGCCATTAATGGTACAATGCATACGAGATGAATAAAGTACATGAGGACCCTTGCTTATATAGGCAAGGGTGAGACATAGGACAACGTATGATTATGACAAGTATATGAATAGACACAAAAATTAAATAACTTAAAAGTGCCCTAAGTGCGCCCTAAGTAAACCTAACTAACTAGGTTTGAAAAGGATCCAAGAGGTAAAATGGTTAGGTAATAACCCCATTCACACCAATAATTGCAACCGAAAGGAAAGCTAAGATACAAAATATGAGCATAAGATAATGTAGACTATCACAAACTCGTAAACAAAAAGTATGGAAATCAAGTTGTCATTCAAAGTCTTAATTAATGGCATCTTTTGTTTGGAAGAGCTTAAACAACTGGTGAGTTTTAACTTTGACTCAAGTCAAAATAAAATTTACTAAATATTGAAATATTTTACACACATATGCAAGTTGATTGGTGAAGTTGTTGCATTTAGAAGGCTAGGTTGCAAAGTCTTAAAGTTTCTAAAGTGCCTTACCATAACTTGGTACAAAAATGACATTCATCCACACATCCCATGGGAAATCATGTGTAGAAACACAGACTTACATTTTGCCAAAAAAATTGCTTCCCATCATATCTGGTTTCACTATAGCATTATTAAAACATCATTTTTTTCTAAAAACTTTCTTATTAGTACCTACTAGTAGGTAGGTTACATATACAACCATTGGATTCAAATAATTCCAATATATCAACCAATAAAAACAATGAATTAAAAATTGACCAAAATAACTAATGTTGCCTATTAACAATTTTCCCTACAAAATATAAATAACCAATTTGACTATCCTTCTGGGCATTCACTACTTTAATATAAATAGCCTCATTGTCTTTCGAACTTATCTTTTATTTGGCAAAATTTTAATATTTATTTTTCTTGACATTCACTATAAATGGTAAGAAACATTAATGAGAATCACATAGAGGCTCAAAGGGATTAAAATAAATTATTAGAAAGTTGGACACATGCCTTGTGCCTCTTATTTTATCAGATGACGAGTAGATTTTGTCTTCTATTTAGACATCCTTTGGCGTTAGTCTATAAGAAATTCATTCGTACATTAAGAAAATAAAATAAATTAATTCCATTCCAACTTTGACTATGGCTTGAAGTCCAAGCATTTCAAATAATAATTCTATCTTACCTTGAGTAGGCCTAATGTTCAAGTAAGTAAAGTTGTAGAGTAAAATACTATTAATTGTTACAATGAATCTAGAATTCAAGTATATGTGTCTTGAACCTACATACTTGTTATTTGACAAAGCATAGTTTTAGCACACTTCTATATAGCTCATTGACAAAGAGACATTGTTTTCAGGTTTGATATGAAACATATTCTAGAATCTCATCCATTTAGTCTCAAAAGCATCCTCCTCATTTAATTTCCCAAACATGTAATCCAATTTATCATTCTCAACTATGTTTAATTAATCTAAACCTAGATTTATCCTTAAGAAACTTTATTTTCTTTTATAAAAACTTCTATAGATCAAATTGAAAGCTATAGTAAATAATTATATATATATGAGTCTAGAGATATCAATTTTGAGGTGCCTATATTAAATTTGTTACATATTATTTATCATATATTACTTTATCATTTGTAGCTATTATGAATTAATTTAGGTTGAAATTTGTTTAATTGTGTATTCCTTTGATTAACTTAAATTGATATAAGGAAAGTATTATTTCCTTTATAGTATTTATATGAATATTAGTTCTTAATATTTATCTAAATTATTACTTACATGTATTGACACATAAATAGGTAAAAGACAAATTTTAAAAAGCATATAGACATTAATTATTTTAGTTTTTACTTAAGAGTTATTTTATCTTAGACATTATTTACTTTATCTTCTATTGAAGAACTATTTTATTTTTCAATAGTAATGTAATAAATCATAGAAATCACACACAAGATTTCAAAATGTTAAACCAAAAGAAATTATTTACTTTAACTTTTAGATAAGAGTTATTTTATTTTATTTGAGACATTATTTCCTTTATATTTAATTGAAGAGCTATTTCAATACATGCAAACAATTAAATGAAAAAATTCAAACACCCTAATTTTAATATATTTTGTACCACTTACCATTTATTTTTACTATTGCTTTTTAGTATCTACCCTAATTTACGTCAAAAAAAATAAAGGAAAAACTAAAGAAAAATTATGGAATTTGTTGAGGATTCACATTTATAGATATATTCTATTATTAATAAGCAAAACTTATTAATGTTTGCCATGCAATTTTACTTTCCATTATATCCTAGATTTTTGCCATGCAATTTTACTTTCTATTATATCCTAGATTTGTAAATTGATATTCTATTCACAACTTTAAATATATATTTTTTACTTTCCTCTATGTCCTTCCTAAGAATAATCTTAACAAAAAAGAACTTTTAGAGAAAAAATATTCGTTTATTTTTTTCTTCTTAATATTAAACAATTAAATATGTTTATTTAATTTAATATATTCTCTAGTATTAATATTCATATGAAAGGAAATGTTTTGTTAACAATGGATGTCAATATAATTCCTCCTTAATAAAAATTTGTTACATATGATTATTTAATTTAATATACTTTCTAGTACCAATATTGAAGTACTATGATATAAATGTCAAAATATAGGCCATAGTGTTTTGATTCTTGTTATGCAAAAAAATTATAATTTTAATATTAATATTTTAAACATGGATAAAAATTTTAGTTCAAATTTATTTGGAATTTAAATAATCATATTAATATTAATACTATAGAATATAGATTATAATAAAATTGATATATATTATAATTATTTAATTTTTATTTATTCTATAGGTATATTAATTTTAATATTAATATAAATTTAGGTTAAAATTTATTTTGAATTTAAATATTAATTTATATCAATTCCATTATAATCCCTAGTATTAATGTTGTTATTTTTATTTTTTTCCTGATTGGTGAATTGGGCTATAGGGAGCCACATCCCATTAAAAATAGAGAAAAACAAATAATTTAACCAATTTCGTAATATATTACTGTAAGAGTTTATACATGACCGACTTATTTAACTAAGCTAGAACTAGCTACTAATGTTGGATATACACATCTATGCTAAACTATATATAGGATTTTTATAAACCAGACTTCAAACAACACCATCACTAGCCAAATCCTCCTCACCTAAGCTCTCAGAAGCCACCTCCCGTGACCCATTGAGACCACCACAATCTGTCAACCCTACCACTATCTTCAAAAATACCAACCTCCGTCGTGCCTCCTCACTCTCTCCAAAAAATGGAATAACAAACTGTGCCCATGGACCATTATAGGATGGTAAAATTGCCGAACAAATCCCATTTACTGTAGGAAACCCAACACCAAGAATCACTGTCTGTAGAATTTTATCTAAACCCACTCTCTACTTTGGCCTTATAAGAGACCTAGCCATTTCTCTCACATAATCCTTGGATTCCCCTAAGTTTAACATGACTACTGGACGGGAGGTACATTGCGGTCTACAGCTACCACTTCAATCTATTCAACCATTTATGCCATGGTACATGTATGTCCCCATCCTATTTTACTTGCTCTCCTCTCTAGAGTATGGCATTAAAGAAAATAACAGAAACCCTAAGCTGCCCATTTTGCATGAAAGTCTCATTCTATTGATCATGGAATATATGAAAAATAATACTCCTAAAAAAGGGCTTAAGGAAAAACATAGTGGTAAGAAAATGGGGTGTGTGGTGTCTAGTGAGGAGGAATCCCACACGGACGATGAGGATTGGATAATGGAAGAAGAAGAGGAGGAGACTGAAGTGGAATCAACTAAAAAGAGGAGAAGAACTCAAAAGAGAGAAGTAAATATCTCCTGGTCTAAAGGGTCCAATACTCGAGATGACTCTGATACCTCTATCAAGGAGGTTATAGGAAAGAGGGCTATGCCTGTGAGAAGGAAAATCCCTACTCCTGTGAAGAAGGGTAAGAAGGTTCTGGAGAAATAAAGTGATGAAGTGGGGGTTGTTCCTGGCTTTGTCAACATCACCCAAAAATAGGGGAATTGTGATATTCTGAATGAGAAGGAAGTGGAAGCTGGGTTGGAAACCTAGGGTAAAACTCTGCATATTCCTGACCCTAGAGTTGGCCTTCGATTTCCTGATAATCCTAACCTGTTTAGCAACCTTCCTGAGGATTTTGATGACATGCTAGCCCAAGCCAAAAATAAAGACCAGGTGGAGGAAGTGTTTGAGCTGGTGAAAAATGCATTTAATTCAAAACATAAGATGGCAGAATGATTTTTCCTTGAGATCAATAGAATCAACATCAAGTTACAGCTGATGCAAGAAAGCTTGGGAAGAGGAAACAACACTGTAGTGGAACAAGACACTTTGATTTTCAAAAATTGGGAAGCCATCCCGAAGATGGAGGAGATTGATCAAGAACTGGGAAGGATGAGGGAAGAGTTTACTACTAGAATCTAGTATTTGGAGGAGAAACTCATGGAGGTTAATAACAATTTAGAGAAGATTATGCACATCAGCAAGCTAACTATATAGAACAGTCTAAATGGGATGAAGATGCTAACTGATAAGCTTAAAGAGTTGAAAAAAGAGCAATTCAATGATTTCAGAGCAAAGGATATTTTGAATGTTACTAATCTCGGAATACAGGACAAAGAGGAAGGCATTAAAGGTACTGGTAAATAGGTGACTATGGAAGACTCTGAAGGCCCCTCTACCCACACAAGGGGGAGTAAGAAGAAATAGTTTGAGGCTAAAAAGAAGGAACCCCTTTAAAACCTATTTGACCATATTAATCAAAAACATGATTGCTAAGAACATAGAGGAAATCTCAGAATTGACATAGTATTTCCTTTGTAAATTCAAAAAAGAAGTTCCAAGGACCATACCCATGGCATGCAGAGCCACTAGAGAAGACACTTTGAAAATTCTCTTAAGCCTCTTATCAGTAATGTCACCATAGAACACCATTTGCCTCTTCTGACTTTGCAACCACACCATCGACTCCATCACTATAGAATGCTTCAAAATCTCTCGGACAAGCCATTCACCAATACCTACCCTAGCAATCAATGTTGATGAAGCCATCACTGAAACATAATACCACTTACCATTTCTCACACAAGCCATTGTACTGCTCTATCATCGCTGTCCCTTCCCTTCACAAAAATGATTCAAACCATTATATAGTTTGTGGGAGCATTCCACTCAATCAACAAATCATGCTATCTGATTCTAGTCACCTATCACCTAATGCTAACTCATTTAGAAATTTGAGTCACATGCCACCTCATTGGAGTCTACTACATGTCTTGTATTTCCCTCCCCCAAATCTTGGCTTATCAATGTTTCCAAATTTGGGATGCACTTTTGCCATTCCATAATAGAATGACTAACAAATAAATCAATTTTTATTTCAAATGTCATGTTTGCTACCTTATCTCCTAAATGGTTTTCTTCTCTGTAGATATGGTTTACTTTATATGCTCTGAACTTGTCCAACAAAATCAAACCTCTTGTCAATAGATTGTTTAACCTCCAATTAGTCGTTTGTCTACTACAAATGGCATTTGTTTTTATTAGTGCGTCACCTTCTATGTGGAGTCTTCTTACCTCGGATGCTAGTCCTAGATGCAACCCCATGATTAGATCATGAAGCTCTGCTTTATTGTTAGACATTGACCCCAACTTCTTTGTCACTGCTCCAGTGAACTTGGCAATGTGATCTCTCAAAATGCATCCTGCACTTGCCCTACCTGGGTTGCCTCTCGAGGCACCATCAAAGTTTATCTTTATCCATCCTGGATCTGGAGGTTTCCATTTGGCTTCTCTCCTCTTTACTTTTCTCAAATGATCCCAGTCCACCCCATTAACGAAGGCTAGTATTAATGTTAATATGGTTATTTAATTTTTATTCATTCTATATGTATATTAATATTCTAAATATGAATAAAAAATTTAATTTGAATTTATTTTAAATTCAAAATCAATTAACTATGATTAAATTGATTTTTATTTTTACTTTTAATTAATTTTATATGAATTTTGGTCAAATTTACTTTTTAGAATTATAAATTATTGTTAAATTTTTTACATATCAAATTTAATGTTTTTACTAATTTAAAATATATATATTTTTTAATTTTGTATAAGTTTGATTGAAGTTCATTTCTAAAATTGTATTTTCATTTTTTTTTTTTAAAAGAAAGAAATATTTATACTAGTATAAATATATTAAATACATGTATGTAAAAAATAATATTTATATTGTTGAACTATTTTATTTATTTAAGAGTTATGGATTGTTTAGAACTATTTATGAAATATTTTATTTTAGAAAATAATATTATATTATGTTATTATATTAAATATTATTATATTATACTATATTATTATAATTATAATAATAACTATGACATTACAAAGGTAGGTACCGTGGCACTTGTTTCATTTTTCATTATTTAATAAGACATGAGTAATAAATTATGTTTTTATTAAATACCATTACTAATATTGAGTTTTTATGTAACATGATCAGGGCATTAGACTCCTTAATGTCACTTTGGAATGCCTCTATATAATAATCTTTATATATAAATAAACATAAATAATTTAAAATTAAATTATATGATTTTTTTACCATCAATATTTTAGATTACACTATATTATCCATCAACATTTTCAACAAAAATTTTATATTAAAGATTTTTGAATCATAGTATATAATCCATCAGTGCAATGAAAAGAACAAGAAAGTTTACCATCAACATTTATATGTATTAATGATTTTTGATGACTTTATCCTCTCCAAGGGATAAGCTGCTACTTTTTTATAAGAAAGTGACAAAGAAGGGGAAACATCAACCCCACATATGCGAGATAATCCAGCGGTCTCGGAAAGAACGGAGGCCATTCCTATAAATAGTGCGTTACATTGGAAGATGCCACCGTTACTTTAAAGTCACATGTTTTTTACATCGATGATTGAACCGAGGCACTTACCAATCATGTTTAAAAGCGAAGTTGGAGTACTTCGTATTCCTTTCGTTTTGGATATGTTTTTATAATTTTTCAAAGGAGGGAAAGATCAGCCCCACATATGATAGAACGAAGAATATGTCATTATATGGAAATAAATGAAATTGATTAAAGACATAAGATAGTTTGGTTAAAAGCAAAAGTAAAACCCACTTGCAGATTCTTTTTTATATATTCAAAAAGAAAATTCCAATTTTAGGGCTATTACTAATTAATATAATAGAGTAAAGAACAAAGACTTCAAAATATTTTGTTATATGAAAATAAATGGAATTGATTGAAGTGATAAGATAGCTTCTATTAAAGCAAAAGCAAAAGGCACTAGCAGATTCATCTTTGTTTATTCAAAGAGAAAATTCTGATTTCAAGGCAACTAATAATTAATATGATAGAACAAGGAACAAAGAACAAAGACTTCAAAATATTTTTTTATATGAAAACAAATGGAATTGATTGAACTAATAAGATAGCTTCGATTAAAGCAAAAGTAAAAGGCACTAGCAGATTCATCTTTGTTTTTTCAAAGAGAAAATTCTGATTTCAAGACAACTAATAATTAATATGATAGAACAAAGAACAAAGAACAAAGACTTCAAAAGATGTCACTATATGAAAACAAATGGAATTGATTGAAAAGATGATAGCCTCGTCAATAGTAAAAGAAAAAGCAAAAGAAACATACAGATTCATCTTTGCACATTCAAAGAGAAAATTATGATTTCAAGACAATTTAAGATATATTATATTTAGATCCACAATAATTTTTGGTAAATTGTCAATTATAAACCTAAACACCTATATTTCTATTTATAATTTAACATATGTTCAATTACTAGTTCATTATTTAAATCCCACCTTCTTTTAATTAATTAGTCTAAATTAATTGTGACTAGTCAAAAGAAAGAAAATTTGATAGTGTTTAAAAGATGAGCATCTAGTTATATATTAATGGAGTGACCCATGGAAAGGGCTGTGACTTATTCTTTATAATTTATTTTAGGAGTGATAAAGAAAATAAACTTCCCTTAAGTTTTAGACTAGGGTAATCCGATAAAATGTCAACACTTAATTACAAATAAGTTAGACTAATTAATTAAGAGGAGTTGAGATTTAAATATTGAACTAGTAATTGAAATATGTAGGAATGTAAATGGAAAGAAAGTTTAATAAACTAAATTAATATTTAAATCCTACTTAAAGGAATATTATAAAATAATTTATATTAATTTAATGGAATTGGGAATTCCATCATGTTTTGGTTTTTTGTACTAAGTTTTTTTGCTTCTCTAATCAGTGGTCGACTCCGCCAGCTGCCATGTAATTTTTTTTGTTATTAGTATGTACTCTACTAAGGACTGAGTCACAGAATGTTTCTACTGGATCGACTCTTTTTTCTGAGTTGATTTTTGCTATATTTTGTCATTAATAGGCTATAACCGGAGGTTTTCTTTGCCAATTCTTTCCTGCCGGTATGCCTCTCTGTCATTTTGTATTTCTCCTTATTATTAATATATTTTAGTGGTTTATACCACTTTTTGTAAAAGAAAAAATAAAAAAAATTATATTCTATTTTATCAATTTCCAAGTAAACACTGGTTAATAAACTAAAATATAATCTATGGGCACAGTTAATGAGAAATATAATGGTACAAGAGTGAGATATTTCGTGACAAGGGGTTAACTATACTGATTAAAATAATTTTAGTGAAATAACTATGTACTTTAGTAAATAAAATAATACTCTTAAAATAACTATATGATTAAATATGCAAATCATTTCAAATTTAGTTTTTTCAAAATTTAGAAAAATAAAATACATATTAGTCATTTAAGTATATAGAAATCAAATAGTAAGCAAAACTTTAGATATTTTGAATATATTTAATACATAGTGCAAGTAAATTTTATGTACTTCATAAAGAAAACAATAAGTTACATATAAATATATAATATTTATTATATTTTTCAAAAAAAATTGAAAAATAGGAATCAGGGTACAAAAAAGAGGAACTATGGCAAAGATCCCAGGTATCATAGAAATGAAACCAAAGAAGAGTATGGAAGCAATACCTATAAAAAGACTAAAGAAAATCCCAACCGATCTTTAGTAAAGAAAGGTCCCCCTGGAGGATGTTTCACTTGTGGAGGAGAGCATTTTGGTAATCAGTGTCCTACTAAGACCTCATGAAATCCATATCGAGGTAACTCTCTACCATCGCAGAAAACAACTTTCCAACAGAGGATCCATGCCACTTTGGACAACCGAAAGGCTGAATATCAGATCACCCCAATTAAAACCACATGTAATTTATTTGGCATTCCAGTTACCATTCTCATAGATACTGGTGCAATAGAAATTTTTATTAGTCCTAGCTTACTTTGTAGAATACCAAGAAGAGATGGGTTCATGGAAAAGCCACGGACAATAGAATATGCAAACAATTCAAAAGCTCAAGTAGAGCAATGCATGTTTGAAGATAGATTGAGTATGCCCTCTTTTTCTACCGAAGTCAACTTATATGTGGCCCTAGTAGGATCGTATGATATTACCCTAGGAATGAACTAGTTATGGAAACATATGGCGAGAGTGGACTATTTTTCTAAGACCATGAAGTGTCTTGACAATGTTGGTAACACTGTCTCGATTCAAGGAGTTCAGTGTGAAATGAAAATCAGATAGATCTATGCTATGCAATTGAAGAGAGCTAAGTGGAAGGGTTGTCAGATGTTTGTAGTCAAGATGAGAGAATTGAGTGAGAAGGGTGAGGTTTGAAGGAAAGAAAAAGGACCCTTAGTGGAAGATCATCCTTGTCTTGGAGAATTTTAGGACGTATTTCTTGAAGACCTTCTAGGTTTGCCCCAAAAAAGGGCATTTGATTTCTCGATTGACATCATTCCTAGTTCTGAACCTCTATTGAAGGCACCGTACTGAATGACCACAACCAAGTTAATGGAGTTGAAAGCTCAACTTTAGGATTTTTTGTCAAAAGGATTGGTTAGACCCAGTGTATTGCCATGGGGAGCACCGATTATCTTATTCAAGAACAAGGATGGTACCCTAAAGTTGTGTATTGATTATCATATGCTTAATAAGGCAATGATAAGAAACAAATATCCTTTACCATGCATAGATGGTCTCTTTGACCAAATGCATGGTGCACTTGTATTTTTAAAGATTGACTTGATATCAGGTTACCACCAACTAAGGTTATAGGTGAGAACATCCATAAAATAGCCTTTAGAACAAGGTACGGGCATTATGAGTTCATGTCTCTACCTTTTGCGTTGATGAATGCCCTAGCAGCCTTTATGAATCTGATGAATAGTGTCGTCAGAGACTATTTGGATAAGTTTGTGCTAGTTTCCCTTGATGATATATTGATTTACCCCCATAATGAGGAGCATATTCAACATTTGTAGACAGTCTTACAACTCCTTAGGGAGCACAAGTTGTATGGTATGCTATCCAAATGCACATTCTTTCATAAAGAAGTTTAATATTTAGGCCATATAATATATGTAGATGGAATTGTATTAGATCCTTTGAAGACAAAGGCTATCCTAGAATGGCCTGCACCAAGAAATGTGCATGAAGTTCATAGTTTCATGGGCCTGGCAGGATACTACAGGAAGTTCATTTTGAACTTCTCAAGAATTACCCCATTTCTTCTTTGCAGCGTAAGGGAAAATGATTTGAATAGTCAGAAAAGTCTGAAGAGGATTTCAACATCCTTAAGGAGAAGTTGAATTCAGCATCAATCCTTTGAGTTCCAGATCTGGAAGGTCTCTTTGTGGTTGTAATTGATCTCTCTAGAGAAGGCTTGTGTGGCATATTAATGCAAGAAGATCATGTAGTAGCCTATGAATCTAGGAAATGGAGACCGTACGAGTAAAATTATGCTCCGCATGGCTTGGACTTAGCAGCAATTGTACATGGTCTCCAAGTATGGAGGCATTATTTTGTTGGCAGACAATTTGAGCTCAAATCTGATAATCAGGGTTTGGAATGTATCTTCACCCAATGAAACCATAATGCTTGACAAAGAAGGAAGTTGGAGCTTACATCTTATTATGATTTTGAAATTAGTTACATCAAGGGCAAGGAAAACTGAGTTGTGGATGTCCTGAGCCATAGAAGGAATATTGCAGCCATGGTGTCTATGCAAACCAATTTTAGAGATCAAGTGCTGAAGAACTTGGCAGGAGACGAGTATTACAAGAAAATTCTAAAAGCTCTATCTGAAACCCTTAGGATGCATGATATGAAGGATTTTGTTTTGAGTCTGACAGACTTCTGAGGTATAAGAACATGACATATGTTCCAAATCAACAAGATTTGAGAAACATAGTATGGAAAGAAGTGCATTCCATCCCTTATTTTGGTCACCTAGGAGTAACAAAACTCTTGGTAGATGTGAAGGCACTTTATTTTTGGAAACGGATGAAAAATTATGTCTCAACATTTGTGGCAAGATGTCTTGAATGTTAGTGAGTCAAGGTTGAACACCAACATCCAATAGGGCTCTTATACCCTCATGTCATTCCTGAATGGAAATGGCAGGTGGTCAGTATGGAATTTGTCCAAGGACTACCTATGAAAAAATACAAGCATGATGTAATCCTGGCGGTGGTGGATAAATTAACGAAAGTAGCACATTTTATTGCCAAAAACCTTACTGATGGGGCACATATCATTGGTAAGAAATTCATTCAAGAGGTATTCAGATTGTACAAAGTCCCAGAAAAGATTCTCTTAGATAGAGATGCGCAGATTTATGACAAACCTTGTTTTCAGCGCTTGGGACTCAATTCAACATAACCTCAACTTATCATCTGGAGACAAATGGTTAGATAGAAAGAGTAAATCAAGTACTAGAGGACTTGTTGAGGATGTACTGCATGGATCAACAATATAAATGACAAGAGTACCTTCCACTTGTTGAATTTTCTTATAACAATTAAGATCAACTTATGTATTGAGGTATGAAACTACATATAACATATTTCTACCAAGAAAAACAATCATACCAAAAGAGCCCTAAAACTACCACAAAACTACTAATTGCCATTATACAACTATGAGGAAATTTGGAAGTTGTCTTGGTCAGTTTTGAATAGTCATGCTTTGATATATGACCATATCATCTTTCCGTAAACCCTAGAATAGTCATGGATCTCCTTGAATCAATCTTTACATAATTAGACACTATGTAAGTTGAAAATCTATCCATGGACCATTATGTTGTCAATGATTATATAATTGCCATCTCAAATAGTGAAGCCATGGAGACATGACATTGTCATGACATTCATCTTTAGTTAAGATCATTGGGGGTATCATATACATCATAAGTTTTTGCATTGGGATGAATACACTAAATATGTAAGGAGATTTCCATTATGTGCTTTAGAAACCATGTAAACATTATTTGAAAAAGATTGTTATAGTCAAAAGGGATTGTATAGTCATGATTAGGTGGGTTTAAAGCATTGGAACTTATGTCATAAACCATAGGTCTTGGTGGAGTGAGGAGAGTGGGTGGAGTGAGGAGACTGTTGTAATATCCCAAATGGGATATATCCAACAATTCTAATTTTTCAGCTCAAACCCTAATTTTATGAAGTTCTAGTTTTTATATCTGACCTAAACATACACTTATCTCGACTCAAAAAACATGTTCAATACATCGCAAAAGCATCACCCATAAACTTCCCAACAATATATTGTAATCCAAAATTAACTATACAAGGAAAACCATTTCAATTTGCAACTATAATGGACTAAAAGAAAATCAGATATCTACTGCCATAAGTCTGAATATATAATGTCAATTACAAAGTATAACGAGTGCTTCTAGATTTGACCGTGATCAAGATTTTTCTCTCAACGTTTCGGATCACACTCCATGATCCATCATTGGGAGAAATAAAGCAAGAGAAGAGACATAAAATGATAAATTGTAGACCCAATCTAAATAAAAAGAGAGGGACGGAGGCATATGGCGCAGAAACCAAGAGATTTCAAGAGGACGAAGAACACAACAATATAGTAAGGTACAAAAAGAAAGAACAAATTGAGACAAAGCTCAACTAAAGGAAAATTAAATGGAAAAATAAATAAAATAGAATAAAAATAACAAAGGAAATATATATACATGTGATAAAATAATTTTTTACAAAACTAATAATATCTATATATATCAATATCAATATCAAAAAACAACACAAGAATATAGGAATAGGAAATACACCTAATACATGTATATAATATTATAAAGTAAAAATGGACAAAAAACACAATCACAATTATCTAATATATGTATGTATAATAATATATATTATGTAATATATATAAGAATGCAAACACAAGCCTAGAAAGAAAATAATTATATAAGTTCATATATAAAAGAGCGGGCAATGAAGGGCCCAAAGATGACACAAAAGAGACATATAAAGAGAAAAGGAAAATAGAAGAAAGATAGGCAAAGACAAGAGCGACCCTTCCACAAGCAAGGAACAAAAACAATGAAGAACACCTAACAAAGTGAGGCCAAAAGGTGGGAATGCAAGATAAGGAGGGGCAAAAATAGAATGGGTTTGAGATGGAGACAAGCTGGGAAAGCTATGGCTAGGGAAGAGCCAAAAAAGGAGGACCTGAAAGGTGAAAAAAGAAAAAAGAGGAGGGTGCCAAGAGCCAAGGGAGGAGGTTGAGAGGATCAGATAGAAACGAGGTGAGGTGACCAGGTTAGATGAGGGAAGGGGAAGACAAGGGGAAGTACGAGGGTAGGAGGGAGAAGAGGGGGGGACAACAAGAGGGCTCGAGCACAGGAGGTGTGAGGAGGACAATACAAAAAGAGAGAACCACAAAGAGAAGCCCAACAAGTGATATGCAGGGGGCAACTACCGAAGCTTAAAAAAGAATAACAAGAATTTTTATTATTTTGCATATGTAGCTAGTGTATGTGATTGGGTTCCTTTATATGTTTATATATATCTACAATCTAATATATGAACATATAAAGGAACCTCATCATATAAACTGGCTCCATGTGTAAATTAATTAAAAAAGTGTATATATAGAACCCAATAAAAATAACAAAAAATAGGAAAAAGATAATATTTAGTATATAATATCTATACAAGAACACGATCACACAAATCTAATAAGTAAGAAATAAAGAAATTATAAAAATTAAAAAAGTAAGATCAGCAACAAAAATAAGAGAGAGAAAAATGTGAAAGAGGGAACAAGGGAACAACAAAAAAAGTAAAGGTGAAAGGATAGACATGAAAAGATGAGGACGACTCAACCAATAGAAAGGACCAAGGCCAATAAGAGGCAACCAAAACCATGGCAAAGTGAAAGGTGGGAGTTGGAGCAAAGACGGGGCCAAGGGGCTTGAGAAGAGGGAAAGACGAGAATGAAAATACCAAGATAAGGCCGTTAAGAAGGAACCTGGGGGAGACCTAAGAAGGGTTACCACGGGCCACAAACCAGAGTGCCAAATCTAACAAGGTAGGGGGGAAAGTGTCCATAGAGAAGTACACCAAGGTGTATGAGGGAGGTAGATGGGCCAGAGAGAGGAAAAAGGGGAAGGGGAGCTCAAAGGGGAGCAAGTTAAAGAAAGAGGCAAGACGACCAAGTGAAGGAAGGAGGGAGAAAGGGGGAGAAAGGGGAGACCGGAAAGGAAGGTAGAAATCAAGAGGTTTGAAGAGGATGGTTTTTGAGATGGGTTAGGAGGGGTTGCCAAGGAAAACTTAGGCCCATTCCCTCATCTCGATTGAGGTTCGAAGGGTGCATGCCAATTTCTATGGTCTCTTTGAGTTTCCTTTTGAAGAAGTTGTCTTCCTTAACCAGAAGTTGGGTGTCTTCTAAGCAAATGTGGTGTTTAGTTTTAGAGGAGTGTTCAGCAAGCGCTGATTTATGAGTTCGTTCATGCTTGATGTCAGCGCTATGTTCTTTAAGCCTGGTGTTAAAAGAGCGACCAGTCTCCCCAATGTAGGGGGTACCACATGAACAAACAACCTTGTAGACACCTGAGTAGAGGAAGGGATCTCTAGGGTCTTTGGGAGATGGGATGTAGCTCCTAAGAGTAGAGATGGGTTTAAAGGCACATTGAAGGCCCTTTTTTTGAAGGATTTTTGAAATTTTGTTGGAGATGCCTTCAATGTAGGGGATGGAGGCCAAAGGATCCTTCACACTTCTTCTCATCACCACCCAGCCCAAAAAGCTAGAGTCCTTAAAACTTCAGCTACAAGAGCCTTACACATTTGCGATGAGAACAACTTAGACCTTGAACTAGCCCACCTCTCCAATGTCTTCAAATTAAATGGGTTCAAAAGCAAACACATTTCCAGAGCCTCCAAACAGGCCAAATCTCGCTTCTTCTCAAACCCTAAAGTTTTTCTTGGCAACCCCTCCTAACTCGTCTCAAAAACCATCCTCTTCAAACCTCTTGATCTCGACCTTCCTTTCTAGTCTCCCCCTTCTCCCCCCCTTTCTCCCTCCTTCCCTCGCTCGGTCGTCTTGCCTCTTTCTTTAACTTGCTCCCCTTTGAGCTCCCCTTCCCTATTTTTCCTCTCTCCGGCCCATCTACCTCCTTCATACACCTTGGTGTACTTCTTTGTGGACACTTTCCCCCTGCCTTGTTAGATTTGGCACTCTAGTTTGTGGCCCGTGGTAACCCTTCTTAGGTCTCCCCCAGGTTCCTTCTTAACGGCCTTATCCTGATATTTTTGTTCCCGTCTTGCCCTCTTCTCAAGCCCCTTGGCCCCCTCTTTGCTCCAACTCCCACCTTTCACTTTGCTATGGTCTTGGTTGCCTCTTATTGACCTTGGTCCTTGCTATTTGTTGAGTCATCCTCACCTTTTCTTGTCTATCCTTTCACCATTGCTTTTTTCGTTGTTCACTTGTTCCCTCGTTGGTGTTTTTCTCTCTCTTGTTTTTTTTGCATGTGAGGATGATCTTACTTTTTTAATTTTTTTAATTTCTTTGTTTCTTACTTATTAGATTTGTGTGATCGTGTTCTTGTATAGATATTATATACTAAATATTATCTTTTTCCTATTTTTTGTTATTTTTATTGGGTTCTTCTATATATACCCTTTTTAAATTATTTTACACATGGAGCCAGTTTATATGATGAGGTTCCTTTATATGTTCATATATTAGATTGTAGATATATATAAACATATAAAGGAACCCAATCACATACACTAGCTACATATGCAAAATAATAAAAATTCTTGTTATTCTTTTTTAAGATTTGGTAGTTGCCCCTTGTGTATCGCTTGTTGGGCTTCTCTTTGTGGTGCTCTCTTTTTGTATTGTCCTCCTCAAACCTCCTGTGCTCGAGCCCTCTTGTCATCCCTCCTCTTCTCCCTCCTTGCCTTGTACTTCCCCTTGTCTTCCCCTTTCCTCATCTAACCTGATCACCTCACCTCCCTTCTATCTAGTCCTCTCAACCTCCTCCCTTGGCTTTGGCACCCTCCTCTTTTTTCTTTTTTCACCTTTCGGGTCCTCCTTTTTTGGCTCTTCCCCAGCCATAGCTTTCCTAGCTTATCTCCGTCTCAAACCCATTCTATTTTTGCCCCTCCTTATCTTGCATTCCCACCTTCTTTTGGCCTCACTTTGTTAGGTGTTCTTGATTGTTTTTGTTCCTTGCTTGTGGAAGGGTTACTCTTGTCTTTGCCTAACTTTCTTCTATTTGCCTTTTCTCTTTGTATGTCTCTTTTGTGTCATCTTTGGGCCCTTTGCTACCCCCTCCTTTATATATGAACTTATATAATTATTTTCTTTCTAGGATTGCGTTTGGGTTCTTATATATATTACATAATATATATTATTATACATACATATATTAGATAATTGTGATTGTGTTTTTTGTCTATTTTTACTTTATAATATTATATACATGTATTAGGTGTATTTCCTATTCCTATATTCTTGTGTTGTTTTCTGATATTGATATATATAGATATTATTAGTTTTGTAAAAAAATATTTTATCGCATGTATATATATTTCCTTTCTTATTTTTATTTTATTTTATTTATTTTTCCATTTAATTTTCCTTTAGTTGAGCTTTGTCTCAATTTGTTCTTTCTTTTTGTACCTTACTGTATTGTTGTGTTCTTTCTCCTCTTGAAATCTCTTGATTTCTACGCCATATATCTCCCTCCCTCTGTTTTTATTTAGATTGGGTCTATAGTTTATCATTTTATGTCTCTGCTCTTGCTTTATTTCTCCTGATGATGGATCATGGAGTGTGATCTGAAACATTGAGAGAAAAATCTCGATCACAGTCAAATCCAGAAGCACTCATTATACAACTATGGACTGTGGAAATTTAATGAATTCCAATTACAAAGTAGTTAGACCTTACAAAATGATAGGAGAAAGGTTCTAATGCTATTGTTCGAAGTTAGGGCATAAACCCTAGGTCTTCTAGGATTAAAGTACTTAAGAATACCTTCTCAAATGATTGCACTCAGGTCTACTCTATCGATGCCATGTACTCTACCTTGTTGACCATTCCCAGAATGGGGACATTAGACTACCATCATATCTTATCATCAAGGATCAACTAAAGAGTCTAATAAACTACTATTCTATGCAAGAGCACTATCATAAATGAGATAAAGTGGACTACCACCATGTTGCTCTGCTATCATAACACCTAGTTATGGAATTTAGCAATCAATAGTGTCTTGGAATAGTTTTCAGAAGAATTAATCATTTTGTCAAAGTATTGAGAGAGGAAGAATTCATTTAAAAAGTAGAATTCTTATAATCATATGATCTCTAAATGGTCTTTGAATGTCCTAATATCTCATCACAATACACTTACCTTGAACATAGTTTTTTGTTGTCTCATATCATAGAACAACAAATCCTTAGACTATATACAACACTTTGAAAGGGTTTGGATCTTGTGAATGCTTTTGTGTCCTTAGAGGACAATCATAAAGAGTTTTATCCTACTACCACAATCCATAAAGCTACTTGCAATCCTTTGAGAAAGTCACCTACACCCTTGGATCCCCATCTTATGCCTCATAAAGTTGGTCATAATAACAAGACTTTATCATAAGGTTTGAAGGTGAATGTATGAGGTCCTAACATAGTCAAATGATTGAAGGAATGATTGTCATATCAATGAAGAGTTGTCATAAATGATGGACATCCATGATTGTGGAGGTCTATTGCACTATGGTAGGGGTAGGCTATACAAGTTAAGATTGTCAATAGGTTGAAGGAATGATTGTCATAGCTCAAAAGAAATCAATTATAGTCAAGTGTACGCTATACAAGTTAAGATTGGTCAAGCATAAATGGTGAAGATCTAGGAGGCCAAGGAAAAATGATAAATTTGTGAATTTTCCCACAACAACAAATTTGAGAACATGGTTTGTGAAGCTAGAAACATTATGGAAACATCCATAAACAAGGTAGAAACATGGTGGAAACTTCATAAAATGGAAAGATCTTCTTTTCTACTTACAAAATGAAAGCTAGAAGATGTCAATGAGTTTGAAGACAAACTCTAGGAGATGAAATGAAACAAGATTTTCCCATTTACCTAATTTTGAAAACATTTTTGTAAAGTGTTGTTGTGACAACATTTCAAACTCCTAATTTGCTAAAACAACCATTAAACAACTTGATTTTCAGACCTATATCACTATTGTACCTACAAAATCATATCTAGAAATGGTCAAAGATGAAGGAAATGAGGTCTTGGAGCTGAATGAAAATGAACTTTACAATCATGTACCAGAATTGTAGCCTTAGATATGATTATTACAACCTTCCATGAGGTATCAAATTGTTATTCTGAGATACAATATATATACACCTTAATATACAATATAATTTAAATTCCTTATGTGCATGTATTCCTACTTTGAAACTTAAAAGTTTGATGTATAATTAGTTTATGATGGTTGACTTATGATCAGTAACATGTTATAGATTGATTCCTTGTTATATATGATTGTTTTTCTTGGTAGAAAGATGATATATGTAGTTTCATACCTCGAGACATAACTTGATCTTAATTGGCACGTGATTGTAGTTTCAGTTAGATATAGGATTTTCATGAAATGGCAAATTTGAATGGTTCACATGTGCAGAGCTATAGAAAACTTTTATCTCCTCTATATGTAGTCGTAACTCTTCATTTTTCAAGTACAAACATCAAAAACCAGTTTCAAGGTGATTAATAAATAATATGATAGAACAAATAACAAAGACTTCTAAAGATGCTCTATAAAACAAAGAAGAAAGACTTTAAAAGATACCACAATATGAAAACAAATGGAATTGATTGAAAAGATGATAGCATCGTCAATAGTAAAAGTAAAAGTAAAAGCAAAAGAAACATGCAGATTCATCTTTGTACATTCAAAGAGAAAATTATGATTTCAAGGCAATTTAAGATATATATTGGTTTTAGATCTACAATAGTTTTTGGGAAATTATCAATTATAAACCTAAAGACCTTTATTTCTATTTATATTTTAGCATATTTTCAATTACTAGTTCATTATTTAAATCCCTCATTTAAATTAATTAGTCTAAATTAATTTTTGTTAAGTGTATACATTAGTCCAAATTAATTGTGACTAGTCAAAAGAAAGAAAATTTGATAGTGTTTAAAAGATGAGGATCCTGTTATATATTAATGGAGTGACCCATCCAAAACGTTGTGACTTATTCTTGATAATTTATTTTAGGAGTGATGAAGAAAATAAACTTCCCTTAAGTTTTAGACTAGGGTAATCCAATCATTTGTGTACACTTAATTACAAATAAGTTAGACTAATTAATTAAGAGGAGTTGAGATTTAACTATTGAAATATGTAGGAATGTAAATGGAAAGAAAGTTTAATAAACTAAATTAATATTTAAATCCTACTTAAATGCATATTATAAAATAATTTATATTCTATTTTACCAATTTCCAAGTAAACACAATTAATGTAAAATATAGTTGTACAAGAGTTGATATTTTGTGACAAGGGGTGGAGCCTATTGTAGAATAGTATAATAACTCTATAAAATTCTTTTATTTGTGTACATGGTTATTTTCATTAAACTATAGTGATTAAAATAATTTTAATGAAATAACTATACACTTTAGTAAATAAAATTCATTTCAAATTTAGTTTTTTCAAATTTTAGAAAAATAAAATACATATTATTCATTTAAGTATATAGATATTATATAAAATAACAAGTAAACATTTAGATTTAAGTAGAAATCAAATAGTAAGAAAAATTTTAGATTTTTTGAATATAGTTGATACATAGTACAAGTAAATTTTATGTACTTCAGAAAGAAAACAATAAGTTATATATAAAACTAGCACTTGCACCCATAGGAGGTTCAAGGAATATAGGAAACTGACAACCTTAGAAAATTTCCCGGTGAGAATTTAATGTCGTGAGACAATTATGAGCACTATAATGTTCACATATAAAAGCCTATCAACTAAATATAATATATATTATATTTTTCAAAAAAAAATTGAAAGAAAAGAAAATATAGAATAGTAAAAATAGTAAGGAAAAAAAATTGGGTAGCTCCCCAGTATGATAGAATTTTTAGTTTTTAGGGGTATGCTTTTAACCAAAAAGTAGGAAAGGAAAAGAAACTAAAGTTGAAACAAAGAGAGGAAACCCTAGGTAAGGTTAGCATAGGAACAATAACCTAGTTTTTCCCATAAAAAGATAACAAAAAAATTAGAAAAAGAGAGAAACAAACACAAAGATTCATTCCCTAGAGAAGATGATTTTGAAGAAAACATACAACGAGAGTTTAAATGAGGAAATTCTTCCTAACATAAGAAAATATATATTTAGCTAGACTTTTTAGACTCAAATTATGAAAACATCCAATATTACATCCATAATAACATTAAGACTTATTTCATCCACCACATATCAAGAAATATCTTAGAGAATACATACAAATTAAACATAAGAACTTACATCGTAAAGACCTAATACACAGTCTCACAGTCCACCAATATTCTTCTTTATTGAAAATAAAAAATAGGAGAGCTCAAGTTCATTCTCTACTCTTGTACAAATGTCTGTGAATGAAACGCTCCCTTGGAAAGAATCCCCTTTCCTTACAATCCAGCCTTGTATATATAGGCTTCTCCATATGTAACTAATTATTGAAATCAATTTTAGTTTATAACTTAATGAAATTTTAGAGGTCATTATTTTTATAACTTCAAGTTTTTGATTAATTCAACTAGAAAAGAGGATCCAGAACCTTTTATAGAACAACCCAGAGGGCAGAGCAAAACCCTCACATAGGCTAGAAATAACACATGAACAATAGACAGACAACAAATCCCAAAGATGCAAAGCAACAACAAGGCAGCAAGGCTACAAGGTACAACATACTAAGCAATTTCATAACCTAACCTAGCAGGTCGTACACCCTTGGCCTGAGAACGGGTCTGAGAAACCTATTTAGGAAGGCCTCTCTTCTTTCTTTGGACAATAGTCCAAAAGACATCATTATCTCCATCTGTAGAAATAGGAGATGAAGGAGGTGAAGTACTCACCAAATCCTTAGGAGGTGGTAGAACTTGGGGAGAGGAAGAAGCTGTCACAACAACAACAACCCCAGCAGCATATGGTGCACCTGCAATAATAGTCCCAGTTATAGAAGGCACACCAACAATAGTCTCAACAACAATAGAAACAGCAGGAGAGGTCCCTGCAGCAGTCCCAATAGTAATAGCAATAGAAGGGGAGGTCCCTACAAAAGTCCCAGTGGCAGAAGAAGAAAACAAATATGATGGCACTATCATAGCAGTAGCTATAGTAGTCCCAGCAATAGCAACATCAAGGGAGGTCCCTACAGTAGCCTCCAAAGCAATAGCAACAGCAGGGGAGGTCCCTGCAGCAGCCTCCAAAGCAACAGCAACAACAGGGGAGATGCCTGTAGCAATCCCAGTAGCAGAAGAACCATGCAATGGGGGAAGGGACTCTTCTCGACATTAGCAGATGGCTCAAAAGCTTCTGAGACAGAATCATCATTATCAACATCCATTATAAGGTGTTCCTGTAGAGCATTATTCCACCAAGATGAAGAATGTGAGACCATTAAGTGAGGGCATTCAAAAGCCAAATGACTTGTATCAAAGCACCTCCGACAACAAAATGGGATACCTTCATAATCCAACGGCTGACCCCAAGAGTAATCAACAACTTGTAAAACAATCTCTGCCAGAAGCGGCATAGACAAATCCACTTCAACTAAAATATGAACATATGTGGTGTGAGAGAAAAAAGTAGTGGCTTGATCCACCATGATAAAATGACCCACTAAATTACCAATGCCTTTGAAACAAGATTCACACCAAAAATGAAGTGGTAGATTTGGTAGATGAATCCAAACTAGAAGTTGATTGAAAGATTCAGTAAGAGGGTTAAAGGTAGGAACCCAAGGCTTTAGCAGAAATGCATGTTGTCCCCAAAACCAAGAGTGATCAACAAAAGAGCATTTCGATCTAAGACCGAAGCAAATGTGACTACAAAGAACCCTTTGGCACATGGGTAAATTTTGAATTTCCCCTTTGTAAGTGGCTACCACTTCTCAAAAATCCAATTGTTAAGATCCTAAAGCCATGGCCAGAATCTATCAAATCTACATATTAAACCCTGCTAAGAAAAAAATACTCATTTTCTAAAACTTCATCTCCTAAAATCACAACAGGGGGTAGAGCAGAAGGTTTCACCTTACTAGAAGGGGCAGCCTTCTTATGAGGAGATGAGACACTAGTGCTAACCACGTTAGCAAAAGAGTCAGGGAAAACAACAGTAGCAGAGCTAGGAAACCTAGCACCTGAAAGACCTTCAGTCTCAGGCAATGAAGCAACAACCCTAGACACAGGTGACGCACTAGCAATAGTAGCAACCCTAATAGCAGGCAATGTCCCAATAATAGGGGAACCCTGCAAACCCCCAAACATTGCACCACTAGTAGCAAAACGCACTGACATGGACGGTTACTAACATCAGCACCAGGAAGCACGCTATCAGCAATAAAAATCCCCAGAACAATCTCAACAGCAGTCGAACCCTACAAACCTGGCTCATGGGCAGGAAGAGGAGTGGGAGAGGCCATTTCAAAAAATTATAAAGTAACTTTATTAAGTCATATTTACATGATGTAATTTACAAATTGAAAAGGCAATAGAAAGAATGAGAAAAAAGTCTTCATCTTTGTTTATTTGAATTTGGCTCCTTTGAGATCATGTCCTTGAAATTTTATCTTGATCGTATGGACATCTTCTAGTTTCTCATCATGCTTACCTAGGATATCTACTTCAAAAGATAAAAAAAGTAGTTTTGATATCAAATTTTAATTGATCACATAGCTTTATGAGTTTCTTCAATTCAAAGATGGTTTGTTTTAGACAACTAATTTTCTTGTGAAAAATGACATTGTTGATAGTTTTCTCAAGGTGAATGTTGTTGATTTCTTAATATGAGTAACCCACTAGACACTCTTCGAAGGCTATAACACTATCTATAGGAGTGTGCGAAGATCTTCTAGATCAAATGCATGTATTGATTCGAGCCATGTGAGTCAAGCGTCCACGCATGCTCTTTGCTACAAGATAAATTAAAAAACAAAATGGAAAGCAAATATAGAAATACAGAATGACCACAAAATGAATCCAATAGCATGAATAAATTAACTCACGAAATGGAGATGTACATATAGGAGAAAGGAAGTGCAACTGCCACCTAGAATAGTGGTGAAGGAGCCTAAGAATAAGCATGTAACTCCTACTAACTATTACTAGTGGCAAGCTAACTCCAAAAGACTACCAAGCTAACTCCATGAGACTAGCTCGTTAACTCCATGAGACTAGCACACCTAAGCAAGCTTAACTACAATTGTAGGAATAATGCATGTGTAGGAATAATCCACAATATGAAAATAAATATAAATAATATCCTACACTAACACCCTCCCTTAAGCATAGCATAGTTGGGTATAAAGAAACTGGGTCCCAATAACTAGGCTTGATGAGGTACTCAAGTACAATGCTATCTCTCATAAAGTACAGAAAAGGAGAAAACCTAGCAAGAAAAACTCCCCACAAAAAAGAGAGAAAATGAAGTGAAGAGGGATAGAAGGCACCTCGAAGATGATGTTGTTGATGAAGTAGACCATACCCCAATAAGAACTCATAGTTCTCAGTAAAAGGCTTGGTGAAGATATCAACAACCTACTATAAAGACTGGCAAAAAATTAAGTCAATGGTCTGTCCATGAATAAGCTCCCAAACAAAATGCATGTAAATCTCTATGTGTTTGGTCCACTAGTATTGAAATGGATTCCTACATATCTAGATGGTGACTTGGTTGTCGAAATAGATGATTGTAGGCTACCTAAATGGAATGCAAAACTCAGTAAGAATTTCTTGAAGCCAAATAGGCTCCGTAGTTGCATTGATATCTCCCTTGTACTCTACCTTTGTGGATGATAAAGCAGTAGCATTTTTCTTTTTTCTACACTAACTAATACAACCAGAACCTAGAGAGAAACTATATTTTTAAGTGGTTGTGATTCTGAGTATTGCTAGTCAATTCTAAATTTGTGTATCCAACCAAGTCAACCTCTATGCTAATTCTATAATGAATCCCAAATCTGAGAGTTTCATGAATGTAGTGAAGGATCCTCTTAGCTACTTTGCAATGAAGCTCATGAGGCTCTTGAATGAACCTCGAAACCATGCCTACAACAAATTAAATATCAGGCCTAGTATGAGTCAGATAGGTGAGATTGCCAACAAGTTGTTGATATAAGTTGCATCGACTAATGGTGTAGTATAGTTAGTGTCAAGATTGACTTCAGATAGAAAGGGAGTTGGAGATGGCTTACAATCAGTCATGTGAAACTGAGTAAGTAGATTAAGAGTATACTTGTGTTGTGCAAGAGTGATCCCTAAGTTAGATTGTGAAATCTCAATGCCAAGGAAGTAATGTAATAAACCCATGTCTATCATGTCAAATGTATCCTATAGAATTAACATCACTACTACAATAGCAAATGAGGAGCTCCTGGTGACCAAAAGATCATTGACATAAAGAAAGTCAGTATCAATAGAGAATCATCCTACTACAAGAGATATACATTAGCATCAGAGTGGCACTAAGTAAAACCTAAAGCTACGAGGAAGGGATTAATCTTGTCATACCAAGCCTGAGGGGCCTACTTGAGGCCATAGATGGATTTCCTAAGCTTACAAACTAAGGATGAATCATGAATGAACCCTAGTGGTTTCTCCATGTAGATCTCAGGTCCTCGAGGTCTCTGTAAAGAAAAGCACTCTTCACATTCATTTTTGTCATAGGTACAAAGATCTCTATGTAGTGAATTCCAACAACTTGTGAAAACCCTGGGCAACCAATTGTTCCTTAAATTTGTCAACCGATCCATATACTACAAACTTGGTTTGATGTATCGACATTCATCAAACCACCTTCCTTCCCTTATGAAGTGAATTCAAGTGCCAAGTATGATTTGTGATTAAGGAATCATATTTCTTATGCATAACATTATCCCACTCAATAAGCTAGTGCCTCTCAAAATGTCTGTGGATCAGAGGCTAAAGCAGGGAAGGCATGTGGCCCACTTTGATAGTGTAACTGAGTACGTATATCATCTGCTAGATCCCCTACCCAAGTGACTGCACTCTGGAGTACATCTACCTAGTCCAAATATGGCTAGATGAGGGTGAGTTAGGTGCTAAATCCTCATCCTCTAAAATATGTCCAGAAATGGATGGAGATGACTCCCCATCAATATCATTGTTGTTGGAACTGGAAGAAGAAGAATATCCCAGATCAGGAATCTATTGTGGATAGTCTAAGTCATTTGAAGAATCATCAAATCTAAGTGAGTTCAAAGTAGAAAGTGAAATGTCAAGTATAGAATCAGTAGGACTCTCTGGAAAATTAACACTCCTCTCAATGAACAACTGAAGTGTGGTAAGGTGGGCTAGGTGATCAAATTTGACACCATCTAGATAAACTCCAAAGATGCAAGGTTTGGATTAAGGTTCCACTACCTTGCAATTCTTCTTCAGTATATGTTCCATGGATGAAGATCCAAAGACCTTTAAGTGCTCCACTAATGGTTTCTAACCCATCCAGGCTTCAAAGTGAGTGATTCCCTTTAAGGCTTTGTGAGGACTTACTTCTTTATGTAACAAGAATAATTGATTGCTTCTACCAAGTACTACAGTGTAAGGCCATTGGAGTGTATCATGAACTTTTCCATCTCTTTTAAGGATTGGTTCTTTTGCTCTGCAACACCATTTTACTAGGGAGTATAAGGAACTGTGCACTACAAGTCTATCCCCTCTACTATACAAAACTAATCAAACCTATTGTTTACACACTCACCCACATTGTCAGTCCAAATAACCTTGATGACCTTTCGTGACTATCTTTTAGCAAGAGCCTTGAAGCCTCAAAAGTTCTTGAAGACTTAAGATTTCTTTCGAATGAAGTAGACCCATATGTATTTCGAGAAGTGATCTATGAAAGTGAGAATATACTTTGCCTTAGTGAAATATGGATGGGCAAATGCCCCTGATACATCAATTGAACAAGCTCCAAAGATTTTGTATCCCTCCAAGATTTTCCTTTGTCAAATTTCTCTTCAAGATGTTTCCCAAGGGTACAACCCTCACAAAGACCCTTAGAAATTTAACTCTAGGAAACCCTGTGACCATATCCTACTGACTTAGGTGCTTAAGGTGGTGGTTATTAAGGTGGCAGTAATTAAGGTAGCCCAACCTCTCATGCCATAATTTGCTAACTCCATTCTGAATGAGTAAGCAATGTTGTAGGAGAAACATTAGGTGCAAAGTGAGAGAAGGTGTATAACCTAGCTTGGTGATCTGCCCTTCCCAAACCTACTAGATTGTTGCCATGCAACTCTCTACTCTCAACTGAGTTTGGAGAGAAATGAACTCTCACACCCTTTCCTATCGGGGTAATTTGATACATTGATAGGAGATTAGCTAAAAGAGAAGTTACACTAAGAACATTTGTGAATGTTCCACCTTCAATAATTTCAACAGACCCTCTCCTTGCAACTGATGTTGGAGTGTCATCACCAAAAATGATAGAAGACATGCTATAAGGCTCTAAGGAAGAAAATTCAACCTATGAAGAAGCCATATGGTGTGAGTCACATGAGTTAATGATTGAAGATGGAGCTGATGAAGATGCAAATACAACTCAAACCTTGCCCTTTGATTTCTCTTTACTATTTTCCTTTGCCTTAGTAGATCCTTGGGTTGATGAATATTCTTTGATAGATTCATGGACCCATATGTTGTTCTTCTCAAGAATATGTGAGAGGTGGTCAATCTACTTCTTCAAACATTTGTGCTCATCATTCCCAAGTTTATTCCAATAGGCACACTTAACTCTTTTTTTCTTAGGTTTTCCTTGGTTTGAAGAGGTCTGAGTGTTATTTTTGGAGGACTCAATTTTTTAATCTTTATTGGTCTCCTTGCATTTTTTATTATTTTTCTTCTTCCCTTTTTTGTTTGAAGCCTATTATTTGCCATTATTGGAAATGAGGACTTGAGGTTTTTAGTGTTCCCATTTGTATTAACTTGTCTTGCTCCCTAATGAAGTTGGAAATAAAGTTGTCAAGAGAAGGCATTTTTCACGTTGCTCCAAGAACATTTTTTGTGGAATAGAAGGTAGAAACAAAAACAAAATAACTAGAGCCTACTTTGGGGAGTATAGAAATAACAAGTTGATCATCCTTTCTTTCTATTGCATATTCTTTTAACTACAACCTTAATGATTTAAACTTAGTGAAAAAGTTGTCTAGGGTGTCAAAGGTATTTGGGCTCAAACTTATGAACTCATTCTCTAACTCATGACTTCTCATTTCATCCACCTTCCCAAATATTTACTCTAATTCAAGACAAACTTCATTAGGTGTATTCAATGCTTCTATATGAAACAAGAGTTTAAGAGATAGAGTAAGACACAAAAATTTGAAATCTCGATCACATTTGTTATACCACTTTAGTTTAGCATCATCATTAGTTGGTTTATTCTTAGTACCCGTTGTTACCCTATACAGACCTTTGTTCTCTAGCACAAGTTGTACTTTAAGTTTCCAATCATGTTAGTTGAATGGTGTTATATAGGAGCAATCTAAACATTTGTTTGTTCCATTTGTGAAAATTATGTGGAGTAAGGAGCCCAATAGTGGAGGATTCTTCAATTATTAGAAACAAACACCAAAAGATCTAAAAGAAAATGGGCACTTAAATTGTGCTTTACACCCCTAAATGTATTAAGGATGTAAATGCACCCACAACAAATTATTATGGCAGACTAACTGTGATATGTACAATTGATAAGACTAAATAAATAGTTTGAAAACACATAATAATATTACAAATTTCCAAACATTATGCATGGCAAAAGAAAAATTGGATTTCATAGACATATTCCTTGCAACTTTTGATTAATTTTTAAAAAAACTGTAAAAATTTGACTTCATGAGCAAAAGTTATTCCTTTCGCAAAAAAGGAATTCAAATGTACCATAAAAATAAAAAATTAGGCACCTAGGGAAGAATCTAGATAAAAACACCTATTCTATTGCGAAGCGCTCAGAAGGATGTTTTTTTTCTTATAAGAAGTTAAAAATATGATTCCTTGGGTGAAGGTTATTCCTTGGTGAAAAAATCAATATCCTTGTGCAAAAAAAAGCCCTTATGGCCTGATAGGGCAGTGCCACCAAGTGAGTATAATGGAGGTGGTACGTTACTGGTAGGGCACCTAAAGAGGAGATGGTCACTATTGTGATGATATAGAGGCATGGATCTTTGTGGCTGGTGGTTGTTTCATGAGTGACACCATGAACTAGGGTTGAGTGTTGACTACCTAATGCTTAAACACTAAGGATAAGCACTTAGCACTCAACAAAGGTGCTAAGAATAAAAAAATACACGACGGTAGTCCTACCAAGTTGTCAAACTTTGTCATGAAGTACTCTACTAGGTGGTTAGACATTTTACCCTATGGATCAAACGATCATAGCCCACATGGATAGGGTCAACAAACATACCTCAAATCTATCAATCTAAGGGTCTTTGGACTTACCAAGGTTAGGTGGTTGGGCCCAGAACCAATGGGCTCCTTGCATATAGTGTACACCAAGTGCAAGGTCTGTGTATCCTATATACTTAATAAAAATAAGATTTGAACTAAAAATTAAACCTCTAAAAATCAAATTTAATTACCCGATTAATACTACACACAATATTACATTAGCTCAATGTTATAGATCAACTAGATTTTCTAGTAGAGACTATACATCATAAACATTATGATAACAAAAGCACTACACAAGGATGCTACAAATACCATAAAACCAAGGTATGGGGTCAAAAACAACGTCTAGCAGACTACAAAGAAACCCTATCAAGATTACAATTAATCCATATAGATTTAGGTCTCTTGAACTCAAGGTGAGGTCAACTTTGGACCAAGATGCACCCAACAAAACTTCTTGAAAGATCACTCCAAAATTGAGAAGGGACATGCAAATCTAAAGCTCAATTATCATGCTGAAGTCACTTCTAGGACTCATAGGAGTAGGAATGTTTTGTAACTCTAAAAACCTTCCACACATGATATAAGCAATAAAGAATGTTATATTGCCATTAATGGTACAATGCATACAAGATGAATAAAGTACATGAGGACCCTTGCTTATATAGGCAAGGGTGAGACATAGGACAACGTATGATTATGACAAGTATATGAATAGACACAAAAATTAAATAACTTAAAAGTGCCCTAAGTGCGCCCTAAGTAAACCTAACTAACTAGGTTTGAAAAGGATCCAAGAGGTAAAATGGTTAGGTAATAACCCCATTCACACCAATAATTGCAACCGAAAGGAAAGCTAAGATACAAAATGTGAGCATAAGACAATGTAGACTATCACAAACTCCTAAACAAAAAGTATGGAAATCAAGTTGTCATTCAAAGTCTTAATTAATGGCATCTTTTGTTTGGAAGAGCTTAAACAACTGGTGAGTTTTAACTTTGACTCAAGTCAAAATAAAACTTACTAAATATTGAAATATTTTACACACGTATGCAAGTTGATTGGTGAAGTTGTTGCATTTAGAAGGCTAGGTTGCAAAGTCTTAAAGTTTCTAAAGTGCCTTACCATAACTTGGTACAAAAATGATTTTCATCCACACATCCCATGGGAAATCATGTGTAGAAACACAGAATTACATTTTGCCAAAAAAATTGCTTCCCATCATAGCTGGTTTCACTATAGCATTATTAAAACATCATTTTTTTAAAAAACTTTCTTATTAGTACCTACTAGTAGGTAGGTTACATATGCAACCATTAGATTCAAATAATTCCAATATATTAACCAATAAAAACTATGAATTAAAAATTGACCAAAATAACTAATGTTGCTTATTAACAATTTTCCCTACAAAATGTAAATAACCAATTTGACTATCCTTCTGGGCATTCACTACTTTAATATGAATAGCCTTATTCTCTTTCGAACTTATCTTTTATTTGCTAAAATTTTAATATTTATTTTTCTTGACATTTACTATAAATGGTAAAAAAAATTTAATGAGAATCCCATAGAGGCTCAAAGGGATTCAAATAAATTATTAGAAAGTTGGACACATGCCTTGTGCCTCTGTATTTTATCACATGACGAGTAGATTTTGTCTTCTATTTAGACATGCTTTGGCGTTAGTCTATAAGAAATTCATTCGTACATTAAGAAAATAAAATAAATTAATTCCATTCCAACTTTGACTATGGCTTGAAGTCCAAGCATTTCAAATAATAATTCCATCTTACCTTGAGCCTAATGTTCAAGTAAGTAAAGTTGTAGATTAAAATACTATTAATTGTTACACTGAATCTACAACTCAAGTATAGATCTATGACTGCAAATTTGTCTTGAACCTACATACTTGTTATTTGACAAAGCATAGTTTTAGCACATTTCTATATAGCTCATTGACAAAGAGACATTGTTTTCAGGTTTGATATGAAACATATTCTAGAATCTCATCCATTTAGTCTCAAAAGCATCCTCCTCATTTAATTTCCCAAACATATCATCCAATTTATCATTCTCAACTATGTTTAATTAATCTAAACCTAGATTTATCCTTAAGAAACTTTATTTTCTTTTATAAAAATTTCTATAAATCAAATTGAAAGCTATAGTATATATATATATATATATATATATATATATATATATATATATATATATATATATATATATATATATATATATATATATATATATATATATATATATATATATATATATATATAACTCTAGAGATATCAATTTTGAGGTGCATATATTAAATTTATTACATATTATTTATCATATTTTACTTTATCATTTGTAACTATTATGAATTAATTTAGGTTGAAATTTGTTTAATTGTGTATTCCTTTGATTAACTTAAATTGATATAAGGAAAGTATTATTTCCTTTATAGTATTTATATGAATATTAGTTCTTAATATTTATCTAAATTATTGCTTACATGTATTGACACCTAAATAGGTAAAAACAAATTTTAAAAAGCATATAGACATTAATTATTTTAGTTTTTACTTAAGAGTTATTTTATCTTAGACATTATTTACTTTATCTTCTATTGAAGAACTATTTTATTTTTCAATAGTAATGTAATAAATCATAGAAATCACACACAAGTTTTCAAAATGTTAAACCAAAACAAATCATTTACTTTAACTTTTAGATAAGAGTTATTTTATTTTATTTGAGACATTATTTCCTTTATATTTAATTGAAGATCTATTTCAATACATGCAAACAATTAAATGAAAAAATTCAAACACCCTAATTTTAATATATTTTGTACCACTTACCATTTGTTTTTACTATTGCTTTTTAGTATCTGCCCTAATTTACGTCAAAAAATTAAGGAAAAACTAAAGAAAAATTATGGAATTTGTTGAGGATTCACATTTATAGATATATTCTATTATTAATAAGCAAAACTTATTAATGTTTGCCATGCAATTTTACTTTCCATTATATCCTAGATTTTTGCCATGCAATTTTACTTTCCATTATATCTTAGATTTGTAAATTGATATTCTATTCACCACTTTAAATATATATTTTTTACTTTCCTCTATGTCCTCCCTAAGAATAATCTTAACAAAAAAGAACTTTTAGAGAAAGAATATTCCTTTATTTTTTTCTTCTTAATATTAAACAATTAAATATGATTATTTAATTTAATATAGTCTCTAGTATTAATATTCATATGAAAGGAAATGTTTTGTTAACAATGGATGTCAATATAATTCCTCCTTAATAAAAAATTGTTCCATATGATTATTTAATTTAATATACTTTCTAGTACCAATATTGAAGTACTATGATATAAATGCCAAAATATAGGCCATAGTGTTTTGATTCTTGTTATGCAAAAAATTTATAATTTTAATATTAATATTTTAAACATGGATAAAAATTTTAGTTAAAATTTATTTGGAATTTAAATAATCATATTAATATTAATACTATAGAATATAGATTATAATAAAACTGATATATTATAATTATTTAATTTTTATTTATTCTATATGAATATTAATTTTAATATTAATATAAATTTTAGTTAAAATTTATTTTGAATTTAAATATTAATATATATCAATTCCATTATAATCCCTAGTATTAATGTTGTTGTTTTTATTTTTTTCCTGATTGGTGAATTGGGCTACAGGGAGCCACATCCCATTAAAAATAGAGAAAAACAAATAATTTTACCAATTTCATAATATATTACTGTAAGAGTTTATACATGACCGACTTATTTAACTAAGATAGAACTAGCTACTAATGTTAGATATACACATCTATGCTAAACTATATATAGGATTTTTATAAACCAGACTTCAAACAACACCATCACCAGCCAAATCCTCCTCACCTGAGCTCTCAGAAGCCACCTCCCGTGACCCATTGAGACCACCACAATCTATCAACCCTACCACTATCTTCAAAAATCCCAACCTCCATCGTGCCTCCTCGCTCTCTCCAAAAAATGGAATAACAAACTATGCCCATGGACCATTGTAGGATGGTAAAATTGCTGAACAAATCCCATTTGCTGTAGGAAACCCAACACCAGGAGTCACTGTCTGTAGAATTTTATCTAAACCCACTCTCTACTCTGGCCTTATAAGAGACCTAGCCATTTCTCTCACACAATCCTTGGATTCCCCTAAGCCTAACATGACTACTGGACGGGAGGTACATTGCGGTCTACAGGTACTACTTCAATCTGTGTAACCATTTGTACCATGGTACATGTATGTCTCCATCTTGTTTTACTTGCTCTCCTCTCTGGAGTATGGCATTAAAGAAAATAACAAAAACCCTAAGCTACCCATTTTGCATGAAAGTCTCATTCTATGTATCATGGAATATATGAAAAATAATATTCCTAAAAAAGGGCTTAAGCAAAAACATAGTGGCAAGAAAATGGGGTGTGTGGTGTCTAGTCAGGAGGAATGCCACACGGATGATGAGGATTGGATAATGGAAGAAGAAGAGGAGGAGACTGAAGTGGAATCAACTAAAAAGAGGAGAACTCAAAAGAGAGAAGTAAATAACTCCTGGTCTAAAGGGTTCAATACTCAAGATGACTCTGATACCTCTATCAAGGAGGTTATAGGCAAGAGGGCTATGCCTGTGAGAAGGAAAATCCCTACTCCTACGAAGAAGGGTAAGAAGGTTCTGGAGAAATAAAGTGATGAAGTGGGGGTTGTTCCTGGCTTTGTCAACATCACCCAGAAATAGGGGAATTGTGATATTCTGAATGAGAAGGAAGTGGAAACTGGGTTGGAAACCTAGGGTAAAACTCTGCATATTCCTGACCCTAGAGTTGGCCTTCGATTTCCTGAGATTCCTAACCCTTTAAGCAACCTTCCTGAGGATTTTGATGACATGCTAGCCTAAGCCAAAAATAAAGACCAGGTGGAGGAAGTGTTTGAGCTGGTGAAAAATGCATTTAATTCACAACATAAGATGACAAAATGATTTTTCCTTGAGATCAACAGAATGAACATCATGTTACAGCTGATGCAGGAAATCTTGGGGAGAGGAAACAACACTGTAGTGGAACAAGACACTTTGATTTTCAAAAATTGGGAAGCCATCCCGAAGATGGAGGAGATTGATCAAGAACTAGGAAGGATGAGGGAAGAGTTTACTACTAGAATCTAGTATTTGGAGGAGAAACTCATGGAGGTTAATAACAATTTAGAGAAGATTATGCACATCAGCAAGCTAACTATATAGAACACTCTAAATGGGATGAAGATGCTGACCGATAAGCTTAAAGAGTTGAAAAAAAAGCAATTCAGTGATTTCAGAGCAAAGGATATTCTAAATGTTACTGATCTGGGAATACAGGACAAAGAGTAAGGCACTAAAGGTACTGGTAAATAGGTGACTATGGAAGACTCTAAAGGTCCCTCTACCCGCACAAGGGGGAGTAAGAAGAAATAGTTTGAGGCTAAAAAGAAGGAACTTATTGACTTTGCCAAGATGCATGAGACTTTCTATGAACAAGAAATCGAGGCAGCTGCGACCCTGAAGAAAATGACTTAGTCTAGTCTAATCTCTTTTTTGCTATGTTAGTCCATCCTTATGTTATTTTGGTAGCTTTTCAATTGGTAGATGGTTGGCTTACTATTTAAGTTTGCTTCCTTTTATATGGGGTTTTGGGGTCCCCTTTAAAACCTATTTGACCATATTAATCAAAAACATGATTGCTAAGAACATAGAGGAAATCTCAGAATTGACATAGTATTTCCTTTGTAAATTCAAAAAAGAAGTTCCAAGGACCATACCCATGGCATGCAGAGCCACTAGAGAAGACACTTTGAAAATTCTCTTAAGCCTCTTATCAGTAATGTCACCACAGAACACCATTTGCCTCTTCTAACTTTGCAACCACACCATCGACTCCATCACTACAAAACACTTCAAAATCTCTCGGACAAGCCATTTACCAATACCTGCCCTAGCAATCAATGTCGTTGAAGCCATCACTGAAACATAATGCCACTTACCATTTCTCACACAAGCCATTGTACTGCTCTATCATCGTCGCCTCTTCCCTTCACAAAAATGATTCAAACCATTATCTAGTTTGTGGGAGCATTCCACCTGATCAACAAATCATGCCATCTGATTCTAGTCACCTATCACCTTGTGCTAACTCATTTAGAAATTCAAGTCACATGCCACCTCATTGGAGTCTACTACATGTCTTGTATTTCCCTCCCCCAAATCTTGGCTTATCAATGTTTCCAAATTTGGGATGGACTTTTGCCATTCCATAATAGAATGACTAACAAATAAATCAATTTTTATTTCAAATGTCATGTTTGCTACCTTATGTCCTAAATGGTTTTCTTCTCTGTAGATATGGTTTACTTTATATGCTCTAAACTAGTCCAGCAAAATCAAACCTCTTGTCAATAGATTGTTCAACCTCCAATTAGTCGTTTGTCTACTACAAATGGCATTTGTTTTTATTAGTGAATCACCTTCTATGTGGAGGCTTCTTACCTTGGATGCTAGTCCTAGATGCAACCCCATGATGAGATCATGAAGCTCTTCTTTATTGTTAGACATTGACCCCAACTTCTTTGTCACTGCTCCAGTGAACTTGGCAATGTGATCTCTGAAAATGCATCCTGCACTTGCCCTACCTGGGTTGCCTCTCGAGGCACCATCAAAGTTTACCTTTATCCATCCTGGATTGGGAGGTTTCCATTTGGCTTCTCTCCTCTTTACTTTTCTCGAATGATCCCAGTCCACCCCATTAACAGAGGCTAGTATTAATGTTAATATGGTTATTTAATTTTTATTCATTCTATATGTATATTAATATTTTTTTTTCATTCATAAATATAAGTTTGTATTGATCCGGAGAAAATATGAACAAGCAGGTGCCTATACACAGTTTACCTGCAACAACTAGTCTGGCAAAACACCCCTAAAACCTTTCCTAGAGCCTATTGGAGCTTTACAAAATTAGCCATTAGGCTTTCTGTAACTGTAATATTAGTCTTACTATTCTGCATATGACTGTAATATTAACAGACTTACTGGTGAAGAGATTAAACCATAGGATCAGAAGAGACTAAGCTCCACAGCCACAGCCTGCAGCCTATCCACCCAAACCCTTTCCCCAGAGTCCTCGTCCTCTTGCAGGATGCTCTGAAGAAAATCAAAGACCTGGAGGACTCGGTCCTGGTGCTCTACCAATGCCAGGCCTTTCAAGTTGAGGATGAATGGCAGGACCTTTGTCACCTCCAGAGGGTCTGTATGGGCGGCTATGTCTTTTGGTCGGGGAATACCTACCCTCGGAATGACCGCCTCAAGAATGTCATTGAGGCCCCGAAGGATTTCTGGTTTAAACAATTTTATAATGATGAGTTTCACCGCTTCTGTAGACACCCCTGCGTCCAGGATTGACACTAAGAAAAGAGAGGAAATGTGAGAATCCACCCTGTAGAATTCATCTGCTGCCAAAAAATCCACCCCCAGGACAATCTTGACCGGCAGGAGGAGAAAGCCTTCGTGCTTATGCAGGATATGTTTAAGCCTTAAATCAGTAACAGCGCCTTTAAATGCCATCTGTCGAACCAAACTCTCTAGCTGAATAGGGATCAAAATTCCCAAGTTGATCAACCTATGCACTGAAATCTTTATGATGAAACCTGAACCCTTCTCCATACTGTCCACTACTGCCGCCGATGAAAATAGCCGAGGAAAGCAAGGCAACAACTACGAAGAAGGCTTTCTGTCTGCAGCAAGGAGGGAATGCATTCACTTAACCCCATGCTTGTAATTATTACATGGAAAGCTTGGCGAGAGTAGCGTGTGCGACGACTCACATCGAAGGTCTGTGAGCTTAGCATGGAGGGGGAAGAGTCTCCATATAATGAATGCCCTAAAGGAGGATTATTACATAAAAACTAGCCATAATAGATCCTTATGGCAACGACCCATCCAACTATGCTTGGATTGGGTGCCCACCCAACCGCCCAATCAAACTTCTTCAACTGGAGAGAAATTTGACTCTTAATCCGTCTGCCCCCTGATTAGAAAGAGAGTCTGCTTCTAAACTAGCCTCTCTATAGATGTGATTTAAAGTGGTTAACTCACACCAATCCATCAAATCCAGAGCTATTTCCAATTTCGCAGACAATTTCCAATTTTGTAGATTCCTTGTGCATAGCCTATTGATCACCAAGAAGGAATCTCCTTCAATAGCAACTTTACATAGATTTAGCTCATGACAGAGTTTTAAGCCTAATATTAAGGCCTCCAACTCCGCTTTGTTATTGGTTCCATCTGCTAGTGGCTCCACAATGCTGCCAACTATTTTTCCATCCCAATCTCTAATGATGCAACCTGCTCCTGATTTGCCAGGGTTCCCTCGTGATGCTCCGTCAAAGTTTAATTTGAACCACTCAGGGTCCGGTGGAGACCATTTGGCAAGTTGTCTTTTAAGCACTGATTGTTGTCCACCTTTCAAACTGAGGGGTGGCAGTTTGAGACCCTGCCAGCCTTGTCTTATCTTGGCATCCCAAACTGAGAAGTTCTTTTGGGTCAAATTGCCCAACGTTGAGTTAAAAACCTCAACTATGCTACTCTCAAGTTTATTTAGAAATGTGGGGAGAGGCAATTCTTTGTCTTGGAAGAGTCTTCTGTTTCGTTCTTTCCAGAGCTCCCAAATCAACAATGAGGGACTGATTACCCACAGCTTGTGATACACCGCATTTTTGTTCAAACTGGGCCAACTAGACAGCCAATCAAGCAATCCCATTGGCTTGGCAGATTTCCAAAAAAGTTTGTTCATAAGCTAGTTCAAACAAGAGTTCGCGAAAGAGCTGCTGAGGAAGAGATGATCTCCATCCTCAGAATTTTCTTTACACAAACAACATCTTGAAGGACCCTGGAATCCAAGTTTGGCTGACCTATCAGCTGTTAATGCTCTCCCTTGTGAGGCTATCCATAAGAAAACTCTTGCCTTAGGCAGGCAGTTGGGATTCCAACACAACTCCCTTGGAATGACAGAGACATCCTCTTGGTTGTCCGTCAACTTATTGTAACTTGCTCTGACACTGTAGACTCCGTTTGGAGCTCCTATCCATCTGAGAGTGTCTGGGCCCTCCCTAAAGTTGATTGGTCTGTTAGCCAGAGTTTTGTCAAATAAATCCACTTCTGCCTGGCTTAACTGAAGGTTTAGGGGACTCTTCCAGGTAGCTGTTAGAAAACCATTGTGGAAAGACGGAGTCATGTAATCTCTTACCTTATCCCCCCATGCCTGGGTACTTATAGATTTGACGTTAGCCAATCCCACCTCATTGATCAATTTAGGCAATCCTTGCCAAGAATCATCCCAAAAGTTGGCTGAATCCCCGCTCCTGATTTCCCAGAAGAGATGATCAGAAATAAGATTTCTGCAACTGCGAATAAAATTCCAAATTCTGGAGCCTGAAGGTAACTCCCTTGAGGTGAAAATACTATCTACCCCTTCCTCCAAATATTTCGCTTGCACTATCCGAACCCATTTAAGGTTTGGGTTGGAAAAAATTGTCCAAACTAATTTATATATTAATATTAATATTAATATTAATATTCTAAATATGAATAAAAAATTTAATTTGAATTTATTTTAAATTCAAAATCAATTAACTATGATTAAATTGATTTTTATTTTTACTTTTAATTAATTTTATATGAATTTTGGTCAAATTTACTTTTTGGAATTATAAATTATTGTTAAATTTTGTACATATCAAATTTAATGTTTTTACTAATTTAAAATATATATATATTTTTAAATTTTGTATAAGTTTGATTGAAGTTCATTTTTAGAATTGTATTTTCATTTTATTTTTTTTAAAGAAAGAAATATTTATACTAGTATAAATATCTTAAATACATGTATGTAAAAAATAATATTTATATTGTTGAACTATTTTATTTATTTAAGAGTTATGGATTGTTTAGAACTATTTAAGAAATATTTTATTTTAGAAAATAATATTATATTATGTTATTATATTAAATATTATTATATTATACTATATTATTATAATTATAATAATAACTATGACATTACAAAGGTAGGTACCGTGGCACTTGTTTCATTTTTCATTATTTAATAAGACATGAGTAATAAATTATGTTTTTATTAAATACCATTACTAATATTGAGTTTTTATGTAACATGATCAGGACATTAGACTCCTTAATGTCACTTTGGAATGCCTCTATATAATAATCTTTATATATAAATAAACATAAATAATTTAAAATTAAATTATATGATTTTTTTACCATCAATATTTTAGATTACACTATATTATCCATCAACATTTTCAACAAAAATTTTGTATTAAAGATTTTTAAATCATAGTATATAATCCATCAGTACAATGAAAAGAACAAGAAAGTTTACCATCAACGTTTATATGTATTAATGATTTTTGATGACTTTATCCTCTCCAAGGGACACCGTTTGACTGGCATGCTTCCCAGCCCAAATTATATGCAATCGTCCCCATCGTGTTTTAATGATAACTTGTCGGATAAGCTGTCTACTTTTTTATAAGAAAGTGAAAAAGGAGGGGAAACATCAACCCCACATATGCGAGATAATCCAGCGGTCTCGGAAAGAACGGAGGCCATTCCTATAAATAGTGCGTTACATTGGAAGATGCCACCGTTACTTTAAAGTCACATTTTTTTACATTTATGATTGAAGCGAGACACTTATCAATCATGTTTAAAAGCGAAGTTGGAGTACTTCGTATTCCTTTCGTTTTGGATATGTTTTTATAATTTTTCAGAGGAAAAGATCAGCCCCACATATGAGAGAACAAAGAATATGTCATTATATGGAAATAAATGAAATTGATTAAATACATAAGATAGTTTGGTTAAAAGCAAAAGTAAAACTCACTTGCAGATTCATTTTTATATATTTAAAAAGAAAATTCCAATTTTAGGGCTATTACTAATTAATATGAGTAAAGAATAAATACTTCAAAATATTTTGTTATATGAAAACAAATGGAATTGATTGAAGTGATAAGATAGCTTCGATTAAAACAAAAGCAAAAGGCACTAGCAGATTCATCTTTGTTTATTCAAAGAGAAAATTCCGATTTCAAGGCAACTAATAATTAATATGATAGAACAAAGAACAAAGAAGAAAGACTTCAAAAGATGTCACTATATGAAAACAAATGGAATTGATTGAAAATATGATAGCCTCGTCAATAGTAAAAGAAAAAGCAAAAGAAACATACAGATTCATCTTTGTACATTCAAAGAGAAAATTATGATTTGAAGACAATTTAAGATATATTATATTTAGATCCACAATAATTTTTGGTAAATTGTCAATTATAAACCTAAACACCTATATTTCTATTTATAATTTAACATATTTTCAATTACTAGTTCATTATTTAAATCCCACCTTCTTTTAATTAATTAGTCTAAATTAATTTTTATCAAGTGTATACATTAGTCTGAATTAATTGTGACAAGTCAAAAGAAAGAAAATTTGATAGTGTTTAAAAGATGAGCATCCAGTTATATATTAATGGAGTGACCCATGGAAAACGCTGTGACTTATTCTTTATAATTTATTTTATGAGTGATAAAGAAAATAAACTTCCCTTAAGTTTTAGACTAGGGTAATCCGATAAAATGTGTACACTTAATTACAAATAAGTTAGACTAATTAATTAAGAGGAGTTGAGATTTAAATATTGAACTAGTAATTGAAATATGTAGGAATGTAAATGGAAAGAAAGTTTAATAAACTAAATTAATATTTAAATCCTACTTAAAGGAATATTATAAAATAATTTATATTAATTTAATGGAATTGGGAATTCCATCATGTTTTGGTTTTTTGTACTAAGTTTTTTTGTTGCTCTGATCAGTGGTCGACTCCTCCAGCTGCCATGTAAATTTTTTTTGTTATTAGTATGTACTCTACTAAGGACTGATCGACTCTTTTTTCTGAGTTGATTTTTGCTATATTTTGTCATTAATAGGCTATAACCGGAGGTTTTCTTTGCCGATTCTTTCCTTCCGGTATGCCTCTCTAGCATTTTGTATTTCTCCTTATTATTAATATATTTCAGTGGTTTATACCACTTTTTGTAAAAAAAAAATAAATAAATTATATTCTATTTTATCAATTTCCAAGTAAACATGGTTAATAAACTAAAATATAATCTATGGGCACAATTTATGAGAAATATAATTGTACAAGAGTGAGATATTTCGTGACAAGGGGTTAACTATACTGATTAAAATAATTTTAGTGAAATAACTATGGACTTTAGTAAATAAAATAATACTCTTAAAATAACTATATGATTAAATATGCAAATCATTTCAAATTTAGTTTTTTCAAAATTTAGAAAAATAAAATACATATTATTCATTTAAGTATATAGAAATCAAATAGTAAGCAAAACTTTAGATATTTTGAATATATTAAATACATAGTACAAGTAAATTTTATGTACTTCATAAAGAAAACAATAAGTTACATATAAATATATAATATTTATTATATTTTTCAAAAAAAATTAAAAAATAGGAATCAGGGTACAACAAAGAGGAACTATGGCAAAGATCCCAGGTATCGTAGAAATGAAACCAAGGAAGAGTATGGAAGCAATACCTGTAAAAAGACTAAAGAAAATCCCAACCGATCTTCAGTAAAGAAAGGTCCCCCTGGAGGATGTTTCACTTGTGGAGGAGAGCATTTTGGTAATCAGTGTCCTACTAAGACCTCACGGAATCCATATTGAGGTAACTCTCTACCATCGCAGAAAACAACTTTCCAACAGAGGATGCATGCCACTTTGGACAACCGACAGGCTGAATACCAGATCACCCCAATTACAACCACATGTAATTTATTTGGCATTCCAGTTACCATTCTCATAGATACTGGTGCAATAGAAATTTTTATTAGCCCTAGCTTACTTTGTAGAATACCAAGAAGAGATGGGTTCATGGCAAAGCCATGGACAATAGAATATGCAAACAATTCAAAAGCTCAAGTAGAGCAATGCATGTTTGAAGATAGATTGAGTATGCCCTCTTTTTCTACCGAAGTCAACTTATATGTGGCCCTAGTAGGATCATATGATATTATACTAGGAATGAACTAGCTATGGAAACATATGGTGAGAGTGGACTATTTTTCTAAGACCATGAAGTGTCTTGACAATGTTGGTAACACTGTCTCGATTCAAGGAGTTTAGTGTGAAATGAAAATTAGATAGATCTATGCTATGCAATTGAAGAGAGCTAAGCAGAAGGGTTGTCAGATGTTTGTAGTCAAGATGAAAGAATTGAGTGAGAAGGGTGAGGTTTGAAGGAAAGAAAAAGGACCCTCAATGGAAGATCATCCTTGTCTTCGAGAATTTCAGGACGTATTTCTTGAAGACCTTTTAGGTTTGCCCCAAAAAAGGAAATTTGATTTCTTGATTGACATCATTCCTAGTTCTAAACCTCTATTGAAGGCACCATACCAAATGACCACAACCAAGTTAATGGAGTTGAAAGCTCAACTTTAGGATTTTTTGTCAAAAGGATTGATTAGACCCAGTGTATTGCCATGGGAATCACCGATTATCTTTGTTAAGAACAAGGATGGTACCCTATGTTTGTGTATTGATTATCATATGCTTAATAAGGCAATGATAAGAAACAAATATCCTTTACCATGCATAGATGATCTCTTTGACCGAATGCGAGGTGCACTTGTATTTTTAAAGATTGACTTGATATCAGGTTACCACCAACTAAGGTTAAAGGTGAGAACATCCATAAAATAGCCTGTAGAACAAGGTATGGGCATTATGAGTTCACGTCTCTACCTTTTGGGTTGATGAATGCCCTAGCAACCTTTATGAATCTGATGAACAGTGTCGTCAGAGACTATTTGGATAAGTTTGTGCTAGTTTCCCTTGATGATATATTGATTTACCCCCATAATGAGGAGCATATTCAACATTTGTAGACAGTCTTACAACTCCTTAGGGAGCACAAGTTGTATGGTACGCTATCCAAATGCACATTCTTTCAGAAAGAAGTTCAATATTTAGGCCATATAATATATGTAGATGGAATTGTATTAGATCCTTTGAAGACAAAGGCTATCCTAGAATGGCTTGCACCAAGAAATGTGCATGAAGTTCATAGTTTCATGGGCCTGGCAAGATACTATATGAAGTTCATTTTGAACTTCTCAAGAATTACCCCATTTCTTCTTTGCAGCGTAAGGGAAAATGATTTGAATAGTCAGAAAAGTGTGAAGAGGATTTCAACATCCTTAAGGAGAAGTTGAATTTAGCATCAATCCTTCGAGTTCCAGATCTGGAAGGTCTCTTTGTGGTTGTAATTGATCTCTCCAGAGAAGGCTTGTGTGCCATATTAATGCAAGAAGATCATGTAGTGGCCTATGAATCTAGGAAATGGAGACCGTACGAGTAAAATTATGCTCTGCATGTCTTGGAGTTAGCAGCAATTGTACATGGTTGTCCAAGTATGGAGGTGTTATTTTCTTGGTGAACAATTTGAGCTCAAACCTGATAATCAGGGTTTGGAATATATCTTCACCCAACGAAACCATAATGCTTGACAATCTAGGTTAGAAATACCTCCAAAGTGTGCCTTCTCTTTCAAAATGCAAAACAAGGTCCAAAGGTGCTAATAAACTAAAGCACTTCTTTGGAAAAGTCCCGGAGGTTAAGATGCACCTTGTCTTAATGAGGTGTAACTCTTGGGTAAGAAAGCTTGTAAAGTACGCCTAACTTAGTGAAGAGGTTGATAACTTCTAAACCCTTCCTGGAACTTAGATTGCTTCAACTGAAGATCATCTCACACCAATACATCACCAAACTTTCAATCACAAAATCAATTCAAACTTAAGCGCTCATTAAGAGTCTTTCCAATGTTGGTGCTTCTGAGAGGTTGAACTGGCAAGAGATGGCGCGTAGCTTCCTAGACCTTCTTTCAATATGTTTGAGTTCCAAAGTTGACTCAATAGTATCAAGATGGCGCCATAGAGTCTTTGGACTAGTTCCTTAGAGTTTCAAAAATATTCTAGCTCCTTGAAAATTTCTCCTACATGCTTGGGCGCCATTTCAAGGTCTTGGAACCATGATGTAGTGCCTTATTGCTCTAGGTGCCCATTCATGATTGTGCAACTTGAGATTGGTACCTAGAGTGAATAGGCTTTCATCCTGACTTAATACACTGCCTCCTTCTGACGATTTTTGGGGCAGCAGAAAACCCTTCACCACGAGCAAATATCTCAGAGATATAAAAACTGAGAGAGGTTATTGTAGAGGCACTCTAGGTGATCACGTTGCCTCAGATAGAATGTTTCTAAGTGACACAGTTTTTGAGTAACATCTCATCAAAGATTGCTACCTTTTTGCACTTTGGACTCTTTAGGGATATCATGGGTACAATATAGCTCGGACTATTTCAAAATGTTTGGGTGAAAAATAGGACCATGCCTAGCGTAAATGTACCCATCTGGACGCGTTGGAATAGTCAGTTTGGTTGCATCATGAGCAAGACGAAAGTTACACCCCTTTGTAATTTTACACTGCCTCCTTCTGACGATTTTTGGGGTAGCAGAAAACCTTTCACCATGGGCAAATATCTCAAAGATATAAAAAAATGAGAGAGGTTATTGTAGAGGCGCTCTACATGATCACGTTGCCTCAGACAGAATATTTCTAAGTGACACAGTTTTTGAGTAACATCTCGTCAAATATTGCTACCTTTTTGCACTTTGGACTCTTTAGGGATATCATGGGTACAATGTAGCTCAGACTGTTTTGATATGTTTGGGTGAAAAATAGGACCATGCGTAGCGTAAATGTACCCATCTGGACGTATTGGAGTAGTCATTTTGGTCGCATCATGAACAGGACAAAAGTTACACCCCTTTGTAACTTTACACTGCCTCCTTCTGACGATTTTTGGGGCAGTAGAAAACCTTTCACCACAGGCAAATGCCTCAGAGATATAAAAAACCAAGAGAGGGTATTGTAGAGAAACTCTACATGATCACGTTGCCTCAGATGGAATGTTTCTAAGTGACACAGTTTTCAAGTAACATCTCGTCAAAGATTGCTACCTTTTTGCACTTTGGACTCTTCAGGGATATTGTCGGTACAATGTAGCTCAGACTGTTTCGACATGTTTGGGTGAAAAACAAGACCATGCCTAGCATAAATGTACACATCTGGATACATTGGAATAGTCAGTTTGGTCGCATCACAAGTAGGACACCAAAAATGCAAAAGTTGCTTTGTGCAACTTGACAACATTAACACTTTTTTGCAACATGACTCAAGGACTCAAACTGACCCCAAATGACTCAAAGTGACTTAAAATCACCTTGATTTTGGCACCCAATGTACATTATAGAGGTCAAGGTGCTCTTTATCATTCAAACATCTTAGATGAGCGCATAGGAAAGGAAAAAGCTCTAAGTTTCATCATCATGAGCGCCTAATATCAAGAGACTTTAATGGTTCAAACCTTAGCATGGAGTCCTAAGGCACATTTCATGTGCCTTTCATCCATTTTGGCACCCTTATGTAGATTTTTTAACTTGATTTGGTACCCTGTATGTGAAGGAAGATCTAAAGGCATGAAAGTGGATGTCGTTTTGCAAGAGTTTGGATCATCAAAATTGAAAGAAATAAGTCTATTAAGCTTGAGTGCCCTTGGTCTTCTTTTCATTCATTATGAGCACCTTGGGAGAATGGTATATAGGTCATCATCATGATTGGGCGCCCTGGATCCAGAGTGTTGGAGAGATCATCAAATGGTGTCTAGAGGAAGTAGGGTGAGTTATGAGTTTGGTTGCATCAAGAGTAGGACACCAAAAATGCATAACATTATGATGTAAAAATGTGTATATGTGTAAAAATGCAAGAGGAAATTAAAAAAAGACAAACCTTACAAATTAATGTGCATACTTACAACTCAATGTAACATGACTTTACAAAATCAATGTGAATACTTACAAATTAATCCAATGAATCATCCGGGTCTGCTCTACTCTTTATTGTGTCAAGTATTGCTTCATGGTCAGACTCACGCACCTTCCACAAGATTTTGTTCAAAGGTCTACCCTGATACTTTATCAAATGAACATTGGATGCCACGACAAGGTTCGAGTAATGAAGAATCTTCTGATGCATGTCAAAGTCTTGAAATAATCAAATATTAACACTCTTATGTGGGTACCTTCTAAGCCATGTTCCAGTAATCACCACTGAGCCTATAGGGTATTCGATGTTTTCTCCATCTGTAACAGGGGCCTCTAATTTCTTTTTGGCCTCAACACAACGACATAAGTAATAATATGTTCCCTCTTCATTATCTTCATCTACAATAACTGCATATACGTGCCCTACATTGATATGTGTAGCAAATTAAATGGAATTAGTCAACATTACAAAAACACTACAAAGTAAGATGACATTACCTGGTTGAACTAGATGAAATTAGATGCATATACGTGCCCTATATTACCTGGTTGAACTAATTCTAATATGTGGTCATAGTCAACTAATGATTCCATCTGTGTTAGTTCTAGTGCCGTCGAAGGTCGATATGTGTCAAGTGGGCTAAGATAACTTAACTGCCATTCGTCAACCCACTCCTTTGACTCGCACTCATCCCAGACTTGAATTGTACAGGAAGAACAAAAGCATGACATCTTTCATGTATGGATACTCCATGAACATGCAATTGAGCTTTTGAAAGAGTGCATCTCATTTGATCCTGTCAGTGTACAATAGTCCTCATATGGTGCAATGTTAGTATCATCTATCAACCAAAAAAATCTATGAACTAAAGAGTTACCTTCATTACCTGGACCCATGGAAGTATTACACCACTCAATAATCAATTTTGCATCTGTCAACTTTGCATTGTCTTTATACTTTAACTCTTCTCGTGTTATGGCTCTTTTGATACATGCTCCTGCACCATCATGCTCCCCCTTTCCATGCCTGGCCTCACAAAAGTTCCACATATGTTGAATACCTGTAAAATTATACCTCCTACTCAGCCAATTGAAATTTCACGAGTTCTTGAATTGTGATGGACAATTATCTGACCATATGATATGCTGACTGAACGATATGTCCCTTCTAGCCAAATCATTATAGAACACCTGAAAGCAACCTTGCATGAACTACATAGAATTCATGTGATCATCACTAATATAGAAATTATACTCCCTTATGATCTTTATGTCATCTTCTGTACTATCATTCGCATGAATGAATGCGATGTGCACAAATATAGAAACCTGTGTGGAGTTGTAATATTGTGATTGCACCTCACGCTATGGCTATAGACTGTAGTTCTCTACAAAGTCAACGACTGAAACAATGCTACCAACTGGAAATGTGTCCTTGCATAATTTGAATTGTAAGTCCAACCATCGAACTCTATGGGCATGTCTTGCATACTCATACACTATGCTATCACGAAATATAGGCATAAACTGATACACTGTAATCTTTTCAATAACCAATTCACACCTCTTTGCTTCTTTACCATCTTTTGTATTGTATGCCACTATTTTATACTTGACAAACTCTACTAGTTCGTTTCTAACAGCATGTGTTCTTTCCATATGCTCACATATTGGCAAATGTTACAAGCCACCACAACGATGACATGTGCCATCCAAGCATAATTTCTTGTAGAATATTTGACCTTCCTCTCTTTCACATAAAATTCTTGATATGAAGTCTCTTGAAGATGTTGGTGGGTCACATATGGCACAACCCTGTAAATCATTGTTAGTATGCATATCTAAACATATAGACCTATAAGCATCAAAATGGTTAGAAAATTCAATATGTAATCTACAACAACAAGTAGTGCATGTGTGATTTATCTTAACATAGAAAGGTTTTAGCATTTCAAAATATCTTTGACAAATTTTAAATTGAGGATACTTCTCTAGAAATTTACCATAAAACTGTGTTTGATTCTCATCCAAAAAATGCTTTGGATGTGGCTCGCAGTTCTAACTACCAATTCTCCTTCTTACCACATCCCTTTGATTTGGAGATACCCTTGTGTAATTCTTCCAAAAGTCTTCAATTAGTGATCTCAATGCTTCAACAATTGGTTTATCTTTTCGTGGTAGTCTCCCCGAGAACGCCCATAATTCATTGGCATTAGTGTCCTCAATTCTTTGGCGTCTTCCAACAGCTCTTGATAAAGTTTTCCTATTAATTCTCAATTCTTGACTCGTCTTTCTAATGAGATGAGCTTTCCTCATTTGACTACATACTATAGTCAATGTAATCACACACCGTGTTGCATTACTATCTTTTGTGCGTGAGGTGCTACCCACACTCTCATACGCACTCATTAGATTCTTGACAATAGATTTTTCACTTGAAGCCTCTGATGTTCTCAACCCAAGAATCTTCATGATAGACCTATACTTTATACTTCGCATCATTTTAATGAATAGTTGACATCTTGCAGTCTCACTTAACTTTTCAAAGAACAATCTCCAAATCTTATTAGCATATCTTCTACAAGTGCATTTTAGAATCTTACCTTCCATTGGCTGCAAAATATTCTCATCAATATCAATCAAATACTTTGGCTTTCTATGCAAAATTCTAGGTGGTGTTAAGTTAGGTAAATTCATCTCAACATTAGGAATTTCATCAATATTTAAATGAGATGGGTTAGATGGCAAACCTTCGATCGAAGATGGAATAGATGACATACCTTGAGGTTGAGGTGGGAATGATGGCATACCTCCTTCATCACATGTGAGTGATGATGTATTCTCAACTTGAGATGTGGTAGATGGTGTCCCTACATGTTGACTTGTGGTAGAGGACATGTCTCCAACTATGGTATTCAAATCTCTCATACCACGAAGTTTTTGCATTCATTCTCTTTGTGCTACCAATACCATATCTCTTTGTGATGGTTGTGGTTCCTCTTCAATTGGTATGTCTTCATTTATCGTGTCCAATTTCCTCTTCTCACGAGGTTCCCTCATAGCCACTATTTTCTTTGCATTCTTAGCTTCTATCTCTTCCTGTGTTGGTTTAATTCTTGATCATTTCCTCGACATGATGGAGAATTTGTCTGTAGCATGATACAGAGACCAATATTAGTCTGTAAGGATTTATTCTTGTATAGTTTGACATAATGGTATGTTAAGGTCTGTTTATTACACATAATTATTAAAGAGCCCAAGTGTAGAAAATATACATGGCATCATGTGAGATTGTAGGTTTCTTTCTTGATTGGGAATGTATCTATTTTAAACATGTATGATAAAGCATGATAAAGTAATTCAATCTGAAATAAGGAAAATGTAAAGAACATGCATGTAAAGACTTGACATACCTAAAAAATGAAGATTCGAATGGAGAGAGTACCCAATTATTTAGTGTTTTTTTCTTCTTGCATCAAACTCCTCAACAATTTGAGTTTTTCACCACTTGCTTCCTTTTCAATGTTAAATTGAATAACACTCAAATATAATTACTAACAATAATACTATTAACCAATCTATAATGTTAAATTCCTAAAATTGAATCACAATTAACATTGCAACACTACAAAAATTGAAACTTGAATAGATATATATCAAACTTTGTGTGAAAACTATGTTATTTCCTCCTTCTCAAGTTGGCAAAGTAGAAAGGGTGGTGGAAAGATCATGCAAAGGTGGTACAATGTGTCAAATGTACATGTGAACTTCCCAACAGCATGAAAGCACTTCTTTTTTGTCAGAGCACGCGCATAATCAGTAAGAAAATAGAGCATGTGGGCCTGGATCATGGGGGTCAACACTTTTTTACTGTTTCAATAGCAAAACAAAACATGCTCGCATTTTGTCCTGCTATAGATTGATCAGATCCTTTGCATTGATCACATCTCTTTCCAAACCTTCCCCTTCAGACTTGAATGACCACAAGGTTTTTGAGGGAGAACTTTTCCTGTTTCTTGCAAGAGCTTGCTAGATGCTCCACCATATGATAGGCATAACAATGAAGGGGCAAGCCCTCATAATCAAGTTCTTGATAGAAAATGCTCATTGAGGAAGAAAGACAGATCTTCTTTGGAAGTAGAAGTTTTAGTTTATGACAAATCCTTATCCAAGGATAAATAGTAGGGGTTCTATTAAGTGATTTCCAATCCACTTCCACAAAGTCTCCTGAAGACTTCCTGATTGATTCCAAAACATCCACACCCCAAAACTGGAAAGGTAATCAATATAATCAAACCCATAAATCTACATTTGATGAAATAAACCCTCAACACTATACCTTAAACCCTAATCCCTCAGCCCTTAACCCTAAACCTTATCCCTAAACCCTAATCCCTCAACCCTCAACCCTAATCCATCATCGCTCAACTCTAATCCCTCATCCCTAAACCCTAAATGCTATCCCTATTTTGAAACCCTCAACAGACTCGATACTATACCTTAAACCCTAATCCCTTATCTGTAAACCCTCCAACCCTATCCCTAATCCTTATACCCTCCACACTCTACTTTAACCCTAATCCCTCGACCCTCAACCCTATCCCTAAACCCCTGACCCTCGAACCTCAACCCTCAACCCTCAACATCAAACCCTAATCCCTCAACCCTTAACTCTGATCCCTCGACCCACAACCCTATCCCTAAACCCTAAACCCTCAACCCTCAACCCTCAATGACAAATCCTAATCCCTCAACCCGTCACTCTAATCCCTCAACCCTAAACCTGATCCCTAAACCCTCAACACTATACCTTAAACCCTAATCCCTCAACCCTAAACCTTATCCCTAAACCCTAATCCCTCAATCCTCAACCCTAATCTGTCATCCCTCAACTCTAATCCCTCATCCCCAAACCCTAAATGCTATCCCTATTCCTAAACCCTCAACAGACTTGATACTATACCTTAAACCCTAATCCCTTATCCCTAAACCCTCCAACCCTATCCCTAATCCTTATACCCTCCACACTCTACTTTAACCCTAATCCCTCAACCTTCAACTCTATCCCTAAACCCTTGACCCTCGAACCTCAACCCTCACCTCAATGTCAAACCCTAATCCCTCAACCCTTAACTCTGATCCCTCGACCCTCAACCCTATCCCTAAACCCTAAACCCTAAACCCTCAACCCTCAATGTCAAATCCTAATCCCTCAACCCTTCACTCTAGTCCCTCAACCCTAAACCCTATCCCTAAACTCTCAACACTATACCTTAAACCCTAATCCCTCAGCCCTCAACCCTAAACCTTAACCCTAAACACTAATCCCTCAACCCTCAACCCTAATCCATCATCCCTCAACTCTAATCCCTCATCCCTAAACCCTAAATGTTATCCCTATTCCTAAACCCTCAACAAACTCAATACTATACCTTAAACCCTAATCCCTTATCCCTAAACCCTCCAACCCTATCCCTAATCCTTATACCCTCCACACTCTACTTTAACCCTAATCCCTTGACCCTCAACCCTATCCCTAAACCCTTGACCCTCGAACCTCAACCCTTAACCCTCAACATCAAACCCTAATCCCTCAACCCTTAACTCTGATCCCTCGAGCCTCAACCCTATCCCTAAACCCTAAACCCTAAACCCTCAAATCTCAATGTCAAATCCTAATCCCTTAACCCTTCACTCTAATCCCTCAACCCTAAACCCTATCCCTAAACCCTCAACACTATACCTTAAACCCTAATCCCTCAGCCCTCAACCCTAAACCTTATCGCTAAACCCTAATCCCTCAACCCTCAACCCTAATCTGTCATCAGTCAACTCTAATCCCTCATCCCTAAACCCTAAATGCTATCCCTATTCCTATACCCTCAACGGGCTCGATACTATACCTTAAACCCTAATCCTTCTACCCTCGACACTCTTATTTAACCCTAATCCCTCAACCTCAACCCTCAACCCTCAACTCTCAACATTAAACCCTAATTCATCAACCCTAAACCCTAATCCCTCAAATCTAAACCCTATCCCTAAACCATCAACCCTCAACACTATATCTTAAACCCTAATCCCTATCCCTCAACCCTTAACCCTTAAAACTTTTTAACCCTATCCCTACACCCTCAACACTTGACACTATATCTTAAGCCTTAAACCCTCATCCCTAAAGCCTCAACCCTCAATCCTTAAACCTTCAACTCTAAACCCTATCCCTAATCCCTCTACCCTCAACACTCTAACCCTAACCTTGACATTAAATGCTAATCCATCAACCCTAAACCCTAATCCATCAATCCTAAACCCTAATCCATCAACCCTAAACCCTCAACCCTCAACACTATACCTTAAACCCTAATCCCTCAACCCTCAACCCTAAACCTTATCCCTAAACCCTAATCCCTCAACCCTCAACCCTAATCCATCATCCCTCAACCATAATCCCTCATCCCTAAACCCTAAATGCTATCCCTATTCCTAAACCCTCAATAGACTCAATACTATACCTTAAACCCTAATCCCTTATCCCTAAACCCTCCAACCCTATCCCTAATCCTTACACCCTCCACACTCTAATTTAACCCTAATCCCTTGACCCTCAACCCTATCCCTAAACCCTTGACCCTTAAACCTCAACTCTCAACGTCAAACCCTAATCTCTCAACCCTTAACTCTGATCCCTCGACCCTTAACCCTATCCCTAAACCCTAAACCCTAAACCCTCAACCCTCAATGTCAAATCCTAATCCCTCAACCCTTCACTGTAATCCCTCAACCCTAAACCCTATCCCTAAACCCTCAACACTATACCTTAAAGCCTAATCCCTCTACCCTAACCCTAAACCTTATCTCTAAACCCTAATCCCTCAACCCTAATCCGTCATCTGTCATCCCTCAACTCTAATCCCTCATCCCTAAACCCTAAATGCTATCCCTATTCCTAGACCCTCAACGTGCTCGATACTATACCTTAAACCATAATCCCTTATCCCTAAACCCTCCAACCCTATCCCTTAACCCTAATCCCTTGACCCTCAACCCTATCCCGAAACCCTTAACCCTCGAACCTCAATGTACTCAACCCTCAACGTCAAACCCTAATCCCTCAACCCTTAACTCTGATCCCTCAACCCTTAAAACTTGAACCCTAAAACCTATCCCTACACACTCGACACTCGACACTATATCTTAAACCCTAATACCTTAACCTTCATCCCTAAAGCCTCAACCCTAAATCATTAAACCTTCAACCCTAAACCCTATCCCTAATCCCTCTACCCTTGACACTCTACCTTAAACCTAATCCCTCGACCCTTAACCCTAAATGCTATCCCTAAAGCCTCAACCCTAAACCCTAATCCCTAATCTCTCTACCCTCAACAGTCTACCTTAAACCTAATCCCTCAACCCTTAACCCTAAACTCTATCCCTAAAGCCTCAACCCTAAACCCTAATCCCTCAAGGTCCTAAACTCTAAATCCTATCCCTAAACGATTAACCCTCAACCTTAAACCTTAATCACTCAATCCTTATCCACCCCTCTCCTCCCCTATCTAGCTCACTCCCATCTCTACCCTCCTCTGCCCTTGACACTATACATACATACATATAGGCATACATAGATACATACATACATACATATTGGCATACATAGATACATACATACATACATATAGGCATACATACATACATACATATAGGCATACAGACATGATTAATAGCCTTGAACATAAAAAAATTTAAGGGGAACATAATGCGAGCACGTTATGTGAAACATGACAAACAACAGACTTGCGGGAAAGAAAAATGCAAAGCAAAATATAGCGTGAGCGCGTTATGTCTTGCTTTGGGAATCCCAAGCCTTGGGCTTGGGATTTGCTTTGGATTTCCAACCCAAAGGCTTGGAGTGCCTTTTGAACAGTCACAAACGTGTTTTTCCAGATTCTTCAAGATTTCACATAATTTCGTTCGTGCTAACCCTCAAATTTGCACGTGTTTCAATTTCAAACAAATCAAACACCTGGGTAATGTTAGCCTTTCTCTTAACTATTTGACGATATGATTTTTTTCACATTTTAACAATGTTAAGCCTTTCATCTTTAATTTCTTTTGTTTGTGTGTCTGTTTTTGGGCAAAAACCACTGTTTGGTCTTTTTTTCATTGTAAATTAACTATTCATTGAAATTTCAAAAAAATTACATATTTAGAAACTAGACTCCATTCTAAAAATATTAAAAAAAGAAAAAAATGATTTTCAATTAGTTTTCAAAATTTATAGGGGTAAATTTATAGGGGTAGCATGGCCAAAATTCTATTTTTTAGTATGTGTCCACTTTGAAAATTAGAAAAAAATCAAATATTCATCAAAAAATTATCAGAAAAATCAGGCATAAACTACATGCTATTGCTAATTTCTCACCGAAGCGATTTTAAAAATACCAAAAAAAAGTTGACCTTTTGAGGGAGCCACAAAAATGCTATGTTATATTTTTTTGACAGAAACAACACCAATTTCTGTGGTTCCCTCTTTTGAACCCCTTAATCTATGTCATTTTCAAAAAAAAATAGTAGTTTAGAAAGTAGACTCGAAGCACTACAAACATTGTTTTGGTTGCATCTCCAAATTTTGAGTGTAACTATGCTCAATTTCTCATCCAGGGCTAGTATTTCCTGATTTCAGAAAAAAAGTGGCCACTTAAGACCCCTTTTTGGCCCCTCATCTTCTTGCACTTACCCAAGAGTTGATATTTTGTGACAAGGGGTGGAGCCTATTATAGAATAGTATAATAACTCTATAAAATTCTTTTATTTTCGTACATGGTTATTTTCATTTAACTATAGTGATTACAATACTTTTAATGAAATAACTATGTACTTTAGTAAATAAAATTCATTTCAAATTTAGTTTTATCAAAATTTAGAAAAATAAAATACATATTATTCATTTAGATATATTGATATTATATAAAATAGCAAGTAAACGTTTAGATTCAAGTAGAAATCAAATATTATATGAAAAAGCAACAACAAGGCAGCAAGGCTGCAAGGAACAACATACTAAGCAATTTCATAACCTAACCTAGCAGGTCCTACACCCTTGGCCTGAGAACCAGTCTGAGAAACCTATTTAGGAAGGCCTCTCTTCTTTCTTTAGACAATAGTCCAAAAGACATCATTATCTCCATCTGCAGAAATAGGAGATGAAGCAGGTGAATTACTTACCAAATCCTTAGGAGGTGGTAGAACTTGGGGAGAGGAAGAAGTTGTCACAACAATAGCAGCCCCAATAGAATATGGCACACTTGCAACAATAGTCCCAATCATAGAAGACACACTAACAATAGTCTCAGCAGCAACAACAACAGCAGGAGAGGTCCCTGTAGCAGTCCCAACAGTAACAACAACAGAAGGGGAGGTCCCTATAGAAGTCCCAGTGGCAGAAGAAGAAAACAAATTTGGTGGTACTACCATAGCAGTAGCTGTAGTAGTCCCAGCAACAGCAACAACAGGGGAGGTCCCTACAGTAGCCTTCGAAGCAACAACAACCGCAGGGGAGGTCCTTGTAGCAGCCTCCAAAGCAACAACAACAGTAGGGGAGATCCCTGCAGCAGTCCTAGCAGTAGAAGAACAATGCAATGGGGGAAGGGACTCTTCTCGACATCAACAGATGGCTCAAAAGCTCCTTAGATAGAATCATCATTATCAACATCCACTGTAATGTGTTCCTGTAGAGCATTCTTCCACCAAGATGAAGAACATCAGACCTTCAAGCGAGGGCATTCGAAAGCCAAATGACCTGTATCAAAGCACCTCTGACAACGAAATGGGATACCGTCATAATCCAAAGGCTAACCCCAAGAGCAATCAACAACTTGTAAAACAACCTCTGTCAGAAGAGGCATAGACAAATCCACTTCAACTAAAATACAAGCATATGTGGTGTGAGAGAAAAAAGTAGTGTCTTTATCCACCATTATAAAATGACCCACTGAATTACTAATGCCTTCAAAACAAGATTCACACCAAAAATGAAGTGGTCGATTTGGTAGACGAATCCAAATTGGAAGTCGATTGAAAGATTCAGTAAGAGGGTTAAAGGTAGGAACCCAAGGCTTTAGCAGCAATGCATGTTGTCCCTAAAACCAATAGCGATCAACAAAATAGCATTTTGATCTAGGACCAAAGAAAATGTGACTACAAAGAACCCTTTGGCACATGGGTAAATTTTGATTTTCCCCTTTGTGAGGGGGGGCCACTTCTTAGAAATCCAATTGTTTAGATCCTGAAGCCACGGCTAGAATCTATCAAATCTACATATTAAACCCTGCTAAGAAAAAACTACTCATTTTCTAACACTTCATCTCCAAAAATCACAACAGGGGGTAGAGCAAAAGGTTTCACCTTACCAGAAGGGGCAGCATTCTTCCGAGGAGATAAGACTCTAGTGCGAACCACGTTAGCTAAAGAGTCAGGGACAGCAACAGCAGCAGAGCTAGGTAACCCAGCAATAGAAAGACCTTCAGTCTCAGGTAATGAAGCAAAAACCCTAGAGACACAGGCGGTGCACTAGCAATAGTAGCAACCCTAACAGTAGGCAACATCCCAGTAATAGGAGAACCCCGCAAACCCCCAGACATCACACCACCAATAGCAAAACCCTCTGACATGGACGGTTCACTAACAATGGTACCAAGCAGCATGCTATCAGCAGCAGTCGAACCCTGCAAACTTGTCTCATGGGCAGGAAGAGGAGTGGGAGAGGCCATTTCAAAAAATTATAAAGTCACTATTTAAATGATGTAATTTACAACTTGAAAAAGCAACATAAAGAAATGAGAAAAAAGTCTTCATCCTTGTTGATTTGAATTTGGCTCCTTTGAGATCATGCCCTTGAAATTTTATCTTTATTGTACGGACATCTTTTAGTTTCTCATCATGCTTACCTAGGATATCTACTTCAAAAGATAAAAAAGTAGTCTTGATATCAAAATTTAATTGATCGCATAGCTTTATGAGTTTCTTCAATTCAAAGATGATTTGTTTTAGCCACAACTAATTTTCTTGTGAAAAATGATATTGTTGATAGTTTTCTCAAGGTGAATGTTGTTGATTTCTTAATATGAGTAACCCACTAGACACTCTTTGAAGGCTATAACACTATCTATAGGAGTGTGCCAAGATCTTCTAGTTCAAATGCATGTATTGATTCGAGCCACATGAGTCAAGCTTGCATGCATGCTATTTTCTACAAGATAAATTAAAAAAAAAAGTAAAGCAAATATTGATATACAGAATGACCATGAAATGAATCCAATAGCATGAATAAATTAACTCACGAAATGGAGATGTACATATAGGAGAAAGGAAGTGCAACTACCACCTAGAATAGTGATGAAGAAGCCTAAGAATAGACATGTACCTCCTACTAACTATTACTAGTGGCAAGCTAACTCCACAAGACTACCAAGCTAACTCCATGAGAATAGCTAGTGAACTCCATGAGACTAGCACACCTAAGCAAGCTTAACTCAAAGTGTAGGAATAATGCATGTGTAGGAATAATCCACAATAAGAAAATAAAGATAAATAATATCCTACACTAACACCCTCCCTTAAGCACAGCATAGGTGGGTATAAAGAAACTAGGTCCCAATAACTAGGCTTGATGAGGTACTCAAGTACAATGCTATCTCTCATAAAGTGGAGAAAAGGAGAAAACCCAGCAAGAAAAACTTCCCACAAAAAAGAGAGAAAACGAAGTGAAGAGGGATAGAAGGCACCTCGAAGATGATGTTGTTGATGAAGTAGACCGCACCCCAATAAGAGCTCATAGCTCTCAGTAAAAGGCTTGGTGAAGATATCAACAACCTACTATAAAGACTAGCAAAAAATTAAGTCAGTGATCTATCCATGAATAAGCTCCCAAACAAAATGCATGTGAATCTCTATGTGTTTGGTCCACTAGTATTGCAATGGATTCCTGTATATCTAGAAGGTGATTTGGTTGTCACAATAGATGATTGTAGGCCACCTAAAGGAAATGCAAAACTCAGTGAGAATTTCTTGAAGCCAAATAGAATTAGTAGTTACGTTCATATCTCTCTTGTACTCTACCTTTGTGGATGATAAAGCAATAACATTTTTCTTTTTGCTACACTAATTGATAGGACCAGAACCTAGTGAGAAACTATATTTTGAAGTGGAATTGTGATTCTGAGTATTCCTAGTCAAATCTAAATTTGTGTATCCAACCAAGTCAACCTCTATGCTAGTTCTATAATGAATCCCAAATCTGAGGGTTCCATGAATGTAGTGAAGGATCCTCTTAGCTATTTTGCAGTGAACCTCATGAGGCTCCTGAATGAACCTCGAAACCATGCCTACAACAAATGAAATATCAGGCCTAGTATGAGTCAGATAGGTGAGATTGCCAACAACTTGTCGATATAAGGTTGCATCAATTAATGGTGTAGTATAGTCAGTGTCAAGACTGACTCCAGATAGAAAGGGAGTTGGAGAAGGCTTGCAATCAGTCATGTGAAACTGAGTAAGTAGATCAAGAGTATACTTGGGTTGTGCAAGAGTGATCCCTAAGTCAAATTGTGAAATCTCAATGCCAAGGAAGTAATGTAATAAACGCAAGTCTATCATGTCAAATGTATCCTATAGAATTAACATCACTGTTGTCTACCAGATGAGGAGCTCCTGGTGACCAAAAGATCATCAACATAAAGAACCAATATCAATAGAGAATTATCCTACTGCAAGAGATATACATTAGGATCATAGTGGCACTAAGTGAAACCTAAGCTATGAGGAAGGGATTAATCTTGTCATACCAAGCCTGAGGGGCCTACTTGAGGCCATAGATGGATTTCCTAAGCTAGCAAAGTAAGGATGAATGATGAATGAACCCTAGTGGTTTCTCCATGTAGATCTTAGGTCCCTAAGGTCTCTATGAAGAAAAGCACTCTTTACATCGATCTAGTGCACATCCTAACCATGTGTTGTGGAAATGGCAAGTGTAAGTTGGATCAAATTCATTTTGGCCATAGGTACAAAGATCTCTATGTAGTCAATTCGAACAACTTGTGAATACCCTTGGCAACCAATTATTCCTTAAACTTGTCAACTAAACCATATACTACAAACTTGGTTTGATTTATCCACATTCATCAAACCATCTTCCCTAAATTATGAAGTGAATTCAAGTGCCAAGTATGATTTGTGAGTAAGGAATTGTATTCCTCATTCATAAGCATTATCCCACTCAATAAGCTAATGCCTCTCAAAATGTCTGTGGATTAGACACTGAAGCATAGAAGGCATGTGGCCCACTTTGATAGTGTAACCGAGTACGTATGTCATCTGCTAGATCCCTTACCCAAGTGACTGCACTCCAGAGTACATCTACCTAGTCCAAATAGGGCCAGATGAGGGTGAGTTAGGTGCTAAATCCTCATCCTCTAAAACATGTCCATAAATGAATGGAGATGACTCCCCATCAATATCATTATTGTTGGAACTAGAAGAAGACAAATATCCTAGCTCAAGAATCTATTGTGGATAGTCTAAGTCATTTGAAGAATCATCAAATCTAAGTGAGTTCAAAGTAGAAGGTGAAATGTCAAGTATAGAGTCAGTAGGACTCTCTAGAAAATTAAAACTCCTCTTAATGAACAACTGATATGCGGTCAGGTGGACTAGGTGATAAAATTTTAAACCATCTAGATAACCTACAAAGATGCAAGGTTTGGATTGAGGTTCCATTGCCTTGCAATTCTTCTTCAAAATATGTTCCATGGATGAAGATCCAAAGACCTTTAAGTGCTCCACTAATGGTTTCTAACCCATCTAGGCTTCAAAGTGAGTGATTCCCTTTAAGGCTTTGTGAGGAACTTACTTCTTTATGTAACAAGAATAATTGATTGCTTCTACCAAGTACTACAGTGTAAGGCCATTGGAGTGTATCATGAACTTTTCCATCTCTTTTAAGGATTGGTTCTTTTGTTCTGCAACACCATTCTACTAGGGAGTATAAGGAACTGTGCACTACAAGTCTATCCCCTCTACTATACAAAACTACTCAAACCCATTATTTACATACTCACCCACATTGTCAGTCCAAATAACCTTGATGACCTTTCCTGACTATCTTTTAACAAGAGCCTTGAAGCCTCAAAAGTTGTTGAAGACTTTAGATTTCTTTCGAATGAAGTAGACCCATGTGTATTTGGAGAAGTGATATATGAAAGTGAGAATATACTTTGACTTAGTGAAATATGGATGGGGAAATGCCCCTGATACATCAATTGAACAAGCTCCAAAGATTTTGTAGCCCTCCAAGATTTTCCTTTGTCAAATTTCTCTTCAAGATGTTTCCCAAAGGTACAACCCTCACAAAGACCCTTAGAAATCTAACTCTAGGAAACCCTGTGACCATATCCTACTGACTTAGTTGCTTAAGGTGGTGGTTATTAATGTGACAGTAATTAAGGTAGCCCAATCTCTCATGCCATAATTTGCTAACTCCATTATGAATGAGTAAGCAATGTTGTAGGAGAAACATTAGGTGCAAGTGGGAGAAGGTGTACAACCTAGGTTGGTGATCCATCCTTCCCAAAGCTACTAGATTGTTGCTGTGCAACTCTGTACTCTCAACTAAGTCTAGAGAGAAATGAACTCTCACGCCCTTTCCTATGTGGGTAATTTGATACACTGATAGGAGATTAGCTAAAAGAGATGTTACACTAAGAACATTTGTGAATGTTCCACCTTCAATAATTTCAACAGACCCTCTCCTTGCAACTGCTGTTGCAGTGTGATCACCCAAAATGATAGAAGACATGCTATAAGGCTCTAAGGAAGAAAATTCAACCTATGAAGAACCCATATGGTGTGAGGCACATGAGTTAATGATTCAAGATAGAGTTGATGAAGATGTAACTACAACTAGAACCTTGCCCTTTGATTTCTCTTTACTATTTTCCTTTGCCTTAGTAGATCCTTGGGTTGATGAATATTCTTTGATAGATTCATGGACCCATATGTTGTTCTTCTCAAGAATATGTGATAGGTGGTCAATCTACTTCTTCAAACATTTGTGCTCATCATTCCCAAGTTTATTCCAATAGGCACACTTAACTCTTTTTTTCTTAGGTTTTCCTTGGTTTGAAGAGGTCTGAGTGTTATTTTTGGAGGACTCAGTTTTCTAATCTTTCTTGTTCTCCTTGTCTTTTTGATTATTTTTCTTCTTCCCTTTGTTGTTTGAAGCCTGTTGTTTCCCATTCTTGGCAATGAGGACTTGAGGTTTTTAGAGTTCCCATTTGTATTAACTTGCCTTGCTCCCTAGTGAAGTTGGAAATAAAGTCATCTAGAGAAGGCATTTTCCACGTTGCTCCAAGAACACTTTTAGTGGAATAGAAGGTAGAAACAAAAACAAAATAACTAGGGCCTACTTTGGAGAGTATAGAAAGAACAAGTTGATCATCCTTTCTGTCTACTCCATATTCTTTAACTATAACCTTAGTGATTTAAACTTAGTGAAAAAGTTGTCTAGGGTGTCAAAGGTATTTGGGCTCAAACTTATGAGATTATTCTCTAACTCATGACCTCTCATTTCATCCACCTTCCCAAATATTTACTCTAATGCAAGACAAACTTCATTAGGTGTATTCAATGCTTCTATATGAAACAAGAGTTTAGGAGATAGAGTAAGACACAAAAATTTGAAATCTCGATCACATTTGTTATACCACTTTACTTTAGCATCATCATTAGTTGGTTTATCCTTAGTACCCATTGTTATCCTATACAAACCTTTGTTCTCTAGCACAAGTTGTACTTTAAGTTTCCAATCATGTAATTTGAATGGTGTTATATAGGAGCAATCTAAACATTTGTTCCTTCCATTTGTGAAAATTATGTGGAGTAAGGAGCCCAATAGTGGAGGATTCTTCCATTATTAGAAACAAACACAAAAATATCTAAATGAAAATGGGCACTTAAATTGTGCCTTACACCCCTAAATGTATTATGGATGTAATTGCACCCCCAACAAATTATTATGGCAGCCTACGTGTGATATGTACAATTGATAAGCCTAAATAAATAGTTTGAAAACATGTAATAATATTACAAATTTCCAAACAATATGCATGGCAAATGAAAAATTGGATTTCATAGACAGATTCCTTGTAACTTTTGATTAATTTAAACAAAAACTGCCAAAATTTGACTTCGTGAGAAAAAGTTATTCATGTCGCAAAAAGGAATTCAAATGTACCATCAAAATAAAAAAATTGGTCACCTAGAGAAGAATCTAGAAAAAAACACCTATTCTATTACGAAGTTCTCAGAAGGATGTTTTTGTTTCCTATAAGAAGTTGAAAATATGATTCCTTGGGTGAAGTTTATTCCTTGGTGAAAAAATCAATGTCCTTGTGCAAAAAAAATCCCTATGGCTTGACAGGGCAGTGCCACCAAGTGAGTATAGTGGGGGTGGTAGGTTAGTAGCGGGGTAGTTGAAGAGGAGATGGTCAGTATTGTAATGACATAAAGGCATGGATATTTGTGGTTGGTGGATGTGTCATGAGTGACACCATCAACTAGGGTTGAGTGTTGACTACCTAATGCTTAAACACTAAGGATAAGCACTTAGCACTCAGCAAAGGTGCTAAGAATAAAAAAATACACGAGGGTGGTCCTACTAAGTTGTCAAACTTTGTCATGAAGTACTCTACTAGTTGGTTAGACATTTTACCCTATGGATCAAACGATCATAGCCCACATGGATAGGGTCGACAAACCTACCTTAAATCTATGAATCTAAGGGTCTTTGGACTTGCCAAGGTTAGGTGGTTGAGCCCAGAACCAATGGGCTTCCTACATATAGTGTACACCAATTGCAAGGTCTGTGTATCCTATATACTTAATAAAAATAAGATTTGAACTAAAAATTAGACCTCTAAAAATCAAATTTAATTACCTAATTAATACTACACACAATATTACACTAGCACAATGTTGTAGATCAACTAGATTTTCTAGTAGAGACTATACATCATAAAGATTATCATAACACAAGCACTACACAAGGATGGTACAAATACCATAAAACCAAGGTACGGGGTCAAAAACAATGTCTAGGGGACTACAAAAAAACCCTTTTAAGATTACAATTAATCCATATAGATTTAGGTCTCTTGAACTCAAGGTGAGGTCAACTTTGGACCAAGATGCACCCAACAAAACTTCTTGAAAGATCTGTCCAAAATTGAGAAGGGGCATGCAAATCTAAAGCTCAAGTATCATGTTGAAGTCAATTCTAGGACTCATAGGAGTAGGAATGTTTTGCAACTCAAAAAACCTACCACACATGATATAAGCAATAAAGAATGTTATATTGCCATTAATGGTACAATGCATACAAGATGTATAAAGTACATGAGGACCCTTGCTTATATAGGCAAGGGTGAGACATACGACAATGTATGATTATGACAAGTATATGAATAGACACAAAAATTAAATAACTTATGTATACGCCTAAAAATGACACGAATCATCCTAAATAAATATTCTAAATATTTATTCCATTCTTCTATTAATCAAATAAATATTCTAAATTTATTTAATCGATTCACTGTTCCATAATTAAATAAATATTCCAAATTTATTTAATCGATTCACTGTTCCATAATTAAATAAATTCAATTTATTTAATTAAAATTCTTCTAAATGTCCTACCCAATTAAATAATCATAAATTATTTAATTAATCCAAATTCCTCTATCCTAAGTTCTAAATTCAAAAATCCACCTCACCTTTTCCACCTCACTTTTTCCACCTCACCTTTTCCACCTCACCTTGTCCACCTCATCAGGTTGCACATGTAATTAAATATATTTAATATTTAATTATCTTATTTTCCCTCACCCACATGGCCTATTTCTTATCAAATCAGAGGTTAGTTAACTAATCAATCAAAAGTGTTAACTAACCTATCAATTGAGTTAATCCCTCAATCAACCGAGTTCACTGGTCAATTAATTCAGTCAGTTCCACAATCCACTCTTCATATCTCCTCTCAACCATTGATTCTCATTCTTCTGAATCTATAAATGAAGCTTCATCCTTCCATTCTAATCATCCAGGCTTTTGACATCGTTACTTTGCAGAAATATCACCAGCGCGCCTTTGGCACCCTTTTACCATCCACAAGCTTGAGATCACATACTTGCATTGGAGATCATCTTCATTGCATATCACAACAGCCATTTACCATTTACTTCCTCAAACACAGCTTAAAAGAGTGCACTCTCTGAGGGCTCACTTCATCTGCAAAAGGACGATTGTAATAGGCAAACAACAAAAGCATCGACTTCAGGCAAGGTTTGCTTTGTGTTATTCATTGCTATGTACGTTTAATCTTCTTTGTTATCTCATATTCTGTTGATGTTTGGGTCTTACATTGTTCATTTGATTGATCACAATTTTACCCTTACATTTTTGGCACCCACCATGGGGCCTTTGCCCCTTTATCTCATCAGAATCTAAGCTCTTTTGAAGACAGGTTCTGTACAGGTCACGCAGAATCACGCATAGGCTACTTCGGCGCATTTAAACATTTCTACGGCGCATATATTGACTATTACGGTGCTTCTATCCTTTCTGCGCATCTGTGTATTTTTGCGGCACTTTTGCGCACTGTTACGACGCTTTTGATTATATTGCACATATGTTCATTTGTGCTACACTTTTGAAGACTGTTACTATGCATTCGTTATTGCTGTGCATTTATTCATTTTCACAGCGCATACGTTCCATATCACGGTGCATTCATTATTTTTGTGCTTCTGTTGATTATTTATGCGCATCTGATCACTGAAGCTACACATTTGTAACAGACTAAGGTTTTAGTACTGTTCTAGGAGAATTTACTAACGCTAACCTTTTCGCAGGTGTTTGTTGGAGCTATTTTGCAGGATAGGATCGGGTTTAGTTCCATGTAGTTGCATCTAATTAGTTCACATTTCATTTTCTGAGGGAAAGTAAAATTGGTGTTCATTCAAATCTTCATCTAGTTCTAATTAGGGAGAAAGTAACTGGATTATTTCTTGCTTGCATTGCAAACACCTTCCAAGTTATTGCTATCTAAGATTAAAATTGAACTCATCAATGATCTTGAAGTTAAAATGAACCATTGATATATCGTGAGACCAGAATTTCAAAGTTAACAATCTCGTGCTACGCGGTTTAAAATTGAACTCATCAATGATCTTGAAGTTAAAATGAACCATTGTTATATCGTGAGACCAGAATTTCAAAGTTAACAATCTTGTGCTATGCGGATTTAAAACTGAACTCACCACTGCGTTCTAGGGTTAAAACTGAACCACTACTATATTGCTGAAATCACTTCAAAGTTCTGTGTTTGAGTAGATTAGCCCATTTAGTTTTTCACTTTTAACTAGGGTGGATTAATCAGTGTATTCTGTGCTTGCGAATGACAATAGGCTTATGCTCTCCCCTCTTTTGGGTGATCAAAGTGCCAGACTTGTCATTCTATTTGTTTAACCTTTAGGAGGGGCCTGGCCTTGGATGCACGCTTGTCCAAGTGGGAACGACCCTGAGTGGTAACAGGCTAACGCCAAGCCCTACCAAGCCACTTAAAATAAATTATGCTTGAGGTGAAAACTTCCTGCAACAAGTGTTGTTATGTTACACCGACGGCCAACCTCCCCCAAAACCCTCTCAGGCGCAACCCTTTGAGGCTGGGAGACTCCATAACGGAGAGTAGTGTTGCCGCACGTGTAACCACTTGAATGGTTGCCCGCATTAAATACCTCTTGTTCTAGTGGCCCAAATCCCTTATAATCCATTTCTCGCCTAGGATTTTTGTGCTTTCTTTTGTTCAATTCAGTCCAAAATAGAGTCAAAAAAACTACAAAAATAATGAAAAACTACAAAATATTATTTGTGCTTACTGTGTTTTCTTTCTGTTAATTCACAATATCAGATCAGGTAGACCTTATCCAGCCAAAAAATACCAAAAATAGAAGAAAAATCCAAAAATTTTGCCAAAATATCAGAGCTGCGCATATACCCTTTTTTGCTACACATATACTACGACTTGCTGCACTTTTGTACCAACTTGCTGCACATATACACTATTGCTGTGCATATAAACACTATTTCTACGCATTTGTATTTCACCAGAGCTACGCATATACTGCGACTTATGGTGCATTTGTTCATTCCTGCTGCGCATTTGTTTCGGTGCATATGCGACAGTGAGCACTTGCCCTATTTTTGAGAAAATATTTTCACTTGATTAGAGCACCCATTTCAGCCTAATTTCACTTTCTAAGATCAAATTCAACCTTGCAGTCAGTCTTCATCTGCTTCACCCAAGTCTCTCTTTCATCTGTCATCCCATTCACTTTCTGTCCAAACGCCTCTTGTCCAAAAGTCAGTTTGTCCCATACCAATTCGACATAGGTCCTTCTTTGTGTCATTAGTGAATTCACGTAAGCCTAGTAGGTCATTGCACCTTTGCTAGTAGTCTTGTTGAATGACTAAGCCCTACACAGTAAGACTGGTATCGACTACCCTTACTAGTGGCCAACGTCTTGTGTCAACCGTCTTACTTGAAGTCATTGAGCGAAAGGATCCTTTGTCCAAATCTTGTTCTAGGTATCCCATTCACAACAGTCTCAGTCGGCACCTTGCCAAAATTTCTAATCCTGGTCCACTTCATCCCACCCCACCTTGCATGGTTCTTACTCAATCCCAGTACAACAAACAAATCGAAATGGCCGACTCATCTGATCACCTCGCCCCACCACGTGGTGGTGATGAAGAAATTTCTCATGAAGAATTAGTAGCGCACATCCAAGATAGAAAATTCCAATGCCTGGTAGAGAAGGTGCTCCTTGAAGACCCCAATAAATACTTCCATCATCTTGTAAATCTCAGAGTCAAACTCCCCGCAGACTTTGACATAAGCTCCATCATGGAAAATGTAGACAATGATCATGAGCAGAGACATGATGATCATGAGAGAGGCACGAATGACACAGTCCCACTTGCAAATGAGAGAGATACAAAAGATAGAGGCAAGAAACCCATCGATCAAAATGCTCCTATGGAAGACGTGAGACAACAAATCGAAAGTCTAAAACAAGAGATATCCAACCTTAAGACCGGTACAAGTTCCAAGCAATACTCTTTGGAAGACAGCTCCATATCCTTTTGACAAAAGTTTGGTCATGAAACCCTTCCCCTTTTAGTTCAGAATCCCCAAGTTTGACAAATACAAGGGGAAGGGGGACCCTAGAGATCATATCCGGTAATTCAATGCAACATGTTTAGAAGTAGCTCACAACGAAACCTACTTGATGAGACTATTCCCAAGATCTTTAGGTGGTCAAGCTATGGAGTGGTTCTTGCGTCTCCCACCAAGAATCTGAACTTTTGATGAACTTGTCAATAAATTCATAACGCACTTCTCTTACAACATAGAACATGAGGTATCCATGCTAGATCTATGCAACACCAAACAAAAGAGTGGTGAGTCATTTGCCACCTTCTTACAAGGATGGAGACAGCTAGCTAGTAAGTGTTCTTATGATATACTTGAGAAGCAGCTATTGGAAATGTTTGTCCACAAGCTAAACACGGATCTTAGCTATCAGATTCAGATAAAATGCCCTACATCATTCTCCAAAGTCATTGAAATGGGCCTATTCATTGAAAAAGCTATGATCACTAAAGGAATTCTCAAGCTCTACAAGGACACACCTAATTCCAATTACACAACGGATAAATCAAAGTTTTGGACCAAGAACAAGAATGTGGTCAACGATGGGGTGGTTGACTCTAAGGCGGCAGCTCCTAAACAACAACCCATATTCACTCTTAAGGGGGACACAAACAATGATGCAATCAACAAACCACCCTCTCGAGAGCCAAGATCTTGGTACAATTCAAACCCAAGAAGAAAATTCACACCATTAGGCGAGTCTCAAGAATCTGCGCTACGGAAGTTGTTGGCTAACAACGAAATTTCTCTACCGCCAACAAGTGATTATGAGCCTATAGTCAAACCTCCCTACTAGAAGGACACAGACTATTGTGAATATCACCGAGGAAGGGGGCATACAACTAACAATTGTATTCGCCTCAAACATGTCATTCAAGATATACTGGATCAGAATCAGGGAGGGACACAACAGCATACCTCCAATGAAACTCATGTGGCCTACAGGGATCCACTTCTAAATCACAATAGGCCGCATAACAACAATCACAATGGCCACAATAACAACAACAATGGCCACAACAACAACGACAACAACAATAATCGCAACCGGCCAAATCAAAACAGCGGGACGAGTAATGCTAACTATGCAAGTGTTCCATTTGACTACACCATAAACTGCATTTCTGAACATATTCCACAGGTCAATGTCATCTCACCCAACCAACAACCAGGACCTAACCGAACTGGTTGTAGTATAATTACCCGCAGTGGTAAAGTCACGCTCAATACCACCCCTCCAAGGTCTTCACCATCTCCATCCAACTCTCGTCAATACAATGTCCTCGACCAGTTACAGAAAACCCCAGCTCACATTTCTATATTGGAGCTCTTGCGTCTATCTCCTTCTCATAAGGAGATTCTTGAGAAAGCCTTAGTGGAAACCACTATCCCCACTAACCTGGCTCAAGAAAAGTTTTAGACCATGGTAGGCAATTTAACATCCTCCAATTCCATATTGTTTACTAAGCAAGATGATCTTTCTGTATCTCAACCCCACAACACCCCTCTGCACATTGTCACATTCATACACAAGCACCGCATCAAGAGGGTTCTCATTGATGGGGGTGCTGGTTTAAATATCTGCACATTGAAGCTAGTCCTTGCACTGCGGTTCTCCGAACAAGCAGTTGATCCAAGGAGGAAAATTACCATAAAGGCATATGACGAGAAAGAAAGAACCACAAAAGGAACGGTTGTCCTACCCATTCAAGTAGGACCAATCATTAAAGATGTGGTGTGCCAAGTCCTTGATCGGGAACTTGCTTATAATATTCTATTAGGGAGACCATGGATCCATGCCATGAAGGCTGTCCCCTCGGCCTATCATCAATGCATTAAGTTCCCGCACAATGGTGAGCAGGTCACCATCCAAGGCGACCCCGACCCCTACCAGCACTGCAATTCTTTCCGTGCAAAACCCGAATGTGTCATACCCAACAACCGAGCCTACATTTCCCCTACCCCGCAATAGGACCATACCGCTGAAGCTTCCTCCTCAAAACCCAAACCACTGAAACTTACCATAAAATAAAATGGCATGGGAGAATACTCCATTGAGCACAGTCTCAACCTTGCCAAGATGCCTTTGTCTCCTCGCTCTTTTGGCCAACCCAAGCAGCCACTCAAACATTTTCCAAAGCCATCTACTCCTCCTGCAGCTCCCGCAAATCCCTTTGTAAAATGGGGACCTTATCTGACAAAATAGAGGAGCGAGATCTCCTGCAATAGCTTTATGCTGAAGAAGAAAACACACCCCAAGAACCGCCTAGACTCCCTATAGAACTCTATGGGCTGGGTGAGACTATTTTACAAAGGATGGGGTACGAAGGACAAGGCCCCATAGGCCTCAGAAAAGAAGGAATCATTGAACCTATACAACCTTCTTCATCCTCTTCGGCTAGAAATACAATTGGTCTAGGGTACAAAGGCAAGGGTAAAGCCAAGGAAAATGCATGCCTTGTGGAGACAATCCAAACATGCCAAGTGGATAGTGACACAGATTTAGATGATTCAAATGAGTATGAGTGGGACGAGCTAACAGAGCACTCCTATGACAACAAAGAGGTTGAGACCATCCAAACTCTTAGCCCCTACCATGAGGGACAAATGCAACGGGATAGACCACTAGAGTCTGATTTGCCCACCCCTAAGATTATGACTTTCGAGGAAAGTTTAGATTCCATTACGATAAACAACTTGGAGGAAAGTACCACCCAGAATACTACCCCTGCCAATGCCCATAACATTTCCATCCACACTGTCAATGAATCAGGTCTCTCATTCAACTCCTTTCCCCTCTTACACCCTGAGCTTATTGACTGGGATCTTCAAGGAACCCCCCAATTCGATATGTTCCAGAACGATGATGCTTACATCGATTATATGGAACTTAGGGACCACTTGCCAAAAGGAGATCATAAGGCTGGTTTTGCTATCGAACTGAATACCATGGCTTACTTCCGGGAGGGTGCCAAGCCTTCTAGTCGCAAAATCATCAAGATCAAAAATGGATCTAACAGTGAAAACCACCTTGTGGCAGTGTCAGATCACAAAACAGTAAAAAGAAAGGACGCATCTGACAGTGAAAACCCAACTGTGGCATCCGACGATGGAATGCTTGACACTCTCCCTAGTGATATGTATTAGGAAAGGTCACAGATTGTGGTGGAGCCGACAGAGCCCATGAATATTGGGACCGAAGAGCAGCCCAAGATTATCCACTTTGCCAAATCTCTCACACCACCAGAGAAAACTAGGTTTGTACCATTCTTTAAGAAGAAGAGAGGCAGCTTTGCTTGGTCCTATGCAGACATGCCAGGTTTGGACCCAAACTTGATTCTACATCATTTGCCATTGGATCCAGGGTTGAAACCAGTAAAACAGAAGCTAAGAAAAATGCATCCTCATATAGCCCTTTTGGTCAAAGAAGAACTCAAGAAATTGCTAGATGTGGAGTTCATTAGAGCCATAGATTACCCAGAATGGATATCTAATATTGTGCTAGTGTCTAAGCCAGATGGCCGGGTTCGACTATGCAATGATTTTCGAGACTTAAACAAAGCATGCCACAAGGATGACTTTCCACTGCCAAACATTGATATCATAGTCGACCTTACTGCAGGACATACAATGCTATCACTCATGGACGGATTCTCAGGATACAATCAAATCAAAATAGCACCAGAGGATCAACACAAAACAGCTTTCACTTGCCCATGGGGTACCTTTTGCTGGAATGTCATGCCCTTTGGGCTGAAAAATGCAGGTGCTACATATCAGCGGGCCATGACAACTATATTCCATGACATGATGCATGTAACTATGGAAGAATATGTTGACGATATCTTGGCAAAATCTCTCACAAGGGACTCACACCTAGACATATTAGAAAAAGTCTTTCAAAGATTGGACCAATTCCAAGTCAAACTGAACCCAAAGAAATGTGTGTTCGAGGTAACTTCAGGCAAGCTGCTAGGCTTCATCGTGCCGGCAAACGGAATAGAGGTAGACCCGGCCAAGGTCAAAGCTATAATGGACATGCCACCGCCTAAGACTCTAGCACAGTTGAGATCCTTACAGGGCAAGCTGCAGGCCATCTGCAGGTTCATCTCACCGCTGGCAGACAAGTGCGAACCTTTCAACCATCTCGTACATAAGAACATTCCATTTAAATGGGACGAGCGGTGCGAAGAGGCATTCAACAAGCTAAAGGAGTATCTTATGAATCCTCCCATACTCATGCCTCTGATCCAAGGAAAACCTTTAATTCTCTACATCTCTGCTACACCCACTGCTCTTGGGGCCCTTCTAGCGCAGCAAGACTATGAGAACAAGGAGAGAGCTGTATACTACATCAGTCGAACCTTAGTGGGCTACGAGTTGCAATACTCACAGGTAGAACGATCATGCCTTGCAGTAGTTTTTGCTTCACAAAAACTCTGACATTACATGTTGGCACATCCTGTCAAACTCATTTCCAAGATCGACCCACTGAAATATCTTCTCAGCAAAGTAGCTCTCACAGGTCGACTAGCAAAATGGGTGATGCTTCTTAGTGAATATGATATAGAATATGTGGACAGAAAAGCCATCAAAGGACAAATCATTACGAACCAACTGGCCGAGGCACCATTACAAGACACTTCACCGATGCAGTTTGAGTTTCCCGATGAGTCTCTATTCACTCTGTCAACATCTCCTTAGAAACTCTACTTTGATGGATCTTACACCAACCATGGATCGGGGGCAGGTATCCTGTTTATTACCCCCCAAGGCAACACAATTCTGAAGTCCTATCGGCTATTATTTCCATGCACAAACAACATAGCGGAATATGAAGCCTTGGTAATTGGTCTCAAGATGGCCACTGAGTGGAAAATCCAAGCATTATGTGTCTACGGTGATTCTCAGCTTATCATAAATTAGGTCAACGATGAATATCAAACCAAAGATGAGAAGCTCATCCCATACAAACGGATGGTTGACGACCTCAAAGAACACTTTGGGACCATCTCCTTCGAACAAATACCCAGGATAGAGAACAAAGCAATAGATGCAATGGCTACCATAGCCTCTCTTCTAGAAATTCCTGAATATGAGTCACAGTATGAGTTCTTAGTGGAAACCATCTGGTAATCGGCTTATGATCTCCTTGAAACCCATTCCATTTGTCTCCTAGTCGATCTGATTCACCTTGGTACGGTAAGACTTACACGTACCTCAAGGACAATATTCTCCCATCAGACCTCTCTTCCAACCAAAAATGAACTTTCATTTGACAAGCCTCTCGTTACACAATCATAGCCGATACCCTTTACCGACGTGGTCTGGATGGTACTCTACTCCATTGTTTGGAACAAGAAGAATCCATAACTGCCTTGCGAGATGTACACGAAGGGATATGTGGAACACACTCCAGCAGTCCTTCCTTAGCCAAGAAACTCATGTGTTTGGGTTATTACTGGCCAAACATGGAAATGGATTCCTATCAGTTCGTCAAAAAGTGCAAATAGTGCCAAATACACGGGAACCTGATCCATGCACCTGCTCAAGAGTTGAGACCTTTAATGACACCCTGGCCCTTTTGTCAGTGGGGACTTGACCTTGTGGGAAAGATTCATCCACCCTCTTCCAATGGCCACAAATTCATCATAACCGCCACTGAGTATTTCACAAAGTGGATTGAAGCCGTTCCCCTAACCACCGTCACAGCAAAGCAAATTTCCTCTTTCATTCTGAATTACATTATCTGCAGATATGGTATCCCTTCATCCATCATAACAGATAATGGAAGACCATTCAAAAATTAGGATGTCCAGGAACTCTGTGCGCGTTTCAAAATCCAACATCGTTTCTCCACTCCATACTACCCCCAAGGTAACTGCCAAGCTGAGGCATCGAATAAAACCATTCTGAAAATCTTAAAGAAGACTGTCAATGAGGCTGGCTGTGATTGGCATGTCCAACTGAACCCTGCTCTGTGGGCCTACAGAACCAGTATACGCACTCCCACAGGTGCTACACCCTATGCCCTCATATATGGTTTAGAAGCCATCCTCCCTATTGAGGTTGAACTACCATCCCTCAGGGTGTCGTTGAAAGGTCTCATATCAAACGAAGAATACAGAGTCTCCAGGTTGCAGGAACTAGAGCTGCTAGAAGAATGGTGCTAGAAAGCCTTCAATCATCTTAAAGCATATCAACAGATGATGTCCAAAAGCTATAATCACAAGGTTCACCCAAGATGCTTTAAGGTTGGGGACCTAGTTCTAAAAGAGAACCCTCGAAATCAACAAGACAGAGAAAAGAAAGGCAAGTTCGAGCCTAACTAGCTTGGGCCCTATGTGATTGTTGCTGCTTACGGATCGAGGGCATATCAGTTGGCCACTTTAGAGGGTGAGTTGTTAGATGATCCAATCAATAGCATGCAGCTTCGCTGGTTCTATACCTAGGAGAACCCTAATGCAAGAGGGCACAATAAAATCAAAAATAAAAAAAAATCAATCAAAAAAAAAAAGTTGAAAAGAGAAAATTCAAAAAAAAATCAGAAAAAAATAGAAAGCATACAAAAAAATCATCCTTTGGTGAAAACCCTGGCAAACAAGCGCATTGGATAGGTATCATGATGAAAACCTAGCAAACAGGCATCATGTTACTTTCTAGCTTCTCGTGCAAATAAAAGCAAGTGATGAAAACCTGGTAAATGGGCATTACTTGTGATAAACCGCCTTCTCCATCTTTGGGAATCCACTCACCTTCAGTCCATTCTTTCTCCATTTGCCCCATTCGACCCATATCTATCCCACAAATAAAACACTTGACAGTTATCTATCATGGCTTGATACTCTCCTTGTGGCCTTGTCAACCAAGGTTTTGTCCCATACTGTCTCCTCAATGTGAGCCTAGCATACGGTCTCTTGTCAGTGTCCATGGTCGAAGTCCATGAACTACGTTGCCTCTGCACCATCACGTAGGCAAGGTCATTATTCTAATGCACCCCTGAGGCTTCCATTTCTTCCATGGTCTGATTCATCCCCTTTCTTGTCTTCATTCTTGTCGTCTTTCTTCTCGTCCATCCATGGTCCATTAGGGTTACCCCGAACTATGTTGCCTCTACATCGTCACGTAGGCAAGGCCATTTAGCAATGCACCCCCGAGGCACTAGGTCAGTCCCTTAGGGCCCGTCTCCCCAATAAGGATTGTGCAATCTTCTCACCAAGCACGCAAATGCAAGCAGAAACTGCGCCTCAAGCAGAAATCTTGACTGTAAGCATCTTAACCTATCCAATGCAAAGCAAATACCCAAGGTCTTCTAAATGATTTTATGCAAATTAAGGCAAGAACTAAACACATATCAACGCAAATATGCTTTGTAGATCGGAAACATGGTTAACAGTTCGAGTCCTGATTTTTTCTATCATACCTTCCTATGCTACTTGAGGATGCCACAAGCTAGAGATGCTATGATGGGGGCATGATTATTTTCTTTGTTTGCTATTTGTGGATTAAACTTTAGTAATGTGAAGCCTTGTCTAAGGACATGATCGGCAAAAGATCATCAAGGACATCAAAGGTATGACATGAACGGGGGCAATCCTTGTTTGTTGAAACGCAAGAGGTACTCAGGTCATCTAGATTCAATTTTGACTAGATGCTTGTATTAACTTGCTAAATCACAATCCATGTAAGCGGTACTCAGGTCATCTCGGTTCAATTATACCTAGATGCTTGTATTCACTTACAACATCTCAGAAAATGTACCAAAAACAAAATGCCCAATGATGAAATAAAGCAATCTACAAGCAAAACATCCATACTGTATCCATATACACATCCATGCATCCATATCCCATACAATCCTCATTATCCAAACTATGCAGAGTAACAATATCAAATGCAATTTCTAAGTCATTCTATCATATCCATTCTTCTATCTATCATGTCATTCTTGTGTCGATAAAGTACATTTGGACTTCACAAAAACAAAGCATATAGAGCATATCATATCATATGTAGGGCTAGTCATGCACGTGCTTAAGTCAGTAGAATACATCACCTAATGCATTAGGTCATCCACACATCAGCATCATATCACATCTTAAAACACAGAAAAAACCAATAAAGCAACATAGCTAAGTGCATCGCATACAAAGTTGCATCATCACATAGAAATCATATTACATTTGCATTCATTTGAAACATTAGATCATATAGACTTCTCATAACATCATATACAAAGCTGCATCGACACATAAAAATCATATTACATATGCATACATTCAGAGCATTAAATCATATAGACATCATATAGCATCATATCAAAAAGCATCTCATATAGCATCGGATAGACCATCTAACTCTACACATACATCACATCATACAATAGAAGTAAATCATCATCTCATAACACATGCAATAGATACACAAAGCTGCATCATCATATATACTATCATATAAGAGGTCCAAATGTACAATATCACCATCTCTCTCAAAAATCAAAGTGTCATATACAATATACATCCCAATGGACAGTGATACATGTCCCAAAAATATAACATCTGGTCTGTGTCTATCCCTACGGCGGTGGGCCACCACTGCCAGCTCCTGACTACTGAGGACTGATGCAGAGGCATCCACACTAAAACCTTGACATACAGCATGGATGTCTGCAACCCTTCATCATCATCATCATATTTCCCTTAACACTGTCAGCATCATCATATCCGGCTATTGGCAGCATCATCACCTTCGGCAAGTGCAAACATCCTCCTGACGTTCACTGTTCACCTTACCGCCAACCTCTTTCTTCATCATCATGATGTTCACCATCATGTTCATCAGCAGGATATAGAACATCCGGTTCCTCCCATATATCCTGATGACGACAACCTCATGCACCCTTCCTTCGATGCTTACGTCACCCCGATATCCTGATGACGATTATCCTGATGACGATGACGTCACATGCAGCTCCTTCAATATCCTGCTGCCAGGATATCCTGATGACGATTATCCTGATGACGATGACGTCACATGCAGTTCCTTCAATATCCTGCTGTCGGCCAAACTTAACATTATCGGCCCGTGATGGTTTTATCAACCCGATCTTCTACCTTATGCCAATACGCTCCTCCTCGGCAATACCTGATGATGATCACCCCAATGCACATTCACTTTATGCAAACGACTGCATCATGCTCATCTCCACTTACTCGGATGATGCCCGAAGTAACTGCAGGATATAAGCAGAAATATCCTGATGATGCCGTTGCGATGGATTTTCCAACCTTAGTGAATTTCGATCCGCCGAACCTCCTGAGGTGACCCGATCCACTTCCTGGACAACTTTCCAGACTTGAACAACCAGCACGACCTAGCACATACCCATGCTAGGGTCCTCAACACCTTTCGACGACGATCCTGCAAACAGACATGCAAACAAACACAAAATGCAGACTAAACCCTAAACTACTGTACATAGCCATTCCACCGATTCGATGAATCAACCGGTGGAATGGATCAGCGAATCCATGAAACCACCAAAATAGCAAATCGATCACACAGTGGAGATCAAACAGAAAATGAACACAAACAGGATCTTTATTGATTTCAAAAGATGCAAATACAACGCTCTGTCTCTCTCTCTGCAATCTAACTCCTCTGCTCAATCTGATTGATGATCGATGATATGCAATACCAACCGATCCTCCTACATAAATAGGATCTCTTGCGAGTACTACCACTCGATTCCAAGCAGCTGGGAAATCTCTCCAGGCGGCTGGGAGATCCAACCGGACCTATAGCATAACAGCTGTCTTAACAAACTACCTAAAAATAGTAAAGCATAGTCAACATGACCTTATTACATGCATTGGTCTTATCAGACCTTCTTGGAAACATTAACAAGACTCAAAACAAACTAACTGCCTCATGGAGGCCAGCTGTCAGGTAGGTGCTTCTGCACCAAGGACCCATCACGGAAGCCCCTGACTGTGATGGACCTACTCTATGAGTCACCCCAGACTGACTCCTGAAGCTCCCCGCCCTCTGACTTCTTTGCCACGGCACCATGGTATAAACCTTGGTAATACTGGGCCTGTGACTATGCCCTGGCGAGCTCTGTCTATACCTGTGCCAACTGCATCTACAACTGGCCCACCTATGCCTGTGCTTGTTGCACCTACCCAACCAAAAAAGAACTCGCTGCATCTGTCCCCATGGCAGCCACAACAGTGTCCCATTCTACACGAACAATATGTAACCGGGCGTCTACCATGTCTCTCTCGCGAGTCAACCCCGCGATAACTACTGCATCTGTCACTCGCCTGCCATCGACCCTCCTCAGCTATGCCTGCAGTGCTCACACCTGTCCCCTTAGGCTGGCTATGGCCCTCTCATGCACCTCTGCCTGCTCTGGCCCCTGTGCTGCCTCTGCCTGTCCTGGCCCCTGTGGCTGGGGCACCTGCTGCTGTGGTACCTGCTGTGGTGGCGGCATCTGCACATGCTGCGGTATCTGCTACTATGCCACCTGTCCTGGCACTGCCTGCTCGGCCTGGCCTATCCTCCTCCGCTGTCTCAGCCTCTCTCCGGCTCTACCACCTCGTCCTCGTCCTCCTCTAGCTCCCCTCCGCCCTGGGCCAACCTGTCCCTCCTCCTCTGAGTCTACCTCATCAATGCGAGGCACTAGCATGCCAGGTCTTAAATATCTCGGGAAAGGATGGGCAGTCATCCAATCCTCATAATCCTGTGTAACCCCTGCATCTGCTATCTCTGTCCTCATATCCCATGCCACATAGGGAGTCTGCCTGAACTCTGCCAGGGCCTCCTCATATGAAGCCATCGGCCCCCATCAGACCCTCTCTGCATGTGTCCATGCGAATAGTGCCTGTCCCTGTGGCATGCCTAGCCTCCTGCTGAACTATCTCAGCACTCGGCCCACCATCTGCCTCTCCAGTATGTGCCGTGTCCAGCCTATCAGCCACCTAGTCTGAAAGCAATATGGCAGCTCGTCTCCCTCATCGTCCCAGGGCTCGCAGTCCAAATATGGTCGCCAAACGACCACATCTACTCCATCCAAGGTGTGTCTCCAATACTCTAGCTTCCCCAGCCTGTGCTGGGAAATCACTTCTACATAGCCATAACTGTATGGCTCTCCTCTCTGCCTCGCGAAAACACATATCGGCCTACTCACCGCTATGTGCTCCCACAGCCAAAACTGTAACAATAGTACACCGGCCGATGGACTCGTGCTGCGGTGGTACACCACCTGATGCATGTTGTGGTATAAGTGGGCTAGTACGCAGACTCCCCATGCATATCGGGTGCCCTCGGTCAGCATCCACTCCATAATCCTACCCCATCCAATCGGGAACCCATGCGATCTCCTGTCCGGGCATACAACGCCGCCAATCAGTCCTACCACAATCCCCGGGAAGTAGTCATAGCCATCATATATATCCTGCCACGGGATGACCTGTCCAACCAGCTCGGGATCATTGAACACTCGCTGGCACTCGGCGAGTCCCGCATCCCGCTGTGCGTCATACTCCACTAACTCACCCACCATGGGTCAGTGTAGTATCCAGTAAACGTCCTCCAACGTCACGGTCATCTCTCTAGTTAGAAAGTGAAAAGTCCCGTCCTCACTGTGGAATCTCTCCACAGCAGCTGTTAGCAATCCTCAGTTCACTGGCACCTCAGGCATGAAGCATACATAGTCTAAACCCATGGCACCAAGCGCCACTCTGTCAGTCTCTGTCAGCATGTACCTCTACAGTAGGGGCATGGGAAACGTCTCCCTCGATTGCAGTGTCTCGAATATCCTCCTGCAAGCAAGCAAGGCAATGTGTCAGTCTCAAACGGCATATACTATACTCAACATATCTACTGAACTATATCAACTAAACTTAGCATTTCAAATTGATCAAAATAGCACACTACATCTCTTGACTAGATTCCTGCAATCTCAGAGATAGCTCATGGATTACCACATCAAACAGGACGCTAATCGAATCAATTTGACTAAGTCATTTGCTATCTAAAGCAAATGTGCCACTACAGGTGGTAAAAGCATCGTTTCTTTATAAAAGCGCAGTTTCTTGATGCATGCACCGCCAAAATCGGCATATGCACCGCCTAAATGCAGATGCGCTGCTACACTGCACATATGCGCAGATTCAACACATGCACCGGAACATTTGGCATATGTGCCGCAATATCATGGAAGCGCCATAATATCATGGAAGCACCGCGATATTCGACATATGTGCAGCTTTTAACGTATGCGCTGCTACATTCAACCTATGCGCTGCCTAAATACACATGAGTAGCCTAATTACATAAGCGTAGCTACAGTGCACATATGCGCCATTTTCATATATGCACTGCCGAAACTGGCATATGTGCCGCTAAACGACAAAAGCGCCGCTTCGCGAGGCATATGCCCATTCTGCGTTTTGGCGCATATGTTTGCCCTATTTTCTACGTGCATTTATGACACCCTAAATTGACCCTAGGAGAAGTTTTTTGAAGCACATACCAGGGGTCCTGCCTCTGCTGGTCGCCCGAATCGATGGACTCGCTCGAATCGATGCTCCTCGCGAGGAATGTCTGCTGCTCTGGCTTCCATGTTGCTCCAAGTTGCTCTAGGCTCTCTCACTCCAATCCAGATCAAACAAGTGTACAAATGACTATTCTTGTGGACCCAGCTCCTATTTATAGCCCCCAAACCCTAATTCTGGCTAGGTGATGACTGTGACTACTTCCCTTGCCCATTTTTCCTCTAGTTTTCTTCCCGTTTCCCTGAAACGCATCCTTTTTCCTGTTGCCTCTCCTAACACCGTCATCTTCGTGAGATTGTCCGTCTCTAATTCTTTCACCCTTTTCCCATCCAATCTCCTAAGGGGGTATCCTATTGTCAATAAGTCTGTACCAGGGGCAAACTGGGGCATGTATCATCATTCAAACTATCGATTTCTTTGAAGCAACGCTATAAACTGCATTGCATCAAAGAGGGGCAAAATGTATACGCCTAAAAATGACATGAATCATCCTAAATAAATATTCTAAATATTTATTCCATTCTTCTATTAATCAAATAAATATTCCAAATTTATTTAATCGATTCACTATTCCATAATTAAATAAATATTCCAAATTTATTTAATCGATTCACTGTTCCATAATTAAATAAATTCAATTTATTTAATTAAAATTCTTCTAAATATCCTACCCAATTAAATAATCATAAATTATTTAATTAATCCAAATTCCTCTATGCTAAGTTCTAAATTCAAAAATCCACCTCACCTTTTCCACCTCACTTTTTCCATCTCACCTTTTCCACCTCACCTTGTCCATCTCATCAGGTTGCACATGTAATTAAATATATTTAATATTTAATTATCTTATTTTCCCTCACCCACATGGCCTATTTCTTCTCAAATCAGAGGTTAGTTAACTAATCAATCAAAAGTGTTAACTAACCTGTCAATTGAGTTAATCCCTCAATCAACCGAGTTCACTGGTCAATCAATTCAGTTAGTTCCACAATCCACTCTTCTAACTGATCAATCAAGTCTGTTAACTGTTTAGTCAATGGAGTTAACTCTCCAATCAATTTTGTCACATCCCCTCTTTCGTGATGGAGCTGGGACACTTGTCACATTTCTACTGGTTGCACATTCCTCAACCATTCTCAGCCGTTGATCTTCATATCTCCTCTCAACCGTTGATTCTCATTCTTCTGAATCTATAAATGAAGCTTCATCCTTCCATTCTAATCATCCAGGGTTTTGACATCGTTACTCTGCAGAAATATCACCAGCGCGCCTTTGGCACCCTTTTACCATCCACAAGCTTGAGATCACATACTTGCATTGGAGATCATCTTCATTGCATATCACAACAGCCATTTACCATCGACTTCCTCAAACACAGCTTAAAAGAGTGCACTCTCTGAGGGCTCACTTCATCTGCAAAAGGACGATTGTAATAGGCAAACAACAAAAGCATCGACTTCAGGGAAGGTTTGCTTTGTGTTATTCATTGCTATGTACGTTTAATCTTCTTTGTTATCTCCTATTCTGTTGATGTTTGGGTCTTACATTGTTCATTTGATTGATCACCATTTTACCCTTACAACTTAAAGGTGCCCTAAGTGCGCCCTAAGTAAACCTAACTAACTAGGTTTGAAAAGGATCCAAGAGGTAAAATGGTTAGGTAATAACCCTATTCACACCAATAATTGCAACCGAAAGGAAAGCTAATATAGAAAATGTGAGCATAAGACAATGTAGACTATCGCAAACTTCTAAACAAAAAGTATGGAAATCAAGTTATCATTCAAAGTATTAATTAATGATATCTTTTGTTTGGAAGAGCTTAAACAACTGGTGAGTTTTAACTTTGACTCAAGTCAAAATAAAATTTACTAAATATTGAAATATTTTACACACACATGCAAGTTGATTGGTGAAGTTGTTGCATTTAGAAGGCTAGGTTGCAAAGTCTTAAGGTTTCTAAAGTGCCTTACCATAACTTGGTACAAAAATGACATACATCCACACATCCCATGGTAAATCATGTGTAGAAGCACAGACTTACATTTTTCCAAAAAAATTGCTTCCCATCATATTTGGTTTCACTATTGCATTATTAAAACATCATTTTTTGTAAAAACTTTCTTATTACTACCTACTAACAGGTAGGTTACATATACAACCGTTAGATTCAAATAATTCCAATATATCAACCAATAAAAACTATGAATTAAAAACTTTGACCAAAATAACTAAGTTGCCTATTAACAAATTTCCCTACAAAATGTAAATAACCAATTTGACTATCCCTATGGGCATTCACTGCTTTAATATGAATAGCCTTATTGTCTTTCGAACTTATCTTTTATTTGGTAAAATTTAATATTGATTTTTCTTGATATTCACTATAAATGGCAAAAAAATAATTAATGAGAATCCCATCGAGGCTCAAAGGGATTTAAATACATTATTAGAAAGTTGGACACATGCCTTGTGCATCTGTATTTTAGCACATGACGAGTAGATTTTGTCTTCTATTTGGACATGCTTTGGCGTTAGTCTATAAGAAATTCATTCCTACATTAAGAAAATAAAATAAATTAATTCCATTCCAACTTTGACTATGGATTGAAGTCCAAGCATTTCAAATAATAACTCCATCTTACCTTGAGTAGGCCTAATGTTCAAGTAAGTAAAGTTGTAGAGTAAAATACTATTAATTGTTATGATGAATCTAGAACTCAAGTATAGATTTATGACTGCAAATTTGTCTTGAACCTACATACTTGTTATTTGACAAAGTATAGTTTTAGCACACTTCTATATAGCTCATTGACAAAGAGACATTGTTTTCAGGTTTGATATGAAACATATTCTAGAATCTCATCCATTTAGTCTCCAAAACATCCTCCTCATTTAATTTCCCAAACATGTAATCCAATAAATCATTCTCAACTATGTTTAATTAATCTAAACTAATAATATTTATTTAATTACATTTACCTAATTAACCTAGATTAATCCTTAAGAAATTTTATTTTCTTTTATAAAAATTTCTATAGATCAAATTGAAATCTATAGTAAATAATTATAGATATAACTCTAGAGTTATCAATTTTGAGGTGCCTACATTAGATTTGTTACATATTATTTATCATATATTACTTCATCATTTGTAGCTATTATGAATTAATCTAGGTTGAAATTTGTTTAATTGTGTATTCCTTTGATTAGCTTAAATTGATATGAGGAAAGTATTATTTCCTTTACAGTATTTATATGAATATTAGTTTTTAAAATTTATCTCAATTATTACATACATGTATTGACACATAAATAGGTAAAAGACAAATTTTAAAAAGCATATAGACATTAATTATTTTAGTTTTTACTTAAGAGTTATTTTATCTTAGACATTATTTACTTTATCTTCTATTGAAGAACTATTTTATTTTTCAATAGTAATGTAATAAATCATAGAAATCATACACAAGTTTTCAAAATGTTAAACCAAAACAAATCATTTAGAGTTATTTTATTTCAGACATTATTTCCTTTATATTTAATTGAAGAGTTGTTTCAACACATGCAAACAATTAAATGAAAAAATTCAAATACCGTAATTTTAATATATTTTGTACCACTTACCATTTGTTTTTACTATTGCTTAACTAAAGAAAAATTACGGAATTTGTTGAGGATTCACATTTATAGATATATTCTATTATTAATAAGAAGAACTTATTAATGTTTGCCATGCAATTTTACTTTCCATTATATCCTAGATTTGTAAATTGATATTCTATTCACAACTTTAAATATATATTTTTTACTTTCCTCTATGTCCTCCCTAAGAATAATCTGAACAAAAAAAACTCTTAGAGAAAGAATATTCCTTTATTTTTTTCTTCTTAATATTAAACAATTAAATATGATTATTTAATTTAATATAGTATCTAGTATTAATATTCATATTCATATGAAAGGAAATGTTTTGTTAACAATGGATGTCAGTATAATTCTTCCTTAATAAAAATTGGTTACATATGATTATTGAAGTTAATATACTTTCTAGTACCAATATTGAAATACTATGATATAAATGCCAAAATATAGGCCATAGTGTTTTGATTCTTGTTATGCAAAAAAATTATAATTTTAATATTAATATTTTAAACATGGATAAAAATTTTAGTTAAAATTTAGTTGGAATTTAAATAATCACATTAATATTAATACTATATAATATAGATTATAATAAAATTGATATATATTATAACTATTTAATTTTAATTTATTCTATATGTATATTAATTTTAATATTAATATAAATTTTAGTTAAAATTTATTTTGAATTTAAATATTAATATTTATCAATTTCATTATAATCCCTAGTATTAATGTTTTTTTTTGGTGAATTGGACTATAGGGAGCCACATCCCATTAAAAATAGAGAAAAACAAATAATTTAACCAATTTCATAATATATTACTGAAAGAGTTTATACATGACCAACTTATTTAACTAAGTTAGAACTAGCTACTAATGTTGGATATACACATCTATGCTAAACTATATATAGGATTTTTATAAACTAGACTTCAAACAACACCATCACCAGCCAAATCCTCCTCACCTGAGCTCTCAGAAGCCACCTTCCGTGAACAATCGAGACCACCAGAATCTGTCAACCCTACCACTATCTTCAAAAATCCAAACCTCCACCGTGCTTCATTCCTCCAACCCTCCTCGCTCTCTCCAAAAAATGGAATAACAAATAGTGCCCATGGACCATTGTAGGTTGGTAAAACTACCGACCAAATCCCATTTGCTGTAGGAAACCCAACACCAGGAATCACTGTCTGCAGAATTTTATCTAAACCCACTCTCTACTCTGCCCTTATCAGAGACCTAGCCATTTCTCTCACACAATCCTTGGATTCCCCTAAGTCTAACATGACTACTGGAAGGGAGGTACATTGCGGTCTACAACTACCACTTTAATCTACTCAACCATTTCTGCCATGGTACATGTATGTCTCCATCCTCTTTTACTTGCTCTCCTCTCTAGAGTATGACATTAATGAAAATAGTATAAACCCTAAGATGTCCATTTTGCATGAAAGTCTCATTCTGTTGATCATGGAATATATGAAAAACAATACTCCTTAAAAAGGGCTTAAGGAAAAACATAGTGACAAGAAGATGGGGTGTGTGGTGTCTAGTGAGGAGGAATCCTACACAGATGACGAGGATTGGATAATGGAAGAAGAAGAGGAGGAGAGTGAAGTGGAATCAACTAAAAAGAGGAGAAGAAATTAAAAGAGAGAAGTAAATATATCCTGGTCTAAAGGGTCCAATACTAGAGATGACTCTGATACCTCTATCAAGGAGGATACAGGCAAGAGGGCTACACCTGTGAGAAGGAAAATCCCTACTCCTGCGAAGAAGGGTAAGAAGGTTCTGGAGAAAGAAAGTGATGAATTGGGGGTTGTTCCTGGCTTTGTCAACATCACCCAGAATCACGGGATCACCTAGAAATAGGGGAATTGTGATATTCTAAATGAGAAGGGAGTGGAAATTGGGTTGGAAGCCCAGGGTAAAACTTTGCATATTTCCTAACCCTAGAGTTGGCCTTTGATCTCCTGAGATTCCTAACCTGTTTAGCAACCTTCCTGAGGATTTTGATGACATGCTAGCCCAAGCCAAAAACAAAGACTAGGTGGAGGAAGTGTTTGAGCTTGCTGTTAATTCACAACATAAGATGACAAAATGGTTTTTCCTTGATATCAACAGAATCAACATCAAGTTATAGCCGATGCAGGAAAGCTTGGGGAGAGGAAACAACACTATAGTAGAATAGGACACTTTGATTTTAAAAAATTGGGAAGCCATCCTAAAGATGGAGGAGATTGATCGAGAACTGGGAAGGATGAGGGAAGAGTTTAATACTAGAATCTAATATTTGGAGGAGAAACTCATGGAGGTTAATAACAATTTAGAGAAGATTATGCACGCCAACAAGCTGACTATACAGAACAGTCTAAATGGGATGAAGATGCTGACCGATAAGCTTAAAGAGTTGAAAAAAGAGCAATTCAATGATTTTAGAGCAGAGGACATTCTGAATGTTACTACTCTAGGAATACAGGACAAAGAGGAAGGCACTAAAGGTACTAGTAAACAGGTGACTACGAAAGAGTATTGAGGCCCATCTACCGGCACAAGGGGGAGTAAGAAGAAACAATTTGAGGCTAAAAAGAAGGAACTGATTGACTTTGCCAAGATGCATGCGACTTTCTATGAACAAGAAATCAAGGCAGATGAGACCCTAAAGAAAATGAATTAGTCTAGTCTGTTCTCTTTTTTGCTATGTTATTCCATGCTTATGTTATTTTGGTATCTTTTCAGTTGGTAGACGGTTGGCTTACTATTTAAGTTTGCTTCCTTTTGTGTGGGGTTTCAGGGTCCCCTTGAAAACCTATTTGACTATATTAATCAAAAACATGATTGCTAAGAACATAGATGAAATCTCAGAATTGACATAGTATTTCCTTTGCAAATTTAGAAAAGAAGTTCCAAGGACCATACCCACAGCATGCAGAGCCACCAGAGAAGACACTTTGAAAATTCCTTTGAGCCTCTTATCAGTAATGTCGCCACAGAACACCATTTGCCTCTTCTGACTTTGTGACCACACCATCGACTCCATCACTACAGAATGCTTCAAAATCTCTCGAACAAGCCATTTAACAATACTTGCCCTAGCAATCAATGCCGATGAAGCCATTCCTAAAAAATAATGCCACTTACCATTTCTCACACAAGCCATTGTACTGCTCTATCATCGCCGTCTCTTCCCTTCACAAAAATGATTCAAACCATTATATAGTTTGTGGGAGCATTCCACCCGATCAACAAATCATGCCATCTGATTCTAGTCACCTATCACCTAATGCTAACTCATTTAGAAATTTGAGTCACATGCCACCTTATTGGAGTCTACTACATGTCTTGTATTTGCTTCCCCCAAATCTTGGCTTATCAATGTTTCCAAATTTGGGATGCACTTTTGCCATTCCATAATAGAATGACTAACAAATAAATCAATTTTTATTTCAAATGTCATGTTTGCTACCTTATCTCCTAAATGGTTTTCTTCTCTGTAGATATGGTTTACTTTATATGCTATGAACTTGTCCATCAAAATCAAACCTCTTGTCAACAGATTGTTCAACCTCCAATTAGTCATTTGTCTACTACAAATGGCATTTCTTTTTAGTAGTGAATCACCTTCTATGTGGAGTCTTCTTACCCAGGATGCTAGTCCTAGATGCAACCCCATGATTAGATCATAAAGCTCTGCTTTATTGTTAGACATTGACCCCAACTTCTTTGTCACTGCTCTAGTGAACTTGGCAATGTGATCTCTCAAAATGCATCCTGCACTTGCCCTACCTGGGTTGCCTCTCGAGGCACCATCAAAGTTTACCTTTATTCGTCCTAGATCCGGAGGTTTCCATTTGGCTTCTCTCCTCTTTACTTTTCTCGAATGATCCCAGTCCACCCCATTAACAGAGGCTAGTATTAATGTTAATATGGTTATTTAATTTTTATTCATTCTATATGTACATTAATGTTTATATTAATATTCTAAATATGAATAAAAAATTTAATTTGAATTTATTTTAAATTCAAAATCAATTAACTATGATTAAATTGATTTTTATTTTTATTTTTAATTAATTTTATATGAATTTTGGTCAAATTTACTTTTTGGAATTATAAATTATTGTTAAATTTTGTAAATATCAAATTTAATGTTTTTTCTAATTTAAAATATATATATTTTTAAATTTTGTATAAGTTTAATTGAAGTTCATTTCTAGAATTATATTTTCATTTTATTTTTTTTAAAGAAAGAAATATTTATACTAGTATAAATATCTTAAATACATGTATGTAAAAAATAATATTTATATTGTTGAACTATTTTATTTATTTAAAAGTTATGGATTGTTTAGAACTATTTAAGTAAAAAAAGGTCCAGTATCAAAATATTTTATTTTAGAAAATAATATTATATTATGTCATTATATTAAATATTATTATATTATACTATATTATTATAATTATAATAATAACTATGACATTACAAAGGTAGGTACCGTGGCACTTGTTTCATATTTCATTATTTAATAAGACATGAGTAATAAATTATGTTTTTATTAAATACTATTATTAATATTGAGTTTTTATGTAACATGATCAGGACATTAGACTTCTTAATGTCACTTTAGAATGCCTCTATATAATAATCTTTATATATAAATAAACATAAATAATTTAAAATTAAATTATATGATATTTTTACCATCAATATTTTAGATTACACTATATTATCCATCAACATTTTCAAAAAAAAAATTTGTATTAAAGATTTTTGAATCATAGTATATAATCCATCAGTGCAATGAAAAGAACAAGAAAGTTTACCATCAACATTTATATGTATTAATGATTTTTGATGACTTTATCCTCTCCAAGGGACACCGTTTGACTGGCATGCTTCCCAGCCCAAATTATATGCCATCGTCCCCATCGTGTTTTAATGATAACTTGTCGGATAAGCTGTCTACTTTTTTATAAGAAAGTGAAAAAGAAGGGGAAACATCAACCCCACATATGCGAGATAATCCAGCGGTCTCGGAAAGGACGGAGGCCATTCCTATAAATAGTGCGTTACATTGGAAGATGCCACCGTTACTTTAACTTCCTTTCGTTTTGGATATGTTTTTATAATTTTTCAAAGGAGGGAAAGATCAGCCCCACATATGAAAGAACGAAGAATATGTCATTATATGGAAATAAATGAAATTGATTAAAGACATAAGATACCTTGGTTAAAAGCAAAAGTAAAATTCACTTGCAGATTCATTTTTATATATTCAAAAAGAAAATTCCAATTTTAAGGCTATTACTAATTAATATAATAGAGTAAAGAACAAATACTTCAAAATATTTTGTTATATGAAAACAAATGGAATTGATTGAAGTGATAAGATAGCTTCGATTAAAGCAAAAGCAAAAGGCACTAGCAGATTCATCTTTGTTTATTCAAAGAGAAAATTCTGATTTCAAGGTAACTAATAATTAATATGATAGAACAAAGAACAAAGACTTCTAAAGATGCTCTATAAAACAAAGAACAAAGACTTCAAAAGATGTCACTATATGAAAACAAATGGAATTGATTGAAAAGATGATAGCCTCGTCAATAGTAAAAGAAAAAGCAAAAGAAACATATAGATTCATCTTTGCACATTCAAAGATAAAATTATGATTTCAAGACAATTTAAGATATATTATATTTAGATCTGCAATAACTTTTGGTATATTGTCAATTATAAACCTAAACACCTATATTTCTATTTATAATTTAACATATTTTCAATTACTAGTTCATTATTTAAATCCCACCTTCTTTTAATTAATTAGTCTAAATTAATTTTTATTAAGTGTATACATTAGTCTAAATTAATTGTGACTAGTCAGAAGAAAGAAAATTTGATAGCGTTTAAAAGATGAGCATCCACTTATATATTAATGGAGTGACCCATGGAAAAGGCTGTGACTTATTCTTTATAATTTATTTTAGGAGTGATAAAGAAAATAATCTTCCCTTAAGTTTTTGACTAGGGTAATCCAATAAAATGTGTACAATTAATTACAAATAAGTTAGACTAATTAATTAAGAGGAGTTGAGATTTAATTATTGAACTAGTAATTGAAATATGTAGGAATGTAAATGGAAAGAAAGTTTAATAAACTAAATTAATATTTAAATCCTACTTAAAGGAATATTATAAGATAATTTATATTCTATTTTATCAATTTCCAAGTAAACACTGGTTAATAAACTAAAATATAGTCTATGGGCACAATTAATGAGAAATATAATTGTACAAGAGTGAGATATTTCGTGACAAGGGGTTAACTATACTGATTAAAATAATTTTAGTGAAATAACTATGTACTTTAGTAAATAAAATAATACTCTTAAAATAACTATATGATTAAATATGCAAATCATTTCAAATTTAGTTTTTTCAAAATTTAGAAAAATAAAATACGTATTATTCATTTAAGTCTATAGAAATCAAATAGTAAGCAAAACTTTAGATATTTTGAATATATTTAATACATAGTACAAGTAAATTTTATGTACTTCATAAAGAAAACAATAAGTTACATATAAATATATAATATTTATTATATTTTTCAAAAAAAATTGAAAAATAGGAATCGGGGTACAAAAAAGAGGAACTATGGAAAAGATCCCAGGTATCGTAGAAATGAAACCAAGGAAGAGTATGGTAGCAACACCTGTAAAAAGACTAATGAAAATTCCAACCGATCTTCAGTAAAGAAATGTCCCCCTAGAGGATGTTTCACTTGTGGAGGAGAGCATTATGGTAATCAGTGTCCTACTAAGACCTCATGGAATCTATATCGAGGTAACTCTCTACCATTGCAGAAAACAACTTTCCAATAGAGGATCCATGCCACTTTGGACAACTGATAGGCTGAATACCAGATCACCCCAATTAAAACCACATGTAATTTATTTGGCATTCCAGTTACCATTCTCATAGATACTGGTGCAATAGAAAGTTTTATTAGTCCTAGCTTACTTTGTAGAATACCAAGAAGGGCTGGGTTCATCGCAAAGACATGGACAATAGAATATGCAAACAATTCAAAAACTCAAGTAAAGCAATGCATGCTTGAAGATAGATTGAGTCTGCCCTCTTTTTCTACCAAAGTCAACTTATATGTGGCCCTAGTAGGATCCTATGATATTATCCTAGGAATGAACTAGCTATGGAAACATATGACGAGAGTGGACTATTTTTCTAAGACCATGAAGGTTCTTGACAATGTTGGTAACACTGTCTCGATTCAAGGAGTTTAGTGTGAAATGAAAATTACATAGATCTATGCTATGCAATTGAAGAGAGCTAAGTAGAAGGCTTGTCAGATGTTTGCAGTCAAGATGAAAGAATTGAGTGAGAAGGGTGAGGTTTGAAGGAAAGAAAAAGGACCCTCAGTGGAAGATCATCCTTGTCTTTGAGAATTTCAGGAGGCATTTCTTGAAGACCTTTTAGGTTTGCCCCAAAAAAGGGCATTTGATTTCTTGATTGACATCATTCCTAGTTCTGGAGCTCTATTGAAGGCACCATACCAAATGACCACAACCAAGTTAATGGAATTGAAAGCTCAACTTTAGGATTTTTTGTCAAAAGGATTGATTAGACCCAGTGTATTGCCATGGGGAGCACCGGTTATCTTTGTCAAGAACAAGGATGGTACCCTAAGGTTGTGTATTGATTATCATATGCTTAATAAGGCAATGATAAGAAACAAATATCCTTTACCATGCATAGATGATCTCTTTGACCAAATGAGTGGTCCACTTGTATTTTTAAAGATTGACTTGATATCAGGTTACCACCAACTAAGGTTAAAGGTGAGAACATCCATAAAATAGCCTTTAGAATAAGGTATGGGCATTATGAGTTCACGGCTCTACCTTTTGGGTTGACGAATGCCCTAGCAGCCTTTATGAATCTGATGAACAGTGTCATCAGAGACTATTTGGATAAGTTTGTGCTAGTTTCCCTTAATGATATATTGATTTACCCCCATAATGAGGAGCATATTCAACATTTGCAAATAGTCTTACAACTCCTTAGGGAGCACAAGTTGTATGGTCAGATATCTAAATGCACCTTCTTTCAGAAAGAAGTTCAATATTTAGGGCATATAATATATGTAGATGGAATCGCAGTAGATCCTTTGAAGACAAAGGCTATTCTAGAATGGCATGCAACAAAAAATGTGCATGAAGTTCATGGTTTCATGGGCCTGGCAGGATACTATATGAAGTTCATTTGAACTTCTCAAGAATTGCTCACGCCATTTCTTCTTTGCAGTGTAAGGGAACATGATTTGAATGGTCAGAAAAGTGTGAAGAGGATTTCAACATCCTTAAGGAGAAGTTGAATTCAGCACCAATCCTTTGAGTTCTAGATCTGGAAGGTCTCTTTGTTGTTGTAATTGATGCCTCTAGAGAAGGCTTGTGTGGCATATTAATGCAAGAAGATCAAGCAGTGGCCTATGAATCTAGGAAATGGAGATCATACAAGTAAAATTATGCTCTGCATGGCTTGGAGTTAGCAACAATTGTATATGGTCTCCAAGTATGGAAGCATTATTTTCTTGGCAAACAATTTGAGCTCAAATCTGATAATCAAGGTTTGAAATATATCTTCACCCAACAAAACCATAATGCTTGACAAAGAAGGTGGTTGGATCTTATTTCTGATTATGATTTTGAAATTAGTTTTATCAAGGGCAAGGAAAACTAAGTTGTGGATGTCCTGAGCCGTAGAAGGAATATTGCAGCCATACTGTCCATGCAAACTAATTTTAGAGATCAAGTGCTGAAGAACTCAATAGGAGATGAGTATTACAAGAAAATTCTAAAAGCTCTGTCTAAAACCCTTAGGATGCAAGATATGAAGGATTTTGTTTTGAGTCTGACCGACTTCTGAGGTATAAGAACATGATGTATGTTCCAAATCAGCAAGATTTGAGAAACATAGTATGGAAAGAAGTGCATTCCATCCCTTATTCTAGTCACCTAGGAGTAACATAACTCTTGGCAGATGTGAATCCACTTTATTTTTGGAAAGGGATGACAAATTATGTCGTAACATTTGTGGCAAGATGTCTTGAATGCCAGCAAGTCAAGGTTGAACACTAACATCCAACAGGGCTCTTATACCCTCATGCCATTCCTGAATGGAAATGACAGGTGGTCAGTATGGAATTTGTCCAAGGACTACCTATGAAAAAATACAAGCATGATGCAATCCTAGTGGTGGTGGATAAATTAACTAAAGTAGCACATTTTATTACCGGAAACCTTACTGATGGGGCACATATCATTGCTAAGAAATTCATTCAAGAGGTCTTCAAATTGTACAAAGTCCTAGAAAAGGTTCTCTCAGATAGAGATGCACAAATGACCTCAAGGTTCTGACAAACCTTGTTTTCAGCACTTGGGACTTAATTAAACATAAGCTCAGCATATCATCCAGAGACGAATGGTTAGATAGAAAGAGTAAATCAAGTACTGGAGGACTTGTTGAGGATGTACTACATGGATCAACAATATAAATGGCAAGAGTACCTTCCACTTACTGAATTTTCTTATAACTATTCATACCATTCAACAATAAGAATGGCTCATTTTGAAACATTATATGGTAGGAAGTGTTGAACTCCTATAAGCTAGGATAAGCTAGAAGATAGAATTCACCTTGGACCAAAATTGCTAATTGAAATGGAAGATCAAGTTAAGTTAATTGGACAAAGATTAGCAGAAGCACATCATAGACAAAAAATCTATGTTGACACCAAGCATACCCCATGATTATTTTTAGTCAGAGATAAAGCTCCTAGATATGTGGGACCTTTTGAATTTCTAGAAGTGATCAATCTAGTTGCTTACAAAATACCTCTACCTATTGCTGTTGCTTGTATGCATGATGTGTTTCATGTATCATATTTAAAAAAATATGTATTTGTCTTTAATCATATTCTTGATTGGACTACTCTACAAGTACAAGATCTCAAAGTGGTTATGACCGAGCCTCTCAAAGTGCTCAAAGTTTGTAAGCTTTGCTTGCATATTAGAGATGTTACTCAATGCAAGGTCCAGTGGGACCAATACTCTGAAGATAATGCCACTTGGCAGGATTATCATGAGTATTACCAAAAGTTTCCACATCTGTTTATGCAAACATTATTTTCATAAGAACTTATGTATTGAATTTTGTTGTGTTAAGTACCAAATCATCAAGGATGATGATCTTCAAGGGGAGAGATATGTCATACCCCATTCCTATAAAAAAACTTATTTCATCTATTAATTCAAAGACAACTATTTATAAGAGAAATATCTATGATGACCATGAAGTTCTAACAAGATTAGAAGAATGAGCTTAATTTCGTGCAATAAAATGATGATTTAAAATGTTTTTATTATTATGTTAATAGACTAATTACTCATTGTGTACATGAGGTGTATGCAGGGACAAAGCTTTTCCCTCCAGAAGAGGAGGGAGAGCATCACTAAGGAGAGGGAATTAGATCACGAGAAATGAGCAATTAATGTGCCATCACAGAGTGCACACACTTTTCACATAAAGCAGTTATAACTTTAAAAAATCCCCCCTGAAAAAAGATATAAAATCCTGGTGAATCTTTCATTTTTTTGGAAAAAAATATTAAATTCTATTGGCGAATCTTTTCTTTCTTTGAAAAAAATATTAATTTTATTGGCAAATTTATTTAAATCACTAGATATTTGTAGAAAATCTTGGCTAATCTTGAAAAAAAATAGGCAAATGCATTGATTACCATTGTGAATTTTTCCTTTTAAGGAAAGTTAAATTGCTATAGAAAAGTAAGTGCCTGAGGGTGGCAGTGATTGACTAGTTTAAGGTTTAGTTCTCATTTCTATAATTCCTTGATTCCTTAAAATTTTAAATTGGTCCTAAATTAATTTTCAACACCCTTGATTTTATTTATAATCTAATGGTTTGGGTTCTATTCCATGGGCAAAAATGTACCCGTGAAGCTCCAACGCCCATGGGGCCTGAAATTGCATTTAGGTCATTGATTTCAATGGAGATCAATGGCCTAAATTAAATTTCAAGCCCCATGGGCATTGGAGCCCTGCAGGTACAATTTAACCTACAAAATCTAACCCCAGCCATTAGATTATTAATTGAGATCAACAACCCAAATACAATTTTGTGCTTGATCTGCATTGGAGCTCTGTGGGTACATTTTAACCCATGGAATACAACCCCAATCATTATATTATAAATAAAATCATTGGTGGTGATTAAAAATTGGCAAATTAATTTAATTTTCTACTATAACTTATAAAATTTAGGCAAATCTAATCTAATCAGGTATCAATTATGGTGGTGAATCTTTGAGCTTAAAAGTTTAATAAAATAAATGTTCTGGCAATTTAGATAGGACTAAAATAAAATTTTGTAAAAATGTGGTGATTCATGTCGCATTATAGCTTGTACTATTAGCCAAATTTTGAATCCCCAATTTCAACTATTAGCCAATTGGCAAATATTAGCCACTAAAAAAATTACTAACATAAAGGCTACATCACTTTGGTGAGCATTTTAGTTTGCATATTTCTATCAGGATAAGTAGTGCCTTGATGTCATGGTCTTTTTATTTTAAGTTTGTTTGAAAACTTTTACCATCGAGTTGATGACCTTATCTTCCATATTGACATACCTTAAAGTTGTACTTGTTTCCACTTGCAAAATCAATTTGAGAAGCCAACCAATCGAGCCTATCCACTCAAGCATCCTTAATTTAGAAAATCAGCTTTTCGAGACACTTAGGTTGTCTTTGTGTCATCAAATGCATAATGGAGCATTTAATATGGTTTGTCTTTACTTATAAAAAGTTATCCCTGGGTATTAAAATAGCTATCTTCAACTACTAAATATTATAAGCTATCGATATATGTATATATTAAGAAGTATTTTAATCATATTCACTTTAGAGAAGACCCCTTTGTAACCTCCTAGATTCTAGGAGAGTGGAGGAGGTGCCCGATTTGCCATGTTGCCTAAATGTAGGCATGCCAAGAAGCCGTGAAGTGGAGGAGGAAGTAGTCATTTCTTTAAAGAAAGAGAGGATCTCTCTTCGAAAAGAGATTAGAGACAAGGAAATGACACATGAAGGATAGACGAGAGCTTAAGGGAATAGTAGAAATAATTCATTGTGAATAAGTTGCTTAAAAACTAGAGGATGTTCAACGTTGAAGCGAGTAATAGCTCTGCGTAAGGTGGAGGACGGTAGGAGTGGAAGACTCCATCTCCAGTAATCTCAAATAAGCTACCACCATCCTGTTCTCTTCCTTCTTACTATTAAAGTAATTGTCATCCATAACTAGTATGAGGTAGTACTATTTTTATGCCTATGAAAGGCCAATAGCTTTTATATATTTCATATTGTTGCTATGCCTGTGAAGGGCCGATAAATTTTATAGATTTCATACTATTGTTATGCATGTGAAAGGCCGATAAATTTTATATATTTCATACTATTGGTATGCCTGTGAATGGCTATAACTTTTATATATTTCATACTATTGATATACCTGCTAGAGGCCATTAATCTTTCACTCAACAGTTGTAAGCCTATGAAAGGATGATAATTTCTATATGTATTATGTTGATAAAACTATTAAACGTTGATAAATGTTTTACTTCTTTGATTTAAGTCTGAGCAAGGCCGGTAGTAATATCAAGGTCGACAATATTATCAAGGCCGATAGCAACATTAAGGCCGATAGTATTATCAAGGCTGATATAATCTTATTGTTGACAAGCCTGAGTAAGACCAATATAATCATATTGTTGACAAGCCTAAGTAAGGCTGATATAATCATATTGTAGTTAAACCTAAGCAAGGCCAATGTTATCATATGGTTGTTGAGCCTGTGTATGGACAACATTGTACTATTATTGAGCCTATGTATGGCCATTATTATCATGTTTTACTATGAGTTGTATGAGGCCAGAACATTATTATCCTATTGTAAGAGATTAAGCCCTAATAGGTTACATGAACAACCAAGAAGATTCTCAAACAAAGGGTTAAGGAGAGATTCCCAAAGTTGATTAAAGGGATGACCTTGTTAGTAACCTTTAAAAGGTCAAAACATTCCATATATGCTACTTGCAGCCTTTGTTCATTTGTGCTTGTGGAATGTGACTGAGAAATTCAAATTCCTCTTATTGACCAGAAGAAGGTTGACTAATTTCATTAGAAAATGTAACCATTGCACCAAAAGAAACAAAACTATCATAACTACAGTCTAGGCTGAAAAGTGGGTTAAACACGGACACTTGAGTAAGGCCGATAACATCATGTTTAAACTATAAACTAGTGTGATGTGTTAGCAGCCTAGTAAGGCTGATGTTGTTTCCTAGCCAATAACCATTTAACCAAAGTCAGTAATAACATAGTAGAGACATGTTTTACATAGTTATTATTATAGTAGTAAATAGCCATGAGGTTAACCTGAATAGTGGCTAAGATGACTGACATCACCTGATGGCAGTGATATGGCCAATCATTGTGTTATCAATAATGTTAAATTGTCATGTGAGATAAAAAAAACTCCTCAAGGGGAAGGTCATGTATAATAAAGACTCCTAAGAAATAGCCATGAGGTTAACCTGAATAGTGGCTAAGATGACTGACATCACCTGATGGCAGTGATATGGCCAATCATTGTGTTATCAATAATGTTAAATTGTCATGTGAGATAAAAAAAACTCCTCAAGGGGAAGGTCATGTATAATAAAGACTCCTATGAAACCTTACACCAAATCGACACTATTACTAGAGTTACTTATGATTTTTGTGTCCTGACAAGTTACAAGTTAGGTATAAATGACAGATGGGGTAAATTGCTTTGAGGAGGTGGAGACATAAAAACCCTGGTTGTTAATGATAATAACACATATTATATAAAATGATAACTATTTGACTCTCAAGTATGATATCAAGTTTGACTAGTCGTTGAGTAGATTGATAAGTTGTCATAGACCCTAGATTGCAAGGATGCAAAGAGGGGCTCAATGCAAATGTTGATTTACCTATGGTAGAGGCATACTTAATACTAGTTAGACAGGTATAGGGCATATTTAAAACACCCATAATTAATCATTGAGTATAAGAGGTTAGAAGAATGTCATCTCCAAGTCAAGAAAAGAGTGCGTGAACATACGACTCATTTATATGAAACTTTGGCCAAAGTAATGCAAAATCCCTACATTGTCGGTTCACCGTTGTAACATCCCAACTGGAATATTAAATAAAATAAATAGAATAAATGCAAAAATCTCATTTACTTTTTTTTATAAGAAAAAAAATCCAATAATAATACATTTCTAATTTCAAAGTACAATATATAATTCTTGTTGATTTTCGCTTCACATGCAACTTACAAAGTTTACACTTTATCAAGAACAAATAATAGATGGTTGTATTCCTTGTGATTGAAAGGAAGCAAGGTATGCAAAAACACTTCCTACACTAATCTAATGAGGGAAGGTATATGCAAATTTTAATCTTTTCCAGTTATAGTTTAAGATGCACATTAATAGAAAAGTAATAACAACATTCAAATGCAAATACAAAGCTCACAACACAAGATATACATGGGGAAAACCCTTTCAGGTGAAAAGCCCCACACTCCAAAACTTGTACAATGTATTATCAAATCCATACAAGATTACAACATACTTGTAATGCAAGTTCTTTCAGGAGTTCACAAATGTCAAATATTGGAGTAATTCCGGCAGCATAATTGTACCTGCAAATGAACCATACATCTCCAACTCCAAGAACCTGTGTATATAGAGAAATACCAAGATGGAGGTAGCTTCTAGAGGAAGCCACAAAAGAATCTTTCCCAAATCCACATGGCCCAAATTCCAAGGCCATAAAGTATGCAAAAGACACTTGTCAAAGATTCCCTTTCATCCCTTACAATCCCCATATTTGGGTGCCCCAAAATTTCCCAAAATGGGCATGATAGGTGCTCTTACATCGTCATAAAATCTGTCATATGGAAATGCTTACAACTGTAAGAGAATATGTCATAATTGACTATAAATAAATTATTCTCTTACAACTTGTTATAGTCAAACTTGGGTGACTAGATTCTCCATTCAAATATGCTTCTTGACACTTGTCACACATGACATAGAATCCATCATATGTCATAATCTCTTGCACAATCCACAAGATGCCGACACATCGCAATAATGCCACCTCAAAATGGAATGCCTAAATTTTCAAATGTTGACTTGACCATCCAAGTCACCTTCCAAGTTGGATGACATGTCAACATGCGACCTCATACTAAATGACAAAACCAGATGACCACTATTAAATACAATATAGGCAACTAAATAAATATACAATCAAATAATAAATGCTAGGAAATTGCAAAGGTCAAGACACCTTAATTCCCAACATTCTCCCACTTGTCAAAAACCTTGCAAGAGCCAATAGAATGACATGATTTAACTTCTAAGGGCTGAGAGGCCAATAGACTCTGAACACCATCTGAACTTCTCCATGCTCATAGGCTTTGTCAATGAATCTGCAACATTCATCAAAGTGTCAAATTTCTCAAGTTTCACCTTACCATCTTCCACCATGAGACAGATGAACAGCTGAAGATTCATTCATTTTCCTGACCAACTGGTTGGAAAAGTTTCCTCAGTATAAGAATAGAGACTTCTACATCGCCAGAGAGAGTTATGGAGGGCATTATGTTCCTCAACTAGCTCAGGTTATCTACAGACGCAACAAGGTCCTGGCAAATCCAATTATTAACCTAAAGGGTTACATGGTTGGGAATGCAGTTACAGATGATTTCCATGACAGTGTAGGGATTTTTGAGTATATGTGGTCGCATGGGAATTTCACCGGATACAATTTTTTTTAGAAATACACTGGTAGACACATATGCAGAATGTGGAAAGATAGACAAAGTAGGTGAACTGTTTGACAAAATGCCTCAAAGCGATGCCATCTTGTGGTATGCAATGATTGTAGGATTTCACAAAATGGTTTTGTTGAAAGGCTTTTTCAAGTAAATGCATTGGGATGACCATAAGAATAATAGAAATCACAGTGGATATGTTATCCTCGAGTAATCCAAAGGAGTAGGCTTCCACATCAATAATAAAATTTAATTACAACTACAATCCAAGGCTTTAATCACTGCTCTAGTATAGTCAGCTATAAATATTAAACTTCCTTCTCATTATATGCAAGATTATTCTTTCTAATGCACTCACTGATTCAAACTTGTACAAACAAAATGGAACTAGACATCAATATGCTTCATTGTAGCATGAAAGGTTGGGTGCTTTGCCAAACAAATGTCACTCTAACCATCACAACAGATAGTAATCATCCCTGCATCAAGCCCATTATAAGAACACAATCTCTTAAACCAAATGGCTTCCTTACAAGCATGAGTTTCTACCATGTACTCTGCTTCTGTAGTAGACAAAGTGATGACAACCTGTCACTTACTCACCAACCTAATGGCACCACCAAACAAAGTGAAAACATAAGCACTGGTGGATCTTTTGCTATCTAGATCTCTATCCCAATCAAAATCCACATATCCACGAACACAAATAGAATGCTGAGGTCCTGTAGGATAACCATGATAACATAGGGAATACTCAGAAGTACCCCACAAATATCTGAACACTCTCTTCACCGCATCACAATGTAGTCATCTAGGATTAGCCATAAACTGACTAAGGACTCCCGCTACTTGGGTAATGTCTAGTCTTGTATAGACCATAGCATACATCAAGCTACCAACTGCACTAGCATAAGGAACTCTACTCATATCCTCCATTTCAAAAAGAGACTTCAGATAATCTTCAATAGATAACTTTGTCCCAATCATAACAGGAATAGTCAATGGTCTGCAATCTACCATGCTGAATCTCTCCAACACAATATTCACATACTTACTATAGCTTAACCAAAATTTTCTGTTAGCTCTGTCTCTTCTAATTTCTATTCCCAAGATGTACTTGGCTACCCCTAGATTTTTCATCTCAAACTATGTTGAAAGTTGAGACTCTATGAGCAGAAAAAATCTAGTTAACAAGATCAAGCATAACAATCAAAAACCCAATCCTACCACCTTCAAGGAATCTATCTAAATGACACAAAATGAAAGCAAATCAAAGAACAATGTCACCTAGATTATATGGATTCCTTGGTTGCATTGTGGATTGCTTCTCAAAAGTGAACAACCATAGTTGCCAAAGCTACCATGATGATAGATGATATGCTCAAAGTGCTTAATGGAGGCTTAATGGATATGATATGCATAAGATGATAATCTGGACACTAAAGAGAGTAGTATTAGATGTTTGGAATGAAATGACAAGGTGTATATATAGCTCTCAACTAAGATTGATCAACGGTGGAGAAAAAGTGGTGGAATGAATGGATGAGATAATTCAAGAGGCATGGATGAATGTGTACAAGACATGTACCCATAGGGAAAGCTTTTATTAAATGATTTAGTTGGTTTTGTTGGTGGAGATAAGATTGATTTTCTTAAAATAGAATGATTTTCTGTTTTAAGGATTGGATGACAAGGATAATTGGTTTTTAAACCAATTAGATCATTTTTTGTATTTTAATTTTTGACAAACTATGGACAAGGCCAACTTGTACACATAGAAGAAAGTGATAAAAGAGGAAAATGATAAGATAAAAAATAAATTAAACAAATAAATTCATTTAATTTATTTTTAAATGATGGAGGAAAAGGCTAAATTTATAAAATTGGATGAATAAATATAAATTAAATAAATAAATTTATTTAATTTATATGGATGATGAGAAGATAAATAAATAAAAATATTAATTTTATTTATTTAAAAAGGTCAAATTAAAAAAATTTAGAAAATTTATTTAATTTTAGAAGAATAATAGGATAATTAAATAATTAAAGATTATTTAGTTATGGATAGAAAATAAAAGAATGAAAAAAGATAAAATTAATTAAATAAATATAATTTATTTAATTAATTATAGAAGTGGATGATTTAGAAGAAAATAGATAATTGATACAAGTGTGCTAGACAAAATAGACATATGCAATGGTGAATAATGTGACAAATCAATAAATGGTACGATGGGTCAATTTTGGGTGTCTATGGAGACTTCAAATCAGAAATCAAATTCTTACCATTCCCAATGAACAACATATCATGTCAGCATACAGTACAATAATGAGAATGCGATCATTATCTATTTTAAAATAAACACAATGATCCGATTTCGATCTCATAAATCCCAAACTCAACACAAAGGCATCAAATTTTTGGTACCACATCCTAGGAGATTGCTTCAAACCATACAAAGACTTTTTGAACATGCAAACTAGATTTTCTTTACCTTTAACCACATAGTGCTAAGGATGTGACATATAGATTTCTTCCTCCAAATCACCATGATGGAAAGTTGTCTTCACATCCATCTATTCAACTTCCCAATCGTATCCAACAAGTGATAACAAGAACCTGATAGATGTCAACTTTGCAACAGAGGAGAAAATCTCACCATAATCTATTTCCTCCACCTGTGAATACCCCTTCGTGACCAACCTTGCCTTATACTTCTTGATAGTGCCATTAGGACCAAATTTCTTCTTGATCACCCATTTGCAACCAATAGATTTATGTCCTTCAGGTAAGGGCACCAGATCCCATGTAATATTTTTCTCTAATGGAACCATTTCTTCATTCATGGCTTCTTTCTAGGAATCTACATCTGACATACCAATAGCCTCTTTATAGTCCTAAGTTCATTAGTGTTAGTAATTGTTATGTCAGAAAATGTCCCCTTGGGGACTTTTCCCTCTTAAGGTTTAGCTCCTGGGTCCTTAGAATGCATTTAGAGCATCTTACATGTTGATTGTGAATCCCAATGAGAGAACCCTCAAGTCTTATGGCAAATAGGACCTAGGGGGTTCTATTTTGATGTCCCCAAAACAAAAATGGGAGGGTGTACTTGGGTGCTAGTGCCCTAGTCCTGCCCTATTTTAGGTCAGCCCTAAATTTAAATGTCAATTCAATGACCATTACTTAGGTCCTATGACGACATCTCAAGTTTGAATTATGAAATTGTTAGTGGGAATGTTTGTAGTTGTATATATAAGCATGTTTAGGTTTTCATTTGTAAACTAGAAGATGATTGCAAATTTTAGGTATACTTGTGATTTTAGAGCATCCATGATTTTCATTTTTGCAAAGCAAAGCATTGTTATTGTGTTTGTGATTGTAAATTTGACTTCATCTTCTCATGTGATTGAAGAGCCTTCATTTATGTGAGATCTACACTTCAAGGTGACATTAATTTGTGTTTGAGTCATTTATCATTTGGATTTTGCCTCTATCTTGTAGGGATATGCACTCTCATCTAACAACGGTGTTCAAAAGAATTGAATGTCTCTTCAGGGCTTGACTGAGGCAAGCCTCTAAACACCAGAACCCCCAACCACACTCCTTTGTTATTGCAACTTACAAGTATCAAGTTTTGCAGAGTGGAGTTGTAGAAGGAGGTTGTAGAGGATAAGGATTTAGGATCTGAAAGAAAGAAGATAGAGTTGAACATTTCGGGACATGGGTGCTAGTGGTAGTGTCCTCCAGAGTTGTAAACATAGAAACAATCTAGATAGTGATAATCAACATCTGAAGAGCTTCTGACACCCTAAAAAACATTCAACACTGGACTAGGGTGCTAGTGGAGGTGTCCTCTACATCTTCTGGGGTAGAAATAGAAGATACAGTGAATATTAGTGTCAGGAGGAGATCCAGATTCTATACAGAAAATAGTACCTTAGACAGGGGCACTAGTGGAAGTGTCCCTGACTGTTCCACACTCTGAACTTCAAAAAATGGTTAGTTATTAATCTCTGCCTACTATCTTAATCTAAAAGGATTTGTTGTAATTCATCAATTTGCTTACTGTTTTACATAATTAGGGTTTTAATAGTATTTGAACATTAAATTAAGATATTGATTGATAACATCTGAGTTTTCGCATCATTCCAAGTGACAGCACAACCTGTTAGGTGAATTCTCTTGCTTAGTAGAGATTCAACTCGGTTGATATGTCCTTGAATGTTTCTAGTGAAAAGAGGATTTAGCCTTGAAACTAAAACCATCCATCTTCCCCCACTTTTACTATAAAATAGTAATCAAGGCAAAAATGCAACTAGAATAATCTAATGAATAGAAAAACCTTTTAGGTTGTCTCCTTATGTGCGTGGACCTTCTCAAGGGCTAAGGTTGAGGTTCTTCATCTTCTTCTGAACTTTCAGCACTGCTAGAGCTCTCCTCATCATCAAGTCCATCAGGTGTCTTCAGTTCAATTTTCTCAAGGGTGGAAGGAAGCTGAACCACATCCTCTTTCTTCTCTTCTTTCTCTAGATGTAGATCAACAGAAGAAGGATTGAGCTCTCTAAAGATCACACTTCCGCTATATAAAACTCTATCAGCCACTGGATCCCAAAGCTTATACCCTTTCACACTGATGACATAACTGATGAATGTACACTTCACTGCCTTGTTCTCCAACTTAGATCTCTTCTCCTTAGGCACATGAGCATATGCCTCACAACCAAATACTTGAATGTGTCTCAATGAAGGCTTCTTACCAACCCACACCTCCATAGATGTCTTATCAACAAGCATTGATGTAGGAGACCTATTAATAAGTTAACAAGTTGTAGCATTAGCTTCAGCCCAAAACTTTTGTTTAAGGCTAGCTCCACTTAACATATTCCTAGCCCTCTCCATCAGCGTTTTGTTCATCCTCTCTACAACTCCATTTTGTTGAGGGGTATACGGAGTTGTCTTGTGCCTCTCAATGCCTTGTTCTTTACAGAACTTGTTGAAATCTATTGAACAAAACTCACCACCATTGTTAGTCCTGAAACACTAAATCTTTCTATCCTTTTGATTCTCTACAAGATCTTTGAACTCTTTGAATCTTACAAATAATTCATATTTATTTCTAAGGAAACACACCCATGTCCTTCTACTGTAATCATCAATGAATGAAACAATGTAAATAGATTTTGAAATCGAAGGAACATTAACAGGACCAAATACATCAGAATGAATCAAGTCCGACACCTCTAAAGATTTGTGAGAACTAGAATAAAATTAAACATGGTTTGGTTTTCCATAAATGCAATGTTCACAAAAATTAAACTCAAGGTTATAGTCATTCATACCCTCAATGAGGTTTTTATTTTTCAAGGTCCTAAAACCCTTTTCACCAATGTGACCAAGTCTTTGATACCATAACATTGTCTTCTCAACTAGAATTTTCATCTCCATAGAATGAGCACCCTTAGGTACCCAGAAAGCACAACCATCAGAAGTAGATGCAACACACTTCTTTGCTAATGGTTCCAATGGTGAGGATGAAGACTCTAAAGTTCTCTTCTTCGAAATAGAGGCACTATTGCACTAAACCATGCATGCATCAAGTTGAAATAGATTGCCAATTTGAAAACCCTTAGCTACCACCATAGCTCCTCTAGTCATCTTGCATCCTCCATTCGAGAAAACAACCTGCACAACCACATCATTCGACTTACTTATAGATAATTGGTTTCATGCCAAACCAAGGATATGAAGAACACAATTGATCCCCTTCCCTCATCCATTTGGGAATTGTATCAAGACTCTTCCATGGCCAGCAATCTTTAGGTGAGAGCCATCACCCAAGTACACCTTCCCACCGTTATATTCATCATACTTTGAGAACCAATCTTAAATTGAGGTCATGTGAAAAGATGCACTAGAGTCAATAAGACACACATCCTTAGATGCTTGTGTTTCCAAGGAAACGAAATATGCTTCTCCTTCATCTTGAGAGGACTTGTCAGAATCTGAATCATAGTTCTTCTTTTTCTTCTTTTTCTCCTCCTTGAACTCCTTGTGAAAATGTCTAGGTTTTCTGCAATTCCAACATAAGACCTTAGACTTTCCAGGAGGCTTATATTTGTTGAAATGTACCGAACAACTGAGAAGGGGGGTGAATTAGTTGTCACAAAAACACAATCACTTCTTCACTTAAACATTAGTCACTTGTCCACAATTATTATGATTTAACAATGAATGCATGGAATCAGAAACATAAACACAGATGCAACATTATATACAAGAGACACCAGATTTTTATGTGGAAATCCCCAAGGTGGGGAAAAACTATGTACAGGATTAGCTCTCAAAATACATTGCAATCTTTGAAAAATGATGTTTAGGCTTGGTCACTCCACGGACCCAGAACATACTGGCTCACTAGCATGAAGTACAACTAGGTCTAGTAGGCTCACTACCTCAACCCTAAACCTAGAAAGATTACTATAAGGGATGTTAAACCATGAGGGTTGTTAAACCCTACTAGCAGCTTGTTGCTAGGGTCACTGCCAAAATCATCATCTTCTTCATGTCTGAGATTAATACATTGGAGTACAATAGTTCCTCTGCTCTACTCTGCCTTATCTTCTCACCCTTTTCCTTATCTTCCCATTTTTACACAAGGACACCTTTTCCATGACTCAATTACAAGTATTTATAAACTTCATCAACCTTGAAGTAATCATCAAGGTTAGCATTACAATCATCAACCATTGGAACAATCTCCAAGGTCGGCATTACAAAATAGGTTTTAACCTGATACAAAATTATGCTAAGGATTTGTAGTATAGATGTATGTGGATCATGCCATGCCTTAGCTAGGATTCAACCACAATCTTTTTTGCCATAACATGCTTCCATAATCTTCAAGGGATCTCTGCAATTACTGGAATTAACCAAGTTAGCTAAGACTGGTTGCACGCTACGTTATCTGGGAATAATCTTCAAACACAATCTCATTTCCTTAATGTGGACCAATGTAAAGGTAGGAACATGATCAGGAGGAATCCATGAGCACATTGAAATCATCAGGAGAAACCACACAAACTCAAACCACTTTATTCATGAGATTCTTCACACTGGAGCACATGAACTTCACTGTCTTCAACTTTCATAAAATAAACAGAGCTTGCAGATCACCAAAACATGAACCATTGCAATTGTAGGCACTTATCATCATCCTAGACTTCCCTTTAGAACCACAAAGAAAAACATTTTAATGCGAAGGAATGCAGAGCAAAATACTTTCTCCCTGTCACCAGAGAATAATCAGAGAAAGCAAGTTTTACTCTGGTGAATGTAACTCTCTCAATACTTCACACCGGAGGATCAAACTTAGGATTTAGCATCTTCAAACATCCCTTTAAATAACTTCCAATCCACAGACCAAGATCTTCAAGAAGCAAGAAATGCATAGTAATCTACCAGACTGTTCTTCAGCATAGAACTCACTGTCTATACTGCACTTCACTGTAACTCACTTGTTTCTTCCAAAGAAGCCAATTTTCTCAATATCCTCAACATACAAAGCCTCTAAACAAGTAATAGAACAAGACATAGTTAACACCAATGAAAACAAAGATATGTCGATATTAATGACAGCACTGATTAGGCACATGCTTGCAACAATCTCCCCCTTTGTCATTGATGACAACATATGATGTGAAAAATTGCAACATCCATCAAGACAGGATTCTCCCATATCTCTTTACACATCTGCACTATTTCTTTCTTACCAAGATTCTCCCCCATTCTCTTTACACATTTGCATTCTTTCTTTTTGAGTTTTTTACATGACTTCTCTCCCCCTTTGACATCAATGGCAAAGGGCACATACTTGCACTCTTCTGCTTTGATTCAATTTCTCTTCTAAACTCTTTGACTACTCCCCCTAAGAAGTAGCCCTAAAAGCATCAATCTAGATCTGAAGAAGCACCACTAGACTGATGCACTCTTCTGCATCTTAGTTTAGAGCAGGATGGGTAATAACCCCTAACTTTTCTCTGAGATACTCAAAAGTATCCTTAGGTAGAAGTTTGGTGAAAGTGTTTGCAATCTAGTCTTTTGTAGATACATATTCCAACTTGACTTCATTCTCTGTCACTTTTTCCCTCAGAAAATGATATCTTATGGATATGTGCTTTGTTCTTGAATGCATTACTGGATTCTTTGATATGTTTATGGCACTTGTATTTTCACAAAAGATTGTAATTGGATCTTCATACACAACTTTGATGTCCTTCAATGTCTGCTTCATCCACAACACTTGAGTACAACTACATGCTGCTGTAATATATTCTGCTTTTGTAGTGGATAGAGATATTGAGTCTTGTTTTTTTCTTATCCAAGATACCAGCCTTTTTCCCAAAAAGAATAGACCTCCACTTGTACTTTTTCTATCATCTACATCTCTGGCCCAATCTACATCAGTGTATGCACTGAGAGTGAAATCATTGTCCCTTGGATACCACAAACCATAATCCATTGTGCCTTTAAAATATCTCAGAATTCTCTTGACTACCATCACATGTGACTCCTTGGGCTCTGCTTGAAATCTTGCCACAAGACAAACTGCATGCATTATGTCAGGTCTGGTTTGAGTCAGATAAAGTATCCTCCAATCATAGATCTGTACCTTTTATAATCTGCCATAGGTGAATCATCATTTTTATCTATTGGTCTAGGAACAAAATCCTAGGTCTTATTTTTCTCTATTTGCATCAATTCTTCTTTCATAGCCTTTACCCAAATCTCATCATTGCAAGCTTCATTCATAGTCTTAGGTTCAATCTTGGAAATCAAATAGAAATTTACTTATTCTTTAGTAGCTCTTTTTCTGGTCAGGATTCCTTTACTCTTATCTCCTATGATTTGATCTTTAGAATGATTAAGTTTTACATACCCTGGTGCCTTGGTAGCACATTCTGGAGCTTGATCCTCTTCACCTGAGCTGTCTTCATGCTGCACCACTTTTGAAACATCTTGTTTATCTAATTCATATCCACTTGATTCTGGAGACCTTTCCTTGCTTCCATCAACTTTGACATTTGCACTCTCAATAATCTTATTTAGCCTCTTATTATAACACCAGTAGGCCTTTCTCTTGGTTGAGTAACCAAGGAAGATTCCTTCATCACACCTAGCATCAAACTTGCCTAGATCTTCTTCTCTTTTGATATAACGTTTGCTACCAAAAACTTTGAGATATTTCATAGTAGGAACTTTACCATAATGCAATTCACAAGGAGTCTTAGAACTATTACCTTTGACTTGGACTTTGTTTAGGATATATATAGCAGTGTGAATTGCCTTTCTCCAATATACTTCTAGAAGATCAGCTTCCTTCATCATGGTTTTAGTAGCTTCTTGAATTGTTTTGTTCTTCCTTTCAACTACTCCATTTTGTTGTGGAGTTCTAGGTGCAGATAACTATCTCTTTATCCCATGTTTTTCACAAAAGAAATTAAATTAATCTAATGTGAACTCTCCTCCTCTATCAAACCTTAAACATTTGATCTTCAAATCCATCTCATTTTCAACCATTGCCTTAAATGCCTTGAACTTATCCAAAGCTTCTAATTTTTATTTCAAAAGGTAACCCAAGTCATTCTAGAATAATCATCAATAAGCAAAATGAAATACCCATCTCCTTGCAAACTTCTTACTCTGGTAGGTCTGCACAAGTCTGTATGCACTAGTTCGAGTAGTCCATCAACTAATTGGTTGTTGCTTTTGAATCTTGTTCTTGTTTGTTTCACAAATTGACACTCATTGCAAATAGGATTAGCAAGATTCACAAGCTTAGGCAAATCTCTAATAGCCTGTGCAGTACTTATCTTCATAATGTTATCAAAATTGATGTGACACAACCTTTTATGCCATAGCCAACTTTCATCAGTCTAAGCCAACAAATAATAATTATCAGTTCCTTTCAAGTGATAGATATTACCTCTGGTCTTCTTACCAGTTGCATTGATTATTCTAGAGCTTTCCTTGATCTTGCATCCATTGTCCTTGAAGCTTAGGTCATAATATTTGTCACACATCTGACCCACACTCAAAAGATTGTGCTTTAATCCTTTCACATACAAGACATCTTCAGTATTATGCTTGCCATCAAAAGAAATAGATCCTTATCCTCAAATCTTACTAGCTGTATCATCTCCAAACCTAACTAGTCCACCATCATATATTTCCAAACTCACAAACTTACTTTTGCCACTAGCCATGTGGTGAGAGCAACCACTATCAATAACCCATTTATCTTTGTCTTCAACAACTTGAGCAGCTAAACCACTTTCCACTAGTTTTTCTTTCTTCACACAACTAGCAAGATTAGTAGACATAGGTTCTTCTTTAATAGCAATAAACAATCATTCATTACCAGAAGTACTAACATTATTTGGTTCACCATTATCTGACACTTCTTCACCATCATCAAGATCTTCAACATAATAACATTTCTTTTGGATCCTAGGCCTATTCTCATATCTTTTCCTATTTTTTTCAATTCTTTCAGGACATTTGGAAGCAAAGTGGCCTACTTTACCACAGGAAAAACATTTGAAAGGTAATTTACCTTTGAACTTACCAAATCCTCTTTGCAGTCTATCCACAAAGTTGGATTCAATTTCATCAAACTCATCATCTGATTCTACCTTGTACTTTTCTGATCTAGAGGTTTTCCTAGAAGTACTGGCTTTGAAGGCAGTCTCTACTTTTGGCAGGGCATCACCAAACTCTCTCATTTCAAAGCCAGTAAGCCTACCAAGCAACTGATCTCTGTCAATAGCATTTACTTGCATAAATTCTTCAATTGCAACTACCTTGTAAGTATAACACTTTAGCAGTGATCTGAGAATTTTCATTACAACTTCCTTATCACCGAGAGTCGCCCCCATACATTTTATTCCAGTGACAAGCTCATGAACTCTTTGCATAAAGGCTGTTATGTTTTCATCTTCATTCATCTTCAAACTTTCATATTTCACTTTTCAGACTTTGTAGCTTGGCCTCCTTCACAGAATCATCTCCCTCATACAGATTTTTCAGCTTTTCCCATATCTCATTTGCAGTTTCAAGATCCACAACTTTTGTCAGTACTGAGTCATTCAATGAACTTAATAGAGCATATTTTTCTTTACCATCCACTTCATATTCCTTGATTTTGTCTTCAGTTGTCAAAGCATTTTAAGTCAAGCTGTATTTTGTTTCTGTAGTTTACCATACTTCATAACCAAGACAAAGAAGATGACTTTTTGTTCATGCCTTCCAAAGAGCATAGTTTGTCCCATCAAAATGTGGTGCTTCCTTCTTATAAGATATTTTGGATCTTCCTCAAGTTGTTAGACTTTATTCAAAGAAACCTTGCTCTGATTGCAATTGTTGAATGCACCAGACAAATGAGAGTGGGGGGGGGGGGGTGAATCAGTTGTCACTAAAACACAATCACTTCTTCACTTAAATATTAATCACTTGTCCACAATTATTATGATTCAACAATGAATGCATGAAATCAGAAACTTAAACACAGATGCAACATTATACACAAGAGACCAAATTTTTACATGGAAAACCCCAAGGTGGGGAAAAACCATGGAGAGGATTAGGTCTCAAAATATATTGCAATCTTTGAAAAATGATGTTCAATCTTGGTCACTCCATGGGCCCATAACATACTGGCTCACTACCATGAAGTATAGCTAGGTCTAGCAGGCTAACTCCCTCAACCCTAAACCTAGAAAGATTACAATAAGGGCTATTAAACCCTGAGATTTGTTAAACCCTATTGGTGGCTCACTACCAGGCTCACTGCCAAAATCACCATCTTCTTCATGTTTGAGATTGATACATTGGAGTACAATAGTTCCTTTGCTCTACTCTGCACTGCTCTGCCTTATCTGCTCTCCCTTTTACTTATCTTCCTATTTTTGCAGAAGGACACATTTTCCATGACTCAATTACAAGTATTTATACACTTCATCAACCTTGGAATCATCATCAAGGTCAGCATTACAATCATCAACCATTGGAACAATCTCCAAGGTCGGCATTACAAACATTTTACAAAATCTATCTTGACGTAATATGAAATTATGCTAAGGATTTGTAGTATAGATTTATGTGGATCACACCATGCCTTAGCTAGGACTCAAACATGATCTTCCATGCCATAACATGCTTCCATAATCTTCAATGGATCTCCGCAATTACTAGAATTAACCTAGTCAGCTAAGACTGGTTGCACGATACGTTATCTCAGAATAATCTTCAAACATGATCTCATTTCCTTAATGTGGACCACTGTAAAGGTAGGAACATGATCAGGAGGAATCCACAAGCATGATGAAATCATTAGGAGTAGTAGCACAAATTTAAATCACTTTATTCATGAGATTCTTCACACTAGAGCACATGAACTTCACTGTCTTCAACTGTCATAAAATAAATATAGCTTGCAGACCACCAAAACATGAACCATTGCAATTGTAGGGACTTATCATCATCCTAGAATTCCCTTTAGAACCACAAATCAAAACATTTTAATGTGGAGGAATGTGGAGAAAAATACTTTCTCCCTGTCACTAGAGAATAATCAGAGAAAGCAGGTTTTACTCTGGTGAATGCAACTCTCTCAATACTTCACACCAGAGGCTCAAACTCAGGATTTAGCATCTTCAAATATCCATTTAAATAACTTCCAATCTGCAGACCAAGATCTTCAAGCAACAAAAAATGTGGAGTAATCTACCAGACTATTCTTTAGCATACAACTCACTGTCTATACTGCACTTCACTGTAACTCACTTGTTTCTTCTAGAGAGGCCAATTTTCTCAATATCCTCAATATACAAAGCTTCTAAACAAGTAATAGAATAGGACATAGTTGACACCAATGAAAATAAAGATATGTTGACATCAATGACAACACCAATTAGGCACATACTTGCAACAAGATCTCCCACATGATTTGGATCTTCCTTTTTGTTCTTTCTTTTTATCCTTTTTCTTTCCCTTCTCTTTAGATCTACCATGAACTACAAGAGCCTCCTTAGTTGATTTGGAAGACTTTCTCTGCATCTCTTCAAACAACAATGAAGAAACCACTTCATGCATCTTGAAGGTTGTAGTGGTACTCCCAATGGCCATAACAAGGTGTTCCCATGAATCTAATAAGGAACAAACTAATGTCATCCATCGATCCTCCTCCTCCATATTCACACCAATAGAGGTCAACTAGGTAACAAGTATATTGAAAGTATTCAGGGGATCAGTGACAGATCCTCCATCTTCCATCCTTAGAGAATACAATTTCTTTCACAGGAATAACTTGTTCACTAGGGATTTAGCTTGATAAACATCTCCAAGTTTCTTCCAAAGATCTTTTGTAGTCTTCTCTTCATGGATATTTAGGAGCACTGAATCAGCCAAACAGAGTCTTATCAAACCCTTAGCCTTTTAATCCATCAAATTCCAATATTCTTATTTCATGCCCATTGGGATGGTTTCAGATATTGCGAGCCATAGATCTCTATCCACCAATAAGTCTTCCATCTTGAGTTTGCACAACTCAAAGTTGCCTCCATTGAAATTCTCTATCTCAAACCTCCCATATGTGCTTGCCATCTCTTTCTTGTAATGAAGATTTCAAAAATCCTCTACACAAGCTCCCACTCAAATAAAGATTAGCTCAAAAAATGCTCTACCCAGCAACTAGAACCAAAGATGATCAAGCTCTGATACCAACTGAAAGAAAGCAAGGTATGTGGAAATGCTTCCTACACTGATCTAATGAGGGGAGATATATGTAAATTTTAATCTTTTCTAGTTACAGTTTAATATGCACATTAATAGAAAGATAATAATAACATTCAAATGCAAATACAAAGGTCACAACACAAGATATATGTGAGAAAAACCCTTTTGGGTTGAAAACCCCACACTCTAAAACCTACACAATGTATTATCAAATCCAAAGAAGATTACAACATACTTGCAATGCAGGTTCTTTTAGGAGTTCACAAATGTTGAACACTAGAGTAATTTTGGTAGTATAATGGTACCTACAAATGAACCATACAACCCCAACTCCAAGTACCTGTATATATAGAGAAATACCAAGATGGAGGTAGCTTCTAGAGAAAACCACAAAAGAATCTCATCCAAATCCACATGGCCCAAATTCCAAGGCCACCAAGCATGCAAAAGACACTTATCAAAGATTCCATTTCATCCCTATTATGTCATAAAATGTCCCCCTAAGACTTTTACCTCCTAAGTTTAGCTCCTGAGTCCCTTAGATTTAATCATGCATGTTAAAAATGAATTCTGGAGCAAAATCCCCTAAAACCCATGTCAAATGGGACTTAGAGGCCACTCGTAAGCTTAATAAAGTCCCAAAATAGCACCATGGACTTGGGTACCTGCATCCTACTCTAGACCTATTTGGTCAGGACCCAAATTTTAAATATCTGCAAAGTGACCATTAAAAGGTTTCCCTTTGTTGGCCTATTCAATTTGAATTACGAATGTTTAGGGGGAATGCATATATAAACATGTTTAGGACTTCATTTTACACCTAGATGGATAATGCAAACTTATGACCTTTTGCTTAGGATAGTCAAGGCTTTAACTATGTTGCAGAGCAGTATTGTGTTGTGTTTGTACTTGTTTGTTGCAGATTTGTCTTCATCAATCCATCTCCTCATGGCGTGAAAGATCTTCATCTCCTTGTGAGAGCTTCACCTTCGAGGTGACATCTGCTTTATGTTTTAATCAATTTATCATATCATTTGCTTTTGCCTCTATCCACCAAGGACACACACTCTCTCTAACAACGGTGTTGGAAGGCTTGAATGCCATTCGGGGCTTGACTGAGGCAAGCTCCTAAACACCACAACCCCGAACAACTCTCTTGTGATTGTAGGTTACAGGTGTCGGATCTTGTGGAGAGGAGTTGTAGGAAGTCAGTGGAGAGCATAAAGATTCTAGATCTAAAGAAAATGACAAAAAAATCTTGAATTAGACATAGTTGCTCGCTCTTTTGTCCTCTAATTTGGCACTACCAGAAATCTCTGAGCATTTACAGTCTAAAGCATATTTTAATCCAAAGCCCTTAGAAAAAGTACCACATTGGACAAGGACACCCACTCTTTTGTCCCTGAAGTTTTTGCTTTTTAGAATCTAAAATTTGGTATGTATCTAATCTATATTTAGTGCCTTCATGTGCAAGCATTTGTCAGGTTTCATCTGTTTGTTTATGATTTTATAGAATTAGGGTTTTAGGCCTAATCAGATTAGGGTTTTAATAAAATATCAATATATTCTATCTTTCCAATTATCTCGTAGTGACATCAGACCTGTAGCTGAATCCTCAATCTATGTCCTTGAATGTATGTGTGAAAGAAGGGTTTGATTGAATCTAATTAACTATACACTATACAAGTTTCCTTCAACCCCATTTTCAAACATAACATTTTGGTGAACCTATGTTTTTCTAAACTTTGCATTTTTTTGAGTGTTGCAAATCACATTTGCATTCACATGTATATCATATTCATCATTCTACATTCAAAAATCTTGCATAAAAATTGAAAAATTTCAAAAAATGCAGCATCCTAGGCTTGCATTAAGGCATAGTTTGCACTATTTTTGTTGCATATCATTTAAATAATTTAAATCTCTGATATTTATATCAGATCTAAGATAAATTACAGCAATACGCCATTTCATAATCATTTTCCTTGCACTTACATACTTTATTTGCTAGGGTTTTGCTTGAAATTTTGCATTTTTCAAATAACCTAGTGATTTCAAAAGCTAGAGTTTGTAATTAAAATCTTGTTTCAGATTTTATTACTCATTTAAACACTCTTTCAAATCTGATTTTGGACTACAGTGTTTCATCATAATGTGTTTTTGAATTTAGATTTCAAAATTTGCATTTACACATTGTGTATTTCAACAAAAATAAGCATATTCACTCATCTTGCCTTAATTTTGACTTTGCATTAAGAATTGTAGCATTTTGGCACCATTTTCAAATCATATCTGAATGATTTTACACATTAAATCAGATTATATCTCATTTAACCATCATTGTGCATAATTCTAGATAACATTTTTTGTGCATTAATGTTGAAAAAAGTTTTAAAAATGAGCATTTTAGGTACATAAACAAGCATAGGTTTGTTTTGTTTCATTGCATTTGTCACAAATATCTTTCATTTTAGTTCTTGCATTAATGTTTCAAACTTACATTAATTGTTTGTTTGAAAATTTTGCTTCATTTCATAGCATTATGTGAAAATTGGCATATTTTTCATTACATAGTGTCTACTTCAACATTGAGTGTTTTTACACCTTTTTCACATCTTTTTGATTAAAACCTTTAAAGTCATCAACTTCACCTTTTTGTAGTATTCTTTCATACTACCAACTATGTTTGTTGTGGACTCTCTATGTCTTTTAGTACCTGTTTCCCTGAAACAAGTGCTTGGGTGCGAAATAGTCTCACATCTAAGTTGTATTAGGTATCATAAAACTTTGCATGTCTTGTAGATTACTAGATCTTATTGGACATTGATGTTTCAATAAATTTCATTATGTAATCTTCATCTCATTGCTCTTTGGTATCTTTACATGCATATATCAAAAACTTTGAGAATTTAGATACAAATTCCTTAATATGAATCCTCATGTTATCACTTATATACAAGCTATGTATCATAAGGATATATAATTTAAATGCTCTTCATTTGAAATGCTTGATTATGCATCTAATTTTGACAACTTCATAGCTCTCATGAATACATACCCTTCGGAATTAGAGGATCTAAGCAAGTACATTTCCGTGAATACTCTTGAGAATGACGAGTGTGAAAGTTCTTCTTCCGTTAATGCCTTGTAACTAATAGCTAAAATATATGATCATGATGATGATTCCATAAGTTATCCTCTTCCTCCTATGGTTTAATCTTTAAGAACCTTGGATGAGAAGACCATGTATAGCTCTACTTTTGTTGCAAATTTAAGTCCCTTAGACATCACTAATGATATGACCATGATCAATCTCCTTAACAACACTGTACCTTCCCTTATCCCTAATGCTATCCCTTTAGAGTAGAAGCATTAGTGTATGAGAAAAGGTCTCTCACATTAAATCCCTTAGGGATAGATGTTGAGCATAATTGAGAGGAAAACAATGTTAATTCAATCTTCATTAATAGATTTCTTCCACCCACTAAGGGGTTACTAGATAAATGTAGCAATGTTCCTAAGATGATTATGCAAGGGGCACCTAATGCATCTTCTTTCTTAAAAATAGTGATTACGGTTCAAGGTGATTAAAAGCCACCTTGACCCCTGGATTACATTCTAAACTATGCAAGATCAATCACTCAAAGAAGTCAAGGTGTTCAAAATGTGCCAGAACATCCCATGATTTCTCACACATACAACACCCATAATAACAAGCAAAGTAAGAAAACACCTCATGTGCCTGTCTTTGTTACATATTCTCAACCTATGCTCCCTCCACCACCTCATCTTACCCATAAAAGTGATCAAAATATGATATTGTCAAACAACCCTGCGCTACTCCGGCTAAGATCTCTCTTTGGGATTTAATACAAATATCACCTACATACCATGGAATGCTCCAAGAATCTTTACAAAATGTGATTGTACCACCTGTTGTTAAGCTGAATGATGTAGTAGCTCTGTTAGATTGTATGCATGTGATGAAAATGGATATTCTATTTCAACAACATGAAATACCATCAATAAAAGATGAGTATGATCCACTCACAATATTTGTCCTAATAGATAAAAAGTTGATATTGGCAATGGATTGGATCTTAATGTTTGTGGCATTAACTTACTACATAAAAGCAAGATCAAAACATCTTTACTCAAACCGGGCAGGCTTAGCATTCATGGCTTTGATAATGCTGGTAGGCAATCCCTGGGTACCATAACTTTGCCTATAAAGGTTGGAACTGTGACATTATCTACCCTTTTTCATGTCATGCCTAGTTCCCTTTTAGTTAATATGATTCTTGGTAGACCATGGATCCATGCTATGGGGGTAGTTCTATCTACCCTTCATCAATCATTAAAGTTCATTTATCAAAAGAAGCTCTACACCGTGGGAGCCAATCCTGACTCGAATAATTATTTACATATCAAAACAAGTTAACAATTAGCAAAGTCTAAACAACTTATGAGTTGATTCATTAATGTCTCTTGCCATAGATAATGTTGTGCAAGACTCTAAACCATCAAATGCAATTTTTGGTGATGATTGGTGTTCATTAGATTTTACTCCTTACTGTGTGGGGGAATATAAACTTAATAACTCTAACACATCAAAAGTTGCATCGATCTCATCTAAGTAATCTTTGGAAGCACCTGAGAAACCCAAAGTCTCATTGGTAGAAAACAAAGACAATACTCTTACTTATACTACAGACTATGAGACTTATGTGGCCTCACCATCTTCTAAGGAGATGGACTCCCTCTATGGTAGTGGATTTTAAATTTTGTACAAAAATAGAAACTATGTAGGTAATGGTTGTGGTGTAAATCAACAACGAATTAGAGCACCTTTACAAGTTGCTGGAATTAATTGTACAACCGATATCAGATACTGTTCTTTGAATCCCACCAAAGCCTATTGTCATCCCAGTTAACGCAATATCAACAAGACTGAAATGACATGCGAGATATCCTGAGCTGATAGACAAGGGTTGTCTACTAGGAAATATCCCATTGAATCAAGTAAGTATTTCTTCATCTTTAAGCCACTCTCATTGTAACACCTATTCTAGTTACTCTCAAGGGTGGTCTTCTCCTAGATATATATGTTGTTAGATTTGTACTATGTTCCCCTATGATGTGTTATGTGTTGTTTAGGTCTTCTTGGATGACCCTTAATACTCTTATAAGGTCAAGGATACTGGGAGACCACCTCTGTTGTGATCATTCTTCTATTTGTTTCATCATTCTTCCATCTTATCTCTCCTCTATTTTATTGTTGTGTGTCATGCCTTAGGGGCATAGCATTACAAAGGGTGTTTTCAGGGCATCCTCCTACGTGGTGTTCCTAAGGTACTTGTTCTCCTCTCTCATTTTTATTGTTTACCTTGTTCTAGTGATTCTACCTAGTTAGCAGATGACAAAAACAAACAAATACTAGTATGGACCGTGTGTCCCTTCAGCAAGAAAAGAAAAAATAGACCTAGTCCATACATGAAGATGGGGTTGATATACATATATCCGATGCTTGACGAGTAGAATCAGTCCATGTGATGTATCATCTTATGGAATTCCTTGTGACTAACATTTTACAATCCACTCAATCTACTCTTATACACTTTGATTGGTATCTCACCTTGTTGCTACACTCAGTTCTGAGGTACCTGCAGTATAGCCCAATGGTTATACTCAGTTCCAAACCCATGAGTATAGCCTTGGTCCTTGATGTGACTGTTTTCATGCATAGCTTTCATGATTTGATCTTGTTGTTTATCTTAGGATATCTTATTGATGTGTTTGTGGGAACATTCATCGATCATGAGCACATGTCACCTTGGGGACATAGGCTTTGTGAGAGCTCTTGTTCCCTTGCGTGTTTTCTCTCTACCTTAATGTGCTTGATATAGGTACACAACATCAACCACCTTAAGGTGGGGGCACATATAATGATATCTGTTTGATGATTTTGGTGCTATCAAAGCGTGTTTGTAAGCCCTTTCCGTGAGGTGGGATGTTGTATCTCTAGTGTGAGTGCACATCCTTATATCAATTGCAATAAAAAATCCCTCTCCGTGAGGTGGGATAGTATATCCTTTATCAAAGAAGCCCTCTACATGAGGTAGGATAATGTATCTCTTGAGCTAGTGCGCATCCTTTTATTCAAAAGCCCTCATCACAAGGTAGAATGGTGTATCTCTTGAGCTAGTGCACATCCTTTTCTTACAAAGTCCTCATCAGGAGATGGAGTTGGATCTTGAGACTATCCTCCCTTAAGCATGTCTTTGGAAGTTGTTGTGGCATAAGCCCAACTGTCAGGTGTGTTTGCAGCATGTTTGAGATGGTGGGACTTAGCAATAAGCTCCTTCCATCATCCAAGTTTTTTATGTGTAAGATGTATAGTATGTCTATGGCATGCTATACGGTGCTCATGTATTTCATGTGTCTTTCATGTGTCTTCCTCCTGGTGTAGTGTAAAGGGTGCGGTGATAAGTCCCCCTACACTTTGGGTTTTGTATTGCATGCTTTTGTTAGGATTTCATTTTATATATGAAAATGTTATCAATATATTCATTGTGTATTGCGTGACTGCCCTACAATCTTCACCATGTTTTGCATGCATGTTACTATATTCTACATGTTTTGCGTGTCTGCAATGTGTCTTCTAGTGCTTACCTAAGACTAGGGGATAGAAATAGTTCCTCAATCTTTGTGTATGGCTTAGCTTCAAGTGCCTGGCATGTCTGATATATTTTCCACCATACTTTAATGCATGTATGGGTTGTAAGATCATACATATATTAAAGTGGGGGATAAATGTTACATTGTAAAATGTTCCCCTTGGACTTTTACCTCCTAAGTTTAGCTCCTAGGTCCCTTAGATTTAATCATGCATGTTAAAAATGAATCCCAAAGAAAAATCCCTTGAAACCCATGTCAAATGGGACTGAGAAGCCACTCTCAAGCTTAATCAAGTCCCAAAATAGGACCCTGGACTTGGGTGCCCGTGCCCTAGTCCAGACCTATTTTGTCAGGACCTAAATTTTAAATGTCTGCTAAGTGACCATTAAAAGGTTTCCCTTTGTCTGCTTGTTTAATTTGAATTACGAATGTTTAGCGCGAATGTATATATAAACATGTTTAGGACTTTATTTTACACCTAGATGGATAATATGAAATTTTGAACTTATGCTAAGGATAGTCAAGGCTTTCATTATGTTACAAAGTAGTAATTTGTTGTGTTTGTACTTGTTTTTGCTTCAAATTTGTCTTCATCAATCCATCTCCTCATGGCGTGAAAGATCTTCATCTCCCTGTGAGAGTTTCACCTCTGAGGTGACATCTACTTTGTGTTTTAATCAATTTATCAAATCATTTTATTTTTCCTCTATCCACCAAGGACACACCCTCCCTCTAACAATAGTGTTGGAAGGCTTGAATGCAATTTAGGGGCTTGACTGAGGCAAGCTCCTAAACACCCCAACCCCCAACCCCTCTCTTATGATTGCAAGTTATAGTTGTCAGATCTCACAGAGAGGAGTTGCAGGAAGTCAGTGGAGAGCATAAATATTCTAGATCTGAAGAAAATGACAAAAAATATCTTGAACTAGACACAGGCACTAGCTCTTTTGTCCTCTAATTTGGTAGTACTGGAAATCTCTGAGTAGGTTACAATTTGAAGCATATTTTGATCCAAAGCCCTGAGAAAAAGTACCACATTGGACAAGGGCACTTTCTCTTTTGTCCCCAAATTTTCTGCTTTTTGGAATCCAAAATTTGGTATGTATCTAATCTATATTTAGTCCCTTCATGTGTGAGCATTTGTCGGGTTTCATCCATTGTTTTACGGTTTTGCATAATTAGGGATTTAGGCCTAATTAGACTAGGGTTTTAACAAAATATCAATCTATTTTATCTTTCCAATCATCTCATAGTGGCATTATAACTATAGTTGAGTCCTCTATTACACTTGTGAATTAGCTCGATCTATGTCCTTCAATGTATGTGTGAAAGAAGGGTTTGATTGAATCTAATTAACTATACACTATACAACTTTCGTTTAACCCCATTTTCATACATAACATTCCGTTACAACCCCATACTTAAGCACCCCAATTTTTCCCAAAATAGGTATGACAGATGCTCTTACATCATCATAAAATCTGTCACATATGACAACACTTACAGTTGTAAGAGAATCTATCATAACTGACTATAAATAAATGATTCTCTTACAACTTGTCATAGTCAAACTTGGGTGCCTAGATTCTCCATGCAAAGATGCTTCTTAACACTTGTCACACTTGTCATAGAATCCATCATATGTCATAACCTCTTACACAATCCACAAGATGCCGACACATCGAAATAATGCCACCTCAAAATGTGACACCTAAATTTTCAAATGTTGACTTGACCATCCAAGTCACCTTCCAAGTTGGATGACATGTCAACTTGCCACCTCATACTAACTGACAAAACCAAATGACCATTAGTACAATATAAACAATTAAACAAATATACAATCAAATAATAAATGCTAGGAAATTGCAAAGGTTGAGACACCTTAATTCCTAAAAGTGACTTACAATATTTATCATTTTTATCTACATAATAAGTAATGTTTCTTGTTCACAAGTCTTCAACAATCAACTGCAAGAGAGATAATCACCCTGGTGCTTTTCCTACAACCACAGATCGACAGTCCCATGCACACCTTCCTTCTGGAAGTGGCCATTCCCTTCGCTATACTATAGATAATGAGAATCAACTGATTCCTTGTGCCATCTGAGAACTAGTGTAGTGTCCTAGCTAAAAACAATCTGGCTTACAACTCTAGTCTAGCTCTATCTATGTATAACCCATTCTGATTGTTCAACTATCTAGTACACAGTGAATCAACAATGCAAGCAGTGACTTTTGCATTACTTTGGCCAAAGTTTCATATAATAAGTCATCTTTGTTCACACACTCTTTTCTCGACTTGGAGACAACATTCTTATATTTTAGTAAATATTATATCAACATACTTTGACTTGTTTTTTCAATATTAGTCTTAAAGACATAAAATATACCCTTTACTACAAGACAAGTATAAGGTGAGAGCTTAGGTTTTTTAAAAGCATGCATTGATCCCCTCTTTGCATCCTTGCAATCTTGGGTCTATGACAACTTGTCAATCTACTCAAACGCTTGCCAACCCATTTCCATGCTCACAAATAAATTTGGTAGACATTCTCAACATATACTCGATTTTGCCATAAAATCATTGATTTTGATGTCTATAGAGTTTTAAGATTCTTTCCACTAAGATATGTCTGCCTTAGTCTATGATTATATTTGACTAATTTCCTGTAGAAGTGAACTATATAAAATGATTATAATATTTCCATAATGAGGTAAAAACAATTTACAATAATCTATTGACCAATCTTGGCCAAAATATAAGATAAAAGAATAGTTTCCTCCTAATTGGAAATAAAAGTAGTATATGAGAACTCTTGGTTACTGATAGAAATCAAAATGATAATACTTATATTAACTACCTCTATGACATAATTAAAATAGATTCTTTTGCATGATTATCCGAACATGAAGTCTATTCAACTAAAGTCTTTTAATCAAGACATTGATCATTCACAAGATATAAACTTTTATAATTAACAAGAGTAGTGATACCTCTCAACATCGAATTGATATAACTCCTTTAGAAGGATACTATGACATCATAATACTAATATGTTTCGGTCTACTCAAGACATAATATAATAAGTAAGCTATTGGTCTACTACTGACTTAATTGGTAAGTTCTTTCTGTATATAGATAGGTATAGGTTGATATTCTCAAATCGACCTTACACAATTGACAACACACTGAACCATTCGACCTATATTGGCTTATATCCAACGTTGTCACAATAGATATACTAAGGTAATATCTCACACACAGTAAATTCATATAAGAACAAAATTTATCCAAGCTTAATGACCTGCCAATATATATATATATATATATATATATATATATATATATATATATATATATATATATATATATATATATATATATATATATATATCATTTGACCTATACAGAGGTTTAACTTGCATTTAAACTATCTTTAAAAAGAATATAAATACATGACTGCCTATCGGCTATATATATATCTCTGACATTTCGATCATTCTGCAGACTGAATTCTAAATTATAAGAATAATATCTATATTTATCATAATTTGGCTAGAACAACATTCACGGTTTTCTAAAGGCATATAACTTCAATACTATATTGAAATAGAATTCCATTCTAGGAGTATCCATAGATATATTCCTATTTCAAAAACATATATCAATATAGAAAAGCTTTATTTGCCATAGATAGCAATTGATTCATATAAACCCGTGGCCTCTCGAGGCTTACTTAGAAAATATAAATGACTTTACATATAGTATGAAGCTTATTATCAATAGTTTACTACTGGTTCATTGACATAGCTATCACTTTGTTAGTGCAGTCGATACTCTCTTCTATTGAGCTCATTCTAACTCACTTCTATTCTCCCAATCCAAGAGATATTGTCCTTCTTCTGCTCTCGACTTTCCTTATCGAGATCCCTTAACCTCCCATAATAACCACACTTCCTGTTGGTTATAAAATAGTTCCACATAATTATCCCACCTTTCTCTCAACCATCCGTAGTCTAAAGAGCTTGAAAATAGGATTATGGAGCTAATGCTCCTTTCCACTCCAAGTATCTAGGGAAGAACATGATGAGAGTCTCCAAGACTTAACTTCCTTTAACACAAGCTAGATGTTAAATTTAACCATGACTAAGCTTATAAATAATTTAAAAAAAAAATAATAATAATACTAGACCTAATTCATAGATGTCATTGATGCATTCTTCTGAATGATTTAATTATGCTATTCATGAGTATAATATCGACAATGGAGTCTTGCAAAGCCGACTTAAGCCTTTACATCAAGACTAGACTTGATTGGTCAATTACTCACGTCATCTTAGTATTCAGAGACATACACAACCTTACTAATTTCCAATGTACAAGATTAAGTCATCGACATGATGATGACAATATTAAACATGCATGGAATGATCACAACATTAAAATATTACTGAGGCAACCAATAACATAAAGAATAAGACTTATACCAAAATTGACATAACTTCTAATGTGATTGTGTGTGTTGTGTGTTTTTCCAAATCATACAATGATCATTGTATTCATGTGATATAGCACCCTCTCCATGATGATACTCTCTCTCCTCATCTTGGAGGAAAAAACCACTTTTCTTGCATCCACCTCAGTCGCATAATGGTAGTTAGTCCATCACAGTATTTAACCATGTGCATAATAATGAAGTCATAGACAATTATTCCTTGCATATAAAATAATATAAATCAAATGCATTCTCTATTCTAACACAACATTACTTTAATTGTAATATTTTGACTGACTAACTATCTATCCTCTTGAAATAAAAAATTATAAGTATGTTTGTTTTAGGATGAGGTGTGACATATCTCACCCCTTAGAGATCATCATCCTCGATGATTGTGTCCTTAACAAAATAAATATAACAATTATATTCTTTTACATCAATTTTGCATAAAAATATGTGGAAACTTTTGATAAAAATCATTGTAATCCTCCCAGGTAGCATTTTCCTTCGAATACTAGTCCCACTAGACCTTGCACTAAATAACCTCTTTGTTACATAGGCGAAGCTTGCGTACCTCAAGCACTTTGAGAGGCTTAATGATGACCACCCCTAGGTCTTGTACTTGGAGAGCATTCCAATCAAGTATATGATTAGATCCTGATATATATTTATTCAAAATAAGATACACAAAAATCATCATGCAATCTAGCAAGATCTGGTTTTAGAGCTATCCTATAAGCAACCAGATTAACAACTTCTAGGACTTCAAAAGGTCCCACATATCTAGGTGCAAGTTTGGAAAACTTTCCAAACTCAATTAACCTCTTATGTGGTTTGACTCTCAAGAGAACTGTATCCCCTATTGAAAATTATCGAGGTGTATGCTTGGAATCAACATAGCTTTTCTATCTATCATTAGCTTCTTCCAATCTTTTCCTAATCACATTTACTTGCTCTTTCATTTTTGATAGCATTTCTAGCCCAAGGGAAATCCTATTTTCTAGATTATCCTAGATTATAGGAGTTTGGAACTTTCTACCTTACAATGCTTCATGTGGAGCCATCTTAATTGCAGAATGATAAGAATTGTTGTGTGTAAATTCAACTAGTGGAATGTACTATTCCCACTTATACTGTTGATCCATGGAATATATCCTCAGCAAATCCTCCAATATTTGATTAACTCTCTCATTTTGACCATCTGTCTTTGGATGATAGGCTAATCTTATATTCAGTTGTGTCCCTAATGCTGAAAACAAGGTTTGCCAAAACCTTGAAGTTATCTGAGCATCTCTATCTGAGATTATCTTTTCAGGGATTCCATGCAATCTAAAAAATTCTTGCATGAATTTCTTGGCTAAAATGGGTGCTCCATCTATAAGGTTACCAAGTATAAAATGGGCTACCTTAGAATGTTTATCAAGTACTACAATAACATCATCATGCTTATAACGTGACATAGGCAATCCATAAACAAAGTCTATACTGATTACTTGCCAATTCCATTTAGTAATATCATGAGGATACAAGAGTCTTGTCAGGTGTTGGTGTTCAACCTTAACTCATTGACATTCAAGACACCCTGCCACAAATCTTGCAGCATCATTCTTCATTCCCTTCCAAAAATACAAGGGTTTCACATCAACCAACAATTTTGTTACTCCAGGGTGACCTAAATATGGTGCAGAATGTGCTTCTTTCCACACAGTTCTTCTTAAATCTCCCTGATTTGGAACATAAATTTAGTTTTCTCAATAATCCGTCAAGTTCAAAATAAATCCATCATACCTTGTGTCTTGAGGATTTTTTGTTAGAGCTTTCAGAGTCTGCTCATAATATTCATCTCTAGCCAAATTCTTCAATACCTAAGCTCAAAAATTAGAGTTTACTGACACTATTGCCGTAATATGCCTTCTATGAATCAAGGCATGAGCCTCTTGATTTTCTTTACCCTTAATATAATTAATCTCAAAATCATAATTAGAAATGCACTCTAACCATCTTCTATATCAGGCATTAAGGTTAGGTTGCGTGAAGATATACTCCAAACCTTGATTGTCAAATTTTAGTTCAAATTGCTTTCCTAACAAATAATGCCTCCATACTTGGAGAACATGTACAATTGCTGGTAATTCCAGATCATGAGGAGCATAATTCTACTCATAGGGTCACAACTTCTTAGATTCATAGGCCATGACTTGGTCTTCTTGCATTAGCATTCCACCCAACCCTTCTTCTGAAATGTTAGTCACAACAACAAAATGACCCTTTGGGTTTAGCACTCTAGGAATTGGTGCTGAAGTCAATTTACCTTTAAGAATATTGAAGTCTTCTTCACACTTGTCTGACCATTTAAATCGTTTTCCTTTCCTTTACAAGGAAGTGATGGGATGGGAAATCCTAGAGAAGTTCAAAACAAATTTTCTATAATATCCTGCTAATTACATAAAGATACATTCTTCATGAACATTTTTAGGCATATGTCATTCTAGAATAGCCTTTATCTTTGAGGGATCCACAACAATTCCTTTAGCCAATATGATGTGGCCTAAGTACTGCACTTCTTTCTGAATGAAAGTGCATTTGGATAGTTTTCCAAAAATCTTATACTCTCTGAGACATTGCAGAACTATCCACAAGTGCTGAAGGTGTTCCTCCTCATTGCGAGAATAAATTAGAATATCATCTAAAAACACCAAAAAAAGTTTATCTAGACAATCTCTAAAAACACTATTCATCAAATTCATGAACGCTGTTGGGGCATTGGTCAAACTAAAAGGTAGGATTGTGAACTCGTAATGCCCATACCTTGTTCCAAAACTTGTCTTAGGAATGCCCTCTTCTTTAAACCTCAACTAATGATAACCTGGCCTTAATTCAATCTTTGAAAATACAGTTGCACCACACATTTGGTCAAACAAATCATCTATGCATGGAAGAGGACACTTGTTCATAATTGTTTCTTTGTTAATCATACGATAGTCTATACAAAGGCATAGAGTGCCATCTTTCTTCTTAACAAAGATCACTGGCAGTCCCCAAGGCAACACACTAGGTCTAATCAGACCTTTTAATAATGATTCCTGAAGTTGATCCTTTAGCTCCATCAACTTAGTGGTAGTCATCCAATAAGGTGCTTTGTACACCATTTCAGGACATGGAATAATATCAATTGAAAAATCAAAAAGCCTTTTTGGGGGCAAACCTAGAAGGTCTTCAGGAAATACATCCCAAAAGTCATGAAGACAAGGGTATACTTCTATTGAATTTTCTAGAGATCTATCCTTCCCTTCTTCTTTAACCTCATCCATCTTAAGTACAAACATATGGCAACCTTTATGCTTTGCTCTTTTCAATTGCATTGTGGAAATTTGCCTGATTTTCATTTCATGTTGAAATTCTTAGATTAGGACAACATTTCCAACATTATCTAGGTATTCTACTATTTTGGAGAAATAATCAACTTTTGCCCTATGTTACGATAGCCATTTCATCCCTAAAATAACATCATAAGACCCTAGAGGTGCTACATACAGATTAACCTCTGTGGAAAAAGTGGGTAAGGTTAATCTCGCTTCAAATAAACATTTCTCTACCTGAGCTCTTGACTGGTTTGCAAACTCTATTGTCCATGAGTTTTCCATGAAACTAGCTTTCCTAGACATCTTAATGGGGCATAGGTTAGCATAGTGATCTCCTCCACACGCAAAACACCCTCTAGGAGGACCTTTCTTACCTAAAGATTAGTTGGAATTATTGTCATTCTTTCTAGGATTAAAATCCCTATTTCCAACCCTGGGTTCACTTCTATTATGTCTGGAACTTTTACCATGGTTTTTCTCTCTGATTTCTTGATTTCTGCTTCTTTTTTTGAAAGACATTGAAGAATCACTCCAGTTAAATTTCTTTCAATATTTTCCTTGATATCTTGAGATGGATTTGAGGTTTTTCTCCTGCCTGATGGCTTTTTCAAAGACTTGATCCATTGTTGTGGGTTCATGGATGTCTACTTCTCTTCCTATCTGACCATTCAAGCCCATAATAAACTTCCTTATCCTAAATATCTCATCCTTAGATGATATTGTGGCACATACTTCAAAAACCTAGTAATTTTCTTTCTAGTATTCAGTGACAGTCATATCTTCTTGACGTAGATTTTGGAAATCTATCAATTTCTAGTCAAAGTATTGTTGGGGCAACCACCTTTACCTAAATATGATGACAAATTGTTCTGAAGTTAGACTTAAGGAACTCAACCCTAATTCCATTTTCTTATTCATCCACCACATGGATGATTCTCCTACTAACCAGTATGCTCCCCATATAGCTTTAGTGATTTCAGAATAATTTCTTATCTCAAAGCACTTTTCCATCTCTATCAACCAAGCCTCAGTAGTGTCTCCACTCACAATTCCATCAAACTTAGGAGGTATAACTTTATTCATATCTTAGGATAACTTGTTGGTACAACGAGTTTTTGACTCATTGTGAATTAGAGAGTCTTGTTTACTTACTATCGGTTGACCATGAAAACTAAATTCTACTCTTTCCTCAGAGTGGTTTTCTTGATTGTTTTCTCCCCCTCTAACTTCTTGTTTTAGGGTTTCCAATCTTTCTTTTGTTTCATTTAAAACTAAAAAAATTTGATCTAATTTTGCCATAGGATTATTTTTAGGATCTGGGCCATTAGGGATCCCTCTTGGTTGATTTCCATAATGTTCCATAACAATACTTATCAACACCTAACATTTGCATAGAAATTTATCAAAACATTAAACTTTTGATATACTATCATAAAATTGCAATATAGAAACTCAGAGATGCATCACATATACATTTGTTAATACAAAAGCCAAAAATTTTACTTTATTCTCTTAATGGATTTTTACATCCTTATTCAAAATACAAAACTTTTCTATTTTCGTGCATAAGAATGTCTACATATAACTTTTTGATAGAGGAATTTCCTCAAGTTCCTCTTCCCCATCAAAATCAACTAACACAAACTTAGTGGGTGGGTGTACTTGTGAGTACTCAATCAACACCTCTTTTCCTATTACAGGTGCATCCCGACCACACCTAAAAGGCATATCACGGTGGGTGGATGGTTTACTAATCTTAACAATAGTAGGGGTTGGAAACCTTTCTGCTACCTCAATCCATATCCTCCTCTCTAGGAAGATACATTTGAGTGCATCAGCTAGTGTTTCTGAATCAGTGAGCCAACCTCCTTCTAAGTAACTCACTGGTTCCTCCATTTTTGGCTTAGGAGATGGCTCTTTATTAATGGTGACCTTAGGCATATCCCTAGGTTTTATTTTCTTGGCTTGCTTTCTTGTCCTTCTCTTTCCTACCATTTTGGCAAAAGAACAAATGTTTCAATGATTAGCATATCTTTCCAATATGTGAAACCTCACAATGAGCTCCTAGGTCCAAGTGTTGAACCTGGTAGCTCTGATACCATGTGTAACATCCAAACTAGAATATAAAATAAAATAAATATAATAAATGCACAAAAATCTCATTTCTTTTTTTTATAACAAAAAAAATCCAATAATAATACATTTGTAATTTCAAAGTACAATATATAATTTTAGTTGATGGTCGTTTCACATGCAACTTACAAATTTTGCACTTTATCAAGAACAAATAACCGATGGCCACATAACCGATGGCCAAAATCCTTGTGACTTACAATACTTATCATTTTCATATACATAATAAGTAATGTTTCCTATTCACAAGTCTTTAACAATCAACAGCAGGAGAGAGAGAGATCATCACCCTAGTGCTTTTCCTCCAACCACAGACCTACGGTCCCCTACACATCTTCCTTCTGGAAGTGGCCCTTCCCTTCATGAGGGTATAGATAATGAGAATCAATTGATTCTTTGTGCCATCTGAGAACTAGTGTAGTGTCTTAGCTAAAAACAATCATGCTTACAACTCTAGTCTAGCTCTAGCTATGTATAACCCACTCTAATTGTTCAACTATATGGTACACAGTGAACTGACAATGCAAGCACTGACTTTTGCATTACTTTAGCCAAAGTTTCATATAATAAGTCATATGTTCACACACTCTTTTCTCAACTTGGAGACAACATTCTTATATTTTAGTAAATATTATATCAACATACTTTGACTTGTTTATTCAATATCAATCTTAAAGACATAAAATATACCATTTACTACAAGACAAGTATAAGGAGAGAGCTTAGGTGACTTAAAAGCATGCATTGATCCCCTCTTTGCATCCTTGCAATCTCGAGTCTATGACAACCTTTCAATCTAGTCAAAGGCTTCTCAACCCATTTCCATGCTCACAAATAAATTTGGTATACATTCTCAAGGCATACTCAATTCTATCATAAAGTCATTGATTTTGATGTCTATAGACTTCTAAGACTCCTACCACTAAGATATGTCTGCCTTAGTCTATGATTATATTCAACTAATTTCCCGTCGAAGTGAACTATATAAAATGACTATAATATTTCCATGATGAGGTAAAAGCAATTTACAATAATCCATTGACAAATCTTGGCCAAAATATAAGATAAAAGAATGGTTTCTTCTTAACTACAAATAAAATTAGTATATGAGAACTCTCCGTTACTCATAGAAATCAAAATGATAATACTTATATTATCTACCTCTACAACATAAGTTAGATAGATTCTTTTGCATGATTATCTAAATATGAAGTCTATTAGACTAAAGTCTTTTAATCAAGTCATTGATCATTCACAAACACTAAACTTCTATAATTAACAAGAGTAATGATACCTCTCAACATCAAACTGATACAACTCCTTTAGAAGTATACTATTACATCATAATACTAATATGTTTCGGTCTACTCAAGACATAATATAATAAGTAAGCTCTCGGTCTCCTACCGACTTAACTGGTAAGTTCTTTCCATAGATAGATAGGTATAGATTGATATTCTCAAATTGACCTTACACAGTTGACAACACATCAAACCATTCAGCCCATATTGGCTTATATCCAATGTTCTCACAACAAATTCACTAAGGTAATATCTCACACACAGTATGTTCATATAAGAAAACAATTTATCCAAGATTAATGACCAGCCAATATATGTATTGTTCGGCCTATACACAAGTTTAACTTGCATTGAAACTATCTTTAAGAAGAATATAAATACATGACTACCTATCAGCTAGGTGCTGCCACAATAATGGGTTACACTTTCTGGGACAACTTGATTTTTGCTAAAATCACTTATTTTTAGAAAATATATTGATTTAAGCCTTGAAAGGTTCCATTTAAAGGATTTTAACTAAAGAGGGTTTGACCAAATCCCCTTAGATTCAAACCCCCTTGGATAGAACACTGCTAGTTTTAAATCATACATATAATGGAGTCTCCTCTACACCTATCAAAATGTTGATAAAAAACCACTTTTAATTTACCTTTTGGGGGATCAAATGAATTCATTTAAAAGTTATGTTTTGTAAGTATGTAGTCCTTATTATAAGCTTCCCAAAAAGTATAATTTAAAATATATTTAATTTGATTATTATATTTATTTTTTATTTCTTGTGAATGTAGGTTTTTCACCAAACATCCAGATCTCTGTTCTACACACATGGAAAATTAGTAAATTAGTGAAAAAAAATTCTAAAAAACATCTATACCCTAGGTATTGATGTCCAGGTTTCAACAAAAAAATTGAATTTCGATACATACAGAAAAAGTTATGTTTTACGGAATATGCCTATGTCTAAATTATAATTGGTTTGACTTCAAAATTTAATTAAAAAAAATTTAACAAAATATTATGAAACCAAATGCATGCCCTATATATTGGTGTTACCAATCTAAATTCAAAAGAATCAGAGTTTTATCTCTTGTAGAAAAAAAGTTATCTGCTACAGAATACACATCACATTAAAAAAATGTTGTTTCCTATTAAAAACTAATTATCAAAGGAGGCACAAATTTTTTTACAATTTAACTCCAAATTTTTTTGAAAAAATATATTTAGGATCTATAAACAAAATCTCACAAATTACTAGTTCACATCATCTTCAAATTCCTAATGGTTTAGTGGCTATAGTTGTTAGAAAGTGAAGATTTAGTTCAAAATGTTGATTTCAATGTCAAGTTTGGCCAATAAGTGTAACCCATTATTGTGGGATAACCCAACTATATATATATCTCTAACATTTTGATCATTCTACAGCCTAAATTCTAAATAATAAGAATGATATCTATATTTATCATAATCTACAGTCCAAAACAACATTCACAGTTTTCTAAAGGCATATAACTTCGATACTCTATTGAAATAGAATACCATTCTAGGAGTATCCATAGATATATTCCTATGTCAAAAGAACATATAAATATAGAGAAGCTTTATTTTCCACAGATAGCAATTGATTCATATAAACCTGCAGCTTCTTGAGGCTTACTTAGAAAATAGAAATGACTTTACATATAGTATGAAGCTTAATATCGATAGTTTACTGCTAGTTCATTGGCATACCTATCACTTTGTTAATCTAGTTGATACTCTCTCCTATCGAGCTCCTTCTGCCTCATTTCTATTCTCCCAATCCAAGAGATATTGTCCTCCTACTCTCAACTTTCCTTATCGAGATCCCTTAACCTCCCATAATAACCATAGTCCCTGTCAATTATAAAATAGTTGCACATAATTATCCCCCCTTTCTATCAACCATCTACAGTCTAAAGAGCTTGAAAATAGGAGTATGGAACTAATGCTCCTTTCCACTCCTCCAAGTATCTAGGGAAGAACATGATGAGAGTGTCCAAGAATTAACTTCCTTTACCACAAACTAGATGTTAAATTTAGCCATGACTAAGCTTATAAATAATTTAAAATAAAAAAATAATAGTACACCTAATTCATAGATGTCACTAATGCATTCTTTTGAATGCTTTAATTATGCTATTCACGAGCACAATATCGATGATGGAGTCTTCAAAAGATGACTTAAGCCTTTACATCAATGCTAGACTTCATTGGTCAATTACTCATGTCATCTTGGCACTCGGAGATGTACACAACCTTGCTGATTGTTTACTTAAGAGATTATGTCATTGATATGATGAAGATAATATTAAACAAGTACAAAATGATCAGAACTTTAAAATATTATTGAGGTGACCAACAAAATAAAGAATAAGACTTATTCCAAAATTGACATAACATCTAATGTGAGTGTGTGTGTTTCTAGATGGCACAATGATCATTGTATTCACGCAATCTAGCACCCTCTCCATGGTGATACTCTCTCCATCATCTTGGAGGGGGGAAAAAGTTGTTCCTATATCCACCTCAGTCACACAATGGTAGTTAGTCCATCACATTATTTAACCACGTGCATAATAATAACGGCAAAGACAATTATTCCTTGCATATAAAATAATATAAATCAAATGCATTTTCTATTCTAACACAACATTGCTTTAATCATCATATTTTCACCGACTAACTATCTATCCTGTTGAAATAAAAATTATATGTATGTTTGTTTTAGGATAGGGTGTGACAACTATGTTCCTAATTTGCACAAACAATCAGATGGGTTGTTCATAGATAGAGCTAGACTAGAAGTTGTTCAATTGATTGTTTCTGCTAGGGCACTATACTAGTTCTCAGATGGCACATTGAATCAGTTTGATTATCATTATCTATACCCTCAAGAAGGGAAGGTCCACTTGTGATAGGAAGATGAGTAGGGGACCACTGGTCTATGGTTGGACGAAAAGTGCCATAGTGATGCTCTCCCTCTTGCAGTGGAATTGTTGAAGGCTTGTGAAACAAAAGACCTTACTTCAATTGTAAATTCAGTAGAAACATTTGTAAGTCACTAGAAATGCAACCATTGAATATTGTATTTAAATACTCTAATGTAATATGTAATTATTAAATTTTGTTTTGGAACAATTTTTTTTTATTGAAAATTATTGAATTTATTCCTAAATTATGTCATTATTTTAAATGATATTTGAGTTGAATGTTACAACCAGGAATCGCTGTCTGCAGAATTTTATCTAAACCCAATCTCTACTCTGCTTTTATCAGAGACCTAGCCATTTCTCTCACACAATCCTTGGATTCCCCTAAGTCTAACATGATTGCTAAGAACATAGAAGAAATCTCAAAATTGACATGGTATTTCCTTTGCAAATTCAGAAAAGAAGTTCCAAGGACCATACCCACAGCATGCAGTACCACTAGAGAAGACACTTTGAAAATTATCCTAAGTCTCTTATCAGTAATGTCACCATAGAATGCCATTTGCCTCTTCTAGCTTTGAAACCACACCATCGGCTCTATCACTATAGAATGATTCAAAATCTCCCAGACAAGCCATTTAATAATACTTGCCTTGGGAATCAATGCCGATGAAACCATCACTAAAACATAATGCCACTTACTGTTTCTCACACAAGCCATCATACTCCTCTATCATTGCCATCTCTTCCCTTCACAAAAATGATTCAAACCATTATTATAATTCATGGGAGAATTCCACCTAATTAATAAATCATGCCATCTGACTCTAGTCACCTGGCACCTTATGCTGACTCATTTAGAAATTTGAGTCACTTGCCACCTCATTAGAGTATACTACATGTATTTGTATTTCCCTCCCCTAAATCTTGGCTTATCAATGTTTCCAAATTTGGGATGCACTTTTGCAATTCCATAATAGAATGACTAACAAATAAATCACTTTTTATTTCAAATGCCACGTTTTCTACCTTATCTCCTAAATGGTTTGCTTCTCTATATATATGGTTTACTTTATATTCTCTGAACTTGTCCATCAAAACCAAACCTCTTCTCAACAAATTATTCAACCTCCAATTAGTCATCTGTCTACTATAAATGGAATTTATTATCAGTAGTGAATCACCTTCTATCTGGAGTCTTCTTATTCCAGATGCTAGTCCTAGCTATAACCCCATGATTAGAGCATGAAGATTTGCTTCATTGTTAGACATTGACCCCAACTTCTTTGTCACTGCTCTAATGAACTTCCCAGTGTGATATCTCAAAATGCATCATGTACTTGTCCTACCTGGGTTTCCTCTCGAGGCACCATCAATGTTTACCTTTATGTAAGGCCCACCCTTGTCTGACTAGTGTGTATCCTATTATTCACCTAGCTCTAGATTAAAATGTTAAAATGATTGATTATTATATAATATGGTTGGCAGATGGATATAGGTAGTGATTGGTTATACATCCTCATTAATATGTTTAATTTGCTTTGGCTATGATATGTATATGTGGAATTAACTTTGAGATTGAGTGTGCAGGTGTTTCTAACAAAACCACAAATACAGGAGATTATTCCACACCTTATGTTGTAATCCCTTGTGAAGCCGATCTAGTTCCATAAGGAACCAAGATCAACTCTGTGTTTGGTGCAATGTTGTAATGTTGTAATATTGTCTTGCATGAGGTTGAATGGGTTAGGTCTACCCTTTTGTAAAATTGAATTATGATTTGTGTTGTAAGAATTGTATTTGAATTTCATTTTTTTAATTTAAATTTTTGAGACCCTTTTCTTATGTCTTAACTTGACCCTAGGTTATACCCCATGGGTCTAGGGTCACTTTTGACTTGGGTAACCCTTGGTTAACCTCCGTATGGTCACCTTAACTTCACAGTGAAGTTAAGTGACAAATTTGGAGGCATGGGAAGGATAGGATGAGTGGGACCAACACTCAAGCCCATCCTTTCTCCATTTTCAAGGCTTGAAATGACTCCATGGTCCACCAATAATGGAGGGGCTTATCTTCTTGTTCCCTCACTTTTGGTGAGAGTCCCCATGAAGTGGTGTGGTCCTTCATGAGTGGGGTTATTTTTTAATCCCACTTGGGATAGTGGGGATATTTTTTAATTCCACTTGGGATAGTGGAGATATTTTTTTAATTCCACTTGGGATAGTGGGGTTATTTAAATATTACAATCTTAAAAAAATAAAATTTTAATTCATCCACTATGAATTTAAAATTCACAAATAATGAGAGCCCTTGATCTCAACTTTTGATCCTCATCCTCCATCATCTTTTCAAAAATCTATAAATAAGACCCTTCTCTAAGCAATTAGAGAAGACTGGATTTTGCAGGGGAACTTGATTCTTGCAGGGGAACTTCATTCTTGTAGGGGGACTTCATTCTTGCATTCTTATCATGCGTAATTTCCTCTAGGAAATCTTCTTCTGGCATCCTCATAATGCCCAATTCCTTCTCTATTCTCCTCTTCATAGCCTCATAATGCCAAAATTATTCTAGCCATCCTATATCCTCCATTTATTGTCCCTTACTTGTGATCATAGAGAGATTTTTTTTTTAGAAGGGAGATTTGGAGAGGAGGATAGAGAGGAACTCTACATCAACTTCATCCATTAAAGGGCTTTTTAAGGTTGTATTTCAAGGTCTTTCCTTTGCATTTTCTATTTCTTGTATGATGGATTTGTGAAATGAAATTTGATTTGTTGTGTTGTAAATTATGTAATTGTGGGGAAATTTATTTGGGTGTTGACAGAGCTTCTTCCAGTTGGGAGAAATGCTCATCAAGTGTGGGGTAGGGGAGGAATGATCCTCCTCGAGTACATGCCTTGTTTCTTTGGAGATGTTGAAAGCCTTGAGGACATTTGTGTGACTTTGAAAAATTGTGATATTTGGCTTGAGAGTCAAAATATGAACTCCTTGGAATCTTTGTTGGCAAGTTGGCTTGAGGCCATGAGAAGGAAATTGTGTTGAAATTTAATTAAAGGGTGACACTCTAGAGTTGAGTGTGTCCACTCTCCTACCCCTCTTTAAACTCACAGTGGATGAGTTTTGTCTTGTGTAAATATCTATGGGTGTATTTATGTTTTGGTGTGTTATTTTTATTTTATTGTGAAGTGGTATTAAATCCCTTAGGTGTGTGGATGATCTCCCTAGCTCGGGGGTGACCCTCTTGCGGGTCTACGGTAGGGAGGAGAGTAGCTTGTGTGGTGTTTCTTCCCTTGTGTGATATGCAGGTTTTCTAGGAGCTTATGGTGAAGCTTCGAGAAGATTATTAGATCTTAGAATATATTTTATTTTCCTTTACTCTTAAGGGAGCTTGGTCTTTTAATAGCTTCATCCTTGTTGATTTTACAAGAGGAGAACATTGTCTCTCTTTCATTGTATAATTTGGTATTTTAGAGTTGTGAGGAAATTACTTCCTTATTGTATTGATAGTTGTAGTATTATTGTTCATTTAGTTTTGCCATTTGGAAAGGAAATAAAATTGGATTAAAGTTGTGTAATTGAGTTAAATAGAAACTAATCTCATATTAAAAGTTTGCCTTAATATGAATAGTGAATAGTAACAGAATAGTGACTAGTAAATAGTGAATAGTGAATAGTAAAAGTGAATAGTGAATAGTAAAAGTGGGATTTATTTATGCATATTGTATAATACGAATTGAATAGATGCTTAAACTTAGAGTTGCAATTCAGAAATACAATGTTTATATTTGTAAAAAAAATAAATTAAACTCTTTGCTCTATTCTTAATGATTTATTGGATAGTAATCTGTTTTAACAAATTATATATATGTTTATTTATTATATATATATTCTATACTTTTTTTTACAGTTAAGGAACTTATTAATGAAATTGTGAGTTAAAGTGAACTGAGATAATGGCGGTATATATACATATATATATATATTTAAATTAAATTTTAGAGAAACAGAAGAGAGGGCAAATGATCGTGCTTTGTTGAAAAATGATCTATCACCTAAAACAACTGTTGTACAAATGTAATTCATGAGTGTAATACCCCGCTAACAACTGCTTTGTTTACTCCTTAAGCATATGCCACCAAGCACGCTTACGCATGCGAGGGGGTTTTCAGAGTAGTAAGATAAAAATTTTTATATTTCGTATCATGACCAAATGACACATGTGGAAATGACACGCGTGAATACATGTTGTGACCGTATGGGAAATGTGGGCATGACATTTAGTATCAGAGTACATGTTTCAACATTGGGAGCTCTGGGGTTTACGTGTTGTTTAGGCTGACATGGAGTGGGTTGAGCATGATTTGACCCTTGTTCTACTACATGTAGCTGCGAGAGAGTGAGGTTGTGGTTTGTTGACTAACCTTCACCTTGGAGGAATACCCATCCTCTTGTGTTATCATCGTGATGGCCTTGTCACATGATTATCAAAGTCTTCCTCTTGTGTTTTGTGATGTTTGTGATCCTCTTAGTCAATTGTTCTCTTGAGATAGTTGGTCTAGGTGGTGAGGGATTGCGTTGGACCCTTCCTTGCCCTTATGTATTTTTGTGGAGAGTAGTGACATCTTAACACCCATTTGATTTATTCTTGCCTATGAACTTGACGTGTGTTTATCATAGGGTTGAATGACATAATTTCTTGAATTCCTAACACTTTATATCATTGGAAATTAGAATTGTCTCCTTTGGATTGATAACTAGAAAAGATTGCATGAAGTGTATCTTGCTTTAAATTTTATGAGTGTAATTTGTTACGTGTGTGATTTCATTAGATTACCTTGTAAAAATACTAAGAAAGAAAGAGGTGAAAATTAGTTTTATGCATGGCAAATTGTTAAGAATTAACATATGTCCTCAAATTGTTCAATGAAGCATTTGTGTGCTTGGCGACCTTTTTGTAAATTACTTCTACAAAATAAAATTTTGTATTTTATAACTTTGTTTTCGTGTGAATTTGATATCATGTTATGCATACCTTGTGCGGAAATGATGTTTGGGCTTCATATAGTAGAATAGTAAAATTAGAGACGTGATCTTCCTATTAGATTCTTCTTGTGATATGCCTCTACTTTATGAACCTTGTGTTAGATAAATGTGTGGTGGTTTTGTAGTGCATATGTAGTGTTATATGGGTTATCGTTAACTCCATGATATGTGATGTGTTGTGAGTCACCATCTTGTGAGTTGAAATAATGTTGTTTGGGTTCGATTATGATCTATCAAGCATAGCTAGTAAATTGGTGTACTTACTTGAGGGTGTTGCCTTATCTCTAAATGTGAAGTCATGGTTGGATTCCAATTTAAATTTATGTTTGAGTAAATTTCTTAGAGAACCTTTATGGTAATTATTATGTGACTTTGGGTATGAACGTTGTCCTTATTCACTAAGTAATGAACAACAAAGGAAAATTGTGTATGTGCTACCTTGTGAGTGTGAATACTTGTTATGAGCATGTTTGCTATGCGTTGTGATTATCCCGTACATGCCTAGTGTACTCATGAGCTTGTGATACTGCGTATCCATCCATGGGTTGGGTGTATAACTATAAGTATGATAGACTCATGCTTGTGTGGCTATTTGTATGTACACCCTGTAAGGTCCAATCTTAGAGTTGGAGACCTTACATGTGTGGAGTTAAGTAGTGGAGAGGAAGAACTTAGGAAGCTATGGTGACATGTTGTGGCATTGGTTTGGGATTACCCAACCAACCATACCTTCCTATGCTAGAGTACCCCCTACTTCTCCTTAGTGAATGGACCTTTGAGAGGCCCATAGTGCTTTCCTATCATGCTCTATTTCCTTGACGGTACTAATGACATTTGACATGGGATTTTGGTTATGTTTTGGTATGGGCATGTGATTTGCTCGAGGGCATGCTACTTGTGCAGGTTTATTCTTACCTTGGTATCTTATTTGAGTGGATGTGTAGTATCCTAGAGACATTTACATTCTAATGATGACGTGTACCTTTGACAAGGGCATGATGTACTATATTGATGATGTGTTACCTTTGAGAAGGGCATGATTCCATGTAAGAGTATGTGAAGGCACATTGATAATACCTACCTACATGATGTTATTGCATTGGTTGTGTTTGCATAACACATGTATGTAGTGACCGTGTTTCCCTCCTTTATTGGTGACTTAATGTTAGTCACATAGTGATGTAATGTGCACTTTCTTGGATTGCAATTATTTCTTTTGGTTGTTTGGTGATCTTTCTGTATCTTGCCTATGTGGACCAACCATGTTATTTAATCTTGTCTGAAAGTAGCTTAGCCACAAATCTTTGATTTCTCCATTTTTCACGTAATCCTTGTGGTTATGGTTGATTTATTGTTGGAATGGCACGCATTTATTTATTTTACTGTTGGATTTTGAAACTCCTTTCTTTTGGTATATCTGTTATTTGTGGTGGCTAAGCTAGATTATTTTTGTTTGCAAGTGTTGGTCATATGTTGTGATGTTCTTCTCACCATGTCGATGGAGCAACCTCTGGTGGAGTGTATATAAGGAAGCAGACATAGGAAACTTTTGAGGATGGGGGTAGGTGTGGACTAGTGTGGGCTGGTCATTATCCACTTACCTTCCTACTGATCTTGTTCTTATGTTGGCCATCTCTTGGAGGCTAAACCCCTTATACAAACAAGAGGTAGGCCATTGTGGGAATGTGTGGCAAGGCCCCCAGGCACATGGCCCTGAGACCATCATTCTACCTGGTTCTTGGATCTTTGGTTAGTTGGCACTGGTTATTGGTTACTTGGTTCTATGAGGAGACTATGACATTGCCCTAAACCTTTATCTGAGCCTTGTGAAGTTAATTCTTGTAATGTGGATGAATGAAAATATTTGTTTGTGTAAGATCTGTATTTGATGTAATTGCATATGAATTGGTATTTTCTCTATAAACTTGGAATGTGATGTGTGAAGATTCTCTATACATGTGTATAGAAGATTGATGATCCTGAGATTAGATGAGCTAAATTTCAACCCATAGAGTGTATTTTGTGAAAGGAAATTAAGCCTTTATAACATTTAGTTACCATGCTTTATTTTCTTGAGAAGAGTTCTTTATTGCATATGTTATCTTCTATACTTACCTTGTCTGGTGCAAAGAAGTTCAGGAAAATGCTTCCAACCTCCTCTTGATGACTTCCGGGAGTAAGTCATTTCCTCGGGGGGTAGTATGTAAGGCCCGCCCTTGTCCAACTGGTGTGTATCCTATTATTCACCTAGCTCTAGATTAAAATGATAAAATGATTGATTATTATATAATATGGTTGCCAAATGGATATAGGTAGTGATTGGTTATACATCCTCATTAATATATTTAATTTGCTTCGGCTATGATATGTATATGTGGAATTAACTTTGAGATTGAGTGTGCAGGTATTTATAACAAAACCACAGATACAGGAGATTATTCCACACCTTATGTTGTAATCCCTTGTGAAGCCGATCTAGTTCCACGAGGAACCAAGATCAACTCTGTGTTTGGTGCAATGTTGTAATGTTGTAATATTGTCTTGCATGAGGTTGAATGGGTTAGGTGTACCCTTTTGTAAAATTGAATTATGATTTGTGTTGTAAGAATTATATTTGAATTGCATTTTTTTCATTTAAATTTTTGAGACCGTTTTCTTGTGTCTTAACTTGACCCTGGGTGTCCTAACTAAGTTTAAATTGACCCTGGGTTATACCCCATGGGTCTAGGGTCACTTTTGACTTGGGTAACCCTTGGTTAACCTCCATATGGTCAGCTTAACTTCACAGTGAAGTTAAGTGACGAATTTCGAGGTATGGGAAGGATAGGATGAGTGGGACCAACACTCAAGCCCATCCTTTCTCCATTTTCAAGGCTTGAAATGACTCCATGGTCCACCAATAATGGAGGGGCTTATCTTCTTGTTCCCTCACTTTTGGTGAGAGTCCCCATGAAGTGGTGTGGTCCTTCATGAGTGGGATTATTTTTTAATACCACTTGGGATAGTGGGGATATTTTATTAATTCCACTTGGGATAGTGGGGATTTTTTTTAATTCCACTTGGGATAGTGGGGTTATTTAAATATTGCAATCTTAAAAAAATAAATTTTTAATTCATCCACTATGAATTTAAAATTCACAAATAATGAGAGCCCTTGATCTCAACTTTTGATCCTCACCCTCCATCATCTTTTTAAAAATCTATAAATAAGACCCTTCTCTAAGCAATTAGAATAGACTGGATTTTGCAGGGGAACTTGATTCTTGCAGGGGAACTTCATTCTTGTAGGGGGACTTCATTCTTGCATTCTTATCATGCCTAATTTCCTCTAGGAAATCTTCTTCTGGCATCCTCATAATGCCTAATTCCTTCTCTATTCTCCTCTTCATAGCCTCATAATGCCAAAATTATTCTAGCCATCCTATATCCTCCATTTATTGTCCCTTACTTGTGATCATAGAGAGATTATTTTTTTTGAGAAGGGAGATTTGGAGAGGAGGCTAGAGAGGAACTCTACATCAACTTCATCCATTAAAGGGCTTTTTAAGGTTGTATTTCAAGGCCTTTCCTTTGCATTTTCTATTTCTTGCATGATGGATTTGTGAAATGAAATTTGATTTGTTGTGTTCTAAATTATGTAATTGTGAGAAAATTTATTTGGGTGTTGACAAAGCTTCTTCCAGTTGGGAGAAATGCTCATCAAGTGTGGGGTAGGGGAGGAGTGATCCTCCTTGAGTACATGCTTTATTTCTTTTGAGATGTTGAAAGCCTTGAGGATATTTGTGACTTTGGGAAATTGTGTTATTTGGCTTGAGAGTCAAAATATGAACTCCTTGGAATCTTTGTTGGCAAATTGGCTTGAGGCCATGAGAAGGAAACTGTGTTGAAATTTAATTGAAGAGTGACACTCTAGAGTTGAGTGTGTCCACTCTCCTACCCCTCTTTAAAGTCATAGTGGATGAGTTTTGTGTTGTGTAAATATCTATGGGTGTATTTTTGTTTTGGTGTGTTATTTTTATTTTGTTGTGAAGTGGTATTGAATCCCCTAGGTGTGTGGATGATCTCCCTAGCTCGGGGGTGACCCTCTTGCGGGTCTATGGTAGGGAGGAGAGCAGCTTGTGTGGTTTCTTCCCTTGAGTGATATGTAGGTTTTCTGGGAGCTTATGGTGAAGCTTGGAGAAGATTATTGGATCTTAGAATATATTTTATTTTCCTTTACTCTTAAGGGGGCTTGGTCTTTTAATAGCTTCATCCTTGTTGATTTTACAAGAGGAGATCATTCTCTCTTTTTCATTGTATAATTTGGTATTTTGGAGTTGTGAGGAAATTACTTCCTTATTGTATTGATAGTTGTAGTTTTATTGTTCATTTAGTTTTGCGATTTGGAAAGGAAATAAAATTAGATTAAAGTTGTGTAATTGAGTTAAATAGAAACTAATCTCATATTAAAAGTTTGCCTTAATATGAATAGTGAATAGTAACAGAGTAGTGAATAGTGAATAGTGAATAGTAAAAGTGAATAGTGAATAGTAAATAGTGAATAGTAAATAGTAAAAGTGGGATTTATTTATGCATATTGTATAATACGAATTGAATAGATGCTTAAACTTAGAGTTGCAATTCGGAAATACAATGTTTATATTTGTAAAAAAAATAAATTAACTCTTTGCTCTATTTTTAATGATTTATTGGATAGTAATCTGTTTTAACAAATTATATATATATATATATATATATATATATATATATATATTTATTATATATATATTCTATACTTTCTTTACAGTTAAGGAACTTATTAATGAAATTGTGAGTTAAAGTGAACTGAGATAATGGCAGTATATATACATACGTATACATATACATATATATATATACATTTATATACATACATACATATACATACATATATATACATATATATACATATATATATATATTTCAATTAAATTTTAGAAAAATGAAAGAGAGGGCAAATGATCGTGCTTTGTTGAAAAAATGATCTATCACCTAAAACAACTACTGTACAAATGTAATTCGTGAGTGTAATACCCCTCTAACAACTGCTTTGTTTACTCCTTAAGCATACGCCACCGAGCACGCTTACGCGTGTGAGGGGGTTTTCAGAGTAGTAAGAGAAAATTTTTGATAGTTTGTATCATAACCACATGATGCATGTGGACATGACACGCATGAATATGTGTTGTGACCGCATGGGAAATGTGGACATGACACTTTATCCATCCTAGATCTAGGGGTTTCCATTTGGTTTCTCTCCTTTTGACTCTACTCGGATGATCTTTGTCCACCCCATTAACGGGGGCTACTATTAATGTTAATATGGTTATTTAATTTTTATTCATTCTATATGTATATTAATTTTAATGTGAATATTCTAAATATGGATAAAAAATTTAATTTGAATTTTTTTAAAATTCAAAATCAGTTAACTAGTGATTAAATTGATTTTAATTTTTTTTAATTAATTTATATGAATTTTGGTCAAATTTACTTTTTGGAATTATAAATTATTATTAAATTTTGTACATATCAAATTTAATGTTTTCAGTAATTTAAAAAATATATATTTTAAAATTTTGTATAAGTTTGATTAAAGTTTATTTCTAGAATTGTATTTTCATTTTATTAGTACTTGCCTTCGATAGTCCTCAATGAGTTTTTAGTCCGCACTACTATTACAATAAGTTTTTTTATTAGTGATTAATCTAAAAGTCTACATGAAAAAATTTTAACAAAAATTATTTAGAAAATCATTTATCCATAATATTAAGGATGGATTTTGGGGAAATACTATTTTTGATTAAAACAAACACACTAAAATTTAGGAGAAAAATATGGTCAGCAAAGAAGTATGGAATGGAATCAACAAATTAACTTGTTTAATTAAATTTTAAGTGGCTAAATTATTGTTGGGGAGAATTTGGTTATTAAACAAATATTTTTTTAATGTTAAACAAATAATATTTTTTTCCTTAAGTCTATGCAAATATTATAACAAAGATTGTGATATTTATATCAATATAATATTTATATTAATGTGATTATTTAATTTTGATTCATTGTATATATATTATTTATAAATTTGATATTTTAAGTATTAATGGAATAATATAATTAATTATATATTAACAAGAGCTGCAAAGCAGCCAAGTTTCTGCCAAAATGTTCATGAATAGTCTTGTTTTGTTTTAATTTGTTGTGTTTCTTTTGTTTTAGCAACAATGTTGATAATATAATAACTTTATAATAATATTGAAATTTGTGAATTTTTTGGTTTAAGTTAGAGTTGACAGTTTAGTAATATTTACAATGAATGTTGAAAATTGAAGAACTTTGAGATTCTACATTTAATAATTAGATTGCATAAAATGGAAGTTGCAAAGTACGTGATTTTTTATTATACCTGAAGATTTATGATTATACTTCAAGATTTATGGTGAACTTGACATGGTGAACTTGACAAAATGGATTATTTGATTGATACAGCCTCTTAGGGCTAGAAATGGGCACCCTGGCAATTAAAACTTGGTTCTTGATAGTCTGACAAGAGGCAAATATAGAAGGCGATAAATGCAATAGCCTTCAATAGTTTGCACTTAAGCTGCAATACAAAGAATTGTTAGTGCTATAAAAATCACTTAACATCATGAATACAAAGAGTTGTTAGTGCTATAAAAATCACTTTAACGTCATTATTTTAAAGATTTGAAGTTATAGCTTATACTGAGGGACAAGTGAAACCCTAAAATTAGTTCTACCATATAACTAGCACTTGCACCAATAAGAGGATCATGGAATACCTTGTTTGGAATAGCAAACGAGTTTAGAAGATCTTCAAGCGTGAATGTTGTTTATAACATGAAATTCAGGGAATACGCTGATAGGAACCAAACAGTTTAGAAAATTTCCCACACGTTCCAAGACAATGCACAGGCATGTCATTCACATATTAAATGATGAGACTACAAAATACAAATAGTTTTCTACAACTCAAAATATGAAGATGACTCTACAAAGAAAATAGTAGAATGTGATAGTTGATAGCACACGGCAAAAGCAAATATCTTCCCTTAGTTTCAGATCAGATAATGAAATAACAGAAATAACAACTACTGCAAGAACCTAAATCAATTGAAGCCCGTGAACTAAAAAATAATTAAAAATTTTCCATTCTTGCAATAGATATCTCTAGAAATGTACCAACAGTTGCATAACTTGGTAGATAGTCCTATCATAAATTTGATTTAGGAAATGTAGGGTATTTATAAATTTTTGGCATAAAAACGGTTTGGGTAGTTGAACTGTAATAGTTAGGTGAACTGCGGGAAAATATAGGTTTTGATTTAGGTTTTTAGGTTTGCAAATAATAAATTAAATTCCTTAATTTTAATTTTTATTTACATAGGAAAGATTTAATTAATTAATTAAAATTAATTAAATCTTATGATTAAAGGTAGATTAGGGATTAACGGAAATTTAATTAATTAATTAAAATTAATTAAATTTCATGTGAAGAGAGGACTTATAGAATTGATCACTGGCCAATTTTTCCTATCTATGCATTAATATATATTTTAAATTTTTTATGTATTAGTATATTATTATCATAGATTAAGGATATTATCTATGTAAATGATATATTATTATTATTATTAATTATTAAAGACATATATATAAATTTGGGATAAACTTATAAATTATATTTGTATTTAAATTCCTATTAGTATTAATATTGATTAGTCCTATTACTAATCAATATTAATATTAATATTAATAGGAATTTAAATAGATGTTTCTTAATTTTTTTATTTTTATTTTAGTTATAATATATTTAAATCGGTTAATAGGTGAGATGCTAAAAAAATTTACTGCTAATATTTTACCCATAGAGTCTCAAACTAGAAACTTAGTTTTAAGTATTATATATTATTATCATAGATTAAGGATATTATCTGTCACAAAACTTTATAGTATAAACCCATGAGGAACTAAGATTACTTGTCCATGTATAACATTTATGCCATCTAATAATTTCTTTCCACATGGAAAATTTCAATTTTATTTATATACTAACCTTTATTGGTATGAAACAAAACATGTTCCACTCACATTAATGTAAATTTGGCAAATATCACAACAAATGGAGTTTGCATTAAGTATTAAAAGCTTCATTTTATTATTATTTTTAAATTACCCTTTTAATTTATTATTAAACTTCATTTTTAAATTTGGAAAATGTCACAACCAATGGAGTTTGCATTAAGTATTAAAAGATTCATTTTATTATTATTTTTAAATTAGCCTTTTAATTTATTATTAAACTTCATTTTTTCCTTTCTAATTTTAAAAAATAATTCTATCTAAAAAAATATTGATAAATCACACTCTCTTTTGTTAATCTTGATTCATAAGTTGGGTTTTATTTTTATTTGGTTTACATTATTTTATAAATTTTTGGTTATTGTAAAATTACTTAAACATATTTATATGGTTTAGTGACATTCATTAAAAGCCACAACATAAAATTACTTAAACATATTTATATGGTTTAGTGACATTCATTAAAAGCCACAACATAGCATTGTTACGTGGATTTTCCATCTTTATGCTCTAGTAGCTAATTATACCGTATTGACTAACAATTAACTCACCTCAACTATTCCACCAAGCTTCAACTTGGAGTTCGAGCTTCACCCTAATAATTAAAATCTTCTCTAGCCTAGTAAAATTATCATACATCTAGCTTCTAACAATTTCCTGTTAAGCCACCTTATGTCTTTGATCTCTAGGTGTTGTCAAGCTGACTCAAGAATCACTTTGTGATAGCTCATCCATTGATAACTAAACAATTGCTATTATTACACTTGTTTTATCTAGTGATTAATCTATCTAGAGAAAACCAATTAAAATAGAGTATTATTTTTCATATGACAACAAATTTTAATTTTTCCTAAGTCTACATGAGAAAATTTTAACAAACGTTATTCCAAAAATCATTTATCTGTGTTGTGATTGGCTCCAAAATTGAGCTCTTAAGGACGAATTTTATGGAAATACTATTTTGAGTAAAACAAACACACTAAAATCAAGAAACCACGGTCTGGAGGGAAGTATGGAATGGAATGAAGGGAGGAGCTAACAATACTGACATATTAACTTGTTTGATTAAATTTTGAGTGGTTAAATTCTTGCCAAAAAATTGTTTATTAAACAAATAATATTTTTTTAATTTTAAAAAAATAATTTATAACAAAAAATTAATATTTAGATTATATAATATTTAATAATTATTTAATTTTGATTCATTGTATATATATTATTTATAAATTTGATATTTTAAATATTAATGAAATAATATAATTAATTATATATTAATAATGTAATGTATATTAAGTTAGTAGAAATATCATTATAATCTATTTAAATTTATGTTAAATTATAATAAAATGACATTAATATATATTTGTGTATAAATATTAAATATTGAAATATTATATTGATCTAAATATTAATATATTATATTATTTAATATTCATATTAATATTTAATTTTTATTCATTCTGTATATTAATTATAAAATTCTTATTTTAAATATGAATAGAATAATATAATTAATAATATATCAATAATAGTACTAATTACCAATTATATTACGAATCTAAATGTTGCTTCAGACTGCTTCGGAGGCTTTAGAGGCTAGGGTTCCAGCAAATAGATCTATTTGCCTTTCTACAGAGGGAAAGTTTTCATCTCCAGAGAAGAGTAAAGGAATATGGCAGGCCGATACAAAGGATGAAGCAAAAGAAAGGCCCCTAGATCAGGTCCCCATCCTTAAATCTCCATAGTGTAGGTTTAACAAGGGTATCGACATGGCTGGGATAAAGCCTTCCAATCTAGGTTTGCATGATGTCACTGCGAATTGCTTTGACTATCTTCATGTAGAGCATCCAACAAAGAAAGGACATGAAGAGCATTGGGCACCAAATCCCTAGGGCAGAGGTGTTCTGATAAGTGTGGCTAACGAAAACCCTCATTTGTAGGAGAAACAAAAAGAGAGTGCCCAACATAGGGTAAATTTAGAAACTTTACAGAGGGTTAAGCCACTTACATGTGCTAAAGAATCATTGATGGTTGAATTTGAAGAAGATGTCATGAGTGAAGTGATTGAAAATGAAGCTTTCTTTACCAAAAATGGGTTAATCGGTAGATTTATCAGGCTATGGCCAAGCCTCACGAATATGCACAAATGGATTTTAGAAACTTGCTGTCCTATTCTGAAAGTTAATGTTCAAATCTACCCCTGCGCTCATGGATTTTTCATTGTTGTGTTCAACAATGTTTAAGATAGGAATTCCATCCTCTGCAATTATATTTGGGACTACAATGAGCACATCCTCATGCTCAAACCATGGCATCCAAATTTTGATCCAACATCTGAGTCTTTTACTATGATGCCTGTATGGGTGTGTCTCCCAAACTTACCACTGCAATTTTGGTTTGATTAATGCTTTGAAGAAGTAGGAAATAAATTGGGGAAGTTTTTGGATGTAGATGAAGGATCCTCTAATTATCTTCACACCACTTATGCCCGCATTCTGGTAGATTTGGATATTTCTAAAATTCTCCCGACAGATATTACCCTAAAAGTTACAGATCGCAGGTGGGTTCAAACCCTGGATTATGAAGGTTTACCTTTCCATTGTCATAGATGCTTCAATACTAGTCACATTACTACAAACTATTCCAAATGATAGTTAAATAGCCAAGCCACATGGTGGAAGGATGTATGATCTCATCATTACTTTGTGGAAAAGGGGGAATATGTGCCTCCCTATGAGGAAAAAGCTTAGAATGAATTCTCTCCTAAGATGGGAACTCCTGAGACCAAGAGCCAAAATGTTTATGAAGGATCACAATCCCTCTTTGTTGCAATGGAAGGAACATCCCCTTCTAGGTTGGGAAGCATTAAAGCCACACATAAGTTGGATTATAAACCAAGAAAAGTACTAACATCTCCATCTCCAAAAGTAACAAGCAATGAATCACATGATCAAGAGGGTGGTATTGTTATTACCCGAACTATTAATGCCATGACCTTGGATAGTGGGATTTCAGATGGGAATTGGATAGTGGTGCAAAGAAGAAAGAAAAAAGAATTGGCTCCCCACAACATGCAGCTACTTTCTCACTCTAAAAGTAATGTTAATACATAGAATTTTTGTAATGAGATCCCTAAGGATCCTTTATGCACCTCTATTTACAGCTCTTCATGTTTTAATAAATTAATAATAATACTTATAGTAAATTATTGATTATACAAATAAATGGAATTATTATTATAATGTATTTATATTTATGTTTATTTAATTTAATATAATCTCTATATTAATATTAATACAATTATTTAATTTTTATTTATTTTATATGTATATTAATTTTAATATTAAAATTTTGAATATCAATAAAAAATTTAGTTTCAATTTTGTGCTCAAAATCACATAACTAGTGATTAAATTGATTTTGCAATTTTTTTATTAGTACTTGCCTTGCACATATTATTGTGTTAAAACTCTTTAACTTGAAATTGATTTTTTACATTTTTTCTTATATAAATTTATATTAAATTTTGCTAAAAATGCAAATTTTTTAAACAAAAATATTAAATATTTTTTTTATCTACAATTTGATTCGGATTGAGGAGATACATTTCTATTGGTTAATTGATTGAGGGTCTTATTCTCCCCTATCTTCCTTGAATGTCTACTCCACTTGGCATGTATTCTCTACATCATTCCCTATTTTATGGAAAAAAATTCATTTTTGATAGTTTGTATTTACTTCCACTTATACGTTTATTATTATTATTATTTTAATGATGTGATTTTTAATTAGTTCCACAATTAACTTAAACAAACTCATTCACTTCAATTATGACAATTTCTCATTCCATTAAATACTAATTAATTAATTTAACTCCACCATTTAAAGATCATTTTAAAAATATTTCCTAACATATGTATAAACATAAATAATTTAATTAAATAATAGTTAAACAACTCATTGTAAAATGTCTTGGCATTAATAATATTCAGGCTTCTTTCATACAATTAGAATTGTTTAAAGGCAGGTACTCGCCACTACGTGGCACTTGTTCATTAAACAAAGAAATATTTATACTAGTATAAATATCTTAAATACATCTATGTAAAAAAAAATTATATTGTTGAACTATTTTATTTATTTAAGAATTATGGATTATTTAGAACTATTTAAGAAATATTTTATTTTAGAAAATATTATTATATTATGTCATTATATTAACTATTATTCTATTTACGCCGAAGGCCTTCCCTTTGACAACCAAAGACCTGACATGGAGAATCGATGACTGTCATGAAGCAAGAGGCGTGCAAGATGATTGAATCGTCATCTGTCGTTTGATCTTGCCAAATTTTTTGTTTGCCATTTTTATTTTTTCTGTTTTAGGTTTTCACCGTTTTTATTTTCTTCATTTTGTGTTTTCACCATTTTTCTTCACAGGCGTGATCTTCTTATATGTCCTCATTACTGTGTGGTCCTTACTTGATGGGAGAGGGAGACAAAGAAGTAGAGAAGGGCATGCCATTACAGAGATAAGATGGGAGTAAACTAATGGTGGCCCTGGATATGACACTGAACTAGAAAGGTTTTGATGGAAAAGTTTTATAACTGCACACGGGAAGAGTAGATACAAGAATTATTATTAAAATAAAAAAAAGGAAACTTTAACACACATACTTCAAAAATTTGGAAAATATAAGGTGATTTAATTATGAGGAGACATTTAATTCATGGCCTTTGTTTATTTATTTAAATTAGGTTGTGAAGGGACTGATCACGGGACAATGTAGTAGACAAAATGAGGTGTTGTCCTCTTATTTTAGTTTTTAACATCATCTTTGTTTACCATCTTCAAACTAGACCACTTTTAATAAGGTTTAAGACCACAAACTTATGAAGCTGAGTTGTCTATCCATGATGCACTTTTTATCAAGTTACACTCAACTTTTTATCAAGTTACACTCAATGTTTAATGGATATCTTAATAAGAATTGATAAGATAAGATTGTTAATTATTTTGAAATATATAAATATATGTAAAGAATAAGTTATGTAAGAAGAGTAATAAAAGAATTTATTTCAACTTTATGGCAGTTCAAATATGTACCTTAAACATAGTGAGGAGTAGTGAAGATCAACAAGATGTTATAAGTGTAAGATGGTAGTAAATGTGAGGTCTTGACAACCCATGTTTCCAATATCAATTTTTGCTCTATCAAGCATTAACCCCTAAGGTTTATGGATTTTTAAGACCCACACCATCTTAATGGGAGCTAGAGGTACCTTCCACAAGTAACCAAAATGATTGGCATGAGTTGTGAGTCATCCAGGTCCCAAAATGGGCATACGTAATATTTAAACTTGACCACAACAAAAAAAGTGGAAGATTAGTTGGGTTGCTCTTACTTTTGTACATATTAGTAAGAATTTTTCCCAATGCACCATTGATAAAACATGCACTACAATCCATAAATTTGAAGTGAGCACAACTTACTGGGCAACACACAGGAGCGCCTTGGCATCTAATCATTTATCCACAAGATTTGAACATAATCAACCCCTTGTTTTCTCTGTATTACACCATACAATAAGCACCCCCAATGATTTAAGCATGTGTTTATTATGCACAAACAAATGTGTTGGGAACTAAAACACAACTTGCTCCTCATTGGTAAGGAAAAGATTAGAGTGTGACATAGGAGTTCCCAGTCCTAAATCATTGGCTTTGCATCATTGATATAGGAAAGAAGGCTACAAAAAGTGAGCTAAGATGGCTTATCACCATGGTCATGGAAGATTGTGTTTAATGTAACAACTGTGTGAAATTTACACATACATAGGAATGTCTTTTACACACAGAAGCATAGGATATCCTCATATCTATCATTGCATATATAGCTAGGCAATGCATGCTCTAATGATTATGTTATCCACATCCAATGCAATGCATCAATCATCTGGTTGCAAAGATAGCCCTTATCAAATGACATTATCTTTGATCACAATAATGCCTTGGCATATTTTGCACCAGAATCCTTCTCTTTGCAATGTCCCTCAAAATCAACCCCTCAAGATATATTTTTTGAAAGGGATAACTTGTGGACAAGGCACATGCGAAGTTTCTCATCTCAAGTTCACCTCTAATGAACTCCAATAATACGTACACACATCTATAGAAAACATATTTACCAATCATGTTTCCTTGGATTCCTTGTGTTTATCATCGAACCTTGTTATAATTGACCTTGATTTGTGGGACTTAACATGTCATTGAGCCACAAGTTTAGTTTGCTAACCTACTATATCTAGAGACCAAAATTTATGAAGTATTCCTTGATCAAATAAGACTTATGCAATTGTCAATTGTTACTTGATCGATCTATGTTAGTGCATAAACTTGGTGTTGCTTGGCATATGTCAGCACCATACATAAGTCAAATGTAGCATGGCTTGATTTACAATTTCTAGATGTATTTGAACCTCATGGGATTAGTCCATTATTTCATGTAATAAGTTTCATCAACATTTGACTCTAGATGTACTTAAGATGTGCTATGTTTTCTTGTACCCTTATTTTGTCTTTTAAGATTTAAGAGCAAAACATACAATCTCCTTGCAAGGTTGTTGCCCCCTTATTGATTTGGTAATTTTCCTATCATGCATTTCCATTTTGGAAGTAATTTTGTTAAATATTTCAACCTAAACTATTTAAGTCCTAAATCCCTTCTCTTAGGAATGCTCACCCCTCTGGTGTGTTTGCTGACACTAGGGTTTTGAAGCTACTCTTTTTCTTTAGAGTTAGGACTCTTTTAGGTTTTGATTGACTTAGTTGATCCAACATCAATTAATCATCAAGATTGGTTATCATTCCAAACATAAATTCTTTATGCATTGCAATATTATACCATAGTTTAAGTATTTCAACAAAATTCATCCACATTAGCATAGGAAATGTTTTTAATAACCTTACAGGTATTATATATGCTTAAGTACAACTCATGTTGATTCAATATAATACTTGTCATTGATTCCACATAACTACTTTTAAACACAAGGATTTAATAACCAATAATATGTACTTTATACATTGAACACAACAAATACAATTACATGCTATTGTCCATAATTAGAGTAGTTCTCCACATGCAACTCATAATGCAGAAAACCAAGTTCACAATCCAAATCACCTTATTTCTTGAAAAAGACTATTACATTATTCTACTTAAGGAAAAAGTTCATTGTAGGTCACTAGCCAAAGATAACATCATATGCTAAGGGAAACCATATCACTGACAAATATTTCTACCAACTATAAACAAGCATAATAACCAATCATTTCATATCTTGCCATTGTGAACATCTTTATAAGGTGGAGATCCAAACTCTATTGACTACACAACAATTTTATAAATGATGTTTTTGCTTAATACTTACCACAATAATAGGGACCATGAATAAGAAATTTGTGACAAACTTTTTTGGAGTACATTGATAGTTCCAATTTTCAAAGGTGTTGGCCATGACTTCTAATTTTCAAATCCACATGAATTATCTGACAAAAAAATAGAAAGCATTCACCATTAACAAAATTGCATTCTCTCTTCTCAAGAAATTACTTATTACTTTTATCTACATGCTAAAAGTAGTACCAAGATCCAAGATCTGAACCAACCTATAATAAGATCCAAGAAATTACTTATTACTTTTATATATATGATTTGAAGCAACCCGTACTAAGATCCACTTTTTACATAGTAAAAGTACCATAACCTAATCTTTAATACCAGAAAAACTGAACCCTTAAACAACTTAGATATGTAAATTTGTGCTATGTCAATTCTTCTTACTAAAAGTACACTTTTTGTTATGCATCCATACCTTCAAGACCCCCATATGATCACCAATCTAATTACAAAATTGTTGCACAATAGCGTCATCCTGCTTTTGCATTCTCCACCCAATCTCAAATGCAAACAAGTAGATCTTCTCCTCCTGATTTTGTGAAAACTTGGTCCTGAACCTCTTCATATCTCTGTGATGATGGTTGCCAAGATTCTTTGTGGTTATTGTGAGTATCAAGGTCATTAGAATGTGCAAGCCCAAGGCATACAAAGTTGCCACACTAAAGGTAAAAACATGAATTTACATGTCGTATTTAATGAACCTTCCACCGTCATATTAAAATGGTAGACAACTAAATTATTATATTTGAAAAAAATTATTATATTATAAAATTCTATATTCAGATTATATATATTATTAAATTATATTTACATAATATATAATATGATTATATTTATTATTATATATGATATTTTATATAATGTAAATTATTAAATGTATTTCTAACATAATAATATTATAAAATCACATATTTATATTAAATATATTATATGTTAATATTTATTTATACTTGTTGTTTGATAATATATTTATTTTATCAATAAAATATATAATTAAGTTCCTCCCACCTCTCAATACTATCCTTCAAAATGATATCCCCTATGACTTGCTTTCCACTTGAAGTCTTCCTTTGATCTTTTGCACCATTGTCTCCTCCTTTTTCCTACTAGATCTTTTCCTATCTTGCCATGTCATCCTTCCCTTGCCATGCCAACTCATTCATCTTTCCACTATTTTTGCCTTGTCACCCTTGAAATATGTGACTTTCTTGTTAGGTTATTGTTTAAAAGAACAAACCCTAAGCCATTTGAATCATCACCTAACCCACACATCTCATACTTTATAATTGCATCCTCATATAGAGAGGATAATGCAAGCATCAAAATATTACCTAGAAGCTAAGCATATATTGTAAGATTGTTTAGCATGTCTCTAATTTTTTTCACCTTTAAATCAGTTCAAGGGTCTTGACTAAGAAGAAGACTCCTTGCTAGAAAAATCCCCACTATCTTTAGATGCCAAGTTTTCCAATTATATCCTTAATGTCAACAATGATACGGTCAAACTCAAACTTCAATAAGCAACATTGTTTCTAATTGTATTGGTCATTCCATGTATGAATTACTAATCTATTTAAGTGCAAACAAGTATTGAAAATTATGGACATTATTATTATTTTGATTGTATGTAGTAAATTTGTTTTCTCAATTAGCATGCCAATTGTAGACTTGCATGGCATTCTATTAACGAATTCTTTATTAAGGATATGAATCTTCTCAAGCTCAAACTTTAATAAGTGACATTGTTTCCAATTGTAATGGTCATGCCATGTATGAATTACTAAAGTACAAAATAAAGAATTCGTTACTAGAATACCATATGGAATAATGTCCATAATTTTCAATACAAGTGTTTTTGGTAGCCACTTAAATTTGGATGAGAACCTAGCTATGAAAATTAAGGAATTTATAATTTATTGAAGTCTAGATTAGTACAAAATGAAGGTTTCATTATTCTATCAAGCTAAACTTGAATGCATCGCATGCCATACATAATTCACAATACATGGAAATTCATAGAAAATAGAGGAATGCTTCTTATATTTCTCTCTCATGGAGTAGAATAAACATGTATACATGGTGGTAAATAAACTTGGTTGTGAATAACATTAAAACCACATAAGAATGTGTGTTGTTATCTCTCTCTCTCTCTCTCTCTCTATATATATATATATATATATATATATATATATATATTCATAAAAGTACCATTTCATGAGGCTATAGTGGAGCTAGATGATTTGGACCAACCGATTCCAAGCTCTACTTTTTACATTGTAAAAGAACCATAGCCTAATCTTTAATGTAGGGTTTTCCAATGGAATTCTTTACTATAGCCCCAAGTCTATCATTGTTTTAGGAAATGTCTCTTCAATTGTCATGGGTGGTAAAGGTTAAATCTGAAAATAATTAATCATAGGAAGGTCATGCTTGTAGCCATGTTTTCTACTTCAAATTGAAAGTACTTTGAATCCACAAATTTTAGTTCAACATAATACATAAATAAAGATATGGTTTGTACATGCACCCTTTAGCATACTATACACATATTCAAAGTAAAAGTATGGTGGACCTTGGTCAAACTCTTTAAGCTCCCATTGCTGACCCATAAGGTGATCTGGAACTCCAAATCTAACTAATCCTTTAACATGGTGTGGTAAAAGAAAATTTTTATTTTTATTTTCTACAGACAAACCTTTGGAATACCTACTTTCTTTTATATTTATCTTCTAAAATGGTTTCTTATGATGAGTTTCATAGTAAACCTTTTCTAAATCTAAGTGCTTTTTTTATAAAATTTGATTTTTTGCACATCCTTTAGGCTTTCATTCAATCCTTGCCAAAGGAAACCATGGTTAGCATGACTAATCAAACTAATAACCATACGATTGTAATTGGCAACATCCAAGCCCGTAATCATTCCCTTGCTAATTGTCCAAACAAATTTGCTTCATTTAACCCTCAATTAGTTCTATAATTTCACACCTTTTCATAATTTGGAGGTCAAATGGATTAAAATTAAATTTAGACATGCTATAATTTTAGATTGACAATTCCTAATTGTTTAAAAATGTTAATTTTCAAGGGAAAGACTTTTTAATTTGTTTGAATTTGTAGATGATATAGGAATGAGCTTGAGACCTAAAAAATGGTTAGATTATATGTCATGGGAGCCCATTGTTTTCAATCTTGCTCTAGCAAACTTATGTAAAAGGAACGTGACATAGAATGCACATCATGAAGTATTTTACTTCAAACTTCACACAAATTTACACAACTCTCTTTAAAAGACTTTTTACTCAATATTGTTGCTCCCTTCATGCATAGATACATTTGCAAGACAATCTGATTTATTTTATTATATTTTAGACTAAGTGAATAGGTGGTGAAAGGAGTAGGTTACTGTGCATGATACACTACTAATAGATGAGAAATATATATATATATATATATATATATATCTCTATATCTTCATCTCTCCCCTTCTCTAGATTTCTCTCTCTCTCTCTCTCTCTCTCTCTCTATTTTTCTCTTTCTCTCTCTTTCTCTATTTCCCCCTCTCTTTCTTTTGCACTTTAGGTTTTCAGTCAATAAACACAAGAAAGGATTGGATCTAGCAACACCTATCATTTATATTGTCTTGCAATCTTTAGATTTTTGGCATGAAATGGCTGATCAAAAGTTAGTCTCTCTTTCCCTTTAAATATCTCTTAATCTCTCTATTTCTATTCCTCTATATCAATCTCCCTCTCTCTATATATCTGTCTCTTATATTTCTCTCTCATGGAGTAGAATAAACATGTATACATGGTGGTAAATAAACTTGGTTGTGAATAACATTGAAACCACATAAGGATGTGTTTTGTTCTATCTCTCTTTCTCTATTCCTCTCTCTCTCTCTCTCTCTCTCCATTTTTGTAAAAGTACCATTTCATGAGGCTATAGTGGAGAACTACATGATATGGAACAACCCATACCAAGCTCTAATTTTTACATTGTAAAAGTACCATACCCTAATCTTTAATGTAGAGTTTTCCATTGGAATGCTTAACTATAGCCCCAAGTCTATCACTATTTTAGGAAATGTCTCTTCAATTATCATGGGTGGTAAAGGTTAAATCTAAAGATAATTATTCATAGGAAGGGTATGCATGTAGCCATGTTTTCTACTTGAAATTGAAAAGTACTTTGAATCCACAAATTTTAGTTCACCATCATACATAAATAAATATATGGTTTTTGCATGCACCCTTTGGCATACTATACACATATTCAAAGTAAAAGTATGGTGGACCTTGGTCAAACTCTTTAAGCCCAACATTTGTTATAATTTATATATGTTGTTAATAGGTTTATATAACTAGTGGTTTCATTTACTTGCTTGTGTTTACCATGATAATCTTAGCTTATGTTTTAATCCTCAAATTTGAATAGGTAATTGTCATAGAAATTTTCTTGATATGTAGGTTGACCATCAAATTTAGGCCTCGAGTGAGAACTAGGGCGCCTAGATTAATTTATACTAGCAACTAGAAATGTTATGCTAGTAGGTATAAATTTCAAGTAAACCTATTAGGATCTATAGGACTGGGCAAGTTGTATTAAAATTTGTATGGTATTTTTATAGCTTATATGTCATTGTTATAGGGCTCAAGCTGCTTAGGTAGGATTCTATATAAAATTATTACTAGGGATTTATGCTTAAGGTAGTTAAAGCATTAGGGATTTAACAAACTTTGGAGTGGGTCAATTTTATGGAAGAAATACCTTGATAAACTAAGAAAACATTCTTGATTTTTACTTCAAGATCATATGGCTTATATTTAATATTTTAGTAGGCAATACAAACTACTCAGTTGCTTCTACATTGAATAGTAGGTACACAAAATTTTTGTTTTCTATTTCAATTAAAAGATTATAAAAACCTCAATTGTGTAATGTTGGTTTTATTCTAATGGGTATTTTGTTGTCTTGTATAAGCCTTGTAGGTGATCATTGCTATAATGTTATGTTGATAGTCTCCCTACAAACCTTTGAGTTTTTTTCCCCGAAAATATCCTCACATAATACAAGGGACACCACAAAGCAAGATGGATAATAGAGGGGAGTTCAAATTGTGTGAGGTCAAACACCTACCATAGGTTTTCTATTAATTTGTTTGAGATCCAAGTCCCAAATGCATATTATTATTAGTTTGTCAACTAAACTTATTACGAAAATTACGCATTTCAAACTCTTATCACAAATTTATTTATTACTTTAAAGTTTCTTTTATACAAAATATCATATGGTATTAAATTCCAAACAATTAGATCAGGCCATATGGCTTATTTTGTATTCAATGACAATTCTATTTGATTGGGTAGTGGATTAGAGCTATTTTTCTTTGTTAGGGTTTAGTGTTTGATATTCGGGTAGTCGAATAAAGATGGATTCTTTATAGGATTTAGTGCTACATATCTAGATAGTGCGATAAAAGTGGTTTTTAAGGATCTACTGTAATATGCTTTTATCTTAAATTGTATACATTGTGATCAACTCAAGTACTTCTAGGTTATAGATGGTTTTGTCTTGATAGATGGGTATTGATTTCAAGCTATTTTGTGATAGGATTTGGGGTTGGATTATTTGTTGTACATTTGGTGATAGTTGGGTAGTAGATGTATTTTCTAACTAGCTCAATTATTACCAATGTTGTGTAGAGACATGTAGTAATGCATATGCTATTTATTTTATAGTATATTGATTTTGATGCAAGTGATACAACAAATGATATTTTGATTTGGTTACAAGTAATGAAGGAAAGAGTAGGAACATCATAACTCCATGTGAGAGTGTTGATTTATTCTTTGGGAATCTCTCTGATGCACTAGTATGCTTTTCAGAGTGTCATTTTTAAAACTATGCAAAGCAATCATTGTCGGCGTACCCATTGCACACCAAGGTGCGATTGCTAGTATACTATATTATTATATAATTATAATAATAACTATGACATTACAAAGGGAGGTACTGGCCACTAGTGGCACTTGTTTCATTTTTCATTATTTAATAAGACATCAATAATAAATTATGTTTTTTATTAAATACCATTATTAATGTAACGCCCGCCTTGAACACCTTAAAGAAATACATACTTATGCTATATGAAACAAGAATTTTTTTTTTTTTTTTTCAAGATGATTAAGTAACGTTAACATAACTAATTACGACATATTCTCTAAGGATTCAAGGCTGCATTACTTTACAAACCAACTAACATAATTTAACATACATCAGTAACTGATCCAAATCCATGCTCAATTAAATAACTTATTCATATTCATTGCATATCATCAAATAACAGAATCTGCATGATTAAATACATAACTGAAATGCTTTCATATAATTACATCATAACATCATTACATTGCCATTTGTAGACTACATCGCAATTACATACATAATGAATGTTCTGTTACACAAATCTGGTACAAGATAATACACATACATCTTCATCAACTGGGACAAGTACAACTGGAACAAATCTTTTCTGCATATGAACTTGACAAGGAATAACCAATGGATAATAAAGCTCTTCCACCCGACCATGTGGAACACTAAGGTCCAACCCCTGAGCTAGGAGTTAACATGAGGTCCCAAACAATGACAGTCAGGTAGACAAAAGACAAACAAAAACAAGGGATGACCAAACGCCAATACAACACATGACAATAATAATACAACACAACTTAACTTCCAGAGGCGACACAAAGAAAATGAGGAGAGACCGAACAAGGGATGCTAGGTTGTAGTAGGGAGAGTGTCATCGCACGGTCCTAGCATGGGTTATCCTGACAGCCTCTCACTAGGCGCCGGCCCCCATCTATGGTTATCCTAACAGCCTCTCACTAGGCGCCGGCCCCATAGGGTGACACATGCGGAATCGACCTTCCTTTCATGAGGACAAGGAAGTCAATCATGCCGACCAGGCCTTCTCTACCCATCCTTAGTCTAAACAAGCACTATAGGTCATGGGAGAGGAATCCATTAATCTTGTTTAATGTGAAATCTACCCTTAACCCCTAGTTCTTTTTAGGTTATCACTTGATTAATCTACTTCCAACGGGTTATCCTGACTGCCACTTTGGGCGCCGGCCCCACGTTGAAAGCCACTCTCCTTCCTAACACCTAGTAAACCTTAAACATCATACCAAACTTTATAACAATACACGTACATGTTCACTGCAAGACATAAACCCTCTTGCATCACAATAGAATCATAACACCAATTGTTATCCAACACTTTTAACATTACAATACTTTACACTTTTACAGATTCCAGGTCTCTCCATACGACAAAATGGTACAATAAGTTCACAAGTGGTTTAATATCCGCACCAGAAAATATTACTTTCAATACACATAAACAACTTGACATTATCTCAATATACTTCATACTATGTTTGATCCACATAATCGTTATTACATCGTAATTACAAAAACAACTATACACAAGTTGCAAATACTCAACTATGACAACTTAGCCTCTGGAATTCGAGTTTAACCACCCTCAATTCGACTCATTACAACAACTCAATCAATTCAATTCAGATTCAGGAGATAAAACACTACAATTCCTTCTCGATTTAATGTAAACAACTCCCGTAATAAACAGAACACTAGATTACAATATTCCTTTTCCAAACCAATTATTTTTTAAATAGTACAATAATTAAATTGATACAATACAACTAGTTATCTAACTAATCTTTATTTTGTTTCAAAAGATAAATTACTTGATTAACTAAATATTTACAATAATTGATAAAAGAACCACTTAATACACTTATGCTAATCAATTCCTGTTTACCATTATGACACTTCCATATTGATACGATCTTTATAATTCTTCTTTCAAACTTGCCCAATTAACTTTACTCTTTCAAGCAATGAAATGAATAAGAACGCTACATTAGTACCATACATCTAAACGATAATTAAAATGAGGGACAATAGTCAACGGCGAACATTATTGTTTTATTGCATGACTTCGTCGTAGTGCTGACTCATAAATGTTTTAATCGAAATGATTTAAATCTGTCTAAACAAAAGATCGGAATGGCCATACATACGCCATTACGCTTGATAGATGCATAAACTATGTTTATCTCCATGGCGTTCCGATTGCTATATCTGTTACCGCTGATATAATCTATCATCTTGCAATCATAATTCACAGAGGTGTTAAATTGTTATTGACTGTTTTACCATTGAAATGAATGATATTTGTTTGTATCACCAACTTCTGGCAGCGTCCGACAACTTGGAATTTTAATAAATTGATGGCAACAACTTAACGATTTTCTCTCTCTAACAAAAGGCAAAGACTATAAGAAAACAATGACACATAGAAATGACAAACTGGAGTTGTCGAAAAGACTACTTATAGCTTCTAACAGCGTTCTTATACTCAGCGCCAAACGATCCTTCTTACCGTTATGCGGATTTCCAATTACGAAAAGGTGTGGTTACAGTGTTACATGCTGGAGGAAGTTTATCTCTGACAGAAGGTCACAGATTACAGATCCTCTGCAGATTTCAACTGTTATTTGCTGAGTGAAGGCAGGACCATCTACCTTGGTAGCGCATGCCTTTCTATGTGCTAACTCAATTAATGCGTCCTCTCATATTACAATATGCAGCACCACTACCATCTGCATTCACAATTCTCACATTCAAATAATGTATGGTGCAAATAATAGGAAACAAGTGGTTTGTCTAACTGGGAGGATATTCTATGATTGTGAAATGCATTCCATCATTGGTAGGTCCCCCTTGTGGAACGAAGGAGTACAAATGGTGTACAATGCTGCTACTGCTAAAGAATAAAGTTCTGAATCATTGTGCTGAGTGAGGAGATTGTTGACATTGATGCGAGACTACAAGATGTTTAAGAGAGTTGGAAGTACTTGAGAGGTTCCATTGTCTTGGTTTAATATGGGTGGACTGACTATGCTCTAAGGCCTATCATCGATATTCTCCTGCCCTCCCCAAAGGGCATTAAATCGAACCACACTTAAAGCTTATGCGCAAGATGCTGCATATAGGGTGGACCTCTTCAAACAAATGATTGAGAAGGTTGGAAAGGACAACGCAAATCATGACTAATAGAGCCATAAATAATATTTTAGCAGGGTGCATGATCATGAATGAGCATCTTGGCATATGTGCAGTAAAAGTTTGTTGGTAAAGGATTTGTAAGGTCTTGAAATGGATCAGTGACATGATTGGGAAGGTTGAAATATGTAACCATTTTCATGGATGATTCCATCCTCCAAGTGATACATAGAAGCTGTGTTTCTTTGCAGGTGGTTTGTTGTGCACTCAAAAGCTTTGCTTTGGCCTTTCTTGTGATCTCTAGCATCTTAAAAGTCAAGCCATCACTTAGGGAAATGGCAGAATCGATCCACTAAGACAGAAGTGATTCAATCCTGCAAACCCTTATAAATTCCCTCTGAGCGCTCATCCATATCATCAAGATTTGGATATCAGACACATATAAACAGAGCTTTTAAATATGACAGATGAGTCAAGGTGTATGTAGGTATGTTCGCTGACCTGATAAATGGAACATTCCAAGTGCGACTAGCTGATACCCAAGGCGATCCATGATTGCAGAAAATAAGTAAAAAAAAAACTAAATTGATTGTATAGACTATGATCCAAACTGGTTGAATCGCTCTATCATAAGGCAGACATTTCTGAATTCTATGTGGCAATAAATAAACAAAAAACCCCAAGACTAATGATTTTAAATTAACCTACCAGTTTGTTTGTTCCATCCGCTTTATGAAAGATACCAGAGACGCTGATCAATGGACGCACTGAGTGAATCTGAAGGAAAGGGGCCGCATTTCATGGAATGGTCAATTCATTGTATTTTTTTTTAACTATAATGGAAACAATATAGTCTGTGTATACCTGATCCACTGCCTATTATTGTTCTCTTTCTAAACTAAGGTTCAAAGACCATAAGGAAAAAAAAATAGAATTGTTTTCACACAACAAATCGCTTGCCCTGAGGTGTTAAGAGATTTCAGTGTGGAGAAGAAACCGTGGTCATCTAATGACTGAGAGAGAAGATGAACTACAGAAAACACATCATGGCATCTATGAATTGGAATCCTCATAAAGGCGATCTCCTTTGAATGTAATCTGGGGAAACAGTTACTAAGCTGTTGGAGGACGGTGGGAGAATAGTAAGGCAAATTCCATTTATTACAGACCCAATGGTTTACTTCTAAAACCGTCCACAGAAAATACACATTTGCAGAAGTGACAGAAAGTCCCGGCAGAAAACCATTTAACCAAAAATCATTTCGTTTGCAGATAAAGAAGCAATCAACCAACATGCTCAGATTCAGAGAAAAAGAAACAGCGAAAGAAGTCAAGCATTCCAAGGAACCTGGCTATGATGTCAGTTCGACGAGTCTGCTTCAATTGCTGCAGATCCAAGCTTCTTTTTCCAGCCTTCTTCTCTCTTCTTGCACCTGTAATCCTCTCCTCTTTGCCTCTACAAGCTTTTCTTTTATAACATAGCCCCTTCCTTCTTCTAAGGGACTCGGCACGTGATCCCATGCATCTCCCCCCTCTAAATATATTTTTATTTAATTTAATGATCCCAAAATGTTATTTATTTACTTTATTTTATTTTATTTTTAAATATAAACACATAATTCCCGACAAGACTTAATTTCTTTATAGCCGACCAACTATATTGTTATTAATAAAATTGTAATATCACGTCAATCTATAATTTTGTAACTATATTTTAATTTATTTTATTAATTAAGTTGCAAATCACAATTTACAACATGATTACAACTATTTTATTTATTTAAATATTTGTTATAAATAATATTATATTGAACAATACAAAATTTCTTACAACTTTATTTAACAACTACACTTTTAATAAATAATAATTTATTTATAACGATAATCGACAACTAACGACATTATGCTCAATTATCAACATTTTTATTCTTTCGTATAATGATTCTAATTAAAGCACAATACTACCATACACACTTAGACACCTTCCGAACTAATTAGACTCCAAGGTATAGTTTTACCTGACAGCAAGACATGATCGAATGACAACCAATAACCACAAGGGTAAACTGACGACCAGACAACACTGACTAGGGACCTCACGTTAACTCCAACCAACTAATCCATTGGCGAAGGCACGCTCAGACCTGGTAATCAGGTGGAGTCGGTGCCTAGTACCTGCATCCTGCAGCAACGCATGGTTAACCATAACCAGATATATATACATCACATGCAGTCCTATAGTGAATGGAAATCGTAGTGGGGTAGGGTACTTGAGAGCAAGTAATACGACACTGTTCCATTCACGTTTATGAATAACAATCAACTATATTGAACAAGGTATCTGATTACTAGTCAACAACATAAAATGATCAACTATCTTCCAATCCCATATAGTGAATAACATCAAAGCATCTATAACATCCAGTTCATTTATCAAATTGTAAAGCATAAAATAACATAATCCAACATCAACATCTGTTATCATAACAATTAGGTCCATACTGAAATAACAAAATAACTAGGAATCCATCATCAACAATCTAAAATACTATCATAATGTCCAGTACTACTAAGCAAACATCAGTCCGATAGACGACCAGTTGAGGGGCACTACATCCTCCCCCCTAGGATCAAGCTTACTCCTGGAAGCCTGCGAAAAAATATGGATATAGCTCTCGTATTCGGGATGCATCTTCCCAAGTAGCTGAAGTCTCATCACTAGGATCCCATTGGACCATTACCTGCTCTATGACTCTGCCCCTGAGAGCAAGTCGCCTGTGCTCCAGAATGCCTACGGGCTCCAAAGCTAGTTGCTCGTCCTCTACCTGTAAGGCATTCCAATCAAGAACATGAGAAATATCTAGATGATAAGGTCTAAGAACAGAAACATGAAATACATCATGGATGCGTGATAAGCTAGGCGGCAAAGCAAGACGGTATGCAACAGGACCGATTCTCTCCAAAACCTCGAATGGCCCTACAAAGCGTGGTGCGAGCTTAGAGCCTTTTCCATAACGAATCGGACTCTTTCGTGGACGCACTCGCAGAAACAGTCGATCACCAACTGAAAACTGATGATCAAGTCTATGAGCATCTACATATTTCTTCTGTCTATCCTGTGCTGCCACCAAATGCTCTCTAATGCGATCAACCTGCTGCTCCATCTCTTGGAGCATTTGTGGTCCTAGGAGAACTCTATCCTCAAGACGATCCCAACTCAATGGGGTACGACAAGGATGACCATATAGGGCCTGAAAAGGAGACGTGCCAATGGAACTATGGTACCCATTATTGTACGCAAACTCCACCAAATACAAATAATCTTCCCAACGATTTTACTGATCCATAACATACATTCTGAGCATGTCCTCAAGGACCTGATTGACCCTCTCAGTTTGCCCATCAGTCTCTAGATGATAAGCTAAACTGAAGTTCAATTGAGTCCCCAATGCATGCTGAAGGGATGTCCAAAGAGCTGAAGTAAAAACTAGATCACGATCAGAGATAATCTTGCGAGGAATCCCGTGCAATCTGACGATATCCTCCATGAAATTTTGGCCACAGATGAAGCATTATATGAAGATCGGACAGGAGAAAAGTGTGCTATTTTCGTAAGCCTGTCTACAGTGACCATTATTGCATCATGGCGATGAGAGGACATGGGTAAACCAACTATAAAATCTATTGAAATGATGTCCCATTTCCATTTCGGAATAAGATGTGGCTGTAGAAGACCTGCGGGATGCTGATGTTCCGCCTTAACCCTCTGACATTCTAAGCATCTCGAAACAAAATCAGCAATATCCCTCTTCATTCCAGCCCAAAAATATATCTGTCAAAGGTCTGCATACATCTTCTTAACACCTGGATGAGCAGAATAGGGTGCCCGATGAGCCTTAGTCATGATTAGGGTGCGGAGACCCTCTATAGAAGGCACATAAATGCAACCTAAATGTCACAAGAGTCCATCTGACTCTATAGAATATCTGGCATATCTACCCTCCAAGGTTCTACCAGACTCAACTTCAGCTTTCACTTCCTGATACCATCTATCTACAGGGAGTGCTGCAAGAATCTGTCCTCTCAAATCCACTCCAAGAGTGATTGATGAAAGTTCATGTCTTTGCCGACTAAGAGCATCTGCCACCACATTCTCCTTACCTTGGATATATTTTACCTCAAAATCATACTCACATAAAAACTCCATCCACCGCCTCTGTCTCGCATTCAGGTTTGGCTATGTAAAAATATACTGTAAACTTCGGTGATCACTGTGTAGCTCAAACTGATGCCCCAGTAAGAAGTGTCTCCATCTTACCAATGCATGTACAACTACAGCTAACTCTAGGTCATGTGTAGGATAGTTCAACTCATGATCTTTGAGTTTACGGGACTTGTAGGCTATCACACAACCCTCCTGCATTAAAACTGCTCCTAAACCTTCTAAAGATGCATCAGTACAAACCATAAAATCTCTAGCAGGATCAGGCACTGCTAGAATAGGTGCACTAGTTAACCGCTCGTTAAGACTCTGAAAGGCTGCTTGACACTGTTCTAACCAAATGAACTTCTTTCCTTTTCTCTAAAGAGAAGTTATAGGGTGAGCTATCTTGAAAAACCTTCCACAAATCGTCGATAATAGCCTGCTAAGCCCATGAAACTACGAACCTCTGAAACATTGGTAGGAGCCGGCCAATCCATGATGGCTTGAATCTTTGAAGGATCCACTGCAATACCCTTGTCAGAAATAACATGTCCCAAATATTTCACTTCAGTTTGAAAGAAATCACATTTAGCCAGATTTGCATACAACTGATTTTCTCTTAAACACTGCAGAACCTGTCGCAAATGTTCTTCATGCTCCTCCATAGACCTTGAATAAATCAATATATCATCTAAGAAGACAAGAACAAATCTATCAAGATAGGTATGGAATACACCATTCATCAGGCTCACAAATACTGATGGTGCATTTGTCAACCCAAAAGGTACAACAGTGAACTCATAGTGCCCATAACGAGTGCGAAATGCTGTCTTGTGGATGTCAGCCTCAAGATGCGCAACTAATGATATCCAGATTTTAGGTTTATCTTTGAAAATACCTTAGCTCCCTTGATCTGATCAAAGAGGTCATCAATTCATGGTAATGGGTATCTGTTCTTCACAGTCACCTTATTAAGCTGTCGATAGTCGATGCACAAACGCAGAGATCCATCCTTTTTCTTCACAAAAATAACTGGTGCTCCCCATGGAGAGACACTGGGACGAATGAATCCCTTCGCTAATAACTCTTCTAGCTACAAGTGAAGCTCCTTAAGCTCCTGAGTAGTCATCCGATATAGAGCTCGTGAAATAGTTTCTGCTCCGGGAACAAGGTCTATCTTAAAATCAATATCACGCTTCAGTGACATACCTGGGATCTCACTGGGAAAGACATCTTCATACTCCTTAAGAATAGGATGATCGTCGAGGGATGTCTCCCTATTCTCCCCAAAATCTAAGTCATTAACTATTACAGCAAACAACTTGCATCCTTGACGCAAACATCTCTTCAATTGCATAGCAGAAATCATGCGCAAGGAGATGGGTCTCTGAATCCCAACCACTTCTACTTCTTTTCCCGATTCATCTACACACCTCACTAACTTGCGGCGACAGTCTATCACTGCTCGATGAGCATCCAACCAATCCATTCCCAACACTATATCATAGGATCCTAATGGTATAATGCGAAGATCTGCTGTGGTAGATAAACGACCTATCCTCAACTCGCAACCATACACAAGAGAGTCTACTGATACCCTAGATCCTGAGGCCAATTCCACCTACCACTTAACATCTTGCTTTGCTGCCACTAATTTGCAACGCTCCACTATAGAAGGAGAAATGAAAGAATCTGAAGCACCAGAGTCAAAAAGAATAGAAATGGTAATACCTCGTAAGACACCTGTAGTCTCCACAACAGTACCTTGGTGCTCCGCTTAGCGATTATCTACCACCGCAAACACCCTATGTGACCTGCCTGCATCTCCAACAGTGGGCTCTGAAACTGCGGGCCTCTGACCAAAACCTGAAGTATTCTTATGTGGGCACTGTCTGGCAATGTGGCCCTGCTGACCGCAAGAGAAACATCCGGTTCCCCTACCAAAACCTCCACCGCCTACAGGAGCATTTGACTGCTGAAAACTTCCTCTACTTGCAGTAGATTGTGTGCTCTGCACTGGTTGACTGACATGATCACGTTTAACTCTCTGCCAACTTCGATCCTTTCTGGAATGAAATCTACTACCTTGCTGATATTGAGAGTTTCTTGATTTCATCTGGGAAAACTGTTGTTGTTGCTGTCCACTCTTAGGAGGTACATGTTGACTCCTCGAGTTACCTGCTGCATGAGACTGACCACCTCAGAAACTTGAACCTGCTCGAGATGAGCTACCAATCTGAACACCTGTATGACCCCCTAGGGCCATGGTCAAATTCTCTTCCACCAGTCGAGCCTTCTCAACTGCTACCTCCATGGTCTTCAACTCGAAAACATGAACTCCTCCACTGATGCGTGCATTCAGACCTCTAATAAAATGCTGAACTAACATGGCCTCGTCGTTTCCAATGCCTGCATACTGCTTTAGTTCATAAAACCTGCGCTCATACTGTTCCACTGTCATGGCCATCTGTCTTAACCCGTGGAGCTCGTCCGCTTGACGTTGCCTCCAGTGGTCAGATAAAAATTGAGCTCTGAACATTTCCAGAAATAGTTCCCATGATATTGTCGCAATATCTAAATGCAACTTTTGTTCCTCAAGACGCCACCATGTAGAGGTGAATCCTTTGAGATGCATGATGGTACATCTTGCCTTAGTGTTGCTACCATATGGATGCATAGCAAAGCATCTCTCCAAATCAATTAGCCATGTCTCTGCTTCCAAACCGCTACCGGAGCCATCAAATGTAGGAGGACGGGCTCTCATCAGGTCTCTCATGTGACCCGTAAGAATAGCTTCTTGCTCAGCAGTGATCTCTCTCCTTCTGGGAGATTGTTCTCTTTCTCTCTCTTCTGGTTGTTCCACCTCCTGCCTAGGACCAAGACGAGCAAGAACCTCCTCAAGGAGCTGGCGTATTTGAGCACCCTCGGGCTAATCCTGATTCTCTTGATTCTCACTTCCACCTTCTTGTGTACTCCCATGAGGGGAACTAGGAGGAGGGCTGTTATCAACACCTCTCCCACGACCCCTACCTCGTCCACGTCCTCAGCCTCGTACCCTAGGCATCTTCCTGAACAACACACCCAAGGACAACTTCAGGTTGCTAGGCAAGGACTACAAATGAATATGTTCTTCAGAGTTTAAGCAACTAGCATAGCTTAATGGGCTAATTATAAAACCAGAGTACCCAGTGTTAGAAACTTGGCTCTGATACCAAATGTAACCCCTGCCTTGAACACCTTAAAGAAATACTTACTTATGCTATATGAAACAGGAATTTTTTTTTTTTTCAAGATGATTAAGTAACGTTAACATAACTAATTACGACATATTCTCTAAGGATTCAAGGCTGCATTACTTTACAAACCAACTAACATAATTTAACATACATCAGTAACTGATCCAAATCCATGCTCAATTAAATAACTTATTCATATTCATTGCATATCATCAAATAACGGAATCTGCATGATTAAATACATAACTGAAATGCTTTCATATAATTACATCATAACATCATTACATTGCCATTTGTAGACTACATCGAAATTACATACATAATGAATGTTCTGTTACACAAATCTGGTACAAGATAATACACATACATCTTCATCAACTGGGACAAGTACAACTGGAACAAATCTTTTCTACATATGAACTTGACAAGGAATAACCAATGGATAATAAAGCTCTTCCACCCGACCATGTGGAACCCTAAGGTCCACCCCCCGAGCTAGGAGTTAACATGAGGTCCCAAACAATGACATTTAGGTAGACAAAAGACAAACAAGAACAAGGGATGACCAAACGCCAATACAACACATGACAATAACCATACAACACAACTTAACTTCCAGAGGCGACACAAAACAAATGAGGAGAGACCGAACAAGGGATGCTAGGTTGTAGTAGGGAGAGTGTCATCGCACGGTCCTAGCATGGGTTATCCTGATAGCCTCTCACTAGGCACTGGCCCCCATCTATGGTTATCCTGACAGCCTCTCACTAGGCGCCGGCCCCATAGGGTGACACATGCAGAATCGACCTTCCTTTCATGAGGACAAGGAAGTCAATCATGCCGACCAGGCCTTCTCTACCCATCCTTATTCTAAACAAGCACTACAGGTCATGGGAGAGGAATCCATTAATCTTGTTTAATGTGAAATCTACCCTTAACCCCTGGTTCTTTTTAGGTTATCACTTGATTAATCTACTTCCAACGGGTTATCCTGACTGCCACTTTGGGTGCCGGCCCCACGTTGAAAGCCACTCTCCTTCCTAACTCCTAGTAAACCTTAAACATCATACCAAACTTTATAACAATACACGTACATGTTCACTGCAAGACATAAACCCTCTTGCATCACAATAGAATCATAACACCAATTGTTATCCAACGCTTTTAACATTACAATACTTTACACTTTTACAGATTCCAGGTCTCTCAATACGACAAAATGGTACAATAAGTTCACAAGTGGTTTAATATCCCCACCATAAAATATTACTTTCAATACACATAAACAACTTGACATTATCTCAATATACTTCATACTATGTTTGATCCACATAATCGTTATTACATCGTAATTACAAAAACAACTACACACAAGTTGCAAATACTCAACTATGACAACTTAGCCTCTGGAATTCGAGTTTAACCACCCTCAATTTGATTCATTACGACAACTCAATCAATTCAATTCAGATTCAGGAGATAAAACACTACAATTCCTTCTCGGTTTAATGTAAACAACTCCCGTAATAAACAGAACACTAGATTACAATATTCCTTTTCCAAACCAATTATTTTTTAAATAGTACAATAATTAAATTGATAAAATACAACTAGTTATCTAACTAATCTTTATTTTGTTTCAAAAGATAAATTACTTGATTAACTAAATATTTACAATAATTGATAAAAGAACCACTTAATACACTTATGCTAATCAATTCCTGTTTACCATTACGACACTTCCATATTGATACGATCTTTATAAATCTTCTTTCAAACTTGCCCAATTAACTTTACTCTTTCAAGTAATGAAATGAATAAGAACGCTACGTTAGTACCATACATCTAAACGACAATTAAAATGAGGGACAATCGTCAACGGCGAACATTATTGTTTTATTGCATGACTTCGTCGTAGTGGTGACTCAGAAATGTTTTAATCGAAATGATTTAAATCTGTCTAAACAAAAGATTAGAATGGCCATACATACACCGTTATGCTTGATAGATGCATAAACTATGTTTATCTCCATGGCATTCCGATTGCTATATCTGTTACCGCTGATATAATCTATCGTCTTGCAATCATAATTCGCAGAGGTGTTAAATTGTTATTGACTGTTTTACCATTGAAATGAATGAAATTTGTTTGTATCACCAACTTCTGGCAGCGTCCGACAACTTGGAATTTTAATAAATTGATGGCAACAACTTAACGGTTTTCTCTCTCTAACAAAAGGCAAAGACTACAGGAAAACAATGACACACAGAAACGACAAACTGGAGTTGTCGAAAAGACTACTTACAGCTTCTAACAGTGTTCTTCTTATACTCAGCACCAAACGATCCTTCTTACTGTTATGCAGATTTCCAATTACGAAAAGGTGTGGTTACAGTGTTACATGCTGGAGGAAGTTTATCTCTGACAGAAGGTCACAGATTACAAATCCTCTGCATATTTCAATTGCTATTTGCTGAGTGAAGGTAGGACCATCTACCTTGGCAGCGCATGCCTTTCTATGTGCTAACTCATTTAATGCATCCTCTCATATTACAATATGCAGCACCACTACCATCTGCATTCATAATTCTCACATTCAAATAATGTATGGTGCAAATAATAGGAAACAAGTGGTTTGTATAACTGGGAGGATATTCTATGATTGTGAAATGCATTCCATCACTGGTAGGTCCCCCTTGTGGAACAAAGAAGTACAAATGGTGTACAATGTTGCTACTGCTAAAGAATAAAGTTCTGAATCATTGTGCTGAGTGAGGAGATGGTTGACATTGATGCGAGACTACAAGATGCTTAAGAGAGTTGGAAGTACTTGAGAGATTCCATTGTATTGGTTTAATATGGGTGGACTGACTATGCTCTAAGGCCTATCATCGATATTCTCCTGCCCTCCCCAAAGGGCATTAAATCGAACCACACTTAAAGCTTATGCGCAAGATGCTGCATATAGGGTGGACCTCTTCAAACAAATGATTGAGAAGGTTGGAAAGGACAACGCAAATCATGACTAATAGAGCCATAAATAATATTTTAGCAGGGTGCATGATCGTGAATGAGCATCTTGGCATATGTGCAATAAAAGTTTGTTGGTAAAGGATTTGTAAGGTCTTGAAATGGATCGGTGATGTGATTGGGAAGGTTAAAAGATGTAACCATTTTCATGGATGATTCCATCCTCCAAGCGATACATAGAAGTTGTGTTTCTTTGCAGGTGGTTTGTTGTGCACTCAAAAGCTTTGCTTTGGCCTTTCTTGTGATCTCTAGCATCTTAAAAGTCAAGCCATCACTTAGGGAAATGGCAGAATCGATCCACTAATACAGAAGTGATTCAATCCTGCAAACCCTTATAAATTCCCTCTGAGCGCTCATCCATATCATCAAGATTTGGATATCAGACACATAGAAATAGAGCTTTTAAATATGATGGATGAGTCAAGGTGTATGTAGGTATGTTCGCTGACCTGATAAATGGAACATTCCAAGTGCGACTAGCTGATACCCAAGGCGATCCATGATTGCAGAAAATAAGTAAAAAAAAAACTGAATTGATTGTATAGACTATGATCCAAACTGGTTGAATCACTCTATCATAAGGCAGACATTTCTGAATTCTATGTGGCAATAAATAAACAAAAAAACCCAAGACTAATGATTTTAAATTAACCTACCGGTTGTTTGTTCCATCCTCTTTATGAAAGATACCAGAGACGCTGATCAATGGACGTACTAAGTGAATCTGAAGGAAAGGGGCCGCATTTCATGGAATGGTCGATTCATTATATATTTTTTTTAACTATAATGGAAACAATACTGTCTGTGTATACCCTATCCACTGCCTGTTATTGTTCTCTTTCTAAACTAAGGTTCAAAGACCGTAAGGAAAAAAAATAGAGAATTGTTTTCACACAACAAATCACTTGCCTCGAGGTGTTAAGAGATTTTAGTGTGGAGAAGAAACCGTGGTCATCTAATGACTGAGAGAGAAGGTGAACTACAGAAAACACATCATGGCATCTACGAATTGGAATCCTCATAAAGGCGATCTCCATGTAATCTGGGGAAACAGTTACTAAGCTGTTGGAGGACGGTGGGAGAATAGTAAGGCAAATTCCATTTATTATAGACCCAATGGTTTACATCTAAAACCGTCCACAGAAAATACACATTTGCAGAAGTGACAGAAAGTCCCGGCAGAAAACCATTTAACCAAAAATCATTTCGTTTGCAGATAAAGAAGCAATCAACCAACATGTTCAGATTCAGAGAAAAAGAAACAGCGAAAGAAGTCAAGCATTCCAAGGAACCTGGCTATGATGTCGGTTCGACGAGGCTGCTTCAATTGCTGCAGATCCAAGCTTCTTTTTCCAGCCTTCTTCTCTCTTCTTGCACCTGTAATCCTCTCTTCTTTCCCTCTACAAGCTTTTCTTTTATAACACAGCCCCTTCCTTCTTCCAAGGGACTCAGCACGTGATCCCGTGCATCTCCCCCCTCTAAATATATTTTTATTTAATTTAATGATCCCAAAATGTTATTTATTTACTTTATTTTATTTTATTTTTAAATATAAACACATAATTCCCGACAAGACTTAATTTCTTTATAGCTGACCAACTATATTGTTATTAATAAAATTGTAAAATCACGTCAATCTATAATTTTGTAACTATATTTTAATTTATTTTATTAATTAAGTTGCAAATCACAATTTACAACATGATTACAACTATTTTATTTATTTAAATATTTGTTATAAATAATATTATATTAAACAATACAAACTTTCTTACAACTTTATTTAACAACTACACTTTTAATAAATAATAATTTATTTATAATGATGATCGACAACTAACGACATTATGCTCAATTATCAACATTTATATTCTTTCGTATAATGATTCTAATTAAAGCACAATACTACCATACACACTTAGACACCTTTGGAACTAATTAGACTCCAAGGTACAGTTTTACCTGACAGCAAGACATGATCAAATGACAACCAATAACCACAAGGGTAAACTGACCACCAGACAACACTGACTAGGGACCTCACGTTAACTCCAATCAACTAATCCATTGGCGAAGGCACGCTCAGACCTAGTAATCAGGTGGAATCAGTGCCTAGTACCTGCATCCTGCAGCAATGCACGGTTAACCATAACTAGATATATATACATCACATGCAGTCCTATAGTGAATGGAAATCGCAGTGGGGTAGGGTACTCGAGAGCGAGTAATACGACACTGTTGCATTTACGTTTATGAATAACAATCAACTATATTGAACAAGGTATCTGATTACTAGTCAACAACATAAAATGATCAACTATCTTCCAATCCCATATAGTGAATAACATCAAAGCATCTATAACATCCAGTTCATTTATCAAATTGTAAAGCATAAAATAACATAATCCAACATCAACATCTGTTAACATAACAATTAGGTCCATACTGAAATAACAAAATAACTAGGAATCCATCATCAACAATCTAAAATACTGTCATAATGTCCAGTACTACTAAGCAAACATCAGTCCGATAGACGACCAGTTGAGGGGCACTACAATTAATATTGAGTTTTTATGTAACATGATCACGATATTAGACTCCTTATTGTCAACTTTAGAATGCCTTTGATGTAATTATCTTTATATATAAGTAAACAGAAATACTTTAAAATTAAATTGTACGATTTTTTCACCATCAATATTTTAGATTACACTACATTATCCATCAACATTTTCAAAAAAAAAAATTGTATTAAAGATTTTTGAATTATAATATATAATTCATGAATGATATGAAACATTTTCAACCAAAAAAAAATTTGTATTAAAGATTTTTGAATTATAGTATATAATTCATGAGTAATATGAAAAGAACAAGAAAGTTTACCATCAACATTTATATGTATTAATGATTTTTTATGACTTTTCCTCTCCAAGGGACACCGTTGGACTGGCATGCTTCCAGTCCAAATTATATGCAATGGTCCCCACCATGTTTTAATGATAACTTGTTGGATAAGCTGTCTACTTTTTTATAAGAAAGTTAAAACGGAGGGGAAACATCAACCCCACATATGCGAGATAATCCAGCGGTCTCGGAAAGAACGGAGGCCATTCCTATAAATAATGCGTTACTTTAGAAGATGCCACCGTCACCTTAAAGTCAGGTTGTTTTACATTGATGATTGAACCGAGGCACGTATCAATCATGTTTAAAACCGATTAGTTTTTGTTCATACTCAGATTTTTACATTTATGGCTGAACCGAGGCACTTACCAATCTGTTTAAAAGTGCAATTGGAGTACTTTGTATTCCTTTCGTTTTGGATAGTTTTTATAGTTTTTCAAAGGAGGGAAAGGTCAGCTCTAGATATGATAGAACAAACAATATGTCATTAGATGGAAATAAATGGAATTGATTAAAGAAATAAGATAGTTTGATTAGAAGCAAAAGTAAAAGCCACTTGTAGATTTATTTTTGTATATTTGAAGAGAGAATTCCAATTTCAGGACACTCAGTAATTAATATAATAGAACAAAGAACAAAGACTTCAAAATATGTTATTATATGAAAACAAATGGAATTGATTGAAGAGACAAGGTAGTTTCGATTAAAGCAAAAGCAAAAGCCACTTGCAGATTCATATTTATATATTCAAAGAGAAATTCTAATTTCAATGTGATTAATAATTAATATGATAGAAAAAATAACAAAGACTTCTAAAGATGCTCTATAAAACAAAGAACAAAGACTTAAAAAAATGCCACTATATGAAAATGAATGGAATTGATTGGAGAGATGATAGCTTCATCAATAGCAAAAGTAAAAGCAAAAGAAACATGCAGATTCATCTTTGCACATTCAAAGAGAAAATTATGATTTCAAGGCAATTTAAGATATATTAGATTTAGATCTACAATATTTTTTGGGAAATTATCAATTATAAAGCTAAACACCTTTATTTCTGTTTCTATTTTAGCATATTTTCAATTACTAGTTCATTATTTATTTCCTACCTTCTTTTAATTAATTAATCTAAATTAATTATTATTAAGTGTATACATTAGTCTAAATTTATTGTGACTAGTTAGAAGAAAGAAAATTTGATAGTGTTTAAAAGATGAGCATCCAGTTATATTTTAATGGAGTGACCCATCGAAAAGGCTGTGACTTATTCTTTATAATTTATTTTAGTAGTGATGAAGAAAATAAACTTCCCTTATGTTTTAGACTAGGGTAATCCAATAAAATGTGTACACTTAATTACAAATAAGTTAGACTAATTAATTAAGAGGAGTTGAGATTTAAATATTGAACTAATAATTGAAATATGTAGGAATGTAAATGGAAAGAAAGTTTAATAAACTAAATTAATACTTAAATCCTACTTAAATGAATATTATAAAATAAATTATATTCTATTTTATCAATTTCCAATTAAACACTAGTTAATAAACTAAAATATAATCTATACACACAATTAATGTGAAATATAATTGTAGAAGAGTTGATATTTTTTGACAAGGGGTGGAGCTTATCATAGAATAGTTTAATAACTCTATAAAATTCTTTTATTTATGTACATTGTTATTTTCATTTAACCATACTAATTAAAATTATTTTAATGAAATAACTATATACTTTAGTAAATAAAATAATACTCTTAAAATAAAATAATACTCTTAAAATAACTATATGATTAAATATGCAAATTCATTTCAAATTTAGTTTTTTCAAAATTTAGAAAAATAAAATACATACTACTCATTTAAGTATATAGATATTAAATATAATAACAAGTAAAAGTTTAGATTAAAGTAGAAATAAAATAGGTACCAAAACTTTAGATATTTTGAATATATTTTAGTACATAGTACAAGTAAATTTTATTTACTTTATAAATAAAACCATAAGTTACATATAAATATATAATAGTTATTATATTTTTCAATATATAATAAATAAACTAAATATAAAACAAAGAGAGAAAACCTTAGGTAAGGTCAACATAGGGCCAATACCCTAATTTTTCCCATAAAAAGATAACACAAAAAAAGAAAAACAGAGAGAAATAGACACAAATATTCATTCCCTAGATAAGATGATTTCAAAGAAAAACTACAGCTAGAGTTTAAATGAGGAAATTCTTCCTAAGAAAATAGACATTCATTTAGACTTTTCAGACTATCCAATATTACATCGATAACAACACTAAGACTTATTTCCTCCACCACATAAAAAGAAATATCTTAGAGAATAGGTACAAACTAAACATAAGAACTTACATCATAAAGACCTAATACACGGGGTCTCATAGTCGACCAATAAAGAATAAAAAATAGGAGAGCTCAAATTCATTCTCTACTCTTGTACGAATGTCTCCATAAGTAACTAATTATTGAAATCAATTTTAGTTTATAATTTAATGACATTTTGAAGGTTGTTATTTTTATAACTTCAAGTTATAAACATAAAGTCACTTCAATAAGTCATATTAAAATGATGTAATTTATAATTTGAAAAAGCAACAAAAAGAAATGAGAAAAAAGTCTTTATCCTTGTTGATTTGAATTTGGCACCTTTGAGATCATGACCTTGAAATTTCATCTTGATAGTATAGACATCTTCTAGTTTCTCATCATCTTTACCCTAGATATCTACTTCAAAAGCTAAAAAAGTAGTTCTAATATCAAATTTTATTTGCTCACATAGCTTTATAAGTTTCTTCGATTCAAAGATGGTTTGTTTTAGAAGCACAACTAATTTTATTATGAAAAATGACATTGTTGATAGTTGTCTCAAGGTGAATGTTGTTGATTTCTGAATATGGGTCACCCACTAGACATTCTTTGAAGGCTATACCACTATCTATACCACTATCTATAGGAGTGTGCCAAGATCTTCTAGATCAAATGAGTATACCGTTTTGAGCCACATGAGTCAAGCACATGCATGCTCTTTGTTGCAAGCTAAATTAAAAAACATAGAATGCAAAGCAAATATATAAATACAGAATGACCACGAAATGAATCCAATAGCACAAATAAATTAACTCACGAAATGGAGATGTACATATAGGAGAAAGGAAGTGCAACTACCACCTAAAATAGTGGTGAAGGAGCCTAAGAATAGGCATGTAACTCCTACTAAATAAGACTAGTGGCAAGCTAACTCCACAAGACTAGCCAGATAACTCCATGAGACTAGCCAGTTAACTCCATGAGACTAGCACACCTAACCAAGCTCAACTCCATGTGTAGGAATAATGCCTGTGTAGGAATAATCCAAAATAAATAAATATAGATAAACAAATATCATACATTATGTTGAAAAGCGCAAGACAAATGAGAGGGGGGGTGAATCAGTTGTAACCAAAACTTCAAAACCATTAACACATCAACCACTTAATCTCTATTATTGTATTTTAACCATGAAAGCATGAAATCAAAAACTTAAACACATTCACACATTCAACACATGAGACACCATATTTTTATGTAGAAAACCCGATAAGGAAAAAACCACGGTGAGTGTTAGCTCACAATATAATATGCAATAACAATACCAAAAATTAGAGGCTCACTACCTTAGGGCTCACTACAAAAGAAGAGGCTCACTACTGGTGGGTGGCTCACTACCAAAGTTGGTGAATTGAGATAGTAGCATCTATACTATGCCAAGGTTCAGTTCCATTGAAGCGCAATAAATTTCCTCTACTCTGTTTTACTTTTTCACTTCACACTTATTTTCGCATCTTCACATCCTCATCAATCATTCACAACTTCATTACATGTATTTATATAATTCATCAACCTTGGAATGAGCATCAAGGTCAGCATTACAATAATCAACCATTGGAACAATCTTCAAGGTCAACATACATACATATTTAGCCAATATTCAAATTAGATTTGGAGCTAAACAAATTAGGGGAGAAGAGAAATGAATGTAGACCATGCCAAGCCTTAGCGAGGACTCAAATGCAATCTTCCATGCAACAACATGCTTCCACATTCTTCAAAGCATAACTGCAAGTAGTTTGAACAACCAGTTCGGCCAAGACTGGAGTTGACACTAAGACATTTAGGAACACACTTCAACCATGATCCAAATTACACTTTGCAGATAATCAAAAGGCATGAACATGATCTAGAGATAGCCACAAGCACATTACAATCACCAAGAACATCCACACAACCTCTAAACACTTTATCCATTAGATTCTTCAAACCAGAGCACTTAAACATTACTATTGGCCACTGTCATAAAGGAAAGATCGCTTGTGGAGCACCAAATCATGAACCATTTGAACTGAAGGTACATAACATCATCCCAAACTTAATTCTAGAACCATAGACTGTAAAATTTAAATGTAGAGAAATGTGGAGCAGAATACATTCTCCCTATCACAATTAAATACATAGAAAAATAGTTTTTACTCCTGTGAACAGAAATCACTCAAATCTTCACACTGGAGGCTCAAACTTGAAACATAGCAACTACAGATGTCCCTTAATATAACCTCCAAACCGCAGATAAAGATATTCAATTTACAGGATATGAAGAGGAAAATGCTATACTATTCTTCTGAGATACTTGCTCAAACTCATTCAAATAATTTCCTTAGATGCTGACCTTAGGTGTTGACATCAATGATAGTACTTACTACTCATATTTGCAACAATCTCCCCCTTTGTCATTGATGGCAACACATGATGTGAAAAACCATCAAGACATGCAAACTTGCTTTGCTTCTTTGCTCCACCTTTATGCTTTCTCTGACTACAATTTTCTCCTTAATTTTTTCACATGAACTTCTCTCCCCCTTTGACATCAATGGCAATGGGTGCCAAACCTTTTCTTTCTCTTTACTACACAACACTTACTGCTCTTAATCAAAAACTCATATCAGCAACATCTACCAGCTCGCCCTAAGAGGTAGCCTACAAAACATCAATCCAAATCAAAGAATGAGACTTTGAGCACCACTGGATTGATGCATTTCCTATGCATCTTATTTTAGAGCAGGAGGGGTGATAACCCCTAAGTTCTCCCTAAGATACTCAAAAGTATCCTTAGGTAGAGGCTTAGTGAAAATATCTACAATCTGATCCTTTGTAGACACATACTCAATCTTTACTTCATTCTTTGTTACCTTTTCTCTTAGAAAGTGATACCTTATTGATATATGCTTTGTCCTTGAGTGCATCACTAGATTCTTCGAAATGTTTATAGCACTTGTATTGTCACAGAAAAATGAAATTAGTTCTTCATACACAACCCTTATGTCCTTTAATATTTTCTTCATCCAAAGCACTTGAGTGCAACAACATGTTGCAACAATATATTCTGCTTCTACAGTAGACAAAGAAACTGATTCTTTCTTCTTGTTCAATTATGAAATAAATCTATTACCCAAGAGGAAAGTACCTCCACTTGTACTTTTTCTATCATCGGCATCTCCAACCCAATCTACATCTGTATAAGCACTAAGAGTGAAATCAATATCTTTGGGATACCACAATCCATAGTCTGAAGTGCCTCTTAAATACCTCATGATCATCTTGACTTCCATCACATGTGACTCTCTAGGATCTTCTTGAAATCTTGCCACAAAACAAACTGCATGCATTATATCTTGTCTTGTATGGGTTAGATAAAGTAGTCCTCCAATCATAGACCTATACTTTTTCTGATCAGTCTTAGGTGATTCATCATTCTTGCTCAGCTTGCAACCAGTTACCATAGGGGTACATACTAGCTTAGAATCCTCCATTCCAAACTTCTTCAATAACTCTTTCACATACTTGGACTGAGAAATGAAAATTCCTTTTTCTGATTGAGTAATTTGTAGTCCTAGAAAGAAATTCATTTCACCAAACATAGACATCTCAAACTCCTTTTGCATTTCCTCTGCAAATTTCTTACACATACCTTCATTGCCTCCAAAGATAATATCATCAACAAAGACCACAAAAATTAGAATTTGATCATCATTAATTTTGAAGCAGAGATTACTGTCTGCAATACCTTTACTGAACACTAATTGCAACAAATACTTGTCTAGCCTTGCATACTAGGCTTTAGGAGCTCTCTTGATTCCATACAGGGCCTTCTTCAATATGCACACCATGTCACCTTGGTTTGATGACTGAAATCCTTTCGGTTGTTCAATATAAACCTCTTCTTCTAGCTCTCCATTCAAGAATGTAGACTTCACATCCATCTAATACACCTTAAAAATTTTGTGTATTGTAAATGCCAAAAACATTCTTATTGCATCAATCCTTGCCATAGGAGCATAAGTCTCTTCAAAGTCTATACCTTCAACCTAAGAATATCCTTTGCATACCAGTCTTTCTTTGTTTCTTTCAACTTCTCCATTTTCATTCATCTTGTTTCTAAAAACCCATTTGGTTCCAATCACATTCTTATCAGTAGGGGGTCATCCCACAATAATGGGTTACACTTTTTGGCCAAACTTGATACTGAATCAACATTTTGAACTAAATCTTCAGTTTCTGACACCTATCGCTATTAAACTATTATGAATTTGAAGATGATGAGAACTAGTGATTTATGAGATTTTGTTTGTAGATTCTAAATATATATTTTTTAAAAAAAATTGGAATTAAATTGTAATTTTTTTGCATCTCCTTTGATAACTAGTTTTTAATAGTAAACAACATTTTTTAAAGTGATATGTATTTCGTAGCACATAACTTTTTTTCTACAAAGGATAAAATTCTGATTCTTTTGAATTTAGATTGGTAACACCGATATATAGGGCATGCATTTGGTTTTATAATGTTTTGTTGAATATTTTTTTTAAATTAAGTTTTGAAGTCAAACCAATTATAATTTAGACATAGACGTATTTTGTAAAACATAACTTTTTTTTAAAGATAATGCACCTGGTAAACTTTTTAACGTGACTAGTGATGCTGGTGCGACACGCCTCCGGCTCGACACAACACTTTTGCCCAGAGCTATGAACCGGTGAGCCCACAACACATGGGACCTCATCCCGAAGAAAGAACACTTCAAACCCGTGAGCTCGTTGGCCCAGTGAAGGCGTAATGCCTTGCGAGCTCATTGGCCCAGCGGGGATTTGAACTCTGGTGGCCACCACTACAACCGAGTGACTTAACCACCGAACCATGCTCTTATCAGCTTCGTAAAACATAACTTTTTATGTATATATCTAAATTCAAATTTTTTTGTTGAAACAAGGACATCAATACCTAGGGCATTGGTATTTTTCAAATTTTTTTTTCACTAATTTACTAATTTTTGATGTGTGTAGAATAGAGAACTTGATGTTCAGTGAAAAACCTACATTCACAACAAATAAAAAATAAATATAATAATCAAATTAAATATATTTAAAATTATACTTTTTTGGAAGCTTATAATAAGAACTACATACTTGCAAAACATAAATTTTAAATGAATTCATTTGAACTGCCAAAAGGTAAATTAAAAGTGGTTTTTATCAGTATTTTGATAGGTGTAGAGGAGACTCCATTATAGGTATGGTTTAAAATTAGCGGGGTTCTATCCAAGGGGGTTTGATCAAACCCTCTTCAATTAAAATCCTTTAAATGGAACCTTTCAAGGATTAAATCATTATATTTTCTAAAAATATCTGATTTCAGTAAAAATCAGGATGTCCCAGAATGTGTAACCCATTATTGTGGTAGCACCCCAGGTCTAGGGACCAATACCCAAGTTTGATTTTTCTCTATCTGCATCAGGTCTTCTTCCATATCTTTTACCTAACTTTCATCTTTGTAGGCCTCACTTATAGTTTTAGGTTCAATCTATGAAAACAAATAGTAGTTCACCTGTTTCTCTGCAACTCTTTTCCTTGTCAATGACCCTTTGCTTTTGTCACCAATTATCTGATCTTTAGAATGATTAATCCTTACATACTTGGGAGTCTTAACAGCACTTTCTAGAGCCTTTTCTTCTTCAACTTGACTATCCTTTTGTTCCACCTTGTCTTCATTAACTATAATAGTAGGTTCATCTAATTCATAGCCACTCAGATTTGATATTCTTTTCTTGTCTTCATCAACTTTCACATTAGCACTCTCAATGATCTTTCTCAATCTCTTATTGTAGCACTGATAGGCCTTACTATTAATAGAGTATCCAAGGAAAATTCTTTCATCACATCTAGCATTAAACTTACCTAACTCTTCATCTCTTTCGATATAACATTTTCTTCTAAAAAATTTGAAATATTTTACTATGGGAACTCTTCCATACCACAATTCATAGGGAGTTTTGGTACAATTACCTTTGACTTGGACTTTGTTTTGAATGTAGACAGCAGTATGTATGGCTTCTCTCCAATACACTTCTAGTAGGTTAGCCTCCATCATCATTGACCTAGAAGCCTCTTGAACTATCTTGTTCTTTCTTTCAACAACTCTATTATGCTCAAGAGTCCTAGGAGTAGACAACTATCTCTTTATCTCATGCTCTTCATAGAAAATGTTGAATTCATTTGATGTAAACTCACCTCCTCTATCAAACCTTAAGCATTTGATCCTCAATTCTAACTCATTCTCAACCATTTCCTTGAAATCTTTGAACTTGTCTAGGGCTTTTGATTTCTCTTTTAGAAAAGTGACCCAAGTCATTCTAGAATAATCATCAATAAGCAACATAAAGTACTTGTCTCCTTGCAGACTTGTTCTTGTAGGACCACACAAATGTGTATGCACCAGCTCAAGCAATCCAGCAAAAAATTGTTCTTTACTCTTAAAACTTGTCCTATCTATTTCCCTAATTGACATTCCTTGCAAATAGTATTAGTAGGCTTCACAAGCTTAGGCAGATCTCTCACAGCTTGTACTCAGTTTATCTTCACCAAGTTGTCAAAATTGATATGACACATTCTTCTATGCCACAACCAACTCTCATCTATCTAAGCCAACAAACAATAATTCTGAGTTCCTCTCAAGTGATAAACATTACCTTTAGTCTTCTTACCAGTTGCAATCACTATTCTAGATCTTTCCATGATCTTGCATTCATTATCCTTGAATCTCAGATCATATCCTTTGTCCTACATTTGACCCACACTTAAAAGATTATGCTTTAAACCCTTCACATATAGAACATCATCTATGTTATGTTTACCATCAAAAGAAATAGATCCTTTTCCACAAATCTTACCAACTGGATTATCACCAAACCTAACCTGTCCCCCATCATACTTTTCTAGACTTACAAACTTACTTTTACCACTGGTCATGTGATGTGAATATCCACTATCAATAATCAATTCATCCTTATCTTTCTCAACCTGACAAATAGACAAAGCACTCTCTTCCTATGGTTTTTCTTCCTTCACACAGCTAGCAGGATTATTAGACACAGGTTCTTCTTTAATAGGAATAAACAAGCATTCATTTGCACTAGTATCATCAGACTCATCATCTGTAACACCATCATCATCAAAATCTCTAACATAATAACATTTCTTTGTAGTTCTAGGTCTACTTTCAAATTTCTTCTTACCTCTCTCAATTCTCTCCAGACACTTGGAGGCATAGTGATCAATCTTACCACAAGAAAAGCATTTGAATGGTAATTTGTCTTTGAACTTACTAGTACCTCTTTGCATTCTATCCATAAATTTGGCTTCAATCTCATTAAGGTCATGATTAGATTCCATGGCATAATTTTGGGATCTTGAAATCTTTTCTGAAGTGTTGGATTTGAAAGCAGACTCAGTCTTTGGTAGAACATCACCGAACTCTCTCATCTCAAAAGCTATAAGCTTCCTGACCAACTCATCTTTTGAAATCTTGTTCACACTCATAACTTCTTCAGTTGCTGACACCTTGTGACTATAGGATTTAGGCAAAGACCTAAGAATCTTTAGGACAACCTCATCTTCATCAACACTTCCTCCAAGACCCTTGATTCCATTGACAATTTCATTAACCTTTTGCATGTAGATTGTTATGTTCTCATCATCACTCATCTTTAGGGCTTCATACTTCACCTTCAGATTTTGTAATTTTGCACTCTTCATAGAATCATCTCCTTCATGCAAATTTTTCAACCTTTCCCAGATCTCATGAGCAGTTTCCAAATCAATTAATTTCACTAAATTAGTGTTGGATAAAGCATTTAACAGAGCATCTCTAACCTTTCCATTAAACTCATACTGTTTGACTTCATCTTCATCTAATGGTCCATTTTGAGGAATAGTATACTTTTTCTCTGCCATCTTCCAAACATTATAACTAAGAGAAATGCGATGACTTTTCATCCATACCTTCCAAAGAGCATAATCCACTCCATCGAACTGTGATAACTTCTTCCTGTACGCCATCCTGGATCTAACTCGACCTATTAGGCTTTTTACCAAGGAACCCTCACTCTGATACCACTTGTTGAAAAGTGCAAGATAATTTAGAGAGGGGGTGAATCAGTTGTAACCAAAACTTCAAAACCATTAACACGTCAACCACTTAATCACTGTTATTGTATTTTAAATGCAGAGAAATGCGGAGCAAAATACATTCTCCCTGTCACTGTTAAATACACAGAAAAATAGTTTTTACTCTGGTGAATAGAACTTGCCCATATCTTCACATCAGAGGCTCAAACTTGAAACATAGCAACTACAAACATCCCTTAATATAACCTCCAAACTGTAGACAAAGATATTCAATCTATAGGATATGAGGAGCAAAACACTATATGGTTCTTCTCAGATACTTGCTCAAACTCATTCAAATAATTTCCTTACATGCTGACCTTAGGTGTTGACATTAATGACAACACTTACTGCTCATATTTGTAACACATGAACAACCCCATCAGCATAGCTTAGGTGGGTATAAAGAAATTGGGTCTTAATAACTAGGCTTGATGAGGTACCCAAGTACAATGCTATCTCTCATAAAGTGGAGAAAAGGAGAAAACCCAATGGAAAAAACTCCCCACAAGAAGAGAGAAAAGGAAGTGAAGACAGCTAGAAGCCCTCTGAAGATGATGTTGTTGCTAAAGTAGACTGCATTGCAACAAAATCTCATAGATGAATTAACTTGCTCTTGTTACGTAAAAAGTGTGTACACTTGTTAATCAAGACTTATTTTAACACCTTTTTGAACATTAAATTATTAAATCTCAATCTTGATAAATAAACCTAACAAAATAAAGTTAGGACTGGTCCAAGACCACTTTAAATGACACTTCCCAATGTTTGTGGGGCCAAAGGACCAGGGCGCCTAGTGTACCTAGTCCCAGATGTTAGCCTCGACCCTATTTTATGGTGTTAGATTAGAACACATCCTTGACTTATACATGTCAACCCCATTTGATTTTATTCATTGTTGGTGAGTGGGAATGCATATATAAGCAAGCTAGTTTATTCATTTAAACATCTAAGCAATCTAGGCACACTTACACTCTCTCTTCTTCTCTCTCATGCTCTCTATTTTTCTCTAAAGCTTTCTATGGTGGATTATTGTTGTTGCACTAAATTCTTGTAGGTCTTGTGAAGATATCTTTACTTCTTTGGGCTACACCAACTTCTTGAGTCAATTTGTGACACTGTACCAAGAAAGATAGGGTTTCCATGCTCATGGTGAATCCTTTCTATTTAGTGTGAAAAATGTGAAGATGATTGATTTTAATGGTTTGTGTTGATCCTCCTTTCACCACTAAACATTCAAGGACATTCAACCAAGTAGAGAACTCTACTACAAATCTCCTATCACTTGGAACATAGGGAAAGATTAGAATTGTATGATTTTGTTATTCAATTAAGTCCAATTATGCTCAAAACCCTAATTTCATAAATTCATAAAGAAATGTACAAATTACGGAAAATGATTGCACATAGAGATATCAAATGACAACCAAATACATACTAGATTTTGAAGTTCAGTGTGCGAGAACATTAGGGACTAATGAGTGGGCACCCTAGTCCAGTGCCTTGATTTTCTTCAGGATCTAGGAATGTTATCTGCAACCTTTTCCTGCTATTCCAGAGATTTTATAGTTGCGGGAAAAGGAGGATTAATGAGTGGGTGCCCGAGTCAAGGTCCCTATTTTCTTCTCTGATCTGCAATTTTGATAGTCTACACTGCTCCCCTACAACTCCATTTCTTTCACTTTCACAACCTGTAACCTACAATCACAGAAAGGGGTTGTGGTGTTTAGAGGCTTGCCTCAGTCAAGCCCCAGAGAGACATTCAATTCTTCCAAACACTGTTGTCAGATAAAGAGTGTGTGTCCCTATGGGATAGAGGAAAAATCCAAATGATAAATGATAGAAAACGTAATTGATATCACCTTGTAGTGAAGATCTCATGGAAGGAAGATGCTCTTCATGCCATGAGGAGATGGATGCCAAATCTACAAATAAAAACACAATAACAACACAAAATTTTGCTTTGCCACATAATGAATGCCTTGAATCACTTTCACATAAGCCACAAGTTCACAATTGCCATCTAATTTCCATCTAGTTTACAAATGATAACCTAATCATGCTTATATATGCAACTATGAACATTCCCACTAAGAATTTCATAATTCAAACTTACCGTGTCGACATAGGACCTAAATAATGGTCATAAACCGACACTTTGAAATAGGTCCTAACCTAAAATAGGGCAGGACTAGGGCATCGACACCCAAGTCCCCCCTATTTTAGGTAGGATTTATGTTAAGTGCATCCCCTGAGTCCCAATTACCATGATATTTCAGGGTTTTCTCATCGGGAGTCATCAAAATCATGCAAGATGCTCTAAATACATTCTAAAGGACTCGAGAGCTAAACCTTAAGAGGACAAAGCCCCCAAGGTTACTTTTTCCAACATAACATTTAGCCCCCACTTTAATGTATTTATAAACACAAGGCCAATACATGCATTAAAGTGCAGTTAACAAGCAATGCAAACACGCCAATCACAGTGAAGATAGTAACAAGAACACAAAACATGGAGAAGATAGTTACAGTCATGCAAAACATGGAGAAGACAACATTAAAGACACACAAAACATAGTGAATGTAGTGAATACAACAATGATTTTCTTTTTCTTTTTCTCATATATAAAATATAGATGCAAGTACAAGGAAATTAAACACACCACCCATAATATAGGAGGAATTGAATGCCACTAGTCTTTAAACTACATATGGGGAAACAAACATGCAAAAGAAATTTTAGAGTGTAGAAGGGACTCATCGCCACTAGTATTTAAACTACACTTGAGAACAAACACACCATACGAATCAAGCACACCATACAAATCCCAAAGCATAGGAGGGACTCATCGCCACCGATCTTTAAACTATGCTTGGGAACAAACATGCCATACACACACATAGAAGACATGGAGAAAACACAATGAACAAGTGATGGAGTGTACCTATTTCTAGGTTCATCACCATCTCAGGCACATTACAGGCTCACACCAATGATTGTGTTTCACCACAACAATTGCCGAAGACACGGTTAAGGGTTATGATAGTCACAGATCTGCTCCTCGCCTCTACAAAGGACTTTTAGAAAATGACAGGATGTGCACTCTCCTCAAAAAATACACCATCCCTACCTCCACAAAGGTCTTAAGATAAAAAGGATATATGTGATATCCCGCCTCTACAGAGGGATTACATGATTGCAGTAGATTTCAAGATTCACAAACAAATCTCAAAATGGAGGAGGGACTCATCGCCACTAGTCTTTAAACTGCACTTAAGAACAAACACACTTTGCTAACATCTACATCAGACAACTTACCTTATATATTCCCCCACCTTAAGGTGGTTGATATCATGTACCGATATCAAGCACGTTAAGGTAGGAAGAAAACACACAAGGGAACATAAGCTTTTGGAAAGCCCATGCCCCCTAGAGGTGACATGTACTTTACGATTGCCAAATGTTCCCACAAACACACAATTTCCTACAAGAAAAGGTGTTAGCATCCATATAATCATGATAAAAACCAATGCATATGATCATTCACATAGAGAGCAGAGGTTATACTATAGATTTGGAGATCGAGTATAACTGTGGGGCTATACCTTAGAAATCTCAAAACTGAGTGTAACCAAGGCGAGATTCAAAGATAAACAAAGTGCACATAGCAGTAGTATTGTTATGGTTTGTTAGTACGATAAGACAGCATCAAGATCACATAGAGTGATTCTACTAGCCAAGCATCAGATAATATATATCAACCCCATTGTCGTGTATGGACTTGGTCCATTTTTTGATTTCTTGCTAAAGGGACACTAGGTTTGTATTAGTATAATAAATTTTTCGTCATCCACCCGCTAGATAGAAACCTAGAGGAAGGTAAGAAATAAGTCAAGAGAGGAGAAACAAGTGCCTTAGGGACAGTCACATAGGAGGCTGCCCCCAAGTCACCAACCGCAATGCTATGTCCATAAGACACAACACACTATAGTGAAAGTAGAGGAGAAGCAATATAGAATAATGATGATACAAATAGAAGGTCACAACAAAGGTGGTCTCCTAGTATCCTTGACCTTCCAAGAGTATCAGGGGTCATCCTAGGAGGCCTAAACAACACATAACACATCACGGGGGAAACACAACATGAAGGGGAGGTCACATACATGAGCTGATCATGCTACTGCATAAGTGACCACTAGGGTTAGAGATACTTACCTGTAGGGACAACTAAACTAACAATTGTCGACGAGTAAATCTATGCCATTTTTTTGTGGATGAGGTGGGTTATCAAAGTTTTCTTTATCCATTTCTACCATGCCAACTATGTTATCAAAATCAAGATAACCATTTGTTGCTTCTATCCCTCCAATGATTTCATCATGGTTATAATAAGCTTGTTGTTCTGTGAGATCTCTTTTCGCATTCACTAATGCTTCTTCATGGCTAGGGAGAGCATTGGAATGAAAGAAAGGTAAAGGGCTATTAAGAAGTTTAGGTGCTGTATCATTATCATCCTCATCATCATATGTTTTAGCTAATGATTCCATTCCATTAAGATAATTTTCATACTCATCATTATCAATGTGGTGTGGTAAGTCTTCTACTACCTAAGGGTATGTGTTCATGAGAGATGTGTAATAGTCTAGATCATATCATGGCATAACATTATTTTATATAATGTGTGCTAAACCTTGACTTACATTAACACCATCTTGTCCTTCTTTTATCAATTCTCTCATATTATGAATAACAGGTACAGCTTGGTCTGCTATCCTTACATTTTCCATAAATGCTTGAAAATCGGCTAGGTCGTTATCAAGTTTGTTTATTTTCTCATCAGATATATATGATATCACATAAATAGGGTCCCCAACATCATAAAATATTTTTTCTTCTATTGTGGTTGTAGGAGGCATTATGTCTTGCAAAAGTTGTGTTTCTCGTGTTGTTGGGAAGGTATCAATGATTTCATGGTCTTATACTAGTATATCCTCATGGGAAGAATCATTTTTGAAAGAATGACCAGAGGACAAGTTTATATCATCATCACATGTAGTAGATATAGGAGAAGGGCTATCATGATTATCTTTTTCATTCCTACTCATGGAGATGAACTCAGTTAAGCTTTCTAATATCATAGGATGTTCACTCATGAGGGTTAAAAATTTGTCAAAATCAAGATCTTTGATAAATGCATGCAGAGATACCATAGAAAAATGACATGAAGGTGCCATGTGTATGTTTTCAAATGATTTCCAAATCATATTTCAAATATTTTAAACACTTATGCAAGAAATCAGTGCAAAAGGATGTATGAATATGACCTAAAATGCTTGATTTCTTAACTTTTTTCAATGTAAATGAATGAAAGAAAAGGCGTCGTGAATAATTTCAAGAGGGACATCAAATTATATGCCTAACAATAGTATAATGATGTAAAAATATTCTCCACAACATGCTTGTGATGCAAATTTAAGGAATCGATAAGTCAAAATATGCTAAATATGCGATTTTTCATCAATTTTTAATGCAAAGACCCAATAAGAAGGGTGTTGTAAAGAATTTGAGGAGGGGAAGCAGATTATAACCCCAATAAAATCCAATTAATGTACAAAAATCCTTCACAACATGCCTATGATGCAATTCTAGAGAGACAATAAGGCCAAATCTAGTGAAAAAGCAAGGTTTTCAAACCCTAGACATGAAATTTTGCAAGAAAGCCATTATGATGCAACGCTACAATTAGAAATTAGTACTAATGAGTGTTTGAAAAGGGTAGTAAAATATGAAACAATATTTTAACTACAAACCCTAGCTAATGCAAAACTACGTTATATGGAAAAATGCACAATTTCAAGCAATTTTTATCAATTTAAGCATGAAAATGCATTGTAAATGAATGGTGAATGAAGAATTTCTGTATTTAAATCAAATCTGATGATAATGATAGAAATTTAATGAAATTAAATTCCATCTAATTCAAATTATTTGAAAATACAAGCTAAAAATGCCAATTTTTTCAAAATTTTCAATTTTTTTTGTAATTTTTCGAATGCAATAAGATGAGCAATGAGATGAATGAATGTAAATTTGAAGTACAACACTTAGCAAGGTGAAAAATTTATTAAAAACATAGGTTCACCAAAATGTTTAGTATGAAAATTTGAAGAGGATTTGTTTAGGGTTGATTATGATAGTTTGTGTTGATCCTCCTTTCACCACTAAACATTCAAGGACACTCAACCAAGTAGAGAACTCTACTAAAAAATCTCCTATCACTTGGAACATAGGGAAAGATTGGAATTGTATGATTTTTTTGTTTAATTAAGTCCATTTATGCTCAAAACCCTAATTTCATAAAGTCATAAATAAATGTACAAATTACAGAAAATGATCGCACATAGAGATATCAAATGACAACCAAATAAATACTAGATTTCAATGTTTGATGTGCGGGAAATTTGGGGACTAATGAGAGGGTGGCCTAGTCCAGTGCCTCAATTTTCTTTAGGATCTAGGAATGTTGTCTGCAACCTATTCCTGTTGTTCCAGAGATTTTACAATTGTGGGATTCAGAGGACTAATGAGCAGGCGCCCAAGTCCAGGTCCATGTTTACTTCTCTGATCTGCAACTTTGATAGTTTGCACTACTCCCCTGCAACTCCACTTCTTTCTCTTTCGCAACCTGTAACCTGTAATCATAGAAAAGTGGGTTGGGGGTTCTGGTGTTTAGAGGCTTACCTTAGTCAATCCCTGGAGAGACATTCAAGTCTTCCAAACATCGTTGTTAGATAAAGAGTGCATATCCCTATAGGATAGAGGCAAAATCAAATTGATAAATGATAGAAAACACAATTGATATCACCTTGCAGTAAAGATCTCATGGAAGGAAGATGCTCTTCATGCCATGAGGAGATGGATGCCAAATCTGCAAATAAAAACACAATAACAACACAAAATTCTACTCTACCACACAATGAATGCCTTGAATTATTTTCACATAAGCCACAAGTTCACAAGTGCCATCTAATTTCCATCTAGTTTACAAATGATAACCTAATCATACTTATATATGCAACTACAAACATTCCTATTAAGAATTTCGTAATTCAAACTTACTATGTCAGCATAGGACCTAAATAATGGTCATAAACTGACACTTTGAAATAGGTCCTAACCTAAAATAGGGTAGGACTAGGGTGCGGGCACCCAAGTCCTCCCCCTCTATTTTAGTTAAGATTTATGTTAAGTGCATCCCCTGAGTCCCAATTACCACGAAACTTCAGGGTTTTCTCATCGGGAGTCACCAAAATCATGCAAGATGCTCTAAATGCATTCTAAAGGACCCAAGAGCTAAACCTTAATAAGAAAAATCCCCCAAGGTTACTTTTTCTAACATAACACTTTCCTTTATGCTTTGTTATAGTATTCCATTCTACTTTAGATTTGCCTCTACCCTCCTATTGCACATTCTCTTTATCTCTCATCATTGCTATTGTGGAGGTTGAAACATCATTCACAGAGCTTGACTTAGGCAAGCTCCTAAATAGCACTAACCTTCTTTCCTTCTTTCTTGTGTACAATTCACATCTAGAGGAATCTGAAGATAACAAGTTATAGGAGATAGGAAGACACACAAGCAAAGGCACTTTGATCTAGAAATCTTGCAAAATCCTAATCTGGGACTAGGGCGCCTAGTGCCCTTGACCCTCTTGTTTGGATGACAAAAATATTCTAGAGTTAGGTTCTATCAGCTCTAATCAGCTCCTCCTTGCCACTACTTTCTGGGTTTTCGATGGTTTTAGGTCTATAACTCCCGATCTCTCTATTTTAGCCCTAAAAACCCTAGATTTGGTAATTAGTCATAAGATCTAGAAACAAAGGGACCAATCAAGAGACCTCTCAACTCTCCTTTGAGGACTATAGCTGAGTATAGAGTTTCCTTGATTCATGTTCCAATGTTATGTGGAGAAGGATAGATTTAGGATGATGTACATATTAGCCTAGATCTCATTTTCTACATAACATTTTTGTGAACCTGACATACCTTGCACTTTGGCATCCTTCTTGCTTCAGATATGAGTTATGTTTTGCCCTAGATTTTATTAAGTTACATTCATTCATCATTTTGTATTGCTACACAACTTATTTTAACAGTATTTCATTGTTAGGGTTTACAAAAACCTTTCATTCCTTAAAAATCTAGCTAGTCTTGTAACAAGGGTTTGAAGATTACTGTGTTGTTTCAGATCTTGATAGCATTATTTGATTGATTAAATTGATTTCATTTTATGTATCATATCATCTTTTTGTTTAAGAAAAGAACCTTCTTGCATCTTTGCATTTGAAATTAGAAAATCAAGCATTTGATGTAGATTTGGAAAAGAACATATTTGTCACATTGTCAATATTTTATAAGTTTAGATCATTATAGCATGATATACATTTTTTATTTTTACATCAGATCTGATTGGTATTGCATTATTTAATCATTTCCCAGTTATATATTTGTCATTCTCACTTATTTGTTATTAGGGTTTTCAAAAATATTGCATTTTTAGAAAACCTAGCTAGTCTTGCACCTAGGGTTTGTTGAGTACAATCTTATTTCAAATCTTGGTGATGTTGATTAGTTGTTAAAATCTGATTTAGAATTGTTTTAGCACATCATAATTGTCATTGGTGGTTAAATTACATTCTTGCATCAAAGAATTTTGGTTTAGGGAACAAGCATTTAAGATTTAGGGTTTGATGATAAACCCTAGCTAGTCTTGCATTTAGTGGTTGTATTTGAAACCTTATTTTCAGATCTTTTCTATGTTGAATGATTTCTAAATCTGATTTTATGTTTCTATACCTCATCATATTGGTCATATGTGTTTAATCTAGAAAGAAAGAACAATCGTGCATTCATATTCTCTTTGAAATTTGAAAGAAAAAACATAAACAAAAGCATCTAAATGAAAACATGGCTTTTCTTTCATCATTTTCCAAATTTACTCGAAAGGTTTGTGAAATCAATGTTCAATTCCTTAAATATGGTAAAAGCAGAGCATTTCCTATGCCCTTGTATTCCTTTGATCCCTGTCCTAAGATTTCTCATACTTATGAAGAGATCTTGGAGCAATAGGATGAAATCATTGATATGTTCCTTAACATTGCTTTACCTTCTCTTCATTTAAATGATCTCTCTTCTAGAGATGTGGCATTAGAGGATGTTGAGAATACTACTTCTACTTCTACCATAATACATGATGTTTCCATGATTCATTTTGTTGATCTTCCTCCTTTGGTTGAATGTTCAAGTAGCTTGGATATCACTAAGGATGTGAAGACCCTTGATATTCCTCATTTAGTTGCATGTTCAACTACCTTGGGTATGACTAAGGATGTGAAGAAGTTTTCTCTTGCTCCTTTGGTTGCATGTTCAAGCCCCTTGGACATCACTAAAGATATAATCATCAACAATTTTCTTAGCATCACTCTACCTTTCCTTCATTCCAATGCTCTCCAATCAAAAGATGAAGCATTAGTGAAAGAAGAGCCTTCCCTCACATTAAATCCCTTGGGGATGGATGTTGAACATACTCAAAAAGATAACAATGTAAATTCCATCATCATTAAAAAGCTTATTCCACTCTCGAAGGGAATAGTGATTAAGTGCATTAATGTTCAAAATATTCCTAAAATCATAGTGCATGAGGTACCTAATCCGCCTCCTTTCTCAAAACCTGTGATTATAGTTTGGGGTGTTCAAAAACCATCTCGACTACCAAGTTACATTCTCAACTATGCAAAGAAAATTACTTAAAGGAATCAAGGTGTTCAAAATGTGTTGCAACAACCTCATGATCATGCAGTTACTCACACACACAACACCTATAGTAACAAGCAAAGTAATCAAGCACCAAGTATGCCCATTTCTCTTCCACCTTCTCAACCTATTCTTCCTCAAGCACCTCATCTTCTTCAACATGTTGGTAGAGAATACAATCTTGTGGAGCAGCTCCGCGCTACTCTGGCTAAGATCTCTCTATGGGATTTAATACAAACATCACCTACATACCATAGGATGCTCCAAGAGTCTCTACAAAAGGTAGTTGTTCTACCTTCTATTAGACTGAATGATGTAGCATCTCTGTTAGTTGTATGCATGTGACAACAACAGATATCTTATTTCAACAACATGAATTACCTCCCATAGAGGTGCAAAAGAAATATGAACTTCTTATGATAATCATCATTATTAATAAAATGAGGGTGAGACACACTATGATTTATGGTGGATTAGGTCTTAATATTTGTGGCATAGACTTGTTACATAAACTCAATGTTGATACATCTTTCATCAAACCAGATAAACTCAACATTTGTGGCTTTCATAATGTTGGTAAACAATCACTAGGTACAATCACCTTAAATGTCAAGGTTGTACTTGTGACATTGCCTACCCTTATCCATCTCATGCCTAATTCTCTCACATATAATCTTGTTCTTGGTAGACCATGGATTCATGCCATGGGGGCAGTCCCATCTACCCTTCATCCTTCAATAAAGTTCATTTTTGAAAACAAGCTCCATACGATTGAAGGTGATTTGGTGTTGGAAAGTTGCTTACAAATGTAAGCAAGACATCAAATTCCTTTAATTAATTTGATCCCTTCTTTAACAAAAACCAAACCACTATTCTCCGCTACAAACAACAGTAATGGTTAGGATAGTTTTGGTCCTTCGAGTGCATTTTTTGGTGATGATTAGGGTTCGTTAGATTTTACACCCTCCTTTGCGAATGAATATAAAATCTCATCCTCACACCCAAAAACCTTGAAGTTAAATACAATTTTCTCAACACAATCTCATACTCCTAACAAACTTAAACTCAAAAGTAATAATGTTGGAACTTTTCATTTTTATGAGGATCCACTTTCTTCCAAAGAAATGGTGGCCACTTGTAATAAACTATCATCTCAATCTAACGAATCATCTTCTTCTAATGCATGCCTTAGTAATAATGAGGTCCATTTAGATTTCAACCCCCATGGGCTTGTTGAAACAAAGATGGACCCTCCTCACCATGATAAAAAGAATGATCTGTCTCCATCTTCTTCAACACATGATGACATTTCTCATTTCAACAAAGATAGTCATATGACCCCTCCTCTTCCTTCAGACGTAGAGATGCATTATGGGCATGGATTCAAAATCCTTTTTAAACAAGGATACAATGGAAATGGGTTAGGATGCAAAGAGAAAGGAATTAAGGAACCAATGGAACCAACACTACACTTGTCTCAAGTAGGTTTAGGTTTTCATCCTTCTCCTATGTTCTCTCCACCATGTTCACAACAAAAAGGATTGCTTCCTACTCCACCTATATCTTCTCTTCTATCTCAACAAGAATGTATGTTGCCAAGTCTACTCAAAGACTGCTTAATCATTTTTCCTCCAACACACAAAAATATTCAACACAATAATCATTCAACACCTCATTATTGTATATATCACCAAGAGCTTGCTCATTCCACTAAGTAATGCTGACTCTTGGGTGAAAAAATTCAACAAATTCAAACATGACATGGCTCTATCACTTTTCACCATACTTGATGTAGTCCCTATAGCACCTTTTCTTCCATCCATTTATAATAAGCAAGTTGGGGAGGACAATTTATTATAGACCAAATCGCAAGTGTGGTCCCTCCTCATTTGTGTTATGTTTGTGCATAATGTTATCCTCATACTGTGTTGTTTTGTTGATTGATAGTTCTCCCTTAGCACCATTGTAAGCTCAAAGGTACAAGGAGAAAGAACACGTTATGTGATTCCTCTATATGTAGCTCCATTCTTCTATATGTCGTAAATTTGGAATTTCCTTATTTTTCTTGTGGATGATTTAGCATCCTTTCATGATTGAATTTATGTGTACTCTACTTCCATGTGATCTTTCTTCCATCATCCTCATATTTGTGTGGCACATTGTTGCAATTCTCAGTGTAATACCATGACTACACAAGCCATTGTGTATCATGCCTATAAGCATCACCTTGGTTTACTCATCTTGGGGGCAACCCCTTATGGTGGTGTATCTTTTAAGAACACAAATCATTTGGGAATGTGACTTTAGAAAACTCTCGTGTCTATTTTATATGTCATCTTTATTCTACCTTAAAGGCAATTGCTCCCTGATGGAGTTAGCAATCACTTTAAGGTGGGGACATATATCGTGCTATGAGCCTTACTCTCATCTTTCTACCAAAACACTTGTTGATTATCTTTGTTATTCCACTCTCTTGGAAATTACTGTGGCACACTTAGAAACAAGATCTTGAGTCTATCTTGTTGAAGCTCTATGCATGCTTGGGAGAAGGGTTGGAACCACCAACTTGAGTTTGGATAGATTACCTATGGGTATGGTTGTAACACCTTCTTATTATGCAAGGCTTCATGTAAATCCTCTTGCGGGAGCTAGTTTGTTTATTCCTTTGAGTGGAAACACTTTTCTTGATGTGGATTATGTGTATGATATGTTTGTACCCCCTTGTTCTTCTTATTTATAACTAACCCCTTCTTAGTATTCTTCTTATTGCATCTTGGGGAATGATGCATTGTGATCGAGACAACCCTTTAGATTGAGGTCTCTTTTGCCATGCTAACTCAAGGTCTTCCATTACATGTTTCTTGTGATTTTTTAATGATGTGTGTATTCTCCTTGTATATTCTTATTCTCTATGTATTCTTCATGCCTCATGCGTTCTTAGCATGTATTCTTTATGTATTCCTTATGTACTTTGCATGTATTCCATGCGTATTTAATGTGTATTCTATGTAAAAATTATCCCTTGTGTCTTATGTGTATTCAAATCATCATAGACTCATAGAATCCTAAACTTTGGGTCTTGATCACCCCTAAATTTTGGTGACATTCTATGACTTCATATGTTTGTTGTGAGTAAAATATGTCTTCTCCTTACTTTAGTGTGAGTTCAAATGTAAGTTCATACCCATACAAAACTGGGGGCTAAATGTTATGCAAAAAAGTGTGTACACCTATTAATTAGGACCTATTTTTACACCATTTTGAACATTAAACAATTAATTTTCAATCCTGATGAATAAACCCAACAAAATAAAGTTAGGACTGGTCTAAGCCCACTTTAATTGAAACTACCTAATGTTTGTGGGGCTAAAGGACCAGGGAACCCAGTGCCCCTAGTCCCAGATGTCAACCCTAGCCCTATTTTTGTGGTGTTAGCTTAGAACACCTCCTTGACTTATTCATCTCGACACCATTTGATTTTATTAATTGTTGGTGAGCGGGAATGCATATATAAGCAAGTTAGTTTATTCATTTCAACATCTAAGCAATCTAGGCACACTTGCACTCTCTCTTCTTCTCTCTCATGCTATCTATTCTTCTCTTAAGCTCTCTATGGTGGATTATTATTGTTGCACCAACTTCTTGCGGGTCTTGTGAAGATCTCTTTACTTCTTTGGGCTACACTAATGTCTTGAGTCAAGTTGTGACACTGCACCAAGCAAGCTAGGGCTTCTATGATCATGGTGACTCCTTTTATTTATGCTTTGTTTCAATACTCCATTCTACTTCAGATTTACCTCTACTCTTCTAGGGTATGCTCTCTTTATCCCTCATCATTGCTTTTGTGGAGGTGGAAACATCATTCACGAAGCTTGACTTAGAAAAGATCCTAAATAACACCAACCCTCTTTCCTTCTTTCTTACGTGTAGGTCGCATCTAGAGGAATCTGAAGATAAGACATTATAGGAGATAGGAAGACACATAGGCAAAGGCACCCAGATCTAAAAAACTTGCAAAACCCTAATCTGGGACTAGGGCGTATAAAACCCTTGACCCTCTTGTTTGGACAACCAAAACCTTCTGGAATTAGGTTCTATCAACTCTAATTAGCTCCTCCCTACCACTTCTTTCTGGGTTTTCGATGGTTTCAGGTCTGTAACTCTTGATTTCTCTATTTTAGCCCTAGAAACCATAGATTTGGTAATTAGTCATTAGATCTCTCTCCTTGGAAACAAAGGGACCAATCAAGATACCTCTCATCTCTCGTTTGATGAGTATAGTTGAGTATAGATTTTTCTTGATTCATGTTCCAATGTTATGTGCAGAAGGATTGATTTAGGAGGATGTACATGTTATCCTAGATCTCATTTTCTACCTAATAGCTCTTAACCTACTCTGAAGATTGGAAAAAAATTAAGTCAATAATCTAACCATGAATAAGATCCTAAATAAAATGCATGTGAATGTCTATGTGTTTGGTCCACTAGTATTGGACTAGATTCCTACATACCTAGATGGTGCTTTGGTTGTCACAATAGATGATTGCAGTCTGCCTAAATAGAATGCCAAACTCAGTGAGAATAACCTAAAGCCAAATAGCCTTAGTACTTGTGTTGCCAGCTCCTTTGTACTCTACCTTTGTGGATGATAAAGAAATAGCATTTTTTTCTTTTTGCTAGACTAATAGATCTAGGACTAGAACCTAGTGAGAAATTATAACCTGAAGTAGACTTACGATTCTGAATAACCCCAGTCCAATTTGAATTTATGTATCCAACCAAGTCAACCTCTATGCCAATTCTGTAATGAATCCCAAATTTGGGAGTGCTTTGAATGTAGTGAAGGATCCTCTTAGCTACTTTTTAGTGTAGCTCATGAGGCTCTTGCATGAATCTCAAAACCATGCCTACAACATATGAAATATTAGGCCTAGTATGATTCAGATAGATGAGACTACCAACAAGTTGTCAATACAATGTTGCATCAACCAATGGTGTAGTATAGTTAGTCTCAAGCTTGACTCCAGAAAGAAAGGAAGTTAGAGATTGCTTACAATCAGTCATGTGAAACTGAGTAAGTAGATCAAGAGTATACTTGGGCTGTGTGAGAATGATCCCTAAGTTAGATTATGAAATGTCAATGCCAAGGAAGTAATGTAATAAACCTAAGTCCATCATGTCAAATCTATCCTATAGAATTGACTTTACTGCTACAATAGCAGATGAAGAGCTCCTAGTGATCAAAAGATCATTGACATAAAGAACCAGTATCAATAACTAATCATCCTACTACAAGAGATATACATTAGGATCATAGTGGTACTAAGTGAAACTTGAAGCTAGGAGGAAGGAATTAATCTTGGCATACCAAGCTCGAGGGGCCTATTAGAGGCCATAGATGGATTTCCTAAGTCTACAAACTAAGGATCAATCTTGAACAAACCCTAGTCGTTGCTCCATGTAGATCTCCTCCTCAAGGTCTCTATGAAGAAAAGCACTCTTCACATCCATCTTGTGCACATCCCACCCATGTGTTGTGGAAATGGAAAGTGTAAGTTGGATCGAAGTCATTTTGGCCATAGGTGCAAAGGTCTCTATGTAGTTGATGCCAACAACTTGTGAAAACCCTTAGCAACCAATTTTTCCTTGAACTTGTCAACTGACCCATCTAATACAAACTTGGTTCAATATAACCACCTACATCAAATAATCTTCCTTCCCTTAGGAAGTGAAGTCAAGTGCCAAGTGTAATTTTTGATTAAGGAATCATATTCCTCATGCATAGCATTATCCCATTCAATATGCTTGATGCCTCTCAAAATGTATGTGGATTAGAGGCTGAAGCATAGAAGTCATGTGGCCCACTTTGATAGTCAACTAAGGACATCTATCATTTGGTGGATCCCCTACCCAAGTGCCTGCACTCTGGAGTGTCTACCTAGTCAAAAGAGGATCGAATGAGGGTGAGTTAGGTGCTAAATCCTCATCCTCTAAAACATGTCTAGAAGTGGATGGAGATGACTCCCCATTAGTATCCTTTTTGTTGGGATTGGAAGAAGAAGAAGAATCTACCTCAAGAATCTATTGTGGATGGTCTTTAAGTCATCTAAAGAATCATCAAATCTAAGTGAGTCCAAAGTAGAAAGAGAAATGTCAAGTATAGAGTTAGTAGGACTCTTGAAAATTAATACTCCTCTCAATGAACAACTGATGTGTGGTTAGGTGGAGTAGGTGATAACCTTTTATACCATTTAGATAACCTACAAAGATGCAAGGTTTTGATTGAGGTTCCGTTGCCTTGTGATTCTTGTTTGATATATGTTCCATGATTGGAGATCCAAAGACCCTAAAGTGATCAATTGATAGTTTCTAACCCATCCAGGATTGAAAGAGAGTGATTCCACATAAGGCTTTGTGAGGAAGTTAGTTCTGAATGTAATAAGAATAATTGATTGCTTCTACCCGGTATGTGGTGTAAGGCTAGTGATGTGTATCATGCCATTAGCCATCCCTTTTAAGGATCAATTTTTTCATTCTACAACACCATTCTATTGGGGAGTGTAAAGAACTATGCACTGCAAGTCTATCCCCTATATTGTTGACATACTTACCCCCATTGTCAATCTGAAGAACCATGATGACTTTTCCTAACTATTTTTTAGCAAGAGCCTTGAAGTCTCAAAATTTTTTGAAGACTTCAGATTTATGCCAAATGAAGTAGACCCATGTGTATCTAGAGAAGTCATATATGAAAGTGAGAAAGGTGTAGCCATTGTAGGAGGATTCACAGAATGAATTGTCCTGACCATGCAAAAAGAGTAAACATAATGGAAACAACTCAAAGATACAAAGCAAATGCAATTTTAGTCATTTAGTATATTGAAGAATCCAAATACAGATTGGCCAACAACATGTGGGCATACAATTCAGCTCACAGGCCTGATTACAGAATATGCGCAAGATATAGCTTTGAAGCACCTTCGCACAAAATCTAGACTATCCAGTATGAATTGATTCCCAATTATTGAGATCTACTTTCCTAGGGATCTATTACATCCTTATATATGATATGTGGTACAAAAGATTCCTCTGTGTCGGCCAAGGGAGATCACAAACTCCAATGAAGAGCTGTAATGTGTGTAAACAGATAGGTCAGACCTAAATGAGTAGAACTCTTCCATAAATGAATGGAATGATGTGTGGAGCTTGGGGAGAGTCAACCATGCACCACAGATCATCGAATGATGTTTCTTTAGGCTTCATGAATTAGGAAATGCTCTGCAAGTCTTCTCCTTCAGCTGATTGTCTGAGACTATCAAGATGCTCTGTTATGAGAAAATAGTCGATCTTTTGATAGCGATATCTTTCTGACACTTAATCCAAATGCTTTGAATTATTGATATGATGTATATGAACATGTCTAGATGCTAAGTTCAGCTTTGCGAGGTCTAAAATGCAACTGTGGTAGAATATGGACCAAAATAGAGAAATTGCTTCTGACTGAACTACCTGAATTGAACTAGAAAATGCAAAGAAGCAAACTGAACTGCAAACAAATTAAAGTGCAAATGTTTTGGTTGATGGAAGATTGATCTTGAACCAAGGATTCTCCTACATCAGAGAACATACTTTTCCTTAGTGAAAGATGGATGGGGAAATGCCACTGATACATCACTATGAACAAGCTCTAACGCATTTGTAGCCCTCCAAAATTTTCCTTTGTGAAATTTCTCCTTAGAATGTTTCCCAATGGTACAACCCTCACAAAGAACCTTAGAAATCTAACTCTATCCAACCCTATGATCATATCCTATTGACTTTGTTACTCAAGGTGGCAGTAGTTAAGGTAGCCAAAGTGTTCATGGCATAATTTGCTAACTCCATATGAATGAGTAAGCAATATTGTAGGAGAAACATCAAGTGCAAAATGAGAGAAGTTGTACAACCTAGTTTGGTGATCTACCCTTCCCAATGCTACTAGAGTGTTGATGTACAAATCTCTAATCTCAACTGAGTATAGAGAGAAATGAACTCTCATGCCCTTTCCTATGTAGGTAATCTGATACACTGATAGGAGATTGTCTGAAAGAGAAGGTACACTAAGAACATGTGAATGTTCCACCTTCAATTTCAACAAATGTTCTCCTTGCAACTGCTACTCGAGTGTAATCACCCAAAGTGATAGAAGACATGATATAAAGCTCTAAGGAAGAAAATTCAACCTATGAAGAACATATGTGGTGTGAGGCACTTGAGTTAATGATTCAAGAAAAAGTTGATGATGATGCTACTATAACTAGAACCTTGCCCTTATATTTCTCATTACCTTTTTCCTTTGCCTTAGTACATCCTTTGGGTTGATGAATATTGTTTGATAGATTTATGGACCCCTATGTTGTTCATCTCAAGAAGATGTGAGAGGTGTTCAATCTTCTTATTCATACATTTGTGCTCATTGTTCCCCAGTTTCTTGCAATAGGCACACTTAACTCTTTATGTCTTAGGTTTCCCTTGGTTTGAAGAGTTTTGAGTGTTATTTTTGGAGGACTTAGTTTTTTGATATTTCTTGGTGTCCTTGTCCTTTTGATTATTTTTCTTCTTCCCTTTGTTTATTGAATCTCATTGTTTCGCATTCTCGGCAATGAGGACTTGAGGTTTTGAAGATGTCATTGTGTATGTCTTTATTAACTTGTCTTGGTCCCTAGTCAAGTTGGAAATAAAGTCATCTAGAGAGGGTATTTTCCATGTGGCTTCAAGAACACTTTTAGTGGAGTAGAAGGTAGAAACAAAAACAAAATAATTAGGGCCTAATTTCGAGAGTATAAAAAGAAAAATTTGATCATCCTTTCTATCTAATCCACATTCCTTTAACTACAACCATAGTGATTTAAAATTAGTGAAAAAGTCATCTAGGGTGTCAAAGGTACTTGGGCTTAAACTTCTGAGATCATTCTCTAACTCATGAGTTCTCATTTCATCCATCTTCCCAAATATTTTTTCTAATGTAAGCCAAACTTTATTAGGTGTATTCAATGCTTCTATATGAAACATGAGTTTAGGAGATAGAGTAAGACACAAAAAATCTAAAGCTTTATCACATTTGTTATACCAGTTTACTTTACCATCATCAATAGTTGGTTTAGTCTCAGTGCCCATTGTTACTCTATATAGATTGTAATTTAAGTTTCCAATCATGATAGTTGAAGGGTGTTAGAGGTGTGATTGATTGATGTGAATCCATTGATTAAAGTAGATGTTGTAGAAATAGAAGGGAAATAGAAATGTAGAAGGAAAGTAGGAAGTGCACAAAGACACAACACACAACACCCCCCTTAATCCAACATTTTGAACCCCCCCAGATTTTGGCACTTTATAGTTTTAGTGCATAGATGTTTCCAATGGAACAAACATGAAAAATGACACTTTATAATTTTAGTGTGTAGACATTCCCAATGGAACAAGCATGAAAAATAACCATTTTTTAAAAATGGGACTCAAACTCGAGTTTCCTATAAAAAGATACAAGGGTTTTAATTTTTATCTTTTAATCTATTTTAATTTGCACTACAAAAAAGAAATTGACTCCAAAATATGATGCAGAGTGGCACAAAGGAAGCAACACACAAAGGTTTACTCTATTGTCCTTTGCCCACTCACCCACTTCAACTAGCCTTCAACCAACCAACCAACCAAAGGCACATACAAGGCATATGAAGGATTTGATGTCCAGACTATTGTCCAACCCCTAAGGCTTCTCCAACACCTTAAGACAGATCAACAAACACCTTCTATGCAGTTGGTTTGATCTCCAACTTCCCAAAACTCTTCAACCTATACCTTGACTAGTAAGGCTACTAGCCCTCCAAACTAGGTTTTCTCAACAAAACTTGACAAAATCCCAAAGGTCTAGGCAAACAAATGATGGAATTGAACACCTTTCAGGGGACCCTAACAAACCTCCAAATCTCCTGCTCCAACTCTACTCCAGCAATCCAGAACGCCTACTAGGTCTCTAGGCCTAATTGATCAATTTAGGCTAGGTTACAAAGCAAGTGCTCAAAATTGGGTGCATAGGTTAGGGGCAGGAACTTGGAATGCTTCTACCATGTCTCTACAACACAAATCCATCATTTATTTGCTCACCCTAACAGGATTCTATCATCTACAACCTCAAATAGCATGAAATTGGCCAAATACAATGAAATACTTGACCTAGGGCATCACCTTAAAAATAGAAGACTGCATTTTCTGACAAAAATCTTTTGGAATCTTATTGTACATACCCCTAGCCTGTATTTCACCAGTTTTTGCAAATTTTCAACGGTGGAAATGCATTCTAGGGCCGGATTTCTATGGCTGCCCTAGAAAATAGGGTTTCTCGACCTATTTTGAAAGAAAAATCTATAACGTTTGATCCCGACCACTTCAGGACCTCAAACTAGTTGCATTGGAACCCTGACTCCAAGAGCTTTCAGAAAAATATCATTTGCACACGTGAAAAGTTCGTACAGTCTGTACACAGCAAGAAAAATAGCGAAAAATAGTCAGTTTTCTTGAATTTTGTGCCCAAATTTTGTACAAAAACTTCCTCCCCCGTACTGGAGTCAGATATCCACCATATTAACCCATCCAAGTTGGTTTCCAACTTCTGCAACAGCATTTAACTGCCCAAAGTTGTTTTTGAACCGACCCAACACATAACACCTTTGACAACTATGGTGTTTTGCATTAACACAAGGAGGTTGATTTGTTTGGCTCATCCAATAGAGTCCAAATGATCAACAAACTCCTTCCAACATACTAAAACATTAAAACAACCAAAAAAAACTCGAAAACCAATCCTTAGACCTTCTAGGCCTAATTGGCACAACAAGGATCCAAGTGGACTAAGCATGATTGAGGTTTATAGGGTCACCTCAATCATCTTGACCACACAAAAGGGACCATACAAACATGGCTAAAGCCTTATTACCACACATACAATCAAAACAAAACATAGCTTATCAAAATGCATAAAAAATGCTTGAGGTGTCAGACTGCTCCTAGGTGCCCTGCACCATACACCCACTGTCAAACAGAACTCAAGTCTCTTGAGTTGGAATGCTATCAAATGTGAAACCTGCCTTCTCAATGTCTGCCCTACTCATCCAAGTGGCATCCTCCTGAGGTTTGTTTAGCCACTTCACCAAATAGTCATGATAGGTGTGCCTTCTAGTTTGTTTTGCAATCCTCTTGTCCAAAATGTACTCAATCTGATTTGGAGATGAAGGAATGAGTTCCTGGAGTGTGTGATCAATTTGATCTTCTTCGACAACAGTCTGAGGATCAGATCCTTTATAGGGATAAAGGTCTGAAACATTAAAAATTGGAGACAAAGCAATGCCATTCGGAAGTCTGATTTTGTAGGCATTTTCTCCACATTTCTTGAGCACTTCACAAGGCCCAATCTTCTTCATGAGTAGCTTAGTGTGTTTACCTGCCGGGAGCCTCTCCTTCTTTAGTTGAACCATTACTAAATCACCTTCCTTGAACTGCAAATCCCTTCTTTTTTTGTCAGCAAATTGTTTATATTTCTGAGAAGTGGACAACAATTTCTGTTGTACTTGTTCATGGACATCTTTCATGACTTGAACGAAGTCTTCAGCCAAGGCACTGCTGTTTTCCAGTCCTTTAACCTCCCTTAGTTCCAAAATACTCCTTGGGTGAGTGCCATAAACAATTTGGAAAGGAGATAGGCCGGTGCTTCTATTGACAGTGTCATTGTATGAGAACTCTGCCTGAGCCAAAATTGAATCCCAACTAGCACCCTGCTCCTTGGTTAGGCATCTTAGGAGGTTGCCAAGTGACCTATTAATCACCTCTGTTTGTCCATCAGTCTGAGGGTGATAGGCAGATGATAAGGACAAATTTGTACCTAGTCTCTTCCACAGTGTCCTCCAGAAGTGTCCTATGAACTTGGGGTCTCTGTCTGAGATTATGGACAAAGGTAAACCATGTAACCTGACTATTTCTTTGAAGAAAAGACCTGCTATGTGTGAGGCATCATGTGTGGTTTTACATGGGATGAAGTGAGCCATTTTTGAGAACCTATCTACAACCACAAAAATGCTGTCATGTCCATTCTTTGTCCTAGGCAAACCAAGTACAAAGTCCATACTTATGGAATCCCAAGGCTTTGAAGGAATAGGTAGAGGAGTGTATAAACCTGCATTTGATGTATGCCCCTTTGCTCTTTGGCAAATTTGACAAGTTTCAACAAACTTCCTTACATCGGTTGGCAATTTTGGCCAAAAATAGTACCTCCTAACCAATTCTAGGGTCTTATCAATACCAAAGTGACCTGACATGCTGCCACAATGCTTTTCCCTAATTATATTCTCTCTAACAGATCCTCTTGGGATACACAACATGCTACCCTTGAAAAGATATCCATCTTGCAACAAAAAATCAGAAAAATCAGTATTATACCTTCCTGTCATGGCCTTGCAAGAGAGGTATGGTTCTTTGAAGTCTTCATCTACTGTATACTAATCTTTAATGGCATGAATACCTGTACTTTCCAACTGAATAGTTTGCACAACAAGATTTCTCCTGCTTAAGGCATCGGCTACCTTATTGGCCACTCCTTTCTTATGTTTTATAGAGAAGGTGTACGCTTGGATGTACTCCATCCACTTGACATGTCTGTGATTCAACTTTTTCTGCCTGTTCAAGAAACTTAATGCATGGTTATCAGTAAAAACTATAAATTCCTTTGGCAATAAGTAGTGTCTCCATTTCCTCAATGACTGAACCATGGCATATAACTCTAGATCATAGGTGGAGTAGTTTTGTTTTGCCTCATTTAACTTCTCACTAAAGAATGCTACAGGCCTCCCATCTTGACTTAGGACTCCCCCAACAGCCCTCTTACTTGCATCACACTCTACCACAAAGACCTTGTCAAAATTAGGTAGCACTAGGACTGGTTTTTCTGAAATTTTTTTCTTTAACAGTTCAAAGGCTTTGTTGGCCTCATTTGTCCATACAAACACACATTTCTTGCCTCCTTTTATGGTGTCAACAAGTGGAGCACAAATGCCACTAAACCCTCTAATGAACTTTCTATAAAAGCTGCATAAACCATGGAAACTCCTTACCTCCGAGGCTGTTGTAGGTGTTGGCCAATTAAGAATGGCTGCAACCTTACTTGGATCCATTTTCAGCTGCCCTTGGAGATGACAAACCCCAAAAATATCAACTCTTCTTGTAGGAAGACACATTTGTCAAGATTGATTCTCAACTTCTCCTCTTGAAGCCTCCTGAGCACTTGATGGATATGCCTTATGTGGTCTTCCTTGCTGTCACTAAAAATCAGTATATCATCCAAATATACAACAATAAACTTGTTAAGGAAAGGTTTTAGCACTTCATTCATCAATCTCATGAAGGTGCTTGGTGCATTTGACAAGCCAAAAGGCATGACAACCCATTCAAATAGTCCTTCATTGGTTTTGAAGGCGGTTTTCCACTCATCCCCTTCCCTTATCCTGATTTGGTGATAACCACTTTTTAGATCTATCTTGGTAAAATACTTAGCCCTACCCAAGCAATCCATTAAATCTTCTATTCTAGGCATTGGAAATCTATACCTGATAGTAATCTTGTTGATGGCCCTGGAATCAGTGCATAGTCTCCATGTTCCTTCCTTCTTAGGTGCAAGCACTGCAGGTACTGCACATGGACTAATACTCCTCCTGATAAGTCCTCTATCCAATAAGTCTTGGATTTGTCTTGCCACTTCAACATTTTTCTCTGGGGTCAACTTGTAGGCTGCTTGGTTTGGTAGGGTGGATCCAGGGATGAGATCAATGCAATGACTAATCTCCCTCTTTGGTGGAAGGGCATCCTTGCCTTCATCGGCTATCACATCCTGAAACTTCTCCAATAGTTCTTCCACTTCCTTTGGTCCAATCCTCCTAAGAGGGTGCTGCACTTTGACCTTCTTGGGATTCACATCCTTGGGCTTGATGACTACTGCAAAACATGGCACTTTCTCTTCCTTGAGGTTAGCCAAAAACTCTTTTTCACCTACCAACATAACTGAACTAGAAATGACTTTCTCTTTGCAATCATCAATCAAAGGAGTCATTGTAAACTTTTCACCATTCTTGGACAAATGAATCACATTGTTCTTACCATCATGTTGGGCACTTGTGTCATGTTGCCAAGGCCTTCCAAGAAGAAGGTGGCATGCATCCATATCCACTATCTCACAAAGAACCTTATCATGATATTCACCTATCTTGAATTCAACCCAACATTGCTCTTTCACCACAATTTGTTGTTCCTTGGTTAGCCAAAAGACTCTATAGGGGTTAGGATGAGGCATTCTTTCCAATCCTAACTTAGTCACCATTTCATTAGAAGCCAAATTTTCAGAAGAACCTGAATCTACTATTACCTTGCAAACTTTTCCTTTCACCTTGCAAGTGGTTCTGAACAAGTTGTTTCTTTGGGGCTGCTCCTTGGTGGCTGGCATGATGAGGGATCTATTAAACATGATGCATTCTCCACTCTCAGGTGCTGCAGACTTGGAAGAGGTTGTTTGGTAACTTGTGGTGCTTTGATAGTCCTCTTCTTGAAGGAGTTATACTCTTCTTTCTTTCTGATTTGCAGCAGTGTTTCCCATCTTCTCCGGGCACCTAAAGGACTGATGTCCAATCTGATTGCAAGAGAAACACCTTCCAGTAAACACACTAGGACCTCTGCCCCCACTTCTTCCTCTGCCATTACCTCTACCCCTAAACTAACCCTTATCAGCACTATTTTTATCAGCCTGCCCTTGGCTGCCTTCTTGTGATCCGCCACCTTGGAATCTAGAGAAATTATCTCTGTTTTGAAATCTGCCCCTGCCCCTAAAGTTTTGATTTCCTCTGCCTCTGCTGCTGCTACCAAAATCTCCTTTTCTTCTTTGCTTATCCTCAATCCTTAGTGCCATTTGAAAGCACTTATGGACTGTCTCCGGGTTAAAGAGAGTTAATTCATCTTGAATGGAGAACTTGAGGCCATTAAGATACCTTGCAAGCTTCTGTTTTTGATTCTCAGGCATCTTGGCTTTCAATGTCATCTTGTGAAACTCCTCTGTGTAGGTGCTTAAGTCCATGTCCTTTTGTCTCAAGTTGTGCAACTTCTTGTTCAAGTTGACCTCATAATCCTCAGGGACAAATTGCTTCTTGATTTCAAGTACCATCTTCCTCCATGTAGAGATAGGATTCCTATCATCTTCTATCCTCTCATTTTGAATAAAATTCCACCAACTCAAGGCTGGCCCTTTCATTCTTGATTTGGCAATCTTCACTTTCTGATTTTCTGCCACTTCTTCACATTCAAAATAGTTCTCCATGGCCTCAATCCAATCAAGGCACTCCTCTGGATTCATCTTACCAGGAAACATAGGTAAGTCTGCCTTAGTGTCCTTCCTACTCAACTTTCCAAGTGCATCTAGGAATTGTCTCTCTGACATGCCTCCTTGTGGCTCTTCCATAGGCACTTCTTCTTCCTCATCTTGATCCTCTTCATCTGAATCTAAGATGACTTCTGACTTCTTCTTCTTGTCTTTGTCTTTCTTCAACTTTTCTATCTCAGCCTCCATCCTTTTGTTCTTAGCTGCTTGCTCTCTCACTATCTTTGCCAATTCGGCATTTGTCACCTTTGAAGGAATTTCCTCCTCTTCTTCTCTATCTCCCATCTGTTTGATGGCTCTAATACCACCTGATGCAAAGTGGCACAAGGGAAGCAACGCACAAAGGTTTACTCTATTGTCCTTTGCCCACTCACCCACTTCAACTAGCCTTCAACCAACCAACCAACCAAAGGCACATACAAGGCATATGAAGGATTTGATGTCCAGACTATTGTCCAACCCCTAAGGCTTCTCCAACACCTTCTATGCAGTTGGTTTGATCTCCAACTTCCCAAAACTCTTCAACCTATACCTTGACTAGTAAGGCTACTAGCCCTCCAAACTAGGTTTTCTCAACAAAACTTGACAAAATCCCAAAGGTCTAGGCAAAAAAATGATGGAATTGAACACCTTTCAGGGGACCCTAACAAACCTCCAAATCTCCTGCTCCAACTCTACTCTAGCAATCCAAAACGCCTACTAGGTCTCTAGGCCTAATTGATCAATTTAGGCTAGGTTACAAAGCAAGTGCTCAAAATTGGGTGCATAGGTTAGGGGCAGGAACTTGGAATGCTTCTACCATGTCTCTACAACACAAATCCATCATTTATTTGCTCACCCTAACAGGATTCTATCATCTACAACCTCAAATAGCATGAAATTGGCCAAATACAATGAAATACTTGACCTAGGGCATCACCTTAAAAATAGAAGACTGCATTTTATGACAAAAATCTTTTGGAATCTTATTGTACATACCCTTAGCCTGCATTTCACCAGTTTTTGCAAATTTTCAACAGTGGAAATGCATTCTAGGGCCGGATTTCTATGGCTGCCCTAGAAAACAGGGTTTCTGGACCTATTTTGAAAGAAAAATCTATAACTTTTGATCCTGACCACTTCAGGACCTCAAACTAGTTGCATCAGAACCTTGACTCCAAGAGATTTCAGAAAAATATTATTTGCACACGTGAAAAGTCCGTACAGTCCGTACACAGCAAGAAAAACAGTGAAAAATAGTCAGTTTTCTTGAATTTTGTGCCCAAATTCCGTACAAAAACTTCCTCCCCCGTACTGGAGTCAGATATCCACCATATTAACCCATCCAAGTTGGTTTCCAACTTCTACAACAGCATTTAACTGCCCAAAGTGGTTTTTGAACCGACCCAACACATAACACCTTTGACAACTATGGTGTTTTGCATTAACACAAGGAGGTTGATTTGTTTGGCTCATCCAATGGAGTCCAAATGATCAACAAACTCCTTCCAACATACTAAAACATTAAAACAACCAAAAAAAACTCGAAAACCAATCCTTAGACCTTCTAGGCCTAATTGGCACAACAAGGATCCAAGTGGACTAAGCATGATTGAGGTTTATAGGGTCACCTCAATCATCTTGACCACACAAAAGGGACCATACAAACATGGCTAAAGCCTTATTACCACACATACAATCAAAACAAAACATAGCTTATCAAAATGCATAAAAAATGCTTGAGGTGTCAGACTGCTCCTAGGTGCCCTGCACCAAAATACATACTTGAAGAGGGGCTAAACTGAAGCACCCACTAGTAGCCAACCCATATTTAATTCCCCCATTTGATTGTACCATATGACAATGGGGTTAAGATGTATGGTACAATATACATGGATCTATGTGCAAGTTCTAGCAAACTCAAAAAATAGCCAAAAACCAAGAAAAACTAGAATAGGATTTCTTCCAGTTGCCTTCTATTTTGGTACAATTTCCAATTCATTTTATTGTCCTTACAAGAAGAAAGTAACCCCAAAATTTGCTTGTTTCAGAATATAGCTTAGTTTAAAGTCAATTTATATGTTTTGCCATCTTCTAGATCCAACAATTTCCATGAAAGTGCTCCATGTGAAAACCTCTTGTTCAAATTCTTTTACAAAAAAACCTCCACCTCACACAACAAATCGAATTCTAATGCAATACAAATAGTGTTTTAAGAAATAACTCAATATTAATTACCAGAGAAGGTGATAATATACTATATTGGCTTTGATAGCATATAGGAGTTCACCAAGATCTTGTAGATTGAATGCCTATACCAATTTGAGCCATGTGAGTCAAGCACATGCACACTCTTTGCTACAAACTAAATTAAAAAACATAGAATGCAAAGAAAATATAGAAATACAAAATGACCATGAAATGAATCCAATAGAATGAATAAATGAACTCATGAAATGGAGATGTACACATAGGAGAAAGGAAGTGCAACTACCACCTAGAATAATGGTGAAGGAACCTAAGAATAGGCACGTAATTCCTACTAACTAAGATTGGTGGCAAGATAACTCCACAAGACAAGAAAGCTAACTCCATTAGACTAGATAGATAGCTTCATGAGACTATCACACCTAAGCAAGCTTAACTCCAAGTGTAGGAATAATGCATGTGTAGGAATAATCTACAATAAACAAATAAAGATAAATAATATCATACATTGACACTATCTAGATCTTCAATGTCCTACATTTCCTTGGGTTGTAATGTTAACTCCTACACATGACATGAGCTTTGTAGAAAGTTAATTATAGTGAGTTTGATACTAGGGTATTCCACCATTAGATAAGAAAGAACAAGAGCTTCACTATCATCTTCACCTCCAAAGAATAACACAAAAATCCTATGATCAATGTTACTAGCTAGAAGAGGTTATGAACCTAGAACACATTTATCAACAAGAGTATGAACTGTACAAGGAATGCACTACAATACATATTTTCTTATAGCTCGAAAACCAAGGTTGACAATGTCCATTGCCTATAGAATTTCTGCTACTACCTCTTTCTCTATAATTATGGCACCTAATAGAGGTGCATTTTCTTTCATCTCTAGTATTCAGATCCACTCCATAGTAGCTGCACACAATCAATGAACCCACAAGCACTTGTAATATGCAGAGGAGTGTGACCATTATAATTGGCATCATTAGTATTGAGTCCTCTTTTTATATGTTATTCCATGAGTTGGTCATTTCTCTTTGAAGCTAGACAATTGAGGCTGAATAACAAAACTACATCCCTTTCTATATAAGTAAATTGTATTTCTGATAACCGATGCTCAAAACTTGTTTTTTTAAGATGCTTTAGATGATCAAGAATGTTGTTGGAAATAGTTCTTCCATCTAAAATATTTAAATTTATTAGATTGGTCAAAACATCCTTATTAAGTCTTGGAAGTTGATAAAGCTTCTTTGTTTTAACTATAAACAATTTTGGAATATTGAATAAGATTCCCATCTTTTCAATTATATCTCCTAGTTCAACTATTAGAGAATATTTTCTAAACTATCTATAAAGATATGTATATGAATTGATCTAGAAACAACTATGTATAGCTTAGATGAAATCTCACTTTGAAGAATTAAATCTTCCCTATGAAGAATATACTTTTCCCCCCATCTTCACTAGAAAATTACTGCACTAAGCCTCCTCAAATATCATAAACAAACCATAATAGATTTTCCACCTATGCTGGAATGGATTTGATCCTAACCTAGTCCTAAAATGCCCATTATAGCATTGACAAAGAAGACCACTTCGAAAGGTTGGAACCTAGCTTAATAGCCTCTATTTACATTTGCTTGGATGTTTCTAAAAGCATTATATTACTAAATCCACATTGTGCAAATCTTATGATTAATTTACTACACATCTTAAAAATATGTTTTATTTTCCATTCTCTATAATATCCACCAATCAAAGCACTATGAGGCATTTTGTTAAGAATAAGACCTCTTCCAACAATTATTTCAAAACAATAATACATCTGATGTATTTTTCTTGTAACATCCAATTTAGTTTTCCACCTTAAAAATCTAAGTTCGACCATAAGGTAATAATTTTTTTTTTAAAAGGTTAAAAGCAGAAAATGATAAATCAATTTTCATTTTAAAACAAAGTTCATTCATTGACTAAATAAGAATCATGAAATTATAAGATACACAAAGGGGTCTATCCATCTTCAACATTTAACAATACGATGATTAAAGTCATTAAAACATTTTCAAATTAGAAACTTACCAAAGTCACTGCATCTCGATTGTTGACCATCCAAATTCAAGTCTCGGCAAGCCTCTGGATTTTAGAAGAGAAAGTATCTTTGAGGAGCTTAACCTCCAACCATAGATCGTCAGTCTCCCGCACACCTTCCTACCCGGAAGTGGCCCTACCCTACTCAAAGAGGATAGACTTAGGATAACCAATGGTGTTAGCCATCTGAGTACTAGTGTTGTGACCTACGTAACTTGTTATCATGCAATGCCCTAGATACACTCTAGACAAGCATGACCACTCCATAAGCAATGCCATCTAGTCATGGTGAACTAAAAATGTACTAGAGGTAGGTGCACTACCTTGGCCAAAGGATTTGAATATGATTAGCGTTGTGTCAACGCAAATAATAAGTTCACCCACCCCAACTCGACTTGAATTAATCACAATCTTATAGTTACATATGTATATGTATAATATAATAACCATGATAATCTCTTAGTTTTTCAACTCATTGTGCTTTAACGCATGATAGTTAGGTTTACTTCTCACTTTTGGTCTCTTAGAGTCATTTCCATCCATATGTTAGAGGAATGGGATTCTAACTTACCGGTTAATTGGTTAATGCTATTAGTTTATTGGTTGAACTTTAAGTTAGTCCTCTGCTTAAAATTATCATGTCTAGAGGACACACTAAACTAACTGTAAGGGTAAAATGGTGATCAATCAAATGAATTAAACATGACCCAAACATCAACAGAATAGTGAAACAAGAAGGATTCAATAAACAAAGTAATGAACAAACACAGTGCAAACCTCTCCCGTTTCTAAACTTCTGTTGTTCGCCTATCATAGATCATCCTTTTGCAGATGAGATGAGCCCTCAGAGAGTGCAATCTTTTTAGCTATTTGTAGGAAGTCGACGGTGAACGGCTATGGTGATATGCAATGAATATGAGCTCCAATGCAAGTATGTGATCTCAAGCTTGTGGATGACAAAAGGGTGCCAAAGGCGTGCTGGTGATATTTCTGCAGAGTAACGATGTCAAAAGCCTGGATGATTAGAATGGAGGGATGAAGCTTCATTTATAGACTTGGAAGAATGGAAATCAACGGTTGAGAGGAGATATGAAGATCAACGGCTGAGGATGGTTGAGGAATGTGCAACCAGTGGAAATGTGACAAATGTCCCAGCTCCATCATGAAAGGGGGGATGTGACAAAACTGATTGGAGAGTTAACTCCATTGACTGGTCTGTTAACAGACTTGATTGATCAGTTAGAAGAATAAATCATGGAACTGACTGAATTGATTGAGGATTTGACTCAATTGACAGGTTAGTTAACAGATTTGATTGATTAGTTAACTAATCTCTGATTTGAGAAGAAATAGGCCATGTGGGTGAGGGAAAATAAGATAATTAAATATTAAATATATTTAATTACATGTGCAACCTGATGAGGTGGACAAGGTGAGGTGGAAAAGATGAGGTGTAAAGGTGATGTGGATTTTTGAAATTTAGAACTTAGGATAGAGGAATTTGGCTTAATTAAATAATTTATGATTATTTAATCATGTAGGACATTTAGAAGAATTTAGGGAAATTAATTAAATAAATTGATTTTATTTAATTATGGAACAGTGAATTGATTAAATAAATTTGGAATATTTATTTAATTAATAGAAGAATGGAATAAATATTTAGAATATTTATTTAGGATGATTCGTGTCATTTTTAGGCGTATACATTTTGCCCCTCTTTGATGTAATGCAGTTTACAGCGTTGCTTCAAAGAATTCGATAGTCCGAATGATGATACATGCCCCAGTTTGCCCCTGGTATAGGTTTAATGACAATAGGATGCCCCCTCGGGAGATTGGATGGGAAAAGGGGATTCGGAGATGGACAATCTCACGAAGACGAAGGGGTAAGGATAGGTTGGAGGAAGAGGGACGTGGTCAGGGATGCGGGAAGAAAACGGGAAGAAAAACGGGCACGGGAAGTAGTCACAGTCATCACCTAGCCAGAATTAGGGTGTGGAGGCTATAAATAGGAGCTGGGTCCACAAGAATAGTCATTTGTACACTTGTTTATTCTGGATTGGAGTGAGAGAGCCTAGAGCAACTTGGAGCAGCATGGCAGCCAGAGCAGCAGACATTCCGCGTGAGGAGCACTGATTCGAGCGAGTCCGTCGATTCGGGCGGCCAGCAGAGGCAGGACCCCCGGTATGTGTTTCAAAAAATTTCTCCTAGGGTCGATTTAGGATGCAATAAATGCACTTAGAAAATAGGTCAAATGCATGCGCCGAAACTTAGAATGGCGCATATGCCTCGCGAAGCGACGCATTTGTCGTTGCATGGCGCATATGCCGGTTTCTGCGGCGCATATATGAAAGATGCGCATCTGTGCACTGTGGCTGCGCATTTGCAATTTGGCGGCGCATGTGTAGTTAAGCCATGCATATGCCTGATTTTGCGGCACATTTGTCAGATCTGTGCATACGTGCAATTTGGTGGCGCATTTGTGTGAAGCGGCACATACACTGATTTTAGCAGTGCATATACCAAAAAATGGCACATTTACCACCTGTAGTGGCACATTTGCTGTGAATAGCAAAGGACTTAGCCAAATGGACTCGATTAGCGTCCTGTCTGACGCGGTAATCGATGAGCTATCTCTGAGATTGTAGAAATCTAGTCAAGAGATGTAGTGTGCTGTGTTGATCAATTTGAAATGCTAAGTTTAGTTGATATAGTTCAGTAGGTATGTTGAGTATGGTATATGTCGCTTGAGACTGATGCTTTGCCTTGCTTGTTTGCAGGAGGAGATCCGGGACACACTACAGTCGAGGGAGACGTTTCCCATGCCCTTGTTGCAGAGATATATGTTGACAGAGACTGACAGAGTGGCGCTTAGTGCCATGGGATTGGATTATGTATGTTTCATGCCCGAGGTGCGGGCGAACCGTGGATTGCTGACAGCTGCTGTGGAGAGATTCCACAGTGAGGACGAGACCTTCCACTTTCTGACGGGAGAGATGACGGTGACCCTGGAGGATGTCTACCAGATACTGCACTTGCCTGTGGTGGGCGAGCTGGTGGAGTATGATGCACAGCGGGATGTGGGACTCGCTGAGTGCCAGCGGGTATTTGACGACCCCGAGCTAGCTGGACAGGTTATCCCGTGGCAGGATATATATGACTACTATGACTACTTCCTCGGGATTGTGGCTAGACTGTTTGGGGGCATTGTATGCCCGGACAGGAGATCACACAGGTTCCCCATTGGATGGGGCAAGATCATGGAGCAGATGCTGACTGAGGGCACCCGATATGCATGGGGAGTCTACGTACTAGCCCACCTATACCACGACATGCATCAGGTGGTGTACCACCGCAGCACGAGTTTATCAGCTGGGGTCTTGCTGTTACAGTTCTGGCTGTGGGAGCACATAGCGGTGACTAGGCCGATATGTGTCTTCGCGAGGCAGCGAGGAGAGCCATATACTTATGGCTATCCAGGAGTGATTTCCTAGCACAGGCTGGGGAAGCTAGAGTACTAGAGACACACCCTGGATGGAGTAGATGTGGTCGTTTGGCGACCATATCTGGACTGCGAGCCCTGGGATGACGAGGGAGACGAGCTGCCATACTGCTTTCAGACCAGGTGGCTGATAGGCCAGACACGGCACATTTTGGAGAGACAGATGGTGGGTAGGGTGCAGCGATAGTTTGGGCGGAGACAGGGTATGCCACAGGGGCAGGCCATGTTCACACGGACGCACATAGAGAGGGTCTGATGGGGGCCGATGGCTTCTTATGAGGAGGCTTTGGCAAAGTTTCAGCAGATGTCGTATGTGGCTTGGGACATGCGGAGAGAGATAGCAGATGCGGGGGTGACACAGGAGTACGAGGATTGGATCACTGCACATCCTTTCCTGAGGTGTTCAGGACCCGGCATGCTGGTGCCTCATATTGATGAGGCAGACTCAGAGGAGGAGGGAGAGGCTGGCCCAGGGCAGAGGGCAGTTAGAGGAGGATGAGGACGACGGGGTGGCAGGGCCGAAGAGAGGCCGAGACAGCGGAGGAGGATAGCTCAGGCTGAGCAGGCAGTGCCAGGGCAGGCAAAGGCACAACAGCAGATACCTCAGCAGGCACAGATGCCACCACCCCAGCAGGGACCACAGCAGCAGGTGCCCCAGCCATAGGGGCCAGGATAGGCAGAGGCAGCACAAGGGCCAGTACAGGGAAAGGTTCATGAGAGGACCATAGCTAGCCTGAGGGGACAGGTGCGAGAGCTGCAGGCACAGCTGAGGAGGGTAGAGCGGAGGCGAGAGATAGATGTAGCAGTGATCGCGGGGTTGACTCGTGAGAGAGACATGGCAGACGCACAGGTACGGATTATCCGTGTAGAGCGGGATACTGCGGTGGCTGCTATGGGGACAGATGCAGCGAGTTCATTTTTGGTTGGGCAGGTGCAGTAGGCACAGGCACAGGTTGGCCAGTTGCAGACGCAGTTGGCACAGGCATAGACAGACCTAGCCAGAGCACAGTCCCAGGTGCAGTATTACCGAGGGTTATACCATGGTGCCGTGGCATCGAGCCAGAGGGCAGGGAGTTTCAGGAGTCAGTCTGGGGTGACTCATAGAGCAGGTCCATCACAGTCAGGGGCCTCCGTGATGGGTCCTTAGCAGTCAGGAGCTGGTAGTGGTGGCCCACAGCAGCAGGGATAGATATAGACCAGATTTTGTAGAGTTTTGGACATGTATCACCATCCATTTGGATGTATATTGTATATGACACTTTTATTCCAGAAATGGATGACGATTTTGTACATTTTGACCTCTTTTATATGATAGTATATATGATGATGCAATTTTTGTGTACCTATTGCATGTGCTATGTGATGAAGATGTACTTCTAGTATATGATGTGATGTATGTGCATAGTTAGATGGTCTATCTGATGCTATATGAGATGCTTTATGATATGCTGCTATATGATGTCTATGTGGTTTAATGTTTTCAAATAAATGCAAAATGTAGTATGATTTCTATGTGATGATGCAACTGTGTTATGGGACGTCTATATGATCTAATGTAAATGTATGCATATGTGCTATGATTTCTATGTGATGATGCAACTGTGTTATGGGACATCTATATGATCTACTGCAAATGTATGCATATGTGTTATTATTTCTATGTGATTATCTGTGCTTTGAGATGTGATGTGATGCAAATGTATTGATGACCTAATGCATTGGATGGTGTATTCTACGAACCTAAGCATGTGCATGACTAGTCCTATGAGTGATATGATATGCTCTTATATGCTTTGTTTTTGTGAAGTCCAAATGTACTTGATCGACACAAGAATGACATGATAGACAGATAGAAGAATGGTTGTGATAAGATGACTTAGAAACTTTACTTGATATCGTTACTTTGCATAGTTTGGATAATGAGGATTGCATGGATGTGTATGTGGATATAGGATGGATGCTTTGCTTTTTAGAGTGCTTTATTTCATCATTGGGCAATTTGTTTTTGGTACATTTTCTAAAATGTTGCAAGTGAATACAAGCATCTAGGTATAATTGAACCGAGATGACCTGAGTATTGCTTACATGGATTGTGATTTAGCAAGTTAATACAAGCATCTAGTCAAAATTGAATCTAGATGACCTGAGTACGTCCTGCATTTCAACAAGCAAGGATTGCCCCCGTTCATGTTAGACCTTTGATGTCCTCGATGATCTTTTGCTGATCATGTCTTTAGACAAGGCTTCACATTACTAAAGTTTAATCCACAAACAACAAACAAAGAAAGTAATCATGCCCCCATCATAGCATCTCTAGCTTTTGGCATCCTTGACTAGCATAGGAAGGTATGATAGCAAAAATCAGGACTTGAACTGTTAACCATGTTTCTGATCTACAAAGCATATTTGCGTTGATGTGTGTTTATTTCTTGCCTTAATTTGCATAAAATCATTTAGAAGACCTTGGGTATTTGCTTTGCATTGGATAGGTTAAGATGCTCATTGTCAAGATTTCTGCTTGAGGTGCGGGTTCTACTTGCATTTGTTTGCTTGGTGAGAAGATTGCATAATCCATATGGGGGAGACGGACCCTAAGGGACTGACCTAGTGCCTCGAGGGCTCATTGCTAAATGGCCTTGCCTACATGACGACGCAGAGGCAACGTAGTTCGGGGTAAACCCTAATGGACCATGGATGGACTAGAAGAAAGACGACAAGAATGAAGAAAAGAAAAGGGGATGAATGGGACCATAGAAGAAATGGGAGCCTCGGGGGCGCATTAGAATAATGGCCTTGCCTACGTGACAGCGCAGAGGCAACGTAGTTCACGGACTTGGACCATGGACACCGACGAGAGACACTATACTAGGCTCACATTGAGGAGACGGTATGGGACAAAACCTTGGTTGACAAGGCCACAAGGAGAGTACCAAGCCATGATAGGTAACTGTCAAGTGTTTATTTGTGGGATAGATATGGGTCAAATAGAAAATGAGCGAAGGAAGAATGGACTCAAGGTGATTGGATTCTCAAAGATGGAGAGGGCGGTTTATCACAAGTAATGCCTGTTTACCAGGTTTTCATCACTTGCTTTTATTTGCATGGGGAGCTAGAAAGTAACATGACGCCTGTTTGCTAGGTTCTCACCAAAGGACAATTTTTTTTGTATGCTTTCTATTTTTTTTTTTGATTTTTCCCTTTTCAACTTTTTTTGTATTTTCTCTTTTCAACTTTTTTTGATTTTTTGACTTTTTTGATTTTATTGTGCCCCCTTGCATTAGGATTCTCCTAGGTATAGAACCGGCGAAGATGCATGCTATTGATTGGATCATCTAACAACTCACCCTCTGATGTGGCCAACTGATATGCCCCCGATCCGTAAGTAGCTACAATCACATAGGGCCCAAGCCAGTTGGGCTCGAACTTACCTTTCTTTTCTCTGTGTCCCCAACCTTGAAGCATCTTGGTCTAACCTTGTGGTCGTAGCTTCTTGACATCATCTGTTGATAGGCTTTGAGATGGTCAAAGGCTTTTTGGCGCCTTTCCTCTAGCAGCTCTAGTTCTTGTAGCCTGGAGACTCTGTATTCTTCATCTGATATGAGACCTTTCAATGACACCCTAAGGGATGGGAGTTTGACCTTAATGGGAAGGATGGATTTAGAGCCATAGACAAGGGCGTAGGGTGTAGCACCTGTGGGAGTGCGTATACTGGTTCTGTAGGCCCATAGAGCAGGATTGAGTTGGACGTACAAATCGCGACCAGCTTCATTGACAGTCTTCTTTAGGATTTTTAGAATGGTTTTATTCGATGCCTCAGCTTGGCCGTTACCTTGGGGGTAGTATGGAGTGGAGAAACGGTGTAGGATTTTGAAACGCTCACAAAGTTCCTGGACATCCTAATTTTTGAATGGTCTCCCATTATCCGTTATGATGGATGAAGGGATGCCATATCGGCAGATAATGTAATTCAGAATGAATGAGGAAATTTGCTTTCCTGTGATGGTGGTTAGGGGAACGGCTTCAATCCACTTTGTGAAGTACTCAGTGGCGGTTATGATGAATTTATGGCCGTTGGAAGAAGGTGGATGAATCTTTCCCACAAGGTCAAGTCCCCACTGGCAAAAGGGCCAGGGCGTCGTTAAAGGTCTCAACTCCTGAGCAGGTGCATGAATCAGGTTCCCATGTATTTGGCACTGTTTGCACTTTATGATGAACTGACAGGAATCCATTTCCATATTGGGCTAGTAATAACCCAAATGCATGAGTTTCTTAGCTAAGGAAGGACCGCTGGAGTGTGTTCCACAGATCCCTTTGTGTACGTCTCGCAAGGCGGTTACGGATTCTTCTTGTTCTAGACAACGGAGTAAAGTACCATCCAGACCACATCGGTAAAGGGTATTAGCTATGATGGTGTAACTGGAGGCTTGTCAGATGAAAGTTCACTTTTGGTTGGAAGAGAGGTCGGGTGGAAGAATATTGTCCTTGAGGTAAGTGTAGGTCTTACCGTACCAAGGTGAATCAGATCCTACTAGGAGGCAAATGGAATGGGTTTCGAGGAGATCATAAGCCAGTTGCTGAATGGTTTCTACTAAGAACTCATACCGTGACTCGTATTCAGGTATTTCAAGAAGAGAGGCTATGGTAGCCATTGCATCTACTGCCTTGTTCTCGATCCTGGGTATTTGTTCAAAGGAGATGGTCCCAAAATGTTCCTTGAGGTTGTCGACCATCCGTTTGTATGGGATGAGCTTCTCATCTTTGGTTTGATATTCATCATTGACCTAATTTATGATAAGCTGAGAATCACCGTAGACACACAGTGCTTGGATTTTCCACTCAGTGGCCATCTTGAGACCAATTACCAAGGCTTCATATTCCGCTATACTGTTAGTGCATGGAAATAACAACCTGTAGGACTTTGGAATTGTGTCGCCATGGGCAGTGATAAACAGGATACCTTCCCCTGATCTGTGGTTGGTGTAAGACCCGTCGAAGTAGAGTTTCCAAGGAGATGTTGACAGAGTGAATAAAGACTCATCGGGAAACTCAAACTGCATTGGTGAAGTGTCCTGTAATGGTGCCTTGGCCAGTTGGTCAGCTATGATTTGCCCTTTGATGGCTTTTCTGTCCACATATTCTATATCATATACACTAAGAAGCATAACCCACTTTGCTAGTCGACCTGTGAGTGCTGCTTTGCTGAGAAGATACTTTAGTGGGTCGATTTTGGCAATGAGTTTGACAGGATGTGCCAACATGTAGTGTCAGAGTTTTTGTGAAGCAAAAACCACCGCAAGGCATGATCATTCTACCTGTGAGTATTGTAACTCGTAGCCCACTAAGGTTCGACTGATGTAGTATACAGCTCTTTCCTTGTTCTCATAGTCTTGCTACGCTAGGAGGGCCCCAAGAGCAGTAGGTATAGCAGAAATGTAGAGAATCAAAGGTTTTCCTTGGATCGGAGGCATGAGTATAGGAGAGTTCATAAGGTACTCCTTTAGCTTGTTGAATGCCTCTTCGCACCGCTCATCCCATTTAAATGGAATATTCTTATGTAGGAGGTGACTGAAAGGTTGGCACTTGTCTGCCAACTGTGAGATGAACCTTCGGATGGCCTGCAGCTTGCCCTGTAAGGATCTCAACTGTGTTAGAGTCTTGGGTGGTGGCATGTCCATTATTGCTTTGACCTTGGCCGGGTCTACCTCTATGCCATTTGCTGACACGATGAAGCCTAGCAGCTTGCCTGATGTTACCCCAAACACACACTTCTTCGGGTTCAATTTAACTTGGAATTGATCCAACCGTTGGAAGACTTTCTCTAGGATATCCAGGTGTGAGTCCCTCGTGAGAGATTTTGCTAAGATATCGTCCACATAATCCTCCATGGTCACATGCATCATGTCGTGGAATATGGTTGTCATGGTTTGCTGATATGTAGCACTTACGTTTTTCATCCCAAAAGGCATGACATTCCAGAAAAAAGGTACCCCATGGACAAGTGAAAGCTATTTTGTGTTGATCCTCTGGTGCTATTTTGATCTGGTTGTACCCTGAGAATCCATCCATGAGTGACAGCATTGTATGTCCTACCGTGAGGTCGACTATGATATCAATGTTAGGCAATGGAAAGTCATCCTTGCGGCATGCTTTGTTTAAGTCTCTAAAATTGTTGCATAGTCGAACCCTGCCATCTGGTTTAGACACTGGCACGATGTTTGATATCCATTCGGGGTAATCTATGGCCCTGATGAACCCCACATCTAGTAATTTCTTGAGTTCTTCCTTGACCAAAAGGGCTATATGGGGATGCATCTTTCTCAGTTTCTATTTTACGGGCTTCACCCCTGGATCCAATGGCAGATGATGCAGAATCAAGTTAGGGTCTAGACCTGGCATGTCAGCATATGACCAAGCAAAGCTGCCTCTCTTCTTCTTAAAGAATGGTACAAACCTGTTTTTCTCAGGTGGTGTGAGAGATTTTGCGAAGTGGATAATCTTGGGCTGCTCTTCGGTGCCAATATTCACTGGCTCTATTGGCTCCACCATAATCTGTGACCGTTCTTGGTACATATCACTAGGGAGGGTGTCAAGCATTCCATCGTCAGGTGCCACAGTTGGGTTTTCACCTTCGGATACGTCCTTTCTTTTTATTGTTTTATGATCTGACACTGCCGCATGACAGTTTTCACCGTCAGATCCATTTTTTATTTTAATATTTTTGTGACTAGAAGGCTTGGCACCCTCCCCAAAGTAAGCCACAGTATTGAGTTCGATAGCGAAACCAGCTTTATGATCTCCTCTTGGTAAGTGATCCCTAAGTTCCATATAGTCAATGTAAGGATCATCATTCTGGAACATATCTAATTGAGGGGTTCCTTGCAGATCCCAGTCGATAAGCTCAGGGTGTAAGAGGGGAAGGGAGTCGGATGAGAGATCTTATTCATTAAAGTTGTGAATGGAAATGTTATGGGCACTGGCGGGGGTAGTGTTCTGGGTGGTACTCTCCTCCAGGTTGTTTATCGCAATGGAATCAAAACTTTCCTCGAAAGCCATAATCTCAGGGAGGGGCAAATCAGACTCCAGTGGTCTGTCCCGTTGCATCTGTCCCTCATGGTAGGGGCTGAGAGTTTGGATGGTGTTAATCTCCTTGTCATCGTAGGACTGCTCTGTTAGCTTGTCCCACTCATACTCATTCGACTCATCTGAATCTGCGTCACTATCCACTTGGAGTGTTTGAATTGTCTCCACTAGGCAGGCGTTTTCTTTGGCTTTACCTTTACCTTTGTACCCTAGGCCAGTTGTGTTTCTAGCCGAAGAGGATGAAGAAGGTTGGATAGGTTCAATGATTCCTTCTTTTCTGAGGCCTATGGGGCCTTATCCTTCGTATCCCATCCTGTGCAAGATAGTTTCACCCTATCCATAGAGTTCTGTAGGGAGTCTAGGTAGCTCTTGGGATGTGTTTTCCTCCTCAGCGTAAAGCCACTACAGGAGATCTCGCTCCTCTGTCTCATCAGATAAGGTCCCCCATTTTACAAAGGGATTTGCGGGAGTTGTAGGAGGAGCAGATGGCTTTGGAAAATGCCTAGGTTGATGCTTGGGTTTGCCAAAGGAGCGAGGAGACAAAGGCATGGTGGCAAGGTTGAGGCTGTGCTCAATGGAGTACTCCCCCACGCCATTTTCTTTTATGGTAAGTTTCAGCGGTTTGGGCCTCGAGGAGGAAGCTTCGGCAGTATGGTCTTGTGGCGGAGTTGGGGAAATGTAGGCTCAGTTATTGGGAATGACGCATTCAGACTTTGCTTGGAATGAATTGCAATGTTGGTAGGGGTCGGGGTCACCTTGTATGGTGACTTGCTTGCCATCGTGTGGGAACTTTATGCATTGATGGTAGGTGGAGGGGACAGCCTTCATGGCGTGGATCCATGGTCTCCCTAGTAGAATATTGTAAGCAAGCTCTCGATCAAGGACTTGGCACACCACATCTTTAATTACTGGTCCCACTTGAATGGGTAGGACAATCGTGCCCTTTGTGGTTCGTTCCTCCTCGTCATAGGCTTTGATAGTAATTTTCCGTCTTGGATCTACTACCTGTTCGGAGAACCCCAGTGCAAGGACTAGCTTCAACGTGCAAATATTTAGACCGGCGCCCCCATCAATGAGAACCCTCTTGATGCGGTTCTTGTGCACGAATGTGACAATGTGTAGAGGAGTGTTGTGGGGTTGAGATATGGAAAGGTCATCTTGCTCTGTAAACGAGATGGAAGTGGAGGATGTCAAATTACCCACCATGGTTTGAAACTTTTCTTGGGCTAGGTTAGTGGGGACAGTAGTTTCCACTAAGGCTTTCTCAAGAATCTCCTTATGAGAAGGAGATAGACGCAAGAGCTCCAATATAGAAATGTGAGCCAGCATTTTTTGCAATTGGTCGATGACATTATATGGGCGGGAGTTGGACGGAGATGGTGACGACCTTGGAGGAGTGGTGTTGATCATGACTCTACCACTGTGGGTAATTATACTACAACCAGTTCTGTTAGGTCCTGGTTGTTGGTTGGGGGATATGATGTTGACTTGTGGAACATGCTCAGAAATGTAGTTAATGGTGTACTCAAAGGGAACGCTTGCATAGTTAGCATTACTCGACCCACTATTCTGGTTTGGCCTGTTGCGATTGTTGTCATTATTGTTATGACCATTGGAGTTGTTGCCGTTGTGACCATCATTGCTGTTGTGGCCATTGTTACGATTATTGTTATACGGCCGGTTGTGGTTTAGAAGAGGATCCCAGTAGGCCACATGAGATTCATTGGAGGTATGCTGTTGTGTCCCTCCCTGATTCTAATCTAGTATATCCTGTATGACATGCTTGAGGCAGATGCAATTGGTAGTCGTGTGCCCCCGTCCTCGATGATACTCACAATAATCCGCGTCCTTCCAATAGGGAGGTTTGACGATAGGCTCATAGTCACTTGTTGGCGGTAGAGAAATTTCATTGTTAGCCAACAACTTCCTGAGGGTAGACTCTTGAGATTCCCCTAACGGCGTGAATTTTCTCCTTGGATTTGAATTGAACTAAGGTCTAGGTTCCTGAGGGGGTGGCTTGTTGAGCACACCGGTATTTGCTTCTCCCTTAAGAGTGAATATAGGTTGTTGCTTGGGGGCTGCCGCCTTGGCATCCACTACTCCATCGTTGACCACATTCTTGTTCTTGGTCCAAAACTTTGATTTATCTATTGTATAATTGGAAGGAGGTGTGTCCTTGTAGAGCTTGAGAGTTCCTTTAGTGATCATAGCTTTTTCAATGAAGAGGCCCATTTCAATGACTTTGGCGGACGAGGTAGGGCATTGTATCTGAATTTGATAGCTAAGATCAGTGTTTAGGTTGTGGACAAACATTTCCAATAGCTGCTTCTCAGGCATGTCGTAAGAACACTTACTAGCTAGCTGTCTCCATTGTTGTAGGAAGGCGGCGAATGACTCACCACCCTTCTGTTTGGTGTTGCATAGATCTAGCATAGATACCTCGTGTTCTATGTTGTAAGAGAAGTGCGTTATAAATTTATTGACAAGTTCATCAAAAGTTTTGATTCCTGGTGGGAGACGTGAGAACCACTCCATAGCTTGACCACCTAAAGATCGTGGGAATAGTCTCATTAAGTAGGTCTCGTTGTGAGCTACTTCTAAACATGCTGCAGTGAATTCCCTGATATGATCTCTAGGGTCCCCTTCCCTTTATATTTGTCAAATTTTGGAACTCCGAATTGATAGGGGAATGGTTTCATTATCAAATTTCTGTCAAAGGGGTACGGTGCTATATCCTCCAAAGAGTAGTTCTTAGAACTTGTACCAGTCTTAAGGTTGGATATCTCAAGCTTTCGACTTTCGATCTGTTGTCTCACGTCTGCCATAGGAGTGGTTGGATCTACAGGTTGCTTTCCTCTCTCATTTGTATGAGGGACCGTGTCATTTGTGCCTCTCTCATGCACATGTGGGACTGTGTCATTTGTGCCCCTCTCATGATCATTGTCTACATTTTCCATGATGGAGCTAATGTCAAAGTCTGTGGGGAGCTTGATTCCGAGACTAGCAAGATGATGGAAATACTTATGGGGGTCTTCAAGGATCATCTTCTCTATGACGCATTGGAATTTTCTATCTTGCATGTGCGCCACTAATTCTTCATGAGAAATCTCTTCTTCACCATCATGTGGTGGGAGAATGTGATCAGATGAGTCAGCCATTTCGATTTGTTTGTTGTACTAGGATTGAGTAAGAACCATGCAAGGTGACGCGGGATGGAGGGGGTGAGGACTAGAAATTTTGGCAAGGTGCCGACTGAGACTGTTATGAATGGGATACCTAGGATAAGACTTGGACAAAGGATTCTCTCGCTCAATGACTTCAAGTAAGATGGTTGACACAAGACTCTAGCCACTAGCAAGGGTAGTCGATACCAGTCTTACTGTGTAGGGCTTAGTCGTTCAACAAGACTACTAGCAAAAGGTACTGTGACCTACTAGGCTTACGTGAATTCACTAATGAAATGAAAAAGAACTTATGCCGAATCGATATGGGATAGGCTGACTTTGGGACAAGAGTGATTTGGACAGAAAGCGAGTGCGACAATGGACAAAAGAGAAAGAGTTGGGTGAAATGGATGGAGATTGACTGCAAGGTTGACTCTGATCTTGGAAAGTGAAACTAGGCTGAAATGGGTGCTGTGATCAGGTGAAAATTTCTCCTCAAAAATAGGGCAAGTGCTCACTGTCGCATATGCGCAGAAACAGATGCGCAGCAGAAATGGACAAATGCGCAGCAAGTCGCAGTAAATGCGCTGGTCTGGTGAACTATATATGCGCAGCAATAGTGCATATATGTGTAGCAAAAGGGTATATGCACAGTAAGTCGCTACAAGAGCGCAACAAGTCTCTATGTATGCGCAGCAGAAATATGTAAATGCGCAGCTCTGAAGTTTTTGCAAAATTTTTAGTTTTTTTCTTCTATTTTTGGTATTTTTTGGCTAGAAAAGGTCTTCCTGATCTGATATTATGAATTCAATAGCAAGAAAACATAGCAAGCACAAAGAATATTTTGTAGTTTTTCACTGTTTTTGTAAATTTTCTGACTTTATTTCGGACAAAAGCAAGCACAAAATCCTAGGCGAGAAATGGATTATAAGGGATTTGGGCCACTAAAACAAGAGGTATTTAATTCGGGCAACCGTTCAAGTGGTTACATGTGCGGTGGCGCTACTCTCCATTATGGAGTCTCCCAGCCTCACAGGGTTGCGCCTGAGAGGGTTTTGGGGGAGGTTGGCCGTCAGTGTAACATAACAGCACTTGTTGCAGGAAGTTTTCACCTCAAGCACAATTTATTTTAAGTGGCTTGGTAGGGCTTGGCGTTAGCCTGTTACCACTCAGGGTCATTCCCACTTGGACAAGCGTGCATCCAAGGGCAGGCCCCTCCTAAAGGTTAAATAGATAGAATGACAAGTCTGGCACTCTGATCACCCAGAAGAGGGGAGAGCATAAGCCTATTGTCATTCGCAAGCACAGAATACATTGATTAATCCACCCTAGTTAAAAGTGAAAAACTAAATGCGCTAATCTACTCAAACAGAACTTTGAAGTGATTCAGCAATATAGCAGTGGTTCAGTTTTAAATCCCAGAAAGCAGTAGTGAGTTCAATTCTTAAACCGCGTAGCACAAGTTTGTTAACTTTGAAATTCAGGTCTCACGATATAGCAATGGTTCATTTTAACTTCAGAAAGCAGTAGTGAGTTCAATTCTTAAACCGCGTAGCATGAGTTTGTTAACTTTGAAATTCAAGTCTCACGATATAGCAATGGTTCATTTTAACTTCAAGATCATTGATGAGTTCAATTTTAATCTTTAGATAGCAATAACTTGGAAGGTGTTTGCAATGCAAGCAAGAAATAAATCCGATTACTTCCTCCCTAATTAGAACTAGATGAAGATTTGAATGAACATTAATTTTTACTTTCCCTTTGAAAATGAAATGTGAACTAATTAGATGCAACTACATGGAACTAAACCTACACCTATCTTGCAAAAATGCTCCAGCAAACACCTACGGAAATGTTAGCGTTAGTAGCTTCCTCTAGAAAAGTACTAAAACTTCAGCCTGTTACAAATGCGCAGCTTCAGTGATCAGATACACAGAAATGATCAACAGAAGTGCAACAATAATGAATGTGCTGCAATATTGCACGTATGTGCCATTAAAAGGAATGAATGCGTAGTATAAATGCATGCGCAGTAACAGTCTTTAAAAGCACAGCAGGAATGCACAGATGCGCAGGAAAAATAAAAGCACCATGACAGTGCACAGAAGTGCAGCGAAAACACACAGGTGCGCAGAAAAAGCAAAAGCGCCGTAACAGTCTTTATATGCGCAGCAGAAATACACAGATGCACAAAAATAGTAAAAGCATCGTAACAGTGTTTATATGCGCTGTGGAAATGAACAGATGCGCCGAAGTAATCTGTGTGTGACTCTGCGTGACCTGTATGGAACCTACCTTCAAAAAAGCTCAGAAATGGTAAAATAAAGGGGCAAACGGCCCCACGGTGGGCGCCAAAAATGTAAGGGTAAAATGGTGATCAATCAAATGAATTAAACATGACCCAAACATCAACAGAATAATGAAACAAGAAGGATTCAATAAACGAAGCAATGAACAAACACAGTGCAAACCTCTCCCATTTCTAAACTTCTGTTGTTTGCCTATCACAGATCGTCCTTTTGCAGATGAGATGAGCCCTCAGAGAGTGCAATTTTTTAGTTGTTTGTAGGAAGTCGACGGTGAACGGCTATGGTGATATGCAATGAAGATGAGCTCCAATGCAAGTATGTGATCTCAAGCTTGTGGATGACAAAAGGGTGCCAAAGGCGTGCTGGTGATATTTCTACAGAGTAACGATGTCAAAAACCTAGATGATTAGAATGGAGGGATGAAGCTTCATTTATAGACTTGGAAGAATGGAAATCAACGGTTGAGAGGAGATATGAAGATCAATGGCTGAGGATGGTTGAGGAATGTGCAACCAGTGGAAATGTGACAAATGTCCCAGCTCCATCATGAAAGGGGGGATGTGACAAAACTGATTGGAGAGTTAACTCCATTGACTGGTCTGTTAACAGACTTGATTGATCAATTAGAAGAATAAATCATGGAACTGACTGAATTGATTGAGGATTTGACTCAATTGACAGGTTAGTTAACAGATTTGATTGATTAGTTAACTAATCTCTGATTTGAGAAGAAATAGGCCATGTGGGTGAGGGAAAATAAGATAATTAAATATTAAATATATTTAATTACATGTGCAACCTGATGAGGTGGAAAAGATGAGGTGTAAAGGTGATGTGGATTTTTGAAATTTAGAACTTAGGATAGAGGAATTTGGCTTAATTAAATAATTTATGATTATTTAATCATGTAGGACATTTAGAAGAATTTAGGGAAATGAATTAAATAAATTGATTTTATTTAATTATGGAACAGTGAATTGATTAAATAAATTTGGAATATTTATTTAATTAATAGAAGAATGGAATAAATATTTAGAATATTTATTTAGGATGATTCGTGTCATTTTTAGGCGTATACACTAACAAATTAAGCTCAAGAGTGGTTTATCAATTAACCAGTTATCGAGTTCTAGTAATCGAAGACCCGGTGCTAAAGTTTAAGTACTCCTACAAGTCTCCTTCGACCTATCGAAAACTTGACATAGCTTGATCTTTATATCACACTAAGCATTAAACAATCCTACTCGTTGTTTCTTTTTAGGGAGAAGAATACATGTAAGATTTAATTAAACACTTAACTATTGACCCAATGAGTCTGCTCTAGAACTTCATTACTTAACATGTTTGATAGTTTTAAACCAAATAATGTTTCTAAAACCCACTTTCGGTAACACATCAGCATGAATGATATTAAAGAAAAATGAATTATATTCACTATTCAAGATGGTCTAAAACAAGTTATCTTTCTCAATATGAAAGAAATAACTCTATTTCACTAAGCTATTATAGACTCTTAACTTATGTAGACCGAGTATTTTCACAACATATGTCATATATTTCTCATCATTGTTTCCCATTTTGCCAACAGGTTACACATTCTTTAAGTCTTTCATATAACTAGTTGCTATTGATAATACAAGACCAACATATAGTTGGCAAGATTAACTAGTGATGTTCTAACATCGACCAAAAATAGGTAACTATAACTGAGGACACCTTTCTTGCTAACAATCAACCAAGACACAAACTGCAATGTGCTCTCCACATAACCAATTTATTTCTTAGGGTAAGTGAACACAGCTGCACAAGTTTAGTCGTCTGACATATGACGCTCTAGGGAAACAAGTAAATCACTACTGAGAAGTCAAGGATTGCGTAATGTTCCATTGCTCAAGGAAATAGCATTGTTTACATTTAGTTAAAGTGTAAAACACAAATCTTTTAGAGCGTAACCAGACCATACAATACATCATCAGAAAATACACTAAATTCCTTCTTATTACATGATGGTGCCATTCTCATTATGGAATTTAGTTTAATCATGATAGTGTAGTAAGAGAGAAGAGATGGAAAACCTGAAGGAAAACTTTCAACTACTATTTAAACTAGTCCAAAGCTTGTTCTCTCTGCACTCGTACACATGCTCTTTCCTCTCTGCCTCCTATTAGCTCCTCTTCACTGTCCCCAAAACCAACTTTCTTTTCTCTTCCAAAAACCGTCCAAATGAAAACTAAACTTATCCCTAACTAATTTGCAAAGCTATATACTTGGTAACTACCAAGATCGGCTAAAAACATCTATCCTCCTTCCATGACCACTAACAAAAAATTAGTTTTAACCTCCTCTAACCTCGTAGCTTATTCGCAAGGTGGAGCTTATCAGTCAATGAGGTGGCAGTTTTCTATTTGAGACATAATGCCACACTGTCTTTATTAGATTCTTGAGCTAAGATCAATTACATGACATGGGGTGATTGTTGAACTAATGATTAATCATTTTAGTTTAAAGCTCGAGAATGAATAAAATGTTATGGAACAAAAGACATCATAAATAGCGACTTGAGTAAAACCCTTCGAGCTATTGCCTGTTTACTAACACCATTAAAGAATATAAGAATTATTCCTTAATGACTATTTAAATATTATTATATATGATTTTGTATTTTACCATTACAATATGACCAATGGTATTACACTCAACGGTCTCATATTCATACTCATTAGAATCTGTATCACTATCCTTTTGGAGGTTATGGATATGTTCCATAAAACAAGTAGTAGCTTTACCTTTGCCTTTACTGTTGTCTTTGTATCCTAGCCCTCTTGTGTCTTAGGCCGATGAGGATGAAGAGGGTTGAATGGGTTCAATTATTCCTTCTTTTCTCAGGCTGATGGGACCCTATCCTTCATAGCCCATTCTGTGTAAGATAGATTGACCACACCCATAGATTTCTCTAGGGAATTTTGGTTGTTTGTCTTACGGTATGTCATCTTCATCTATGTAGAGCCATTACAGAATGTCTCTTTCCCCACTCTCATATGATAGGGTGCCCCATTTGACAAAGGGAGCTTTTGGAGGTTCAAGAGGAGTAGATGGTTTTGGGAAGGGTGTAGGTCACCCAAAGGACTTTGGAGATAAATGCATTTTGGCTAAACAAAGGGTATGCTCAATGGAGTTCTCTCCTATCCTTGTTTCTTTAATCTTGACCTTTTGGTATTTGTCCTTTGATGTAGAAGCATGGGAGCTAGGATCATGCTGGGAGGTGGAAGATGTGGAAGCTCTATTATTAGGGATGATGACATCTAGCCTTGATTGGATAGTTTTACAATGGTGAAAAGGATCAAGGTCACCTTGGATGGTGATCTCTCAGCCGTTGTGAGGGAACTTGATACATTGATGATATGTGGAAGGCACAGATTTTATGGCATGTATCCAAGGTCTACCTAGGAGGATGTTATATGAGAGCTCCTTGTCGAGGACTTGGCAAACAACTTCTTTCTCCCCTAGTCCAATTCTTAAAGGTAACACCACAGTTCCTTTGGTTGTCCATTCTTCTTCATCATAGGATTTTATTTTGATCTTCTTTCTTGGATCCACTACATTTTTTGAGAACCCCAATGTAAGGATTAATTTAAGCATGAAAATGTTCAAACCTACTCCTCCATCAATGAGAACCCTTTTGATGGGATGTTTATTAATGAAGGCCTCAATATGTAAAGATGTATTATGGGGTTGAGATACAGATAGATCATCTTGTTTAGTGAATGATAGGATGTTAGGTGAGGTAAGATGACCTACCATGGCTTGAAATTTCTCTTGAGCCAAGTTGGTGGGCATAGTGGTTTCCACTAGGGCTTTATCAAGAATCTCCTTGTGGGATGGTGATAGACGCAACAACTCTAATATGGATATATGGGCTGGGGTCTTTCGTAGTTGGTCAATGACATTGTACTTGTGGTGGGTAGATGGTGAGGATGAAGACCTTGGAGGGAGTGTGTGCAAGGTAACTTTTCCACTATGGGTGGTGATATTACAATCAGATTTGGTGTTGGAATCTGATTGTTTGTTAAATGTGAGCACATTGATTTGCGAGATATGCTTTGATATGAAATTAACAATGTACTTGAATGGCATGTTCATGTACTTAGCATCACTATTCCCATTATTGTGCTTTTTCTAGTTGTTGTTGTTGTTACGAGTGTTTTTCCTATCATGGTTAAGGAGTGGATCCTTGAATGCACATGTGATTCATTAGAGGGATGATCTTTTGTGCTAACATGATTTTGGTCTAATAAGTCTTGTATGACATTTTTCAAATGGATACAGTCATTAGTTGTATGGCCTTTGCCTCTATGGTACTCATAGAAATCGGTATCCTTCCACCAATGAGGTTTGACTTGAGGTTCATAGTCGCTTGCGGTGGGAAGGGTGATCTCATTGTTTGCTAATAACTTTCTCAAAGCGGATTCATATGACTTCCCCAGTGGTCTAAATTTTTGTCTATGAGGAAAGTTGTACCATTGTCTTGGTTCATTTGACGAAGGTTTTCTCGGTGTTGCATTGTTTGATGCTCCTTTGAGATTGAAAATTGGTTGTTTAGGAGTCGCTACCTTAGCATCAATCACTATATCGTTGACGATATTGTTGTTTTTGGTCTAGAATTTTGACTTATCCATGGTATAGTTTGAGTTAGGAGTGTATTTGAACAATTTTATTTGTTCCTTTGTGATCATAGCTTTTTTGATGAATAACTCCATCTCAATGACTTTCGTAAATGAAGTAGGGTATTGGATCTAAATTTGATAGGTTAGATCAGGATTAAGATTATGGACAAACATTTTAAGCATTTTTTTTCTGGTATATGATGAGGACATTTGCTGGCAAGTTGCCTCCAGCTTTGTAAGAAAGCAACGAAGGATTTGCCACTCTTTTATTTTGTGTTACAAAGGTAAAGCATGGATACCTCATGTTTGATATTATACGAGAAATGCATTACAAATTTGTTCACTAACTCATCAAATATACTGATTCCAGGGGGAAGTCAAGAGAACCACTCCATGGCTTGCCCACCTAGAGGTCTAGGGAAGAGTCTCGTGAGAAAAGTTTCATTGTGGGTAACCTCTAGACATGCGGTACTAAATTCTCTAATATGGTCTCTAGGATCACCCTTTCCTCTATACTTGTCAAATTTTGGAACTTCAAATCTAAGGGGAAAGGGGATCATTTTCAAGCTCTTATCGAAGGGATACGACGAGATATCCTCCAACGAATAGTGTTTAGTGTATGTCCCTGTTTGGAGGTCCACTAATTCTTGTTGTAGGGTTTGAACTTGCTTTGTCAACATGTCTAAAGGTGTGGTTGAATATGTGGTTTTCTTGCCTTTGTTTGTGTCAAGGGTTCTTTCCTCACGTGTGTTGTCTTCATGAGTTCTTTCCTCTTCAGTTTCTTTCAACGCTGTGATGTCAAAGTCAGCGGGAAGCTTAACTCCTTGGGTTGCTAGGTGGACAAAGAACTTTTTAGGGTCTTGGTTGAGTACTTTGTCCATCATACATTGAAATTTTCTATCTTGGAGAGCTTCTTGTAAGTCCTCATGAGATATTTCTTCATCACTGTCATGAGGGGATGGGACAATTCTATCATATGTTCTAGCCATTTCAATTTGCCTTTGTTTCTGTGATCTAGTTAGTACCATGCAAGGTGATTTAGAATGAAGTGGGATGAAATTGAATGCTTTGGTAAGGTGTGCTTGGAGGTTGTAGTGAAGGGGATACTGTTTAGGGTAAAATTTGGTGGTTTATTTACTCTAGGATAAGTACCACAATTTCACCACTAAGCATTAGGGAGACAAGGATTGAGCTTGTAAACAAGCTTCTAATCACTTTGTCTCCCTTTTATGCTCACGTGGTTATAGAACCTAAGGCCATAATCAAGATTTTATCAAGTGTTGTACTCTCAACCAAGTAAAACCCTAATTATGCCTTAAATGAGAAATATACAGAAATGAATGAAGTAACTGGTAAAATAGATCACAGAAGTGCAGAGATAGGGTTCTAGAGATAGTGTACCTAGAGTCTAAGGGCTGCATGGACTAGGGTGCCCGCTCCAGTGTCCTGAAAGTTCCTGAATAGGGAAATCTTCTGCACAGGGTGTCTGAGCCTGCTAAAAGGCTTCTGGATCCTGGAAATATCCCCTGGTTGGACTAGGGTGCCCGCTCCAATGTCTCGCAAGTCTTGGAATCTAAAAATCTGAAAGTTCATCGTGACTATACCCACAATATCCTTCTTCCTATAGATTATTTTCACTAGAACCTACAAAACACGATTTTCACATACAAAAGAAGAAAATTGTTGCGACTATATAGGAGCTTGCCTTAGTTAAGCCCCGTCTTTGGTATTTCTATCTCAACAATAGCCAAAGGAAAAGATTTGTAGAAGTGTGTGCAAACTTGACAATATGTGTATGCATAAAAATCAAACCCTAAATGTCTCAATCTAGGGAAGACCAACAACTTGCTTTGCATCAATAAACACATACAACTTCACCTCAAGGAGAGGAGATAAATGAAGACTTGCATGAACAAGAAGGTGAATCAGCAATGTCCACGGAGGATCTCCAAGCTTGCTGTTGGAGGCTTCAACCCTTCTCCTGATCATGCATAGGGTGTACAAACCTTAGGAAGAGCAAAATAGACTCAAGATCTTGATTCCTAATCTTCATCCATGGTCTCCAAGATAGCAAATAAAGAAGACTTTGAATACCTTCAACAAGTTGCTAGTCTCCAATGGTAATTGTAGTAGAGTTTTGGTATCAAGTTTGCATAAGAATTGTGTGTGATAAAATGATTTGTAAATGTCTTTTTATATCTAGCTTTAGGGAATTCAAATTTTGAAATAACGTCTCAATATCATGCGAAAACTAAGAATTTGAAAATGGAACCCTGAGGCACTTGGCGGGAAATGACACCCCACCAAAATTCAAAATCCCATGAAATGGGGGAGGACTAGGGTGTGGGTGCCCAAGTCCAAGCCCCCAATTTCAAGTCAAATCTACATTTTTGGGGGTCCAAGGGACCCTAATCTCAAATCTCTTTCTGGGTTCTATCAATCAGTTACCTCAAAAAGTGAATAAATTGCTCCTAGACTAAGTCAATTAAGGTTTCAAGAAGGCCAAAAAAGAAAAGGTTGAGAGGTCACCAAGAGTTAGGAGCTAAACTGAGGGAAATTGTACCATTGCATATAGGAGGATAATTTCTGACGTTACATTTAGCCCCCACTTTAGTGGCCATATGACACTACGTGCATATGCAACTAAAGGAAAGTAAATACATCAATCATGAAAAGGATAGCTAGAGCATTGTCACCAAGGAGGAAGAAGCCCCCAAGTCTGCAATCTTGTAAGACCACAAAGTCAGGAACCGTAACTTGCAAAGGAACACTTGTAAGAGAAAATCATAAATCAAATCAACCTGCAACCACCACTAATGAGTCAGTATCAAAATGCTAAGGGGGATGAGTGATGAGGTAGGGAGGAAATTGAGGGAAATATATGCCCCCCCTTATTTCTGCTTGCTTAGTCCAAGAATAGAAACAAGGCTCGACCATAACACATAGGATAAGAATGAGGGTGGAACCAAAATTCCAATGCAACAAATGATGTTAAAATTAGAGTTTGATAGCTTAAGAAAAGGGCTCCAGAGTGGAAGAGCACACTTTTGCACCTAGTTAGGGATATGATTTCTCACTCACTTACTTTATGTAAAAAGGGAGTTGTCACTTATCACTTAACTCATTCTTGTTTCTTGTCATTGCAGAGAGAGAAAGAAGGAGAACATGAGAACATCCATGCTGAGCTGACATCCATACCATCCACCACGACTGGAGATGCTCTGAGCCTGAGTGGCAGAGAAATGCTTCGAGGCCAAGGTAGGGTCCTGATTGCATCCTTCTATCATCTTTCATTGTACTTTTGCTTTCACATTTATCAATGTCTGTTCCAAGAGGGGAAGGTGGACAGGGGTGCCTGAGTCCACCTAGGGCGCCAGAGTCTCTCTAGGGCACCCTAGTCCCACAAGAGTGCTAGTGTCCTTCTAGGGCGCCCTAGTCTTCCTGGGGTGCCCTGGTCTATAGAGGACACAGGCCCTAGGCACATGCATTCTATTTAGTCTTTGATAGCTTATTTTGGTTTCTAGCAGGGATTTTGATACTCTTGCTTTCTTTTTGATCTACAGGATGTCCTTGAGATGTGGGAGCACACAGGTGGTCATCTGATGGCACTTCTACAAGAGCATGCTAGGACTTTGACAGCTGTAGAGAGAGAATACTTACAGACAGTGGGCCTATGGTGGGTGTTTCAGATGCCCACAATTAGATTCCACTACGCGATGCTTATGGCACTGATGGAGAGGTGGGATGTAGATACATTCACATTCCACTTACCTACTAGCGAGATTACCATAACACTGGAGGATGTATTTAGGATCCTTCGACTACCGATCTGAGGGGAGATAGTGAGGGTTGTTGGACATCACTCAGAGGAGTATATGCTCAAGAGTCAGCTATACTGCTTGGGTTGCACTATTTCACAGGTAGAGCGAGGACATATTCAGCTCCGTTTACTAGAGCAGGGATGTGGAGACATTCCCTTACTATGGAGGATCATGATTATCACAATTGTACTAGCTATCACACTAGATGGATGAGGCACTCACCTTCACAGGGTCTCATTCATACTATCAGAACAATGGAGGTGCATCAGACTGTCTATGCATGGGGGCGCAGTATGCTTGCACACCTATATCACAACTTAGGGCGATATGTCCACTACGAGATGTAGAGTGTGATGGTCTACACATTATTACAGGTCTAGGCCTTTGAGCACATCAAGTGGACATGATGGATGGGTTACCCTATAGAGGCAACGTTCACCCATCCATGCGTCTATGCCTACCCACTAGTCAAGTGTTGGAGGCACAGTAATATGTTATACTAGAGAGTAGTATTTGACATATTACAGCCTGGGGGTATCATCTGGAGACCGTATCATGGCTACATCAGATGGCTTGGTGAGGAGAGGTACCTAGCTCAGATGCAAAAGGATCAGCTAATGACCGGTTGCCTCGATCATACTATATCTTGGTCCTACTTTGACAGGGTAGCACGACAATTCAGACAGGTACATGATGTTCCTGTAGTTTGTTTGAGCTATGTACGTGTAGCTCAGAGTGCAGTCAGAGCTAATACTATATGATGGATGACTATAGTAGACGTACCACTTAGCAATGACAAAGGTCCTGAGGATACAGAGACAATGTCAGATGTAGATGATGTCAGGTGTACCCGAGCATATTGGACCTGGGGGCACACAGCGTGACCTAAACCTATCTTTCCACCTAGGCACCCTAGAGGGGATGCTTGACCTTGGGCCAATCATGTGACTGACACAGGGGTGGAGGATGACATCAACAACTTTGTGGGATACTACAATCTCGAGGAGGGTATGGAGGAGGATGAGGATGAGTCAGAGGAGGTTCCATCACAATACGTCTTCAGAGCGAGATCGCGATAGAGCTAGTAGGAGGCAAACACTGATTAGGAGACCAAGTCGAGACCTTGGTCCAAGGCTTGTGGTCCTACTCCCATAGATGATGTGAGGCCCAGTCAGATAGAGCAAGGGGAGAGTAGCAAGCCTATGCCCCCATTTGTAGATCAGACAACAAAGCTCGTCACACCATCGGTGATCCAAGATCCATCCTGGCGAGATGGAGATCCAGGTGAGGTTTGATTTATTGTTTTATGTTTTGGTATAGTTTATTATTTATGGTTTGATATGGGAGTCTAATAGTTATCTCATTCTCTATTGTGCAGTTGGGACAGACGCATGGTGAGAGTTTGTGAGTCACATCATAGGAGACATATTATCGACAAATGCCTCAGAGCAACGGGTGTAGGTAGATCATTTTCCATGATCATCTGCTGGGCAGCATGTTGAGTTATTTATTCCTGTCATCAGATACAATACTACTACAGAGGCCATGCTAGAGTAGTCTACATGAGAGAGAGAGGAGTTTCAACAGAGATCTGAGCATGCCGAGGTTGAGCTTAGGGCAAAGTGAGAGTAGATGGTAGCAGTTCCTACATCAGGGGGAGAGCCAACTTTTAGTGAGGTTTTTCTATAGGAGGTCCAGTAGGCAAGAGCTGATATAGATAGTGCTAAGGCTGAGAGAGACCCGTACTAGAGGATGTATCAGGAGACACATGAGCAGATGATAGAGATGAGAGGCGAGATCTAGGAGTTACGGTCATGAAGTGTCTCTAGGAGTCATTCGCAATCCATAGCCACTCATGGTCAGGATTTTGTCACTCGCACACCACGAGGGTCTAAGGGTATTGGCGATCGAGGCTCTGCTATGTGATTTCTAGACTTTAGGCACTATGACATCCCATTTTGTTTTTGAGGGATAGTTGACTCGGATGTATACATGAAACTAGGATATATATATATGATGTTGACTTCTTTATATTGATGTGTAATGGCTTTTGATCTATCACATGTGATTTTTTTTGTATTAATGCAACTAGTGATGATGTCTAAATGCTATAATTAATGGTATTATGATATCCTAACAATTCTAAAAAGAACATGTAGTAACAAACACATTGATTAAGTATTTTACACACAACTTTAACTTCCATGCTATATTTAGTTAATACAAAAGTGATCTAAGAAATTATGAATTAAACACGATACAATGATGATGAACTGAACAAAGATATAATGCCAAATGAATTAAGACAAAACAATACTACTATCTCAAAATTAAAGCTAATCTATGTGCTAAATTAGCTTAGGAACATTTAACATTAGATCTTAAGCATAAAATCTTTTGAGGTGTGCTACATTAATAGGTTCCTTAAGTGGCATACCTTGCTCATCAGCTAGTTTATATGCTCTGAATCTAATGTTTCAGTGATGATATACTATCCAAGCCAATTAGGGATGAACTTACCTTTTTCACTAGGCAGTGCATTTACATTGTGTTGATTTTCATAAAGAATGAAATACCCTACATTAAATGAACATTGTATGACTTTTGCATTATCGGCTCATTGTATTCCTTTTTGATAAGCCTTGAGATGTTCAAGAGCATTAATACGTCTTTCATCAAGCATCTCAAGTTCCTGTAATCTTTTCTCTTGTTCTATGTCATCATCCATGATGTCTCTTAGGGAAATTCACAAAGAAGGAATTCCTAACTCCAAGGGCATTATGGCGTCTGCGCCATAGATAAGATTATATGGTGTGTTACCCGTAGCTATTCAAAAAGTTTTGCTGCAAGCCCATAAGGTATAGGATAATTGCATATGCTAGCTTTTTTAATGTTTATTAATAGTTTTCCTTAGAATTTGTCTAATAACTTTATTTGAAGCTTCTACTTGGTCGTTTGATTGAGAGTAATAAGGTGTAGAGAAGAGATGTTGTATATTATATTTTTCGAGGAAATTTTTCACATCCTTGTTCTTAAATGGTGTACCATTGTCTAAAACCAAGAAAGAAGGTATCCCAAATTGAGAAATTATGTTATCTTGTATGAATCGATAGATTACATTGACAGTCATGGATCGCAAAGGGACCGCTTCAACCCATTTTGTAAAATAATCAGTAGTAATAATGATAAACATATGTCCTTAAGAGGAGGGTGGGGAAATTTTTCCTATGAGATCCAAGCCCCAGAAAGAAAATGGCCATGGTTACACCTGGGCATGAAGCTCTTGAGCAGGAGCATGGATTAGGTTTTTATGTTGTTGACATTAAGGCATCTCTTGATGTAAGTGAAGGAATCTTGTTCCATATGCTACCAATAATACCCCATACGTAACAATTTTTGCACCAACGATTTTCCATCAAAATGCCCTCCATAGGCACCACAGTGAACTTCTTCTAAAGCTACAGGAATCTCTATATTACTTAAACATCAGAGTAAAACACCATCATAACTTTGGTGGTACAAGACATTCAATAATATAATGTATCGCACTACTAGTTTGCATAAACAAAGTCGGCCATTCTTAGATGTCGAGTCTGGAATGGTTCCATCACATAAATAGTTGAATATGTAGGAGAACCATTCATCAGTGTATGTGTTACCAGAGAGTTCTAAATTTGCAACTATAGGGCTTTCAATTATCAAAGTCTTTAGATTATGAACAATGAAGGTAAATTCCTTTGCAGAACCATGAGAAGATATAAGGGAAGCTGTGCTTGCCATTGCAACTGCATGCCCTTTATCTTTCCTAGGAATGGTATCAATTGAATATGATTTGAATTGTTTTAAGAGAGATAATGCAAACTCACGATACTGAGATAACTTATCGTTCTTAGTTTTATACGATCCCGTTATTTGTTTAACAACTAATTGAGAATCATCATATATTGTAATGTTTTTGATATTCAGAGCCAAGGATGCATGAAGTCCAGCTATAAGAGCTTCGTATTTAGCAATGTTATTTGTGCATAAGAAATCTAAGTGGTAAGATAAGGGGATCAACTTACCAATGGGAGGTATTAATATAACTCTAGCCCTAGAGCCAGTTTGATATTTTGATCCGTCAAAGTATAACTCCCATTTTTCATCTGCAGAGATTGTTAGAATCTATTCATTAGGAAAAGCATCGACATTTTGTATAGAAAAGGGGGAGGGAGCATCAACTAACTAATCAGCTATCACTTGCCCTTTAATTGCTTTTTGTGAAATAAATTTAAGATCAAATACTGTTAACATAAGCCATTTAGCAAGACGACCTGATAAATCTAATCTTGCGAAGAGATGTTTCAAAGGGTTGAATTTCACCATGACATGCACTTTAGCATTTAAGAGGTAATGTCTAAGCTTTTGAGTGGCAAACACTAAATCTAGGCAATGCTTCTCTATGAATGTGTATCGCACTTCATAATTGAGAAAAGTATGACTGATGTAATAGATAACACATTCTTTGCCTTCATCATTATGTTGTGCTAACAAAGCTACTAGGGCATTGTTAGATGCTGAAATGTATAACATAAATGGTTTATTAGAAATGGTGGGTTGCAAAGTAGGTGGATTAGTTAAGTAATCCTTTAGATCATGGAAATCTTTTTGACATTCAGAATTCCATTGAAGGTGAGAATCTGTCTTTAGAAGTTGTATAAAGGGGCGGGTCCTATCCATGAGTTGTGAAACAAATCAGTGAATGGCCTATATCTTTCCCTGCAAGCTACGAAGTTGAGATATTTTCTTAGGTATCAGCATGTTAACAATCGCATCTATTTTTTTCATGTCAACTTCTATACAATGATTTGAAACAATAAATCTGAGTAACTTTCCACTGTCCACGCCAAAAACACACTTTTGGGGATTCAATCGCATATTATATTTTCGTATGTGCTCAAATATTTGTCAAAGATTCGTCACATGATCCTTATGATGGATAGACTTCTCTAGGATGTCATCAACATAATCTTCTAGGATATTGTGCATATAGTCATGGAATATAAGAGTCATCGCACGTTGGTAAGTAGCTCCTACATTCTTAAGTCCAAATGGCATGACTACCCAACAAAATGTACCCCAAGGTGTTATAAAAGATATTTTATACTAATCAAGAGGATTTATAAGGATTTGATTATATCCTAAAAATCCATTCATAAAGGATAGCAATTCATGTCCGGCTATAGAATCAACAATCATATCAATATTAGGGAGCGGAAAATCATCTTTCAAAGATGCTAGGTTTAAATCTTGGAAGTTTGTGCACATTCTTATATGACCATCAGGTTTAACGATGGCAATAATGTTTGAGATCCACAAAGAGTAATCAATAGGTCAAATAAAGCCATTTTGTAAGAGTTTTTCTATTTCAGTTTTAACAAGCAAAGTAATCTTAGGATTCATCTTACTAATCTTTTGTTTGAAGGGCTTAACATCTAGCTTTAACACAATATTATGTGTTACAATCTGAGGATCTATACCAAGCATATTTGAATAATTCTAAGTGAACAATTCTGAGAATTCAATCAATAATTTAGTCATTTCTTCTTTTGCATCCACATCTAAACAATCACTAATAGGGATAACTTTTTTAGGATTATCATTATCCATAATAACATCTATAGTCTTTCCGTTAAGGAGAGTACTATGGTCAGGGGGATTGTACGATGGTAACTGTTCTTTGATTTCTTCATTATGCTCTACTATAGCATTTATTGTGCTAGCAGTCTTTACAAAATATGCATCATTGTTTAAATGATACGATAGGCCATGTTTGTGTTGATAACGAGGAATACCATCATAGGCACCTAAGAAATCCATTACCCCTTCATCCACCATAAACATATCTAATGGAAGTGATCTTGGAGGACAATTGGTGTCAATCATCTTAGGGAATATCAAACTAAGTGTTGATATTATATTCACATTTAGACTAGGGCATTTGCGGGATTTGAATTCCTTAAAGGGATTGTATCCAATACCACTTGAGTAATATTGCGAAGCAGATTCTATAGGAACTTTGATTCCTTGTTGATTTATGCCACAACCATTACCTACGTAATCACAATTTTTATAAAGGATTCAGAATCCTTTGCCATAGAGAGAGACCATTTCTTTAGATGAAGGCAGAGCTTCATAGGTCTCATAATCAGTATTGTAACTTAGAGTATTATCCTTATTTGTTACCAAAGGAGTCTTATGTTTATCATTAGAAGCATGTGATGTGATTAATGCAATATTTGTTGTTTCAGGGTTAGGGTTTTTAAGTTTATACTCTCCTGTGGAAGAAGATGCAAAATCTAACGAACCCTAGTCATCACCAACAAATGCATTCAATTGTTTGGGCTCTTGTATAACATTTTTAGAGGCAAGAGGAGCTGACAATTTATCTTTCAGATTGTTTAGCATCTTAGGACCAACAACATGTTTATGCACTTCCATTTGCAGACAATTATCAGGTTCAACATCTGAATGGATAGTATGTAATTTTTCTTTAAATATAAACTTAATTGAACGATGTAAAGTAGAAGGAAATACTCCTAATGCATGTATCCGTAGTCTACGCAGAATCATGTTGTAAGCTAGAGAACAAGGCATTACATGAATCAAGGTAGGCACCATCACAGGTCCAACTTGTATAGGTAATGTTATAGAGCCCATAGATTGTCCTCCAACATTATCAAAGCCACGGATACTTAATGATTTTGGTTTGATAGAAGATATATCAGCTTTAACCTTATGTAATAAATCAATACTACAAACATTAAGGGCTAACCCATTGTCAATCATAACTCTCTTAACTATTGTTTTGTTGATCATAATAAAGATGACCAAAGGATCATACTGTTTCTAAACGTCGAGAGATGGTAACTCATGTTGTTGAAACAAAATATTTGTTTTCGTTGCATGCATACAATCTAGTGAAGCGGCGACATCATTTGGTTTAATAGCAAAAGGAACAATCACCTTTTGTAAAGCTTCTTGTAGCATTCCATGGTAAGTAGGTGAAGTTTGTATAAGTTCCCAAAGAGATATCTTTGCAGGAGTAGCACAAAGTTGCTCTACAAGATCATAGTCTTTACCACCTTTATATGTTAAATGAGGTGCTTAAGGAAGAATAGGTTGTGAAGCTGGTAAAGATATCAAAATATTTGTTTGTTGTGTACTTTGTTTATTATTCTGAGTGTTATATGCATGAGAAACCATATTATGATTAGTTTGTGGGTCTCGTTTCACTATCTGTTTTGCATAATCATAAATGTGATCAGGAGATTGAGAAGAGGATGAAAAACCTTTAACAACAAGCACAGGTTTAGAGGGTGGTTTTTCAATCACTTCTTTAGATTTAGGCAAATAAATTGCATTTACAAATCTTTAAAATAGTGACAGCTTAGAGGCCGTAGTGGAATGTTCAATCGAGATAAAGTCCTCAAGGGATTCATCTAACATATCAAAGTCATCATGACTAAATAGTTCATCATAAGCATGAAAATCTTGTAAAAAATAATCTGACATTCTAACATGCTCTATTTAAACCAAGATTTAAATGCACAATGATGGCCTTTGCAAATGAAATACAAGTTCCAACAATAAATGATAATTTCCAACTCTTTTAGTGAGAAATCAAAGAATGTGATCCACAATTTAACATATGCAAATTCACTAAAGATGTTTTTCAATCTATTTATGCTCTAGAATAGCAAATTATATCAAATTTGAAGTCTAAAAGGATGCAAATTCTTTACAGCTTGGGTTCACCAAAATGTTTAGGGTAAAATTTGATGGTTTATTTACTCTAGGTTAAGTACCACAATTTCACAACTAAACATTGGGGAGACAAGGATTGATCTTGTAAACAAGCATCTAATCACTTTGCCTCCCTTTTATGCTCGTGTGGTTATAGAACCTGAGGCCCTAATCAAGATTTTATCAAGTGTTGTACTCTTAACCAAGTAAAACCCTAATTATGCCTTAAATGAGAAATATATAGAAACTAATGAAGTAACTAGTAACATAGATCACAGAAGTATAGATATAGGGTTCTAGAGATAGTGTACCTAGAATCTAAGGTTTGCATGGACTAGGGCACCCACTCTAATGTCTTGAAAGTTCTTGAATAGAGAAATCTTTTGCATAGGGTGTCTAAGACTGCTAAAATGCTTCTGGATCCTAGAAATATCCCTTGGTTGGACTAGTGTGCCCGCTCCAATGTCCCGCAAGTCTCAAAATCCAAAAATATGAAAGTTCATCATGACTGTACCTAGAATATCCTTCTTCCTGTAGCTTGTTTTCACTGGAACCTGCGCAACATGATCTCCACATACAAAAGAAGGAAATTGTTGCAGCTATATAGGAGCTTGCCTCAGTCAAGCCCCATCTTTGATATTTCTACCTCAACAATAGCCATAGGAAAAGATATATAGAAGTGTGTGCAAACCTAACAATATGTGTATGCATAAAAATCAAACCCTAGATGTCTCAATCAAGGGAAGATCAACAACTTTCTTTGCATCAATAAACACATACAACTTCACCTCAAAGAGAGGAGATAAATGAAGACTTACATGAACAAGAAGGTAAATTAGCAATGTATGTGGAGGATCTCCAAACTTGATGTTGGAAGCTTCAACCCTTCTCCCAATCATGCAAAGGGTGTACAAATGCTAGGAAGAGAAAGATAGACTTAAGAACTTGATTCCTAATCTTCATCCATGTTCTCCAAGATAGAAAAATAAAGAATAGTTTGAATAGCTTCAACAAGTTGTTGGTCTCTAATGGAAATTGCAGCAGAGTTTTTGCATCAAGTTTGCATAAGAATTGTGTGTGATAAAATAATTTACAAATTTGTTTTTATATCTAGCTTTAGGGAATTCAAATTTAAAAATAATGTCTCGATATCGCGTGAAAACTAAGAATTTGAAAATAGAATTCTGAGGCACTCGGTAGGAACTGACACCCCACCAAAATTCAAAATCCCATGAAATGGGGGAGGACTATGGTGTAGGTGTCCAAGTCCAAGCCCCCAATTTCAACTCAGATCTACATTTTTCAGGGTCCAAGGGACCCTAATCTCAAATCTCTTTTCGGGTTCTATTAATCAATTACCTCAAAAAATAAACTACTCCTAGACTAAGTCAATTAGGGTTTCGGGAAGGCTAAAAAAGAAAAGGTTGAGATGTCACCGAGAGTGAGGAGCTAAATCGAGGGAAATTGTAGCATTCCATATAGGAGGACAATTTATGACATTACAGATACTTGTGGTGATAAGATTTGAACAAGAGCTTTCTTTGATCAATCGTATCAAACAAGTTGGTCGATACAAAACGGTAGCCAAAAGTAAGGATGATTGGAATCTATTTACTTGGTAGAGACTAGTTTTGCACTAAAAAAAACTAGTGAAGTTTCGAGATAGAAGGATGATAGATCCTGTTAGTGGAGACCTACTAGGGATGTTTGAATCTAGTATAATCTAAGATTGGCCTTGTGGTAACCTGGTTGTTTATATTTTGACTTGTTCTTGGAAAGTTTTATGACATTTTGACGAGGTGACTAGTGGAAAAGAGGGTACACTACAGAAATGAATGGGAGAAGTGACTGCACGATTAATTTGATCTCAGATTCTGATACAAGAATGAAATGGGTGTCCAAAAAGGTAAGTGTTTTTCTGACAAACTGTACGGAAGTGCTCACTGTGACAGATGCGTAGGAACAGAGAGTATATGCGCAGCAACAAGAAACAAATGTGCAGATTTGGTGAAAAGTGCATGCACCAGAATAGAGTGTAAATGCATAGTTTAAGGAAGTGTATGTGCAGGTCTGGTGAAAAGTAGATGTGCAACAGCACAGAGTAAAAATGCAGCAGAACTAAGTAAATGCACATCAAAAAGTAGATGCATAGCAGGATGAAGCAAATGCACAGCAGGATGAAGCAGATGTGCATATCTATCTTTTTTGCTTATTTTTGACTAATTTTGACTTCATAAAGGCATGTTTTTCAATGTTTTTGGGTATCTTTGTTTGAATGTTACTTTTTTGATTTGTTTCTTTGATTATGGAAAGAAAGACACATCACACACAAAGAATATTTTCATGATTTTTTTTTTTAAATTTTTTGACTACAATGCAAGCACAATCCTAAGGTAGGCAAGGACAGTATTCAATGAGTTCCAACTTGGTTTTTACACTAGCCACTTGCATAAAGGTAGATAGCTAATAGATTAGTAGCACCGGCTCCCCTACACGACACACACTTCTCATGCATACCAAGCTATAGTTCCTTCAAAGAGTTAAACTTTTCTATCTCTACACTAAATGAGTGTATGACATTAGATGGCTCTAGAGAATGTTTTCCTCCTGTGTCACTGAATAGGGGATTTTGGCTTCTACAAACAATGGATATGTAGTAAGGGTAACCGTTTGAGTGGTTATACATGCGGCATCACTACTCTCCTTTATGGAGTATCCCAACCTACAAGGGTTGCACCTTGCGGGGTTTATGGGGAGGTTGGCTATCGATATAACTAATCTGCACTCATTTCTTGAAGCTTTCACCTCAAACACAGTTTATTTATAGTGGATCAGAAGAGCTTGGCATTAGCGTGTTACCACTTAAGGTCGTCCTGCTTCTAGAAGGAAGGAATTCCAAGGGCACGCCTCTCTAAAGGAAACACATGTGAAATGATGATTCTAATGTTTTGGTCACCTAGTTAAGGGGAGAGCATAGTCCTATCATCATCCCAAAATCACGAAAAACACTGATTCTTTCCTCCTAGTTAAAAAGAGAAAAACTAAATGAGTTACTCTATTTGGGCACACAAGATTTGTTATCTTTGAAAAAAATCTTTGGAAAGCAATTATTCAATTTTAATCCTCCTATTTGCAACTATGTTCAAGTTGTGATGTAACAAGTATAAATTACTTCCCTTCTATTTAGATCTAAGTGAAATTTGCATGAACAAGATCAATTACTTCCTTTTCTATTTAGATCTAGATTAGAGTTAACAATACAACTATATGCCTAACCAGCTCTTAACCTACAAGGTGGATATGAGAATATTCCTACAAATGATGTTACCATGAGAAATTTTCCAAGAAATAGGTCAAAAACCCTAGCAAAATGAATGTGTAGATACAGTGAATGAATGTGTAGAAACAGATGTGCAGTTATAGAGAATATATGTGCAGAAACAAAGAATCTATGTGTAGATATGACAAATGCACCGTAATAGAGGATAAATGTGCCAGAACATTGAATAAATGTGTAGGTCTAATAGATGCATCATAACAGAGAATAAATGTGCCAGAGCAGTGAGTGAATGCATAAGTCTGATAGATGTGCAGTATCAGTGAGTAGATGCACTGTAACAGTGAGTGGATGCACATAAATGTCCTATGTACGGATTCTAACACAAAAACTCAATTTTGAAGTTAAATTGGGGCAAGGGCCCCACGGTGGGTGCCAAAAATGTTATGGGAAAATGTGGAGATAACATCAGTATATCAATATAATCCAATAACTCAATAGAAAATGAAACAAATAAGATTAAACACAAAGAATACAATACCTTGCAAACTTTTCTATTTTGTGTCTTCTATTGGTTGCCTATCTTGAATTGATCTCGTGTATGAATAAAGCCCTCAGAAAGTGCACTTCCTTACTTTTTTCCAAGATGACAATGGAGAATGGCAATTGATAGGTTTTGCAATGAAGAGGATCTTCACAATACAATGATAATGGTGTGACAATTTGATTTCAAGCTATGGAGTGATTTGTGCCAAAGGCAAGCTATGATTCCTGCAGAGTAAGTTTATAGAAAGCTTGGATACTTCAAATGGAGGAATAGGGGTTGTATTTACAGATTTGTGAGAAAGAAGATCAATGGCATAGAATGAATAAGAAGATCAGTGGTAGAGGAAATTTAAGAGGATGTACGCAAATAGGGAGAGGACAAGTGTCCTGCTCCTTCATGCATCAGGGGAGTTAGTAGAATAGATTGAAGAGTTAACTAAGGTGATTGACTAGTTAACAAAATAGATTGGGGAGTCAACTGAATGGACTAATCAGTTAAGTGAAATTACTAATTAGTTAACTGATTCGATTGATGAGTTAACTAATTTGACTGGAGGATAAATAGGACATGTGGGTGAGGGGATATTAGCTAATTAAAATATTTAATTACACGTGCACATGGATTAATTGAATTATTTTTGGTATTAATTCAATTTTGGAGGAAATAGATAATTTAAATAAATATTTGGATTTATTTAAATATAGAGAATGAGAAGAATTAATTAAATAATTTGGTATTATTTAATTTAGAATGATTTTAGAAGAATTTGGATGATTTAATTAAATAAATGATTTTATTTAATTTTTGGAGAAATATGAATCAAATAAATAAATAGATTTATTTATTTATTGATACAGGAATTTAAAAAAATATATATTTAAAATATTTATTTAGCTAGAGTCGTGTCATTTTTAGGTGTATATAGGTTCCACCTCACACACCAAGGATAATAATGTCACACAACGTGTCATTACATCGACAAATAGTAAGCCAACAAACAAAGAAATCTCACCTCATTAGAAGGACAAATCAAGGATTGAAAATAAGTAGAAATACGCTAATAAAAGCCATTAGAAGATGTGAAAAAGTTGAGGACCCAAACACCAATGAATTGTGGGCATTCTCTCGGAGACTCCCATGGAAAGACAAAGTTGTTGAAGCTTTGAGATCCATCATTGAAGAATTTTGGAAAAATAACATAGGGGTAACTTCTAATGCAAGATATGTTGTGTGAAGGAGAATCGGTAGTCGAAACCATGAGCCACATCGAAAGCATTTTTTGGATATGACTCAAACATAGTTTTTTTGGTAAATTTCTAGAGATGTATCCTAAAATTAAAATTTGTTAAAGATATTTTGAAATGCTAAAACCTTTCTATGTCAAAATAAATCACACATGCACTACTTGTTGTAGATTACATATTAAAATTTCTAACCATTTTGATGTTTACGGTCTATATGTTTAGATTTGAATACTAACAATGTTTTGAAGGATTGTGGCATACGTGCCCCACCAACTACTTCAAGATACTTCATATCAACAATTTTATGTGAAAGAGAGGAAGGTCAAATATTCTACAGGAAATTATGCTTGGATGGCACATGTCAGCATTGCAGTGGCTTGCAATGTCTGCCAATATGTCAACATATGGAAAAGCACACATTTGGTTAGAAACAAACTAGTAGAGTTTGACAAGTATAAAATAGTGACCTACAATACAAAAGATGGTAAAGAAGCAAAGATGTGTGATTTGGTTATTTAGAAGATTCTAGTGTATCAGTTTATGTCTACATTTTGTGACAGTATAGTGTGAGTATGCAAGGCATACCCATAGAGCTCAATGGTTGGACTAGCAATTCAAGTTATGCAAGGACACTTTTCCACTTGGTAACATCATATTAGTTGTTGACTTTCTAGAGAACTACATGCTACATCCATAGAATGAGGTGCAATCATAGTATTACAACTCTATGCAAGTTTCTATATTTGTGCAAATAGCATTCATTCATGCAGAAGATAGTATAGAGGATGACAGGAAGATCTTGAGGGAATATCATTTTTATATTAGTGATGATTGTACACATTCTACAAAGTTTGTGTAAGGTTTCTTTCAGATGTTCTACCATGATTTGGCCAGTAGGAACATATCATTTTGTCAGCATATCATATGGTCAAATAATTGTGCATCACAATTCAAGAACACGTGAATGTTCCTTTGCTTGAGGAGGATGCAAAGGTGAGTTGTGTTCAACATATGTAAAATTTTTGTGACGTTGGGCATGGAAAGTGGGAGCATGATGGTGCATGAGCATGTATCAAAAGAGCATTGGCATGAGAAGAGTTGAAGTACAAAGATAATTCAAAGTTGACAGATGCAATATTTATTATCAAATGGTGTAACACTACAATGGGTCTAGGTAATGAAGGTAAGTCTATAGTTCATAGATATTTTTGGTTGGTTGATGATACTAATATTGAAAAATATGAGGAATGTTGTGCATTGACAGGATCAAGTGAGCTACACTCTTTTAGAAGCTTTAATGCAGGTTCATCGACTATTCATATGCAGCATATGGCATGCTTTCGTTCTTCATGTACAAATGAAGCTTGGTATGATTGTGAGTCAAAGGAGTGGGTTGACAATTGGTGGACAAGAGGCCTATACCCAATTGACCATTATCGACCACCAATAGCACTATAAATGACATAGATTGAATCATCAGCTGATTTTGACCATGTTTCAAATCTAGTTCAACCAGGTATTATTAGCATTCTAATTTAATAAAATTGAATATGCCATCTTATTTTGTATTTTTTCTTGTATTGTTAAACATATTCATCAAACTAAATGCACATATCAATGTAGGGCATGTTTATGCAGTTATTGTAGCTAAAGACAATGAAGAAGGAATGAATTATTATTTGTGTCATTGTGTTAAGGAAAAAAAGAAATTAGATTCCCCTATTATAGATGGAGAAAACATCAAGTACTAGGTATAGGATTAGTGGTCTATTACTGGAACATGGCTTAGAAGGTACCCACCGAAGAAGTTTGACGTGTGGGTGTTCAAGGACTTTGAGCCACATAGGAAGCTTCTTCATTATTCTAACCTTGTTGTGGCTTCAAATGTTCATTTGATCAAATATGGGGGTAGACCATTGAATAGGACCTTGTGGAAGGTTTGTGAGTCTGATCATGAGGCAATACTGGACACAATAAAGAGTAGAACAGACCCTAATGGTTCATTGGATTGAATTAGTGGAATGACAGAAAGGTATGTTATTTTTCTTTACTATCCTGATTTCACCTTGTATATTTTAACTACTCATTTTTGCGAAATAGTACAATTGCATTTGCATCCAAGATTTTAATATGATAATGAAGTTGCCTTTGGAAGCAAAGTAAGGTAGGTTTTCATGATTATTTCATGATGATATGTCCTTTACTTTCTATTTCATGATGAGTTTTAATGATGTTACTATGAGTTCTAATTCATTTTAATGATGTTACTATTTCATAATGAGTGTTAATGAGTTTTAATGACAAACAATTGATAGCAATGGTAATGGCAGCCTTAATTGATGCCCTATGAGACATTGGATCAAGTGAGGACACCTTTATTGTATTGAATTTCCAACTACCAGAAATAAATTATGACTAAATCTTTAGGATAGGTATCTCATGGGGCCAAACAGATGGTGCCAATGCATTTGGGTGGGTGAGTAAATTCTAGGGGGATGTCTTTTCAGTTGCAAAGCCTCACGGTCATTCTTGGCTATATCGAACGTAGACAATCTCTCAAGAGTGCCAAGAAAAAAATGTGACAAACTTTTCATTGATTGTTCCATCAAACTGTGACACCTAGGAACATCTTATTTACATGTATAGGTGGATGTCAGGTCCACCTACAACACCTACCTTAATTTTTTCTCAATCAATTTCATCTACTTAAGGTGGCGAGGAACGTATTGTTGCAAAATGCTTCAGTTTCATGTAGTGGAAAGGTGCTAGGAGTGACATTTTGCATTCCATAGGTCATGGGTACAAATAAAATTCACTAACACATTGGGGTGGGAGAGTAAATGCCAAGGGAGGTCTCATTTTGTGTGCTAAGCACCCTAATCGTTTGGGGTAGTAGGCTACCGACAAAGTCCCTTAAGATCCCTAAGTCGCAAAAACTACCAAACTTTGACAGAGCGGTTCTCAGAATTTGTGGTAGAAAGGAATGTTCCATTTGGACCTATAGGTGCACATGGGGTCCATCCACAATAACCTCTTTTAGTTTCTATCAACTCCAATTCCCTTGACCGTGCCGAAATCAAATGCATCTTACAAAATGCTTTAGTTTCATGTAGTGGAAAGGTGCTAGGAGTGACATTTTGCATTCCATAGATCGTGGGGCTGAATGAACTTTGCCAACACATTGGGCTGGGTAGGTAATGCCAAGGGAGGTCTCATTTCATGTGCCAAGCACCCCATTCATTTGGGGTAGCAGGCTACTGGTAAAGTCCCTTAAGATCCCTAAGATGCAAAAATTGCCAAACTTTGATAAAGCGGTTCTCAGAATTTGTGGTAGCTGGGATGTTTCATTTAGACCTAGAGGTGCACATGGGGTCCATCCATAATAACCTCTCTCTGTTTTGGTCAACTCCAGTCCATTTGACCATGTGGAAATCAAATGCATTCTTGCAAAATGATATAGTTTGATGAAGCACAACCTTGCCAGGTGCCTTATTTTTTGATATGCTTGTCATGAGGCTGAAAAGATTGTGCCAACATGTTCTGGGTGGGCAGGTAAATGTTAGGGAAGGTCTCATTTCATGTGCCAAGCATCTTAGTCATTCTGGCCTGCAAGCTACTGACAAATTGACTTCATCGATAGCTTACAAACTGAAACAATTGGGACCCTTGGCACACAAAACAAGACCTCCCTTGGCATTTAATCACCCACTCCGACGTGTTGGAGAAGTCCATTCGGCCCTACAAGCTATGGAATGCAAAATGTCACTCTTAGCACCTTTTGAGTTAGCTAGTAGCTTGCAGTCTGGAATGACTGAGACACTTGGTGCATGAAATGAGACCTCCCCTAGCATTTATCCACCCACCTAGACATGTTGGTGTAGTTGGTTCAACTCCACAACATGTGGAATGCAAAAATTTAGTCTTAGCAACTTTGTAGTTTATCGGTATCTTACAGCCTGGAACAACTGGGCTACTTGGCACACAAAATGAGACCTACCCTTGCATTTACCCACCCACCCTAACATGTTGGCAAAGTCCATTCAGCCCCATGACCTATGGAATGCAAAATGTCACTCCTAGCACCTTTCCACTGCATGAAACTAAAGCATTTTGCAAGAATGAATTTGATTTCAGCATGGTAAAATGAACTGGAGTTGACCGAACTAAGAGAGGTTATTTTGGACAGATCCCACATACACCTGTAGGTCCAAACAAAATGTTCCCATCTGCCATAAATTTTGAGAACTGCTCTGTCAAAGTTTGGCAGTTTTTACGTCTTAGAGATCTTAAGGGACTTTGCCAGTAGCCTGTTGCCCCGAACGATTAGGGTGCTTGCCACACAAAAAGAGACCTCCCCTGGCATTTACCCACCTACTCTAATGCATTGGTGAAGTCCATTTAGTCCCACAACTTATTGAATGCAAAATGTCACTCTTAGCACCTTTCCACTGCATGAAACTGAAGTATTTTGCAAGAACGCATTTGCTTTTGGCACGGTCAAATGGACTAGACTTGACCAAAACTGAGAGAGGTTATTGTGAATGGACCCCATGCACACCTACAAGTCCAAAAAATATATTCTAAGCTATTCTGAGAACTACTCCATCAAAGTTTGGTAGTTTTGCGTCATAGGGATTTTTAGGGACTTTGCCCGTAGCCTGCTGCCCCGAATGATTGGGGTGCTTGGGACATGAAACGAGACCAACCCTTGCACTTACCCACCCACACTGATGCATTGGCAAAGTCTATTTGGTCCCACGACCTATGGAATGCAAAATGTCACTCCTAGCACCTTTCCACTACATGAAACTAAAGCATTTTGCAAGATTGCATTTGATTGCAGCACAATCAAACAAATTGGAGTTGACCAAAAAAAAAAGAGGTTATTGTGGATAGACCCCATGTACACCTATAGGTCCAAATGATATGTTGCCATCTACCACAAATTCTGAGAACTACTTCGTCAAAGTTTGGCATTTTCTGCGTCTTAAGGATCTTAAGGGACTTTATTAGCAGCCTATTGCCCCGAATGATTGGGGCACTTAGAACATGAAATGATACCTCTCCTAGAATTTACCCACCCACCCTGATGTGTTAGTGAAGTTCCTTCGATCTCATGACCTATGGAATGCAAAATGTCACTCCTAGCACCTTTCCACTGCATGAAACTAAAGCATTTTGTAAGAATGCGTTTGATTTTGGCATGGTCAAATGGATTGGAGTTGACCGAAACTGAGAGAAATTATTGTGGATGGACCCCACGTGCACCTATAGGTCCAAATAGAATGTTCCAAGCTACCACGAATACAAAGAATTGCTCCGTCAAAGTTTGGTAGTTTTTCTTCTTAGGGATCTTAAGGGACTTTGCTAGTAGCTTGCTACCCCGAATGACTAGGGCACTTGGCACATGAAACAAGACCTCCTGTGACATTTACCTACCCACCTCAACATGTTGGCATAGTTAGTTTGGCCGCATGATGAGAAAAATAAAAAATATGGGACCTGGCAACCTTTCCACTGCATGAAACTGAAGCATTTTGAAAGAATACATTTGATTCTTACACGCTCAAATGGACTGAGGTTGAATGAAACTGAGAGAGATTATTGTAGATGGACCCCATATACACCTTTAGGTCTAAACAAAATTTTCCCAACTACCATGAATTCTAGGAACTGCTCTATCAAAGTTTGGTAGTTTTTTCATCTTAGGGATCTTAAGGGACTTTATCGGTAGCTTGTTGCCCCAAATGACTGGGGAACTTGGCACATGAAATGAGACCTCCCTGGCATTTACCCACCCACCCTAATGTGTTGGCATAGTTGGTTCAGCCCCATGATGAGTAGAACAAAAAATATGGCACCTGGCAACCTTTCCACAACATGAAACTAAAGCATTTAACAAGAATGCGTTTGATTTTGGAACAATCAAACAGACTGGAGTTGACCAAAACTGAGAGAGGTTATTGTGGACAGACCCCATGTTCACTTGTAGATCCAAATGAGACATTTCTAGCTACCACAAATTTTGTGAACTACTCTGTCAAACTTTGGCAGTTTTTTCATCTTAGGGATCTTAACAGACTTTGCTGGTAGCCTACTGCCTCGAATGATTGGGGCACTTGGCACATGAAATGAGACCTCCCTAGAATTTACCCACCCACCCTAACATGTTGGTGCAATTTTTTCAACCCTATAAGCTATGGAATGCAAAATGTCACTCCTAGCACCTTTTTGTTGCATGTAACTGAAGCATTTTGCAAGAATGCATTTGATTCTGGTACGTTCAAACATATTAGAGTTGAATGAAATTGAGAGAGGTTATTGTGGCTGGACCTCATGTGTACCTATATGTTGAAACAAAATATTTCCATCTACCATGAATTCTGAGACTACTTCATCAAAGTTTGACAGTTTTTCATCTTAGGGATCTTAAGCGAGTTTGCAGGTAGCTTACTGCCCCAAAGGACTGGGGTGCTTGGCATATGAAATGAGACCTCCCCTGGCATTTACCCACCCACCCCGATGCATTGGTGAAGTCCATTCAGCCCCATAAGCTATGGAATACAAAATGTCACTCCTAGCCCTGAGGATTCAATCAAGTAGTCCTTAGGTTGATATGACCATTCTAAGCTTGACATATGACTGCTACCATTAGCGTATAACTGCAATTTATAAAATGAGTGCTCTAAGATCTTTATAATAGCCTTCTCTATTTTGCTAGGACAACACTATCCTAATATGTACTGACAGTTCTAAAATGTGAATAATGGTATGATGATTTGTAAATACTCTTAGGACCTTGATGGCTGTTCATGATTGTAACAGCCCTAAAAAAAGATCATGGAAAAATTCCTTCTTTTAGTGTTTGATCTTCCTTGAAATCCCTTTGATTACCCCTCATACCATAAGAAAACTCTTGAACCTCATTTTCATGGTGATTTATTGAGTCATATGGTCTCTAAGATTGCATAATGATAGTCTTTCATGACTATGATAGCAACAAATACTCTTTTGAAACCTTCTTTGAAACTGACTTCTCACATTCACCCAGTAACTTAACCTTTTTGACACATCATGGCCTTGATAAGGAGCAATTTAGCATGTTCATACATCTTTCAAGGCAATCTCCCTATAGATTACAACCTTATGATTTCATGATAGTCCCTTGACCATCCATGCCTTTGATTGTTTTGTGCCTTCTTGACTGTGTATGATGTTAGGGTTTAGAAAGATGGAAATTTGATGTTGAAATTCACAACATCTTGATGGTATTGTGACCATGATCTCCTCATATGACATGAGAAGAGCTATTCCATAACCTCGCTGTCCCATAACCTTAATTATTATGATTAACAACATGGAAATAAACCCTACAAGAAATAAAGAAATGATTAGATCTCAATATGATCATGAGATTCCCAAGCATTTGTATTAGTATAAATCATAAAATCTCTTCAAATAAAGATTGATCCAAGGGTTTGGTGAGTTGCCATTGGCACCCAAACCCTAGGTCTTCATTAGAAAACCTTGAATGCTAATTATTGCCATTATGCTTCTTTCTTATTTATGCTTACTAATTAGGGTAATCATATAGAAATATATAGTATCTCATGTATTCTTACAAAATGCATATGGGTATTTTATCAAATGTTGTAGTTGCATTGAATGATTCCTCAAAAAAATGTGGTCTTTTAGAATTTTGAAAAATGTTGTAGTTGCAATGGCCCTAGAAGACATGTATGCAAAATACAGAATCATAGAGAAGGTGACTAAACTATTTGACATGAATCCTCAAAGAAATGTGGTCTCATGGAATGGTCTTGTTGCAAGATATGCATATAATGGTTTTGTCGATAAGTCTTTAGAAACTTTCAAGCAAAACCAATTGGTGGGTGTAAAGCTAAAATCCACAACCTTTGACTACATCCTCTCTGCTAGTGCCAAACTAAGATCTTTGGAACACAATACATGGACATCCATCAAATCTTAAAGGATATGGGAATTTTTAAAGATGTTGTAGTTGCAACTGTCGTAGGAGACCTGTATGAAAAATGTGGAAGCATAGACAAGGCAAGTGGATTGTTTGACATGATGCCTTAAAGAAATGGAATCTCACGGAATGCCATGATTGTAGCATATGCACAAAATGGTTTTGTTGATAAGGCTTTAGAAACTTTCAAGAAAAAGAAATTAGTGGGTGTAAAGATAAATTCTACATTGCATCCTCTCTACCTGTACCAAAGTGGGATCTTTGGAACATGGTACATGGACATCCATTAAAGCATAAAGTATATGGGAATTTCGATAGTTGTAGTTACAACTTCCTTAGAAGACATCTATGCAAAATGTGGAAGCACAGACAAGGCAAGTGAACTATTTGATAGGATACAAAAAGAGTCTAGTACAACAACTATGTATATAAAATGTGGAAGCATATGGTAATTTTATCAAATATTTTACTTGCATGGAATGATGACCCAAAGAAATGCAGTCTCATCGAACATGCCATTATTGTAGGATATCCACAAAATGGATTTGTTGATATGGCTTTAGAAACTTTCAAGCAAAATAAATAGGTAGGTGTAAATCCAAATTCCACAACGTTTGACTACATCCTCTTTACCTATGACAAACTGAGATCTTTGGAACATGGTACATGAACATCCATCAAAGCATAAGGATATGGGAATTTGTGAGGCCTATTTATTTCACTTCCCTATTTTCATCATTTCATATGATAGATGCAGACATTTTTAGACATTTACATATTATTGATTTCTATTATGTAGATTTAGAATATATCTCTTGATTTGGATTAGCTTTGATTAGTTATGTGGGGATTTGATTAGATTCCATTTTATTTGATTATGATTCTGAGATATTACATAGAAAATGCAATTTTAAATCTTAATTATGATGTGAGCTGTTTAATATTGTGAATGAATTATATGATGACATGATTAGTACATTCTGCTACTTTGGCTATGATATATCTATGTTGGATTGACCATTTGTTCAAGATGTGCAGGTGATTTTCTAGGCCACAGAAAATCAAAGGTCGATCTCACACTTATGTGTTTCCTTGTTAAGTCAATCTATTCCCAAGAGGGATAAGGATCATGTTTGATGGAATTATGTTTTTTTGAATGCTTGATTTTAATTAATTGCCCTAGTTCACCCCTTTTTATTTAATTTAATTGATGTGTTTTAAAACTTATGTTTTTATTCACACCATTTGGCGTTCTTTTTTACTTTTGGGCCATTTAATGTGATTTTACACCTGCCTAAGTGTTTACTAGAGGTCCAAACTAACCCTAGGTGGTACCCTTAGGGTCTAGGGTCCATTTAAGGCTTACTAAACCATAGGGTAAGTCCCATGTAGTCATCCTAAACATGGGTTTAGTAAAAGTGAGGAAAATTCAAAATGGTTAAGGGTGGCAGATGAGTTATGCCTTGGAAAAGGCCCATCTCCCTTCCCAAGGCTTGGGGATTCCTCCACCTTGAAGACATGGGGAGTCTTCAAGACCCCCAAGTGTGTGGAACCTCCCTCCAAGACTCTCACACATGTGTGAGAGCATCTTGGAGTGACGGGGATCTCTTGGAGGATAAGAGGATGACATGTGTCATCCCTTATCCTCATGGAGCCATGGGAAGAGATGCCACCTCTACACTTTTTCTCTCACACATGTGAGAGCACAAGTGGAGAGGATGAGGATTTGAATGGATAAGAGGGTGACACTTGTCACCCTCACATTCCTTCTTTGTTGCAAGTGACATGGGATGAGGAAGGAGAAGGTGACATGTGTCACCTTCTCATTCCTCAGGGCCTAGATTGGAGGCCTATTTTATCTTCTCTTGGAGAGGAGTTGGGTTTTCTTGCTTTTTGAAAATTTTCTATCTTTGGAGGTTTTTAGGAAGAAGTTAGAGGAAATTGGAGTATTGGAGGCTTGGAGAAAGCTTGTGGGCTCTTCTTCAACTTACATCCATTGTTGGGCTCTTAAGGTAAGCCCTATGGCATTAGCCATTCCTTATGCTAGTTTCATTTTTGCTTATGTTCTTGAAATTGTGTTAGGTGTTATTTTCTTTTGTGTGTGGTTTTGGGTGTTTGTAAGAGCCTCTCCATTTGGAGAAAATGCTCAACATTTATGGGGTGGGAGAGAGTGAACCTCCTTGAGGTCACCTCCTTGAGGTCACCTCCTAGTGTTGGTTTATCTATGGCCTTGAGGGCATTATTTGGAGTATGGGATTATCTTGGTTGGCATGAGTGCCATGGTGATTTTGTATTTCATGGAGATGTCTTTTTTTGGCTTGAGGCCTTGTGGTGTTGAGACTATGTGTTTGGAGTGACCTCTTGAGTTGAGGTGTCCACTCCCCTACCCCTCCAAACTCATTTCTATGAGTTTTGTATTGTGCATAAACCATGGGTCATTTTGTGTTGCATTGTGATTTTTTTTTGTTGTGGAATGTTTAAAACCCATGTGAGATCTATCTCCTAGATTGGGGGTGATCCACTACTGGGTCTATGGTAGGGAGTAGGGTGGTTTTCGTGGCTTGGCTTTCCCCTCCTTGTATTTAAATTTATTGCAAGTTATGTTGGTGGTTTCAGAGCTTTGGAGAATGGCCAGTGTGGCCTTATTTTCATTATCTTGATGGATGTTTTGTGAGGCATGGACTTGGAGGCCTTATTGTATTTTGTTGTCAAAGTTGGAACTCTCAATGTTGTAGTGTGTAATAAAAAAATCTTTCCTCATGTTGCAAGTGTTTTCAGCCATTTATTTTTCAAGTTTAATTGATGTTTGTGTGTATGTGACTATGAGAAAGTTGGTTAAAAGAAAATATATCTATGCTGCCATTTTATATTTCAAAAAAAAAAGAGAGCATATGTTATAATTTTGATTTTAGTTGTATGCTAGAATAGAAAGAAAAAAACATAAGTTCTATTTGCTATGGATCTTAAAAAAGAAAAAAAGGAAATGTTTATGTCCTCAAGTTATTTACTATTTTCAAAGAAAGGATAAAAATAATGAAATTGTTATATTTATCTTGCTGTAAAAAAAAATTTTAGTTCCTAAAAGCTCTCCTAACTGTTAGATTTAAAGTTAGTTAAAATTTTATGTTAGTTGTGTAAATTGGTATTATATATAAATATATATTTCTGATTTAAAATATATTTTAAACCTACTATTAAAACTATGTTAAACTATGTTTATATATGAGTGTGTGTGTGTGTATATATTAAAACTATGTTAAACTATGTATATATATATGTGTGTGTGTGTGTGTGTGTATTTTAATAATAGTGAAATCATTTTAAACAAAGTAGTCGAATGACATATATTCATTGCTGTATTTTATACAGAGAATAAAAAAAAAAGAGATTTAAGATTTTGAGTTGCATCCCAAACCCCAACTATTTTAGGGTTGTTGTTTTTGTAAAAGAAAAGGGAGATGATAGTGTGGACGGTGGCCATCGGCTATCACCCACATTGCCATCATTGTTGTTGAAAGGGGTTTGGGGAGGAGGAGTAGAACCCCCACCCACACCCTTGGGTGTGAGTGGGGGTTCACTCCCCCCTCCCCACACCTATCACCGTAGCCTCAATAAAAAAGAAACTTACGTTATCTTCCCTACAGTAGCGTTGTTAAAAAACATCGCCCTTCCTTGTCTCGAACCTATGTTCAAACCCTGTGAATTTAGATTTTTATGTATGATATATATATATATATATATATATATATATATATATATATATATCATACATATATATAAGGGTATATTAAAACAAAAAAAAAAAAGAAAACCCCGTGCATATATAAAATGAGTATATGCCTCTGTGTGAGGTATTTTCATGGCTACCCAACCCATTGTGATGAAAACCCAAACCTGCAAAACAAAACAAGAGAAAACAAATTGGAGGCAAAAAAATGAAAGAAGAAAAGAAAAGAATGAGAGAAAGGAATAGGGTTAGGGTAAGAGGGGAAAATGATAAAATAATAGAAGAGGCTTTTTAGGGATTTTGAGGGAGACTTTTATTATTTGTTTGTTTCTTTTTTTTTTTCTTGGCTTCTTTATGTGAATGCAAATTTGAATTTCCCTCTTATATTCTCATGGGATGTGTTTAAATTTGTTCACTTTTTAATATTTCATGTCATGACCACATGATAAATGTGGACATGACACGTGTGTTACATGTTGTGGCCACATGGGAAATGTGGGCATGACATTTGGTGTCACAGCCCAAGTTTAAACACTGGGCTTGTTTGGACACATTATTTATTGTGCAATTTTGATTGATTTTTGAATACCTTATTCTTGTAGGATGCCTCCCCGACAAGTTAGGTGAGCGCACTCATGCGCCACAGCATCCATAGAGATACAAAATGAGAGCAAGTTTTCTGTAGAGGGTTAGGGACCACAAGCCTCACCAGAGCAACAAGCACCGTAGGCACTACCGGTACCTGATATCGGACCATAGATCTTACAAGAATTATAGGCAGTGTTAGACAGGTTGCCACCAGCAATAGTAGAGCCACGTGTTGAGTCCTACGTTGATCCGTGAGAGGAGCCATGTGAGGAGCTGTATGCTGAGCCACATGTAGAGCCATGTGTTGAGCCTTGTGTCGAGCCATGGGTGGCACCATGAATAAAGTCCTTTGTAGAGATTTCTAACACTACTGTGGAGGAGGTTGGTTCAGTTTATAGAGGTTGTAGCAGGAGCCCTCTACACCAGGTGAGGAAAGAGGAGGCAGTGAGAGTAGAGCAGTATAATCATGGGCCTTGCAGTTATGATAGGGATGAGCCTATTAGAGGACACAAAGACTGAGGAGATCCTATTAGAGACTTGCTTAGGCTGAATCCACCTACTCTTGAAGGGACTACAGAGGGAGCCAAAGCTGAGGCTTGGCTTATCAATTTAGACAGGTGCCTTGTGTTGCATCCTTATGAGGGCAACACAAAGGGATGCATGGCGGTTCACCTATTGAGAGACGCAGCAGCGACTCGGTGGTACACTAAGGAGTGTAAGCACCACTTATCTTTGGATACACTTTCTTGGAATACATTCATTGAGCACTTTAATGTGCAATATCTATCAGACCACTACAGGCAGCATCACATTGAAAAAATTCCATGATTTATAGTAGCGAGGGCTTATTGTAGCACAGTATGAGGGTTGGTTCACCAAGTTGTCATGTTATGCAGAGTATCTCCATGATAAAAAACTTCTAGTTCACAAGTTTATCAGAGGTTTGAATCATGGGACAGCAGGGCATGTGCATATGGCAGACCCCCAAACATTGAGTGAGGCTGCCAAGAAGGCATACATTGCTGAGGAGATATAGGAATGAGGTCAGAGTTCATGCCCTCAATTTTAGGACTGTAGCCAACAACAGTAGGGATTTTGTTGACCACCACCACCACCTCAGAGAGGAGGATTTAGCTCTACCCCACTACCTGCTAGGCCTCTATAGCAGCAGCAACTGTAGTAGCAATAGAGATGCAAGCCATAGAAAAGGGCACATGGGGGTCATAATCGAGGTTGGCAGTAGGGGGTCATAATCAAGGTTGGCAGTAGTAGGGCCCACGTAGGGATCAGAGATAGCAAGGACCACCTACGGGACCCATGAGATCACAATAGTCTTATAGGGGTCCATAGGGGTCCACAGGCTGATCTGGACAGTAGCAGTTGGGTAGGACTCAGTCTAGACATGTATAGGCTTGGGGCCCATGCTATGTTTGTGGTGGATTGGGACACCTAGCTAGAGAGTGCCCATACGGCTTTACGGCAAGGGGACAGCCTCATGTAGGAGGATCAAAGCAGACGGTTGGAGATGTGGGTAGGTCCCACCATATGTTCACAACAATTAATAACTGCAGGCTAATTTTTAGGCATCAGTGTTTAAGACCTCAGGTATGATTATGGATGTCCCCATTTCTATTTTATTTGACTCTAGCACTACTGATTCATTCATATCTCCATCGTTAGTGGAGTGTTGTGGGCTGGTGGCCTCCAGGTAGGGCTATAGGTGGGAGATTGAGTTGGCCACAGGGGCCAAGATGGTAGTAGATGTCTTAGTCCATGACTGTGAGATATCTTTGGGGGCCTTTACTACATTATGTGACCTTAGGGTTATGCCTTTAGGATATTATGGTGTGGTATTAGGCATGGACTAGCTTGAGAATCATAGAGCCAATTTAGATTGCCGCCGAAAGGCAATTAACTGCTTAGATGATCATGGTATGTCAGTTGAGATAGTGGGCATTTAGAAGCCCATGGAAGTTCGTATGATATCCGCTTAACAACTTAAGCACTACATGCAGAAGGGATTCCAGATGTTTGCCATCACTATTAGTGATAGATTAGTGGATGAGCCTGAGGCATCATTAGAAGACCATCCCATCTTGAGAGAGTTTGCCGATGTGTTTCCACCAGAGTTGCTAGGGATGCCACCCTGTTGAGAGCTAGAATTTCATATTGATCTAGTGTTGGGTACTGAGCCAGTGTCTCATGCACCCTACATGATGGCCACTCATGAGCTCACAAAGCTCAAATTGCAGTTAGAGGAGTTGCTTGAGAAGGGGTACATCTAACCTAGTGTTTCACCTTGGGGCACATCGGTCATCTTCATGAAGAAGAAGGATGGGTCTCTTTCTCTGTGCATGGATTATAGGCAGCTAAATAAGGTGACGGTGAAGAACCATTATCCTCTACCCAGGATTGATGATCTCTTCGATCAGATCCAGGGAGATAAGGTGTTCTCTAAGATAGACCTGAAGTTCGATTATCACTAGTTGCACATCACAGAGGTAGACATGCATAAGACTACCTTCTAGACTCATTATGGCCACTATGAGTTCACTGTGGTACCCTTCGGCTTGATGAATGCCCCTGCATTGTTCATGAGTCTCATGAGTGGGGTGTTTAGTACTTACCTGGATTGGTTCATGATTATTTACCTTGATGATATATTGATCTATTCGCGGACCAAGGAGGAGCATAAGGAGCACCTATGTCAGATTTTGTAGTGCTTGAGGGAGTAGAATCTTTATGCAACTTGGTGAAGTGTGCATTTTTCAGGACAGAGGTACAATATTTGGGGTACATCCTATCAGGTGATGGTATCTCCGTAGATCCATCAAAGATTAGGGATATCAAGGAGTGGCCAATACCCATCAGTGTGACAGAGGTCAGGTGTTTTGTGGGGTTAGCTGGTTACTACCATAGATTTGTTGAGGGTTTCTCCTGGATAGTGCACCCCATAACATCCCTTCAGTGGAAAGGGAAGAGTTTTACTTGGACTAAGCAGTGTGAGAGAGCCTTTGGGGTCCTCAAGGAGCATCTTACCAGCACTCCCATCTTAGTGGTTCCTAATCCAGTAGTGGATTTTATGGCTTGCACTGATGCATCACTTGAGGGTCTGGGAGTTGTACTTATGCAGGGTGGTAGAGCGATCACATATTAGTCGTGAAAGATCAAGACCCATGAGTTGAACTACCCCATTCATGATTTAGAACTCACATTAGTGGTTCATGCTCTAGTTCATTGGAGACATTTCCTATTGGGTCATCACTTTGAGCTTCATTTAGATCATCACAGCCTTCCGTACATATTCATGCTGTCAAATCTGAATGCCCGTTAGCGGCGTTGGAGGAGTTTCTTTACGAGTATGACTTTGATGTCCACTACATCAAAGGGAAGGAAAATGTGGTTGCTAACACATTGAGTCAGAGGCACCACAAGATCCTAACCTTGACCTTGAGTGTAGACTTGAGGGAATGCATTATTCAGCATCTACCTGAGGATGTGTGGTTTCTTGAGATGCAGCATGAGATCCAATCATAGAGGTCCCTTGTGGGCAAGTTTGCAAGATACTCCCTTGAGGCAGATGGGTTACTTTATCATCGATAGTGCATCTATGTACCCCATGTAGGTGACCTACGTACAATAGTGTTATCAGAGGCTCATAGAGCACCTTATATAGTACACCCGGGGGTGAAGAAGATGCATGTCGACCTACGATAGTTGTATCATTGGGCAGGTATGAGATGGGATATTGCAGAGTTTGTTGCTCGATGCCTTGAGTGCCAGAGGGTCAAGGCCGAGCATCAACATCCAGTGGGTCTTTTATACCCTCACAAGATACCTAAGTGGAAATGGCAGACCATTTCCATGGATTTCATTGTGGGTCTTCCTATATCTTTTCGCCACCATGATGCCATCATGGTGACAGTTGACAAGTTGATCAAGGTGGCACATTTCTCACCTATACGCATGACGCACAATGCACCAATAGTGTTGACAGTATTCTTGGATGACATTGTGAGATTACATGGGGTATCTTGCTACATCATATCTGATAAGAACTTGATGTTCACATCAGCCTTCTGGAGGGCTTTGCAGCAGGCATTAGGCAGACAGCTCAACTTTAGCTCTTCTTATCACCCCAAGATAGATGGTCAAATAGAGAGGGTGACTCAGGTGTTGGAGGATATGCTCCATCTATATGTTATGGACCACCAGTCTAGATAGGTAGAGTATCTATATCTGGTTGAGTGTGCCTACAATAATGGGCATCATAGCTCATTGGGTATGCCTCCTTATCAAGCTTTGTATGGCAAACCTTGTAGGATACCATTGAGTTGGGATCAAATAGAGGACAAAGTTGCCATTGGTCCAGAGTTAGTTTAGGATATGGAGCAGCAGGTCACACTTGTTGGGTAGAGACTTTAGGAGGCACATGATAGACAGAAGAAGTATGCCGATGCTAAGAGACTAGATCAGAGCTTGTCGATTGGTGACAGAGTATTCTTGAGAGTGGCCACACAAGAGTCCAATCCATTATGGAAAGGGCTCTAATATTGTACCACAGTTTGTAGGACCTTTTGAGATCTTGGAGTGGATAGGACCTGTAGCCTACCATCTAGCATTGCCACCTAGTTTGTCGCACATCCATGATGTTTTTCATGTGTCTGTATTACGGCGATATATACCTGATTTATCTCATATATTGGACTAGAGTGCTCTACAGGTAGAGGTGGATGGGTAGTTGGCTTTGGAGTCAATTTACATATTGGCTTGTCAGACGTTGGGCCTTTGAGGTTGAGAGCTGGACTAGGTTAGGGTCCAATGGGATTGATATGATGAGGTCACAATGACTTGGGAGGATGCAGTTAGATTGAGGGCACTCTACCCTCACCTCTTTGACAACTTCTAGGAGGAAGTTTAGTCCTAGGGGGGGATGATGTGAGGCCTATTTATTTTACTTCCCTATTTTGATCATTTCATATGATAACTAGAGACATTTTTAGACATTTAGAGACTATTGATTTCCATTATGCAATTTTAGACTATATCTCTTGATTTGGATTAGCTTTGATTAGTTATGTGGGGATTTGATTAGATTCCATTTTGATGCTCTTATGATGCTAGACCTATGAGATACATTTGATGATTATTATTGATGTTAATTATTTGCTCATTATATGGATTTGTTATTTGATTCTGATTCTGAGATATTAGATAAAAAATGCAATTTTAAATCTTAATTATGATCTGAGTTGTTTAATGTTGTGAATAAATTATACGATGACATGAATAGTACATTTTGTTGCTTCAGCTATGATATATCTATGCTAAATTGACCATTTGTTCAAGATGCATAGGTGATTTTCCAGGCCATGGAAAATCAGAGGCCGATCTCACACTTATGTGTTTCCTTGTTAAGTTGATCCATTCCCAAGAGGGATAAAGATCATGTTTGTTGGAATGATGTTTTGTGAATGCTTGATTTTAATTAATTGGCCTAATTCACCCCTTTTTATTTAATTTAATTGATGTGTTGCAAAACTTATGTTTTCATTCACACCATTTGGTGTTCTTTTTATTTTTGGGCCATTTAATGTGATTTTACACCTCCCTAAGTGTTTACTAGAGTTCCAAACTAACCCTAGGTGGTACCCCTAGGGTCTAGGGTCCATTTGGGCTTACTAAACCCTAGGGTGACTCTCATCTAGTCACCCTAAACTTAGGTTTGGTAAAAGTGACGAAAATTCAAAATGGCTAACGGTAGGAGATGAGTCATGCCTTGGAAAAGGCCAATCTCCCTTCCCAAGGCTTGGGGATTCTGCCACCTTGAAGACTTGGGGAGTCTTCAAGACCCCCAAGTGTGTGGAACCTCCGTCCAAGACTCTCACACATGTGAGAGCATCTTGGAGTGAGGGGTCACTCTTGGAGGATAAGAGGATGACATGTGTCATCCCTTATCCTCATGGAGCCATGCAGAGAGATGCCACCTCTCCATTTTTGTGTGAGAGCACAAGTGGACACAATGAGGGTTTGAATGGATAAAAGGGTGAGACTTGTCACCCTCACATTCCTTCTGCCTTGCAAGTGGCATGGGATGAGGAAGGAGAAGGTGACATGTGTCACCTTCTCATTCCTCAGGGCCTAGATTGGAGGCCTATTTTATCTCCTCTTGGAAAGGAGTTGGAGGTTCTTACTTTTTGAAATTTTTTATCTTTGGAGGTTTTTGGGAAGGATTTAGAGGAACTTGGAGGATTGGAGGCTTAGAGAAAGCTTGTGGACTCTTCTTCAACTTGCATCCATTGTTGGGCTCTTGAGGTAAGCCCTATGGCATTAGTCGTTCCTTATGTTGGTTTCATTTTTGCTTATGTGCTTGAAATTGTGTTGGGTGTTACTTTCTTTTATGTGGGATTTTGGGTGTTTGTAAGAGCCTCTCCATTTGGAGAAAATGCTCAACATTTATGGGGTGGGGGAGAGTGAACCTCCACGAGATCACCTCCTGGTGTTGGTTTATTTATGGCCTTGAGGGCATTATTTGGAGTATGGGATTATCTTGGTTGGCATGAGTGCCATGGTGATTTTGTATTTCATGGAGATGTCTTTTTTTGGCTTGAGGCCTTGTGGTGTTGAGACTATGTGTTTGGAGTGGCCTCTTGAGTCGACGGGTCCACTCCCCTACCCCTCCAAACTCATTTCTATGAGTTTTGTATTGTGCATAAACCATGGGTGATTTTGTCTTGTATTGTGATTTTTTTGTGTGGAATGTTTAAAACCCGTGTGAGATCTACCTCCCTGCTCAAGGGTGACCCACTAGCGGGTCTATGCTAGGGAGGAGGGTGGTTTTCATGGCTTGGCTTTCCCCTGCTTGTGTTTAAATTTATTGTAGCTTATGATGGTGGTTTTATAGCTTTGGAGAATGGCTATTGTGGCCTTATTTTCATTATCTTGATGGTTGTTTTGTGAGCCATGGCCTTAGAGGCCTTATTGTATTTTTTTGTCAAAGCTGGAACTTTCAATGTTGTAGTGTGTAATAAAAAAATCTTTCCTCATGCTGCAAGTGTTTTCAACCATTTATTTTTGAAGTTTAGTCGTTGTTTGTGTGTATGTGACTATGAGAAAGTTGGTTAAAAGAAAATATATCTATGTTGCCATTTTATATTTCAAAAAAAAAAAAGAGAGCATATGTTATAATTCTGATTTTAGTTGTATGCTAGAATAGAAAGGAAAATACATAAGTTCTATTTTCTATGGTTCTTAAAAAAAAAAGAAAAAAAAGAAATGTTTATTTCCTCAAGTTATTTACTATTTTCAAAGAAAGGAGAAAAATAATGAAACTGTTATATTTATCTTGCTGTAAAAAAAAAAGAGTTAGTTCCGAAAAGCTCTCCTAAATATTAGATTTTAAATTAGTTAAAATTTTATGTTAGTTATGTAAATTGGTATAATATATATATATCATTTTAGTATTCAAACCTTACTATTTTTTTTATATAAGTAAAATGACTATATATATATATATATATATATATATTTGATTAAAAATATATTTTAAACCTAGTGTTAAAACTATGTTAAACTGTGTATATATACAAGTGTATGTATATATTTTAGTACATATATATAGATAAATATATTTTAATAATAGTGAAATCATTTTAAACAAAGTAGTTGAATGACATATATTCGTTGCTGTATTTTATACAGAGATTAAAAAAAGAGATTTAAGATTCTTAGTTGCTGCCTGAACCCCAATTGTTTTAGGGTTGTTGTTTTTTGTAAAAGAAGAGGGAGATGACAGTGTGGATGGTGGCCATCGGCTGTCGCCCACACTGCCATCATTGTTGTTGAAGGGGGTGTGGAGAGGGGGGGTCAAAACTCCACCCACACCCAAGGGTGTGGGTGGGGGTTCAAGCCACCCTCCCCACACCTATCATTGTAGGCCACCGTCCACATTGTCATCGTTGTTGAAGGGGGTGTGGGTGGGGGTTTGGCCCCCCCTCCCCACACCTATCACCATAGCCTCAACAAAAAAGAAACCTACGTTATCATCCCTGTGGTGGCACTGTTAAAAAATGTCGCCCCTCCATGTCTCGAACCTGCGTTCGAACCTTGTGCATTTAGATTTTTATGTATGATATTTACAAAACAAATATATAGATATATACATTGCCTCTCTATATTTTTTTAGAACAAAAACAAAAAAATGCATTCTCAGATCTGCATAAAAAAAGGTATATATATATGTGTGTGTGTGTGTATGTGTATGTGTATGTGTATATATATGAATATATATATGTACATGTATATGAATATATATATACACATATACATGTATATGACCATATATATATATAAACAAAAAAAAGAAAACCCCGCGCATATATAAAATGAGTATATACCTTTGTGTGAGGTACTTTCATGGATGTCCAAGCTATTGTGATGAAAACCCAAACCTACAAAACAAAACAACAGAAAATAAAATGGAGGCAAACAAAATGAAAGAAGAAGGAAAGAAAAGAGTGAGAGAAGAAAGGAATAGGGTTAGAGTAAGAGGGGAAAATGATAAAGTAATAGAAGAGGCTTTTTAGGGCTTTTGAGGGAGACTTTTGTTATTTATTTGTTTCCTTTTTTATTTTGCTTTGCCTTCTTTATGTGGACGTGAATTTGAATTTCCCTCTTATATTCTCATGGGACTTGTTTAAAATAGATCACTTTTTGACTTAGATTTGAGTGGGGAAATTTCTTATTTCATTCCCTTATTTTTATTTGTTTAGGGGGAATTTATATTTTACCTTTTCTATAAATGTAATGGTTGGGCTATTTTATTAGTTGGGTTCTAGTATCATATTTGCTTAGGAATAATTAATTACTTAATCGTTCTCTTTAATTTAATGAGCTATTGGATGGAGGGCAAACTTTATAACGTTATTTAATGGTTTTAATTTTACCTTGATTTAATTGAATAAATATAACTGTTTGAATTATATTTATTCGTAGACCATTTTATTTTTGGGATTAATTATTTAATAATTTTGTTTAATTTGATTTTTGATTAATCAGGTCGTAATTTTTATAATGTTATTTAGGTGAGTTTTATTTTAATTTTTTTATTTAAACTTTTCTCCAAAATGTTTTAGAGGGAGACCTTTTTAAAATAATTATTTCAAACGTTAATAACGCGTTATGCTACCGAAATTTTTTGAGACTTAGCTCAATTATTTTTTAAATGAAATTCCTTGGAATTAGTTAACATTTATTTTACCTTGTAATTGTTATTTTTAACAAGGATGTATTTTAATCTATTTTTTTAATTCTCTATAATTAGGGTTGGATTTTGACTCCAGTCAAAATTGTATCTCTCACTTAGGAAACTTAAGGTTCGGTTCCATTTGATACTAACCCTAGTAGCGACGCTCCTTGTGTTGCATAACCCCCTAATCAGCTATCATCACGCATGAGATCGCGTATGCAAACACTCTTCCCTGAGTGTGATTGACATGTTTATGCCTTATGTGTAATGCCACTGAGCATTCTAACTCATGCGAGGGAGTTTCTAGGGACATGTGGAAATTTTTTTTGATATTTCATGTCATGACCACATGACAAATGTGGACATGACACATGTGTTGCGTGTCGTGGCCACATGGGAAATGTGGGCATGATAGAATTTTGATAGATGTTGTAGTTGCAACTACCCTAGAAGACATATATGTAAAATTTCAAAGCATAGATAAGACAAGTAAATTGTTTGACATGATGCCTCAAATAAATGTGGTCTCATGGAATGCCATGATTGCAGGATATGCATAAAATGGATTTTTTGATAAGGCTTTAGAAACATACAAGAAAAAGTAATTGACAGGTGTAATTGCCAAAATGGGATCTTTGTAATAGGGTATGAACATCCACCAAAATAGAATGTTTGGAACAACGTAGGGACAACCATCAAAACATAAAGGATATAGGAAATTTGTCACATGATGTAGTTGTAGCTACCCTTGTAGACATGTATGTAAAGTGTGGAAGCATAAACAAGGCACGTGAACTATTTGGCATGATGCCCCAAAGAAATGTCACCTTATTTAATGCAATGATTGCAAGATATGAACAAAATGGATTTTTTGATAAGGCATTAGAAACTTTCAAGCAAATGCGATTGGCAGGTGTAAAGCAAAATTCCACAACCTTAGCCAGTATCCTCCTTTCCTATGCCAAAATGGACATCCATCAAAGGATAAAACATATGGGAGTTTTATTAGATGTTGTAGTTGCAACTGCCCTCAGAGACATGTATGCAAAGTGTGGAAGCATAGACAAGGCACGTGAACTATTTGGCATGATTCCTCAAAGAAATGTCACCTCATGGAATGCAATGATTGCAAGATATGAACAAAATGGATTTTCTAATAAGTCTTAGAAAGTTTCAAGAAAATGCAATTGGTGAGTGTAAAGCCAAATTCTAAAACCTTAGAAATGGTATGTTTGGAGCACGGTATATACATCCATAAAAGCATAAAGGATATAGGAATTTTGTCAATTGTTGTATTTGTAAGTACCCTACAAGACATGTATGCAAAGTGTGGAAGCATATACAATGAACATGAATTGTTTGACATGATGCCTCAAATAAATGTTGTCTCATGGAATGCAATGATTGAAAGGTATGCATGAAATGGATTTTTCATAAGGATTTAAAAGCTCTCAAGCAAATGCACAAAAGTAAATTTCAACCATTCACACAAATTTTGGCACATCTAAAACTAAATTGCACAACCTTATCCAACTTCCTCCTTGCCTATGCCAGAATGGGATCTAGGGAACATGGTGTGGACAACCATCAAAGCATAAATGATATAGGAATATTGTCACATGTATTGTATTTGAAGCTGCCCTTGTAGACATGTATGGAAAGTATGGAAGCATAGACAAGGCACATGAACTATTTCAAATGATGCCTCAAAGAAATGTACAGTCCCATAGAATGCAATGATTGCAAGATATGCACAAAATGGATTACTTGAAAATGATTTATAAACTTTCAAGCAAATGCAATTGGCATGTGTAAAACCAAATTCCTATAATGATAATTGATTGTCATATTAAATATTTAATATAAACTGTCATATATACATAATGTCATGAACATAATATCTAGTTTATAGACAAAGCGATATAGACATGTCCAAACAAATCCATACAGTCATATATACAAAAATATACATTTGTAACATACAAAAGTATATATACAAAGCCATCTAGGAATACAAAAAATGTCCCAAAAACTAGTTTCCTATGGACTTTTATGAAATAATCGGCAACCCTTCCTTGACCGTGAAGATGGAGAGCCAATCAGTGACTCATCCTCTCTCTACCATCAAGTAGACCCTTTTGATAGAAGTTCATCCAACTCCACCTGTTAATATAATCAAACAATATGCACATTAATATAGAAAATGTATGAAATATATAACATCACATATATAATCGATCACTTACCATTGCCTGGTGATCACTCTCTATCATCTTGTCTCTCTCTCTATCTGTAGTTGGACGAGCTAGAGTTGTGACATCCTATGAGAAGCATCAAGAAGCAAAATTGACTAAACATAAATATCATTTATGTACATCAAATGACATGAGATAAAACAATAAATACAAAATTATGACATTTCATGTTATTGGCTCATACCTCAGTCAAAGGATTTGAAGACATTATGGCTGCATCAATGCCTATTTGCGCTGACTCACGAAGATGCAGAAGAGTCTCCATATTCAGCATCTGAAAATCAAGTTCAAGATTATTCCACCAAAATAAATACATAACATTATTTTAAAAATGCATAATGATTAGAAATGGTTAAATTTACATCGGTATAAGTGGTGGATTAGCGCCCATGGGACCAAGGAAACTGTGCAGGTGCTGGTGACTATTGAAATCATCAAATTGTCACAAAATAATATTACCATTGACATATATACAATAATTATGATCATGTGATAAATTACATATTTGCTGACTTGACCTCCTCTCATAATCCACTAATGGATGGCTAACAGAGATAGAATGAAGACTCTAACCCTAGAATTTCATTACACAGTTAATTACATACATTTGACTTATAATATAGATATCATCACCAATATGATTAGTAATATCATCTTGATGATATCTTGAATATTTTGATACCTTTGTAATATCATATAGATATCTATCATATCTTTTAAGTTATAAACAAATATCCACTTATAGTGGAATCGAACACTATTAAGTTGATAAGTGTTTCTCATTCATGGGAACGTGCCCATAATCCATGAATAGTGGAATGAGTGGGTGGCTCGACAATGATAACACAACATGCATTATCCCTTGTGAAGAGCCTGTGAAGATAGTTTTAGATAAGTGGACTATTATCCACGTTGGGATAAAGGAGTCTAACTATTTTCTCAACCTCAACAAAGAGCGAGTAGTATCATATTCTTGGACATACAGGAAAACTCTCATGGGGAGAGAAAAGAGAGAATAACCAAGAACGAAGGACGGTATTATGTGGATAGTAGTCACAGTGAGGTTTGTAGAAATAATAGATGATGGCATATACAGAGTTCTATGTTGAACATAAAGCTTTAATAGCTATCTTTGTTATACAAATGTCGTTGACATTCAGTAGTGAAAGAATAGTTATATATATATAAGCTCTTGCCAACATAAAATAATACCATGATGTATCAATAGCTATGAAGGTTCTTAGGACACTATTGTAATATATTTTTAATGTCTACTGGGCCATAAGGCTGAAAGAATAACAACACTGCTATAACCGTATCAAAACAAACCCATCAGGCCATAAGACCGAGGGTATATTGAAAGCTATGTTGATATACTTAGAGGCCATGATGTAGGCCAGAATGGTATATATTGAATGCTATGTAGATAACCTTAGAGGCCATGATGTTGGCTAATGTGCTTGAGGTTAAACTATTTAAAATACTTGATAATGTTAATAGTAGATATCTATGATTTCTAGTGAAGAAAGAAAGTAGTCATGATAATGACTATCTTGGCATGACAATGTATGCAATATATTATTACAGATTGATTATATTGTGTTGTAGCATGATATTGAAATAACTACTACATGTGTTCAAACCGTAAATCTTTGTGTATTTATCCCAGGTCTGCAAACCTATGGTGACAAGATAATAATGTTTGAGTCCCGTATAATGGACTATATTAAGATATGGTTTTAGAGGAAACTAATCTCTATGAGATACTCCTTGATATGACTGTGAAAGAAAAGCTAGGAAATAGTAACCTTTGTTATTATATTGCATGAAGTGCATAATAAGTTTTGAACAACAGGAAAGGTAAAGCTTGAATGGTGATTAAACTTGTGAATGGTTAAAGAGTTGACATGTCTACTAATTGTATACTATTTGAAAATCTTTTCTTTTATTACAATAGTAATGTATTGGAAAGGAAATAGAGGGTGAAGTAACTCTTCTTGAACATTTAGACTTTAAGTCTATTTTATATAGTTCAATAATAATATTGTCAAATATAATGGAAAGATGTTATATTCAATGTCGATTTGTCAAGAATCTTTGTTATAAGATGGTCATAGAGCCTTAGATTAGAAAAGGTCTTAAGACATGAAACAATGAACTTTTAAATAAATCTTCTTAAGAAGGAATAGGAACAAAGTGACATGGAGGTCAGAGGTTCTTGGTTGCTTAAGTGACAAAATATTTTTTGAGAACACACTCCTAGAAACAAAGTTAGAAATCTAAGAGAAGTGGACAAACGATGTATAGCACCAATCTTTATTGTGACCTAAAGGGGTCAAATTATGAACACTGTAGGATGAAACAACTTCTAAGTCAAGTTGAGCTATGTAAACATTGACTACATTCATTTCAAAATGTTATGTATATAAATCTTTGGCCAAAGTAATGCATCTGTCTCTGCATGCATTAGTTGGTACACTATGCTCCAGATGGTATAATGCTTCTAGTAGTGTCATACATAGTTAGAGTGGATCTATAGTTGTATGGCCATGAAGTATTATGAAGGACAAAATACTAGATACTCAAATGGAAAACCTAATTTTTTCTTACATCTATTCCCTTCGTGAAGGGTAGGACCACTTCTGGGAAGGAAGTTGTGTGGGGGACCGCTCATCTGTGGTTGGAGGAAAAGCACAGAGATGATGCTCTCCTTCCCAAGAAAATGAGAAGATGAGACTTATGAAGACAAATGTCAAAAATGCCATATGTAGAACATTTGTTCATATGACTTGATAGTCAAACATTATGTGTAAACTTATCATTGATGCTATAAGCAAAACATTGTAAATGTATAGTGAAGGATTCACTAGTATGTTATCTTTGGAATTTGTTGTAAATTTCAATTTTGAAATTATCCAAAAAGATATGCATATTGATTTTTGTTTATGATATTGATTATTACTCTCCCTAATTGTGATTATGTTAATCATGACCTTGTACTTTATGGTAATTAAGTTGGTCAATTTTGGGTAATAAGAGTTGGAACGTTACACTAGTTAACTGATTTTGAATTTAAAATAAATTCAAATTAAATATTTTATTCATATTTAGAATATTAATATTAAAATTAATATACATATAGAATGAATAAAAAATTAAATAACCATATTAACATTAATACTAGCCCCCATTAATGGGGTGGACTGGGATCATTCGAGAAATGTAAATAGGAGAGAAGCTAAATGGAAACCTCAAGTTCCAGGATGGATAAAGGTAAAATTTGATGGTGCCTCGAGAGGCAACCCAGGAAGGGCAAGTGGAGGATGCATTTTGAGAGATCACACTGTCAAGTTCAATGGAGCAATGACAAAGAAGTTGGGGTCAATGAATAACAATGAAGCATAGCTTCATGCTCTAATCATGGGGTTGTAGCTATGGCTAGCATCCAAGGTAAGAAGACTCCACATGTAATGCCCCTCCATTCTCACCTTGGATGTGTACGTGGTCTGGCTAAGGAGCTTGAAGGTGAAGGTAAAATAATAGGAATATTTAGGGTATGTTAGACAGTTGATGTTATACGTTATATGATGTTGTTAGATGCTACATTCATGTTGGTGACATTCTTGATTATACTAATCTGGTTTCATATTATAGTTGGTATGTTTTATCGATAATCTTTATTGTGACACTGATATTTACTTGAGTTATGCATATGTTATGACAACTTTATGGACTTAATTGATTATGTAGATCAATCTTTTTATGTGCATCACACAATTATCTGAAGATATAATATGGAAATGTATGTGTTTATTCATTTCATGCAATTAGATTAGAATGAACCATGGTTGTTAGTTAATTCATAATGTTGGTTAGATCATGTTAATAGTTGTTAGTAATGCAGCTGTGGAATCCCTAGAGGATACAACTTAACTTGATGTATGATTAAATATGATTTACATTTCTTTTTATTTCTTTCTTTAAAAACAAAACTTGGTCCTTTGTATAGCATAGTTGAGCTGTTCCCTAGGGTTTCATGGCGGGGCGTTACATTTGGTATTAGAGCCTAGATTACAACACTGGCATCTCTAGATTGTTTTTGTTGCTCTAGGTTAAGCATTTTTCTACTTGTGACAAGTTGGTAATAGTACCTCTCACCTATCTGCCTTAGTATGATGTTAGAAGGTTGATAAATTTACAGACTTGTTCATTGATTCTGGAAGAAATAAATTCTTTATGCCTTGTTTTACTTATGTGTTTGCTATGTGTTCTCCCTCCTTTTCTGAAAATGTGATGATGTGTTTGACAATATGTGTTTCCTAAATGTTAGTACTTATTGATTTGTTGAGGCCTTGAGTTCCTCTTGTGGTCTCTAGTGCTTTAGAAGAAAGAAACATGGTTACTGTTAGTGGATGTGATTAGGAGTGTGGTATTTGCCCCTCTAGTGATGTGAATGTCCTGTACCCATTCTGTGTGGGGTGTTGTGAAAAACCAATGGTGTTTGCATTCCCCAGTTTGGGGAAGTAATCATACTTAGGGGTTATGTTTAGCTATGGGTGTGGAAGCACTGTACCATCTTTATGTTAATTGTATTGTTTTTTGTATATGTGTAAGTATTGGAATGATTTAATCATTTGGTAACATCATGCATCATGATTCATGTGGTTATGTGATGTTGTTGTGTGTGGGGTATCTATCTCCTAGTTGGCCATGACCTCATGTAGAAGTTTTGTTCTGGTTTATGAAAGTTCTCATTGTGTATGCCTATGTAAGAATCATGTGCAGAAGATCACATTAGAGCCTGTGTTGGACCTAGGAGATCATGAATGTGATATTGTAAGTCAATTAGAATTTTGAATTATTCTTGTGTGTGACATCATACATTTTCTCTGTAAGTATCTTTTTGAATAAGGAAGTAATTGTATATGTTCATAGTTTGGTAAAAAGGAATTGTACTGCATTAAAGATAGAAAATTTTTGTAAATAAGTAGCGACTGTGTTGCCTTAAATCCTTGTATAAAAGTTGTTTAGATAAGAAGATGTAGATAACTTAATTATCTATGTGTTTAGTGTATGTTCTCTAACATATTCTGGACCTTGTGTCCTTGGGTGTTGTGTAGCGGATACTCCCTTTTGTGGCTAAAATTAGTCACACCGTGATGTGGATATGTTTGTAATGTGGTTGTTTTGGAAATTTTGATAGTTGTTTTATGTGTTATTGGTGGGCTAATAGTGAATTTTTTTTCTTTGAACTTTCTTATGATAGGTGTGGCCACCAAAACTCCTTTCTTTATACTTGAATTATTGTTGAAAATTACTGACATTTTGTGACTTAAGATTGAATTTAATTATTTCCCCACTTGGGTTTGCAATTTTTTTAATTTCTATGGTGGCTTTCTAAATGTTTGTTTTTGTTGGCCCCGTTTCATGCTAAGTGTTGTTTCTATCATGTTCATTTTGAGCCTATGATAGTATGTACAAGGGAAGACTCCATGGAGAATTGTACTTGCATGTTTGGTAATAGTTGGAATCATAGTGGAAATAAGAGATGAGATGTATTTTTCCTTGTTAATATGTGAATGCAATTCCCTAAATAGTTTGAAATTCTCAAAATATGTGTGATTGGTTATAAGTAGATCACATGATACATCTTAAGGTGAGGAATCAATGTCCTTCTTGTCTTTATTGAACAATTGTGCCCGTCTTATGAACAATTGCTTAATATGGATGCGTATGTTGGCAATAGAAAATTGCAATACTAATATGTTATGTTTCCACCATAGCCTATGACTTCAAGGAGTAAGTCAAGTTTTAGGGGGGGAGGATGTAGTGCCCCTTCATTCTGACCTTGGATGTGCAGGTGGTCTGGCTAAGGAGCATGAAGGTGAAGGTAAAATAATAGGAATATTTAGGGTATGTTAGACAGTTGATGTTGTACGTTATATGATGTTGGTAGATGCTACATTCATGTTGGTGACATTCTTGATTATCCTCATGTGGTTTCATATGACAATTAGTATGTTTTATCGATAATCTTTGTTACGACACTCATATTTACTTGAGTTATGCATATGTTATGACAACTTTATGGACTTAATTGATTATGTGGATCAATCTTATTAGGTGCATCACACGATTATCTGATGATATAATATGGAAATTTATGTGTTTATTCATTTGATGCAATTAGATTAGAATGAACCATGGTTGTTAGTTAATTCATAATGTTGGTTAGATCATGTTAATAGTTGTTAGTAATGCATCCATGGAATCCCTAGAGGATACAGCTTAACTTGATGTATGATTAAATATGATATACATTTCTTGTTATCTCTTTCTATAAAAAAAAAATTGGTCCTTTGTATAGCATAGTTGAATTGTTCCCTATGGTTTCATGGCAGGGCATTACACCACATAGAAGGTGATTCACTACTGACAATAAATGTCATTTGTAGTATATAGACAACTAATTAGAGGTTGAACAATCTATTGTGAAGAGGTTTGATTTTAATGGACAAGTTTAGAGAATATAAAGTAAACCATATCTAAAGAGAAGTGAACCATTTAGGAGATAAGGTAGAAAACACGACATTTGAAATAAAAAATCATTTGTTTGTTAGTCATTCTATTATGGAATGGCAAAATTACATCCCAAATTTGGAAACATTGATAAACCAAGATTGAGGGGAGGGAAATACAAGAGTTGTAGTAGACTCCAATGAGGTGGCAAGTGACTCAAATTTCTAAATGAGTTATCATAAGGTGGTAGGTGACTAGAGTTAGATGCCATGATTTGATGATCAAGTGGAATGCTCCGACAAACTATAATAATGGTTTCAATCATTTTGTGAAGGGAAAAGATGGAGGCGGTAGAGGAATACAATGGCTTGTGTGAGAAATGGTAAGTGGCATTATGTTTTAGTGATGGCTTCATTGGCATTGATTGCCAGGGTAGGTATTGTCAAATGGCTTGTCCGGGAGATTTTGAAGTATTCTGTAGTGATGGAGTTGATGGTGTGGTTGCAAAGTTGAAAGAGGCAAATAGCATTTTGTGGTGACATTACTGATAAGAGGCTTAAGAGAATTTTTGAAGTGTCTTCTCTGGTGGTGCTTCATGTTGTGGGTATGGTCCTTGGAACTTCTTTTTTGAATTTGTAAAGGAAATATTGTGTCAATTCTAAGATTTCTTCTATGTTCTTAGTAGTCATGTTAGACTTAGGGGAATCCAAGGATTGTGTGAGAGAAATGGCCAGGTCTCTGATAATGGTAGAGTGGAGAGTGGGTTTAGATAAAATTTTGCAGATAGCAATTCCTGGTGTTGGGTTTCCTACATCAAATAGGATTTGGTCTGCAATTTTACCATCCTATAATGGTCCATGGGCACCATTTGTTATTCTAGTTTTTGGAGAGAGTGAGGAGGCTCAGAGGAATAAAGCATGGTGGATGTTGGGATTTTTGAAGATAGTGGCAGGGTTGGCAAATTCTAGTGGTATTGACTGGTCACAAGAGGTGGCTTTTGAGAGCTAAGGTGAGGAGGATTTGGTTGGTGATTGTGTTGTTTGAAGTGTGGTTTATAAAAATCATATATATAGTTTAGCATATATGTGTATATCTAGCATTAGCAGCTAGTTCTGGCTTAGTAAAATAAGCTAGTCATGTATAAACTCTTACAGTAATATATTACAGACCTGGTTAAATTATTTGTTTTTCTCTATTTTTAATGGGATGTGGCTCCCTATAGCCCAAGTCACCAATAAAAAAAAATTAAATAATTATAATATATATCAATTTTATTATAATCTATACTCTATAGTATTAATATTAATATGATTATTTGAATTCCAAATAAATTTTAACTAAAACTCTTATTCATGTTTAAAATATTAATATTGAAATTATAAATTTTTTGCATAACAATAATCAAAACACTATGGCCTACATTTTGGCATTTATCTCATAGTAGTTCAATATTGGTACTAGAAATTATATTAAATTAAATAATCATATGTAACAAATTTTTATTGAGGAATTATATTGACATCCATTGTTAACAAAAGGTTTCCTTTCATATGAATATTAGTACTAGAGACTATATTAAATTAAATAATCATATTTAATCATTTTTTTTAACTTGCATATAAATTACTAATAAAAAGGACTACATCAGGTGGCTAAGGAGGCCACATCAAAATACATTTATGTCATATACTCATCTATAGGAGCAACAAGTTAATTTTTTTTTCTTTTTACAACAGCAAATTATATCAAAATATACATATCTATTATCAATATATACTAACATCCTTTTCTCTTCATAGTCTTCTATCTTTGTAGACCCCTCAAACATCCCTATTTATGTCATTCTGATTATCCCCTGTCTCTTTGTACTCTTGCTTCCTATTGTCACTGTTGACAAAGGAATCCCACTCTTTGAAAGTTCCAAGCTCTGGTGAACTTCTAAGCATATTGCTTTAACATCAAAGTTCTGGCAGGCAAATTCCATCATGTCAATTTCATGTTCTACATTTTCTTTCACTAAGTTCTGATTGCTATACTTGTTCTGCTCTCTCAAGTATTCCTTGTGGAATTTAGGGTCTACCTTCATGTAGTCATGAGGCCAAAACTTAGCCATCTTTATATCTGCTCTGTACACTATAGTTGATCCTTCATCCAAAATCTTCATGAATCTTTTGATAGGAATCCTCATTATTGTAGTGGCTTGTTCACAAATCAACCGAGTTATGAGTCCCAAGAAGGACCCAGTAAACTTTCTTTCCCTTCCCTGGTGCACATTTTTATTTCTTGCCTTCGACAATACCCACAAAATCTCAGTAGTAAATAATAACCAAAACACATTTTCGTTCTTTTCAACATTACTAAGATATCCACACAGAATATTAACTTTGGTAACACATAAACTAGACAATTTTTTGTGTTGAAGAGTTTAATAAAATAGACCAAATAGCTTTTCCAAATAGACAGTCAAAGAAAATATGCTCAGAGTTTTTAGGACACTTACAATAGAGACAAATGTTATCCGATCCTATTGCTAGCCTATCTAATAATAAAAGCCACCTAAAACAACATTTTTTAGTTCAATGACTTTGGACCAAATAATAGACATAGTTTTTGACAATACCTTGGGCTCTAACTTGAGTTTCCATGCAAGATTAATGTGAGCATAAACATCATCTTTTTTTGTCATCAACTTATAGGGCTTTTTCGGGGCCATTTTTTCAATCTATATGCCATCTTTTCGTCTAATTTCCTTCCAATTCTCTACTTTTAGACTTATCCCATGTTGTCTATAACCTTGTATAGATTTAAGAACAACATAAGTCCTCTTTTGAGTCTCCAGAAGATTATATTAAGTTTTCAAATGATTCAATCCTTTAATAGTATTATTAGTTATAATATTTCTGAAAGATGTAATTCCTCATTTATGCCACTTCTTCGCCAAACAACCTTAAAGTAATGCCAAGTCTTTGTCATTATATTTTAAGATTCCACCAGATAGGTCTGGTTTGAAAAACTTCTTTTTTATTAACATCAAAGGCTCCTCTATTATCTAGGAAGGGTTTAATGGCTTCCCAGGCCTTCCATATTGAAACAAATACAACTAAGCCTGTGGGTTTGACACTGAAGTCACCCAGAACAATATCCTAAAGACTCAAGCTTACCCAGTCTCTAGGTTTCTTTGGCACTACCTTTCTCAAATTATTAACAGTTAGAACTTTCCAAGGCTCCAAAACTTCAAAACCTCTAACAATCCATTTTGTTACCAAAGTAGCACACTGAATTTTTATGTCTTTCAACCCTAATCCTCCCAGTTCTTTAATTAAGCAACACCAATCCTAGGCTACCAAATGCCTCTTTTTATTACCCCTCCCATCCGACCATAGAAAATCTCTATTCTTTTTATGAATTAGGTTAACTTGATAACTAGCAAAAAACCAAGAAGAAGCATAGTATATGGAATAAGAAGAAAGGATTTTTTGGCATACTTGAAACCTACCATCCATGGAAAGAAATTGTTTATTCCCCATGCTAATCTTCTTCTTAATCTTCCCATATATCCAATCCCACATGTCCTTCAATGATGGATTAACAGAATATGGGATTCCAAGGAATCTCACTAATTTGGAAGAATCCCCCCATTGCCACTTAGCAATATCTAACCACAACGGAGGAGAAACATCCCAGCCAAGAAGAGTAGATTTTGAGTTAGAAATTTTAGCACTTGTAGCTTTACAAAAAAATGACAATCTCTCTTCAAACTTTGATAAGTTTTCCTCTCCTGAAACTTGAAATAGTGCAATGTCATCAGCAAACTAGATATTTAGAAGTGAATCATTATTTGGAAGCTTTATTCCTTTCAATCCCCCCTATCAGATCAGTTATAAGAACATAATACAATGCTTCAGAAGCAATGTCAAACAATGTTGGAGCAAGAGGGCATCCTTTCCTTATAGACCTTTCCAAATTGAAAGGGCAAGGAAAGGATCCATTAATACCAATATGAATAGTAGCATCTTTGAAAAGCATTATGACCATATTGCAATATTCCTCGGGAAAAGGACCATTCAATCCTATCATAGGATTTTTCAAAGTCTAATAATAGAATACCTTCATTTTGTCCACTTTTATTTGCCCAGTCCAGGGCTTCCCAGCTTGTGATAAGATTCTCCAATATATATCTTCCTTTTATAAATCATGTTTGAGTAGGGTTGATAATGGCTAGAAGTATATCAATAAGTCTAATAGCTAGCACCTTAGATATAATTTTATAAGATACATTTAACAAGGTAATTGGTCTCCAATTTCTAATGTTTGTTTTATCCCCTTCTTTGAGTAGGAGCTTGATCACTCCTCTATTAATTTCTTCCCCCACGGTACCTCTACCTATTGCTTCTTGATAGACTTCCAGCAAGTCTTTAGCTATGCACTCTTCATTGCACTTGTAAAATTCCACCAGGATTCCATCAATCCTAGGAGACTTGCCATTCTCCATCGTTCTAATGTCCTTTATTATTTCATCTTTAGATATTTGTTTCTTTAACTTAATACACATTTCTTCTAGAACTTTCTTGGGGTAAATTTTCCTACAGAGGCTTTGAGCCTCTTTGTATTCCTCGGACCCATCTTCAGTTGAAAAGAGTTTGACATAAAATTCTCTAAAGACTTCTTTCATTTCTTCATTGTCTTTAAAACACCTATTATCTTCTGCAATAGGTCCAATGTCCTCTCTGGAGTTTTTTACTTTTAACAAATTGAAAAAATATTGTGTTCCTTTATCCCCTTCTGATAGCTAGTTCAGCTTAGCCCTCACTCTAATCCCTTGGTTTTTGAAGGTTTGAAATTTCCTTAGATTATGTTTCACCTCCCCTAACTCTCTAATAGTTTTTTCATCATCTGGGCTATCATGCAACTTGCCCTCAATCTTTAAAAACTTTTCTTGTAGCATACCATCTTTTCTCCTTTTATCTTTTGCATATTTCTTCCTAACTATTTGAAATAGAACTTTACAATTTTTTATCAAAGCACTCCAATATTAGCATCTTAAAGAATTGGTATATAATACTTTTGTGTTGTTCCTGAAGCTTATGATCCCTTCACAATAGTCACTATCTTGAAGTAGTGCATAATTAACTTTAAACAAATTTTCTTTTTTAGTCCTGGTCTTTGGTTGCTGTTCTTTCCACCTAATAAGAGCTTCTATTGGGTGGTGATCTGATAGGGTAGATGGAATAACATCTACACAATTGTTATCCCTTTTATTAAGGAAGTAGAATTTATCTTTAGCTGCATATAATCTCTCTAGCCTTGAATATATTCTATTTTTCCCACCTTGGCTATTACACCATGTGAACCAAATGCCTCTGCTCTCACTCTTCTTCCCTTCTAAAGGGTCAAAGAGTCTAAAAGTCTTTTTAAATTTATGGAAAAAAAATGATTCATTACCTTTCTACCCCCATTTAAGGCCACTAGACTTGTGTTCTCTCCACTCTGTAATATTAAAGTCCCCTCCTATTATCCATGGAATCTAATGCAAATTATTAGCCATCCATTTTCAAAGCTCAGCCCTACAGTTGTATTCATTTGGTATATATACAGAACATACACCAAACAACATGTCCTCTTTCTTAAAAATTACCCATAAACACCTATTACAAGGTGAGCATCAATTTTGGAAGATCAAATTAGCCCATTTTTTATCTATTAACATTGCTATTCCTCCTTTCCCTTTTTCACGCTTAATACAAAAATAATCAGCTTCTTTCCATATGAACCTCAAGTTGTTCTCTAGTGTGAAGCCAATGGCCTTCACCTCCTACAACATAATGAGATTTAAGTCTTTTCTTTTGTTACAAAAATCCCTAATCATATACTTTCTATCTGGAGACTCTAAGCCTCTTATATTCCAACTATAACAGTTCATAGCTCACTAGTTTAGGGGTTTCCAATTTCCTTTTTTTGTACAACTTATTAAAACAATTAGAGACTTTGTCCCCTTTTTTACTATCTATTTTGGAATTCCTCTTTACATATTCCCTTTTTTTCTTTTCTTTTTCTTTATTTTGTTATAAAGAGGTAATCAAATCTTTCAAACTTTGTACATTTCTATCAGGACTAGTCAAGCTAGCTTCTTCTAGCTATGCTTTAGGGCATTCACAATCATCCCCCACAAGGTCAGTTGTATTATTTTTCTTTCCAACCATTATGTGAACACTTTCAATCTTTTCTTTATCCTTATATTCCCTCATTTGAGACCTAATTTTTTCCAATACCAACTCTTGGGTATTTTTCCTATGAATTTTTGGCTTTTCAAAATTTTGACCCTCGAATTTTGCCCCCTCAACAACCTTTATTTCTAGGACAAATATAGATTTTATATCATGCAAGCCATCTTCCTGCACCTTGGGGGGAAATTATGTCTTGTTTATCTAACTGGTAGGAAGAGACTATTTGGGCAGTTCCATTTGAGACAAAGTCAACTTAAGGTGAGTCTTTCACTATAGAGATAACATCTATAATCTAATTACTAAAAGGCACATCTAAACATGATGGGGACCCCTACACCTCCAATATACGATATTAAGGAACTATTTCATTAGAACGTTGCTCACCCGCAACTATTTAATATTAAGAAGAAAAGAATAAAGGAATATTCTTTCTCTAAAAGTTCTTGTTTTTTGTTAAGATTATTCTTAGGGAGGACATAGAGGAAAGTAAAAAATATATATTTAAAGTTGTGAATAGAATATCAATTTACAAATCTAGGATATAATGGAAAGTAAAATTGCATGTCAAACATTACTAAGTTTTACTTATTAATAAGAGAATATATCTATAAACATGAATCCTTGAAAAATTCCATAATTTTTCTTTAGTTTTTCCTACCCCTAAATTTAGGCATTCATGTCCTTTAAAAGAGGAAACATAGATTAAGGAAGATACAATAGTAAAAAGAAATGGTAAGTGGTACAAAATATATTAAAATTAGGGTGTTTGATTTTTTCTCATTTAATTGTTTGCATGTGTTGAAATAGCTCTTCAATTAAATATAAAGGAAATAATGTCTGAAATTAAATAAATCGTATGTAAAAGTTAAAGTAAATGATTTGTTTTGGTTTAACATTTTGAAAACTTGTGTATGATTTCTATGATTTATTACATTACTATTGAAAAATAAAATAGTTCTTTAATAGAAGATAAATTAAATAATGTCTAAGATAAAATAACTCTTAAGTAAAAACTAAAATAATAAATGTCTATATGCTTTTTTAAAATTGTCTTTTACCTATTTATGTGTCATTCCATGTAAGTAATAATTTAGATAAATATTAAAAACTAATATTCATATAAATACTGTAATGGAAATAATACTTTCCTTATATCAATTTAAGTTAATCAAAGGAATAAACAATTAAACAAATTTCAACCTAGATTAATTCATAATAGCTACAAATGATGAAGTAATATATGATAAATAATATGCAACAAATTTAATATAGGCACCTCACAATTGATATCTCTAGCATTATATCTATAATTATTTACTATAGCTTTCAATTTGATCTATAAAAATTTTTATAAAAGAAAATAAAGATTCTTAAGGATTAATCTAGGTTAATTAGGTAAATGTAATTAAATAAGTATTATTAGTTTAGATTAATTAAACATAGTTGAGAATGATAAATTGGATTACATGTTTGGGAAATTAAATGAGGAGGATGCTTTGGAGACTAAATGGATGAGATTCTAGAATATGTTTTATATCAAACCTGAAAATAATGTCTCTTTGTCAATGAGCTACATGGAAGTCTGTGTGCTAAAACTATGCTTTGTCAAATAATAAATCTGTACATTCAAGACAAATTTGCAATCATAGATCTATAGTTGAGTTCTAGATTCATCCTAGTAATTAATAGTATTTGACTCTACAACTTTACTTGCTTGAACATTAGGCCTACTCAAGGTAAGATGGAATTATTATTTGAAATACTTAGACTCCAAGCCATAGTCAAAGTTGGAATGGAACTAATTTATTTTATTTTCTTAATGTAGTAATGAATTTCTTCTAGACTAACGCCAAAGCATGTCTAAATTGAAAGGAAGCTAGGTGTGAAGAAATTGCTTCCTACACTAATCTAATGAGAAGAGATGTATGCAAATTCAACTTTAATTCTCACAACTACAACAACATAAAACATCTAATAGAGATATTGTAACAATACACATACACACAAAAAGTAGACAGAAGAGAGAGAGATAAGATATATGTGGGGAAAACCCTTATGGGTGAAAAACCCCACACTCCAAAACATAGCTCAAATGTAATACAATAAACAATAATAGATTACAATATAGTTTCAGAGCCAATGCTCTTTTACAAGTCTTCGAATGTCAAATCTGGAGATATTCTGGTAGCATAATAGTACTTGTACCAAAGTTATCTATCTCCCATCCAAGCACCTATTTATATAGAGTTTGCAAGGCAAATATGGAACCTTCTAGAGATGGGTGTCCATCTTGGACTCATGCTCCAAAACCCACGCCTAAGGACACTTGTCCAACATCCCATCCCAAAGTGGGCACTTGGTCCCAAGATATGTTACAACAGATGCTCTTACGCACCTTACAGCTGTCATAGAATTCATCTTAACTGACAACACTTATAGCTGTAAGAGAATCTGTCATACACTAACTAAAAATATCATATTCCTCTTACAACATGTCATAACCTCCCTTGAGCACCCAAAGATGCCTTTCTCCCATGCAAAGATACTCACCAACACTTGTCATTAATTAAAAGTCATTTGAGGTGTCGGAGGCATTGCCCCCGAGCCCCCACGAGGGCGTTGCCCCTCGACTCCACCTTGTACCACGAAAGGGAGTGCGCCAGGGGTGCTGCCCCTAGACCCCGCAAGGCGCTACGTCCCTTGACCCCGTCTTAGGGGCGCTTCCCCCAAACCTCTATTAATTATTCAAGGGGAAAACTATGGCTACCAAAGTCGCCAAAATTTATCCTCCTGCATATACGCAAGGTGCTGACTATGCCAACTCAACATGGGATAAATAAATACAACATTAGGAAATTGCAAAGGTTGAGACACCTTAATTCCCAACATAAATAGAAGACAAACTCTACTCGTCATGCGATAAAATACAGATGCGCATGGGTCCAACTTTCTAATAATTTATTTTAATCCCTTTGAGCCTCTATGGGATTCTCATTAATTTTTTTCCATTTATAGAGAATGTTAACAAAAATAAATATTAAAATTTGACCAAATAAAAGATATGTTCGAAAGACAATAAGGCTATTTACATTAAACTAGTGAACATGCCCAGGAGGATAGTCAAATGGGTTATTTACAATTTGTAGGGAAAATTGTTAATAGCCAACATTAGTTATTTTCGTCAAGGTTTTTAATTCTTAGTTTTTATTGATTGATATATTGGAATTATTTGAATCTAATGGTTGCATATGTAATCTACCTATTAGTAGGTACTAATAAGAAAGTTTTTAGAAAAAAATGATGTTTTGATAATGCAATAGTGAAACTAGATATGATGGGAAGCAATTTTTTTGGCAAAATGTAAGTTTGTGTTTCTACACATGATTTCCCATGGGATGTGTTGATGAATGTCTTTTTTGTACCAAGTTATGGTAAGGCCCTTTAGAAACTTTAAGACTTCGTAACCTAGCCTTCCAAATGCAACAACTTCACCAATCAACTTGCATATGTGTGTAAAATATTTCAATATTTAGTCAATTTTATTTTGACTTGAGTCAAAGTTAAAACTCACTAGTTATTTAAGCACTTCCAAACAAAATATGCCTAATTAAGACTTTGAATGACAACTTCATTTCCATAATTTTTTTTTAGGAGATTGTGATAGTCTACATTGTTCTATGCTCACATTTTGTATCTTAGGTTTCCTTTCAGTTGCAATTATTGGTGTGAATGGTGTTATTACCTAACCATTTTACCTCTTGGATCCTTTTCAAACCTTGTTAGTTAGGTTTACCTAGCCCGCACACTTAGGGCACTTTTAAGTTATTTAATTTTTGTGTCTATTCATATACTTGTCATAATCGTATGTTGTCCTATGTCTCACCCTTGCCTATATAAGCAGGGGTCCTCATGTACTTTATTCATCTTGTATGCATTATATTGTTAATGGTAATATAACATTCTTTATTGCTTATATCATGTGTGGAAGGCTTTTTCAGTTGCAAAACATTCGTACTCCTATGAGTCCTAGAAGTGACTTCAACATGGTACCTGAGCTTTAGATTTATAGGCCCCTTCTCAATTTTGGAGAGATCTTTCAAGAAGTTTTGTTGGGTGCATCTTGCTTTAAATTTAACCTTACCTTGAGTTCAAGAGACCCAAATGTATATGGATTAATTGTAAACTCGAGAGGGTTTTCTTATACTCCCCTAGATGTTGTTTTTGATCCCGTACCTTGGTTTTATGGTATTCGTACCATCCTTGTGTAGGTGCTTGTGTTATCATAATGTTTATGATGTATATTCTCTACCATAAAATATAGTTGATCTGCATCATTGTGCTACTGTAATATTGTGCGTAGTATTAATCAGGTAATTAAATTTGATTTTTAGAGGTTTAATGTTTAGTTCAAATATTATTTTTATTAAGTATATAGGGTACACAAACCTTGCACTTGGTGTACAATATATGTAGGAAGCCCATTGGTTTAGGGCCCAACCACCTAACCTTAGTAAGTCCAAAGACCCTTAGATTCATAGATTTGAGGTAGGTTTTTCGACCCTATCCATGTGGGCTATGATTGTTTGATCCATAGGGTAATATGTCTAGCCAACTAGTAGAGTACTTCATGACAAAGTTTGACAACTTGGGAGAACCACCCTCATGTATTTTTTAACTCTAAGCACCTTTGTTGAGTGCTAAATGCTTATCCTTGGTGTTTAACCATTAGGTAGTCAACACTCAACCCTAGCTGATGGTGTCACTCATGACACATCCACCAGCCACAAAGATCCATGCCTCTATGTTGTCACTATAGTGACCATCTCCTCTTCAGCTACCCCGCTAGTAACCTACCACCCCCACTATACTCACTTGGTGGCACTACTGTGTTAGGCCATAGGGGCCTTTTTTTGCATAAGGACATTGATTTTTTTCACCAAGGAATAACCTTCACCCAAGGAATCATGTTTTCAACAAAAACCTCCTTCTAAGCATTTCACAATAGAATAGGTGATTTTTCTAGATTCTTCTCTAGGTGCCTAATTTTTTATGTTGATTGTACATTTGAATTCCTTTTTTGCAACAAGGATAACTTTTACTCACGAAGTCAAATTTTGGCAATTTTTTTTAAAATTGATCAAAAGTTGCAATGAATCTATTTGTAAAATCCAATTTTTTGTTTGCCATGCATATTGTTTGGAAATTTGTAAAATTATTACATGTTTTCAAACTATTGATTTAGGCTTATCGATTGTACATATCACACTTAGGTTTCCATAATAATTTGTTTGGGGTGCTATTACATCCTTAATACATTTAGGGGTGTAAGGCACAATTTAAGTGCCCATTTTCTTTTATCTCTTTTGGTGTTTGTTTCTAGTAATGGAAGAATCCTGCACTATTGGGCTCCTTACTCCACATAATTATCATAAATGGAAGGAACAAATGTTTAGATCGCTCCTATATAACATCATTCGACTAACATGATTGGAAACTTAAAGTATAACTTATGCTAGAGAACAAAGGTCTGTGTAGGGTAACAATGGGAACTAAGACTAAACCAACTAACAATGATGCTAAAGTAAAGTGGTATAACAAATGTGATCAATCCTTAGAATTTTTGTGTCTTACTCTATCTCGTAAACTCTTGTTTCATATAGAAGCATTGAATACACATAATTAAGTTTGTCTTGCATTAGAATAAATCTTTACGAAGGTGGAAGAAATGAGAAGTCATGAGTTAGAGAATGAACTCATAAGTTTGAGCCCAAGTACCTTTGATACCCTAGAGGACTTTTTCACTAAGTTTAAATCACTAAGGTTGTAGTTAAAAGAATATGGAATAGACAAAAAGGATGGTCAACTTGTTCTTTCTATACTCTCCAAAGTAAGCCCTAGTTATTTTGTTTTTATTTCTACCTTCTATTCCACTAAAAATGTTCTTGGAGCAATGTGGAAAATTCCTTCTCTGGACGACTTTATTTCCAACTTGACTAGGGATCAAGACAAGTTAATACAAATGGGAACACTAAAAACCTCAAGTCCTCATTGCCAAGAATGGGAAACAACGGGATTCAAACAACAAAGGGAAGAAGAAAAATAATCAAAAAGACAAGGAGACCAAGAAAGATTAGAAAACTGAGTCCTCCAAAAATAACACTCAGACCTCTTCAAACCAAGGATCTACTAAGGCAAAGGAAAATAGTAAAGAGAAATCAAAGGGCAAGTTTAAATCACTAAGGTTGTAGTTAAAAGACTATGGAATAGACAAAAAGGATGACCAACATGTTCTTTCTATACTCTCCAAAGTAGGACCTAATTATTTTGTTTTCATTTCTACCTTCTACTCCACTAAAAGTGGTCTTGGAGCAATGTGGAAAATGCCTTCTCTAGACAACTTCATTTCCAACTTCACTAGGGAGTAAGAAAAGTTAATATAGATGGGAACACTAACATCTTCAAAACCTCAAGTCTTGATTACCAAGAATGGGAAACAACAAGCTTCAAACAACACAGGGAAGAAGAAAAATAATCAAAAGGACAAGGAGACCAAGAAAGATTAGAAAATTGAGTCCTCTAAAAATAACACTCAAAACTCTTCAAACTAAGGGAAACCTAAGGAAAAAAGAGTTAAGTGTGCCTATTGAAATAAACTTGGGAATGATGAAGAAAAATGTATGAAGAAGTAGATTAACCACCTCTCATCTCTTCTTGAGAAGAACAACATATGGGTCCATGAATCTATCAAAGAATATTCATCAACCCAAGGATCTACTAAGGCAAAGGAAAATGGTAAAGAGAAATCAAAGGGCAAGGTTGTAGTTGTAGTTGTATCTTCATTAGCTCCATCTTGAATCATTAACTCGTGTACCTTGCACCACATGGGTTCTTCATAGGTTGGATTTTATTCCTTAGAGCCTTATAGCATGTCCTCTATCACTTTGGGTGATGACACTCTAGTAGCAGTTGCAAGGAGAGGGTCTGTTGAAATTATTGAAGGTGTAACACTCACAAATGTTCTTAGTGTACCTTCTCTTTTAGCTAATCTCCTATCAATGTATCAAATTGCCCACATAGGAAAGGGCATGAGAGTTCATTTCTCTCTAGAATTGGTTGATAATAGAGAGTTGCATGTAAACTATCTAGTAGATTTTGGAAGGGAAGATCACCAAACCAGGTTGTACACCTCTCACTTTGCACCTAATGTTTCTCCTAGAACATTTCTTACTCATTCAGATGGAGTTATCAAATTATGGGCTGAGAGGTTGGGCCACCTTAATTACCACCACCTTAAGCAACTAAGTCAGTAGGATATAGTCATAGGGTTTCCTAGGGTTAGATTTCTAAGGGTCTTTGTGAGGGTTATACCCCTGGGAAACATCCTTAAGAGAAATTTGACAAAGGAAAATCTTGGAGGGCTACATAGGCTTTGGAGCTGTTCATAGTAATGTATCAAGGGAATTTCCCCATCCATATTTCACTAAGGCTTAGTAAATTCTCACTTTCATAGATCACTTCTCCAGATACACATGGGTCTACTTCATTTGAAAGAAATATAAAGTCTTCAACAACTTTTGAGACTTCAAGGCTCTTGCTAAAAGATAGTCAAGAAAGGTCATCAAGGTTATTTGGATTGACAATGTGGGTGAGTATGTAAACCATAGGTTTGAGTAGTTTTGTAGAGTAGAGGGGATAGGCATAGTTCCTTATACTCCCCAGTAGAATGGTGTTGCAAACCAAAGAACCATTCTTTAAAAGAGATGGCTAAGTGCATGATACACTCCCATGGACTTACACTAGAGTATTGGGTAGAAGCAATCAATTATTCTTGTTACATAAAGATCTAAGTTCCTCACAAATCCTTAAAGGGAATCACTCACTTTGAAGTCTGGATGGGTTAGAAACCATCACTAGAACACTTCAGGGTCTTTGGATATTCATCCATGGCTCATATACCAAAGAAGAATCACAAGGCAATAGAACCTCAATCCAAACCTTACATCTTTGTAGGTTATCTAGATGGTGTAAAATTTTATAACCTACTCCACCTGAACACACATCAGTTATTCATTAAGAGGAGCATTAATTTTCAAGAGAGTCCTACTAACTCTATACTTGAGATTTCTCCTTCTACTTTGGACTCACTTAGATTTGATGATTCTTCAGATGAATTAGACCATCTGCAATAGATTCATGAGGTGGGGTCTTCTTTTTCTTCTAGTGCCAATAATAATGATATTTATGGGGAGTCATCTCCATCCACTTTTGGACATGTTATAGAGGATGAGGATTTAACACCTAACTCACCCTCATTTGGCCCCATTTGGACTAGGTAGACACTCCAAAGTGCAGTCACTTGGGTAGGGGATATAGCAAATGATAGACATACTCGGTTACACTATCAAAGTGGCACACATGCCTTCTATGCTTCAACCTCTAGTCCACAGACATTTTGAGAGGCATCAACATATTGAGTGGGATAATGCTATGCATGAGGAATATGATTCCTTGTTCAGAAATCATACTTGGCACATGAATTCACTTTCTAAGGGAAGGAAGATCGTTTGATGTAGGTGGATATATCTAACCAAGTTTTTAGTATATGGGTCAGTTGACAAGTTCAAGGAACAATTGGTTGCCAAGGGTTTTCACAAGTTGTTGGAATTGACTAATAGAGATCTTTGTACCTATGGCCAAAATGACTTCAATCCAACTTAGACTTGCCATTTCCACAACACACAGTTGGGATGTGCACTAGATGGATGTGAAGAGTGCTTTTCTCCACAGAGACCTCGAGGAGGAGATCTACATGGAGAAACCACTAGGGTTCTATAGAGTAAAATACTCTACATTTTGTTTTGAGTTTCAGTTGCACGAGTTCCATTTTTGTCTCTACGCATTTTAGTTTTGGTAGTGAGGGTTTTGAAACAGAGTGCGGACATGGGTTTTCATTTTGTAAATTTTGCCTAAGTCTCAGAGTCGCACAGAGAGTGCCAAGTGTCATCAGTCGGGACACATTATAAAGTTTCTCTAGGTAACACAGAGTCTGCCATGTGTCATCTTCTATGTTACAGTTCAAAAGCCCCTTTTAAATGTTTCTTAGAATGTGGCGGGTCCTTGTTTTAAAGCTTCGGTGAGCGCGGAGGGCACTAAGTGGCAGCTGCAGAAAATTTCTATATGTTTCATCTAAGTTACACAGAAGGTGCTGCGTGTCCTTTGTAATATCTACGGAGCGTGCCAAGTGTTGACATCCATGAGTTTCTTCTTTTTGTTTCATTGCTAAGTAAAGAGTATGGTGGGCCCCCAGTGAGTTTGCTAAAGTAAGTGGAGAAAGCCAAGTGTCATCGTCCACGTGAATCTAAAAGAGTCCCAAATGTTTCTATAAGTGTTTCTAAAGTAAGCAGAGACTGCCATGTGTCATCTTCCACAGGACTCTCAAAAGTATCTAAAGTTTCTCAAGGTGTAGCAAAAGCCGCCACGTATCACTTAAGAATAGTAGTGGAAAGCGCCACCTGTCCCTGTTCCTTTTTGAAACTGCTCAGGCAAGAGGTATGGTGGGTCCCATTTTTGGTAAGTGATTAAAGGTTCGAGGTAGCGGACTGTGATAGATGTCAAAGGCAGAGCACTCATAATATAAAGACACAAATAAAGAGGACATCACCACATATCTATTTGCAAGTGCCGCAAATGCTACCAAGTGTCATTTTCTGGTGCCTCCTGAATAATGAGATGGTTTTCTAAATGAAGCTCGCGGAAGCTGCCTCATATATGTTTCTAAATGCAGCAGAGGTTGCCACGTGTCAAGTTCCTATTTTTTTCTGGAAAGATGAAGGAGTTTCAAGTAAAGGGCGCGTATGCGTGCCATCGGTCTCAAGGGTTTATAGTCACAAAGACTTGCGGATGCTGCCAAGTGTCCTCGCCTGTTTCACAGTGGGGAGTGCCACATCTATCTGTTTTAGCCAATGAATTTGTAGAGAGTCTAAACATTTCAGATCCGAAAGATATCTTCTATCAGACACTTCCAGTTAAGTTCCAGTTTGGTTAGACTGTGGGGATTTGATCATGCGGGCAATCTTGAGCCAGTTCTATGCTATAAATATGGGTTCAGATCGTATATTCAAAAATATAGGAGATATAGAGAATTTTCTGCATACAGATTGTTATCAGAGATTTAAGCGAAGTTTGAAGACCTTTTGTTGTGGCCAGTAATATCATTTGCCTTTGTTTTATTTTCTTGATTCAGAAAGTTTGTATAACTGTGCATACATCAGTGCCTTTTATGTGACTGGAAAATTAATAAGAAGACTAAGTTCTGTGCCTTTGTTGATATTTTTTGTGTTATTGCAAAATCTTCTAAGTTGTGAGCCTTTGATTCTATTTGTTTTCATCTTTTACATTGATCATGTATTATTTGCTCTTTAATGTAACTAAATCCTGAAGATAGATTCACTGTGCTTAGTTTTGAGGAATGAATCACATTCAAGTGCATCGCCATAGTTTAATTTTCTTTTCATTGCATTTGTGATTCCATTTAGTTTCTATCCCTTTTCCCAAAACACATTTGAGATAAAGAAGAGCCAGCTTCCTTAAAATCTGGAGGTCATTTCAGGTCACAAGTCCCACATTCCTGAAACTTCCCATGTTGGTGTTGGAAACAACGCAATTCTAAGCATCAATAGTTTTTGGCATGCCTGGTGGGACAATTCTTGAAGTTCCTTTCAAGACTGTATGGACCAGAGAGCTACAAGGAGTTAGAGTTGTGGACCAATAACAAGAGCTCAATCTGCTATGAACCTAGGTATTCTTTTACCACCATTGATAACTAATTCAAGAAGAAGGGTCAATCAGTTTACAGCAACACCAAGAGCAAACATGGGAGCACCTATAGCCCCAAGGAATTATGCAAATTGGAACACTGGTAGTGCTCTGATTCTCCTAGTACCACCAGCCACTTGGGATCCTATTCTAGCAAATGCCCTGAAAGCTCTGCCCAAATTCAGTGGGAAAGATTTCAAAACACCTAAAGAACATCGACAGGATGTGTCTGATGTCTGTGCAATACATGTGATCACACAGCAGTATGTGGCTATAAGATTGTTAGCAGCTTCTTTTAAGGGGAAGGCTCTAGACTGGTACAGATCTTTGACCCCAAATACAATATCTACATGGGACCAGCTTGGAGATGCTTTCTTTGCAAGATTTAAAGAAAAGGGTGATAAATCTTCTTTGTTGCAACAATTGATTACTATCAAAAGGGCACCACAAGAAGCAATGACTGATTTCAATTCAAGATTTCAAAAGACTTGGGAAAGAATTCCTACTACAGCAAGACTATTACCAGGTATGGCTATAGTATTTTATCTTAAAGCCCTAAATTCAGATATATCAGTAATGATTCAATCACTTGGAGGTCAGACTCTACTAGAAGCCTATGACTATGCAGTCAGAGCTGAAAACAACTTAATAGATGCTAGAAAGTTGCCCCCAAGGCCTCCCATGCCCATGTTTCCAGAGATTACCTTACCCTTGCCTCAAGAAGCCCCAAATCTCATATCCCCACCTGTGTCTATGTATACATTTCCTCAAGAACCTGCTAAAGCAGTTGTCCTTGTCCAGTCATCTGAGATGGATGATGTCAAGAACATCTTAAGGACATTTTCTAATGAGATAATTAACCTAAAAAGATAGCAAAATCCCTATCCTAAGCCCCAATATCAAGGTTACCAAGGGAATAGACCTTCTTTTCAGCCAAATCAATACCAGGGCCCTCAGAGATAGGCTAATCCTCAGCCATCAAATCAATTAGTTACAGTTCCTACTCCCTTGTAGACTATTCCTCCAAATCCAAATAGAGAGATTGTCCTAGGGCAGAATAATTATGTAGATGGCACCAATTCCTGGTGTTTCCCTTGTAATAATGCTCATATGCCCAGAGATTGTCCCATGAGTAATCTACAGCAAAAGATAGCAGAGCAAAGAAGAGTGGATGGACAATTTGCAAATACTTCTGACACTCAACCCTACCAATCTCCTGGTATGCAAAATTCAGTCCTGGTGGCTCAGTTGCAAGGGATGTCCTTACAACAAGAAGAAGAAATAGCCCCTAAGCATGCTTTGTTTTCATGGATTGAAGATGAAGAGTCAGTACTCTTGAATGAAGCTTCTACTTCCAAGAAGCCATTGGTACAATCAGATTACTACACTAGAGCCAAGAGAAGGATGATGGAATAGTCTAAAGTCACAAATAAGGAAATTATGGGGATTCCTCCATTTCAAGATCATCAAAACACAGCTGCTAGACAAGAAATACCTTAGCCAGTGTAGAACCAAGTAGTTTCTAGACAAGTTCAAGAAAAAGCAAGGTACCCTTATTATCCAAGAACCCAAACACTAGGACCTATGAATGTGGTGGATCAGCTGAAGAGGACCCCTACACATGTGTCAATATGGGACATGTTAGCTATTCCTGAGCAAAAGACACTATTACAAGAAGCTCTGTAGGGCCAAGTAGTGCCTAAACATACTAGTACCAAAGGAGGACCTACTGATAAGGAAAAGCTCAAGGACATTGTTCCTCTGCAGACAACAGCCCTCTTGAACAATGCACCAGAGGTAAGCAAATCCAAACCAGAGCCCTTCTATTTGACTTTGATAGTTGGAAAGAAATTGTTACATAATGCAATGATAGACTCAGGGGCCAGTACTACAGTAATGCCTAAACAAATAGCAGATGCTTTAAAGATAAAGTATGAGCCACTTACTAAAGGAGTTATGCAGCTAGATGGGAAGTCAGTGCAAACAATAGGGAAAATTAAACAACTCCCATTGCAGTTGTATACTTGCCCTAACATAATTGTCAATCAGGATGTGGTAGTCATAGATATACCCCCTGTATTTGGCCTATGTTTATCCAGAGATTTCACAGCCAAAATAGGAGGTTATATGTCACTTGATTGGTCTCACCTCATCCTAAGAACCAAATATGGTACAAAAATGAAAATACTATTTGAGTCATTATCCAAGGATCACATCACAAATGAACCAACCCCAAAATTAGAGGCAGCTCATGCAATGCTGAATAAAGAAGAAAAGGTTTTTGTTGAAGAGTTAGGTGATTGGACTAAACAGGACCAAGAGGAGGAAAATAACCAGTTGTTAACCATGATGGAAAGTGACCCATATGGAAATTATGATTCTACTGGTCTAGGCACTTATGTCATATTTGATGAAGACCATGAAATCCCAAATGTTCTAAGGGAAGAAACACCAAAGACTCAAGAATCTGAAAAGGACTCAGAAATCTAGACCCTAAATTTTGATGGGGCTAGAAGTAAAAATGGTGTTGGGGCAAGAATTTGTCTTATTGCTCCAAATGGTGAGAAAATTTTAAGAGCTATCTGTTTCCAATTTGCCTATACTAATAATGATGCTGAATATGAATCCTTAGTACATGGGCTCATGTTGGCCAAGAAAAAGGGAGTAAAGAATCTGATAGTCAAAGGAGATTTAGAACTAGTGGTGAAACAAATCAGAGAAAAGGCAGTAGCCAAAAATGTAAGGATGAGATCCTATAGACACAGAATTTGGGACTTAATAGATGATTTTGAAGCTTTCAATATTGAAGTAGTTCCTATAACCCAAAATTCTGAAGCAGATAGGATGGCACAGATTGGCTCACAGTTTGACCTAGCAACTAATCTATTAGTCAACAATGAGTCAATCAAAGTTATAGTAAGGCCAACTATCCCAGACAATGATGCAAATTGGCAAGTCTTTGAAAATGATTTTTAGGTACTCTCATTTTTGCAACAGTCAGGGGAGTTTGCTAATCAATTGCAACCCAAAATTGAAGAAGCATATGGAGACCAGATTATTCAATTAAAGACCAATAAGCTTCCCAAAGGCTTGATTACTTTAGAAAACCTATTTGATCCAGAAGACGTAAGCCTAGAGAAGAAAAGGTTTCAAGCAAATAAAGTAGATTCTTCTGAGATACAAGTGAGTGAAGGGAGAAAACTAAAGATTGGAAATTCCACAACCCAACAAGAAAGGGAAAGACTAATTGACTTATGTGAAATATATGATAGAGTAATAACCTGGACCTATGAAGACCTTCATGGCTATAACAGAGACATCATTTAGCACACCATAGAACTAACTGAAGGATCTAAGCCAATCAGGCAGAAGCAGAGGCTAGTGAATCCAAGGATTGAACCTCTAATGGTGGATGAGTTGCAGAAACTCTTAGAATCTAAAATAATTTTTCCAATCAAACACTCAACCTAGGTATCCAATCTAGTACCAGTCAGAAAAAAGAATGGTGACATAAGGCTCTGTGTGGATTTCAGAGACCTAAATAGAGCATCTCTAAAAGATCAATATCCCCTGCCCTCTATGGAACAAATTTTATAGACTATGGCTAGATCAGAGAGATTTTCCTTGCTAGATGGTTTCTCTGGATACAATCAGATTTGGTTGGCTGATGAAGACCAACACAAGACTGCATTCACTACCAAATGGGGAATGTTGGCATATGCCAAGATGCCATTTGGCCTATCAAATGCTGGAGCCACTTTTCAAAGAGCAATGGATGTAGCATTTGGAGAACTCATAAATAAAATCATTCTGATTTATCTTGATGATCTCACTATTGTTTCCAAGAATGTTGTTGATCATTTTGATCATCTAGAATCTATTTTTAAGAAGTGTCAAGAGTTTGGAATATCCCCGAATCCTAAGAAATGCATCTTTGCAGTACCTCAAGGCAAACTACTAGGACATATAGTATCCAAAGAAGGAGTCTTTATAGATCCAGAGAGAGTCACAGCCATAATGAACTTGGCCCTACCAGTAAATAAGAAGGCAGTTCAGTCCTTTTTAGGAAAGATTAATTTTGGCAGTTAGTTCATATCAGACTTTGTAGGCCTAATAAGACTAGTGACACTCTTGTTGAAGAAAGACTTGGTGTTTAAGTGGACTACAGAAGGGAGATAAGCTTTTGAGGAGGTTAAGAAAGCAATTTCAACAGCCCTGGTACTTAGGAACCTAGATTTCTCTAAGTCTTTTATAATGTATGTCTATGGAGGGGAATTCAGTGTTGCTGCTGTCCTAACACAAAAAGATGATCAACAAGAGGGAGAACACCCAATAGCCTTCTTCTCAAGGACTCTTAGGGAGTATGAAGCCAAATACAACTTTGTGGAAAAATAGGCATATGCTATGGTAAAAGCCCTCAAAAAAATCAGGCATATGGTAACAGGAAATAAGATTCTAATACTTGTGGCTCATCCTAGTGTCAGAGAATACATTATGGAAGGTCAAATCACTGAAAAAAGAGCAAACTAGATAACAAAGATCCTTGAGTATGATGTAGAGGTCAGACCCACTAAACTAGTTAGAGGTAGGGGGTTGTGCCAATACATGGTTCAAGATATGGAAAAAATGATAACTGAAGAAACAGAAAAGGAAAATGTATTGAGGATACAAGAAATTGATCAGAATTCTTGGGTCATGAATAGAATTCAGTTTATGAAACATGGAATTTTCCCAAAAGAACTCTCTCAAGACAAGAGGAGATGCTATAGGTAGCAAGGGGTCAATTTTGTTTTAATTGACCAAGTTCTTTTCAGAAGAAATACTGATGGCATACTTTTAAGATGTATAGAGAAAGGTGAAGCTCAGAGAATATTACATGAAATGCACCATGGAGTCTCAAGTGGACATTTTTCTGCAAGAACCATAGCTATAAAGATAAGTCAGGTAGGTTACTTCTAGCCCACTTTATTTACAGACTGTTATCAACTGGTCAAAGAGTGCCAATCTTGTTAGTATTATGTGGGGAAGAGAAGGAATGCAGCAATGCCCCTTAGTCCTATAATTGTTCATGAACCTTTTGCTCAATGGGGTCTTGACTTCATTGGAATGATCAATTTGGTGTCAAGTATGGGACACAAATGGATTCTAACTGCCACAGATTAGTTTACCAGATGGAGTGAGGCAGTGCCACTCAAAGAAGTAATAGAAAAGGTGATCCTAGACTTTCTGGAGGGTATCACTACTCGCTTTGGGCCTCCTCAGACCATAATTTTAGATAATGCAAAGGCATTTTTAGGGGCAAAAATATCTAACTTTGCACTAAAATATGGAATCTATCTGAAAACCTCCTTAAATTATTACCCTCAGGGTAATGGTTTGGCAGAATCAACTAACAAGAACCTGATTAGACTTATTAAAAGAATAGGAGCTGATCATCACAAAGAGTGGCATAAAGTGCTTAATATTGCACTGTGGGCTAATAGAATTATTCCTAAACAAGTGACAAAGATGTCCCCATATGAATTGTCTTATGGTAAGCCTACTGTAATGCCCCTAAGCTTGGAGATTCCTGCTCTCCAGTTGATTAAATAGGTTGAGATTAAGGAAAATGGCCCCATGCAGGTTAGACTTGCTGAGCTCCTAGAAGTTCAAGAAAAGAGGGATACAACACATGAATCATTAATGAAACATCATAAAATAATCAAAGACTGCTTCGATAAAAAGACTTCAAACCCCTATTTTGAAGTAGGCTCAGTGGTTTTGAAATGGGATGAGAGAGCTGCCAAGCCGGGTCAACACAGTAAATTGAGTCATTGTGGACTAGCCCCTATAAGATTCATTCCTATAAACAGTAGAATTCATTTGAGCTTGAAACAATGGAGGACGAGCCTGAAGAGATTCCTATGAACGGGATCTACTTGAAGCATTTCAATTAGACAGTCTCTCCTATGTATTATAGTTAGTTAGTTTCCCCTTTCATTATTGCTTTGTTTTCCGCTTTGTTTTTCCTGCTCTTTCTTTGAATAAGTGTTTTATGAACAAGTGGCCATGGCTCAAGTCTCTTCAATTTTCAAAAATCTCACATTTATTAAGTCTCTCTCCAATCCCCAAAATTCCCCAAAGTACCAGTATGTAGCCACTTTTATGACGTGTCTGACACTCTATCCCACACAGATTTCATAAGATTTCCTAACAGTTTTATGGTTTTAGTACCATTTATGAGACTTGATGTGTCATTAAAATGCCCTAATAATAAGAGTTAAGGCTTAACTATGTCTCATTTGTTCCTACGTCTACTTAGAAAATCCCCGTTACCTGCAATTTCAATTCATAGCAAAACCTACTTCATAAACATGCCTTCCTTGTTGTAAAGCTTCCATCCTTGTTACCGTAAGTTCACTAGTTTCCAATATTCATTCAGATATGGCAGAGCCACAGTCTTCACAGTAGGGGTTGGGGATTTACGAGTCCATTGACAAGCTTCTCACCAGCAAATCATATGCTTTGGCCCCTGCACAACCCTTAAGGACCTATCCAAGGACTAGGGTCCCTGAGGTTGGTTATACAGTTGACCCAGCTAAAGTGAAGGATTTCACAGACGGTATCGCTGACCCAGCCCTTCAAAAGCCTGGCAAAGCTCTACGAGAAGGGGTACACCAAAGATGTATCTAGAAGGCCAAGGCGAGACAATCTGAAACATTCAGAATGAGGATATGGACCTCTAAGTTGGTAAAATTCATCATTCCAAGCATGCATTTTTGTCCTGACCTGATTGAGATGTGCGTAGAATTGTTTCATGCACCCTCAAGTACCATTCAAAAGGGACCCTTCATGGTGCAAATTACACCAAAGGTTATCAGGGACATGTTGGCCCTATACCATGACAAGATAGCCACATTTCCCACCATTGCCAAAATGTAGAAAACATGGGCAAATGTAAATAATCAATTGAGGTTTCTTAATTTAGAGTTGCAGCTGGGAGATGAAAACACCCAAATGCCAGTGCTACCAACAGGAAGGGGACAATTCGCTCAGGCTAGCCAGGAAGCATTGTCAATGATGGCATTTATCTTTGGTATGAAGGAGGACAATATTGTATATGACTGGCAAATTGCCATTTTGTTCCAATTGAAGACTGTGGACAAATCCCAAGAGTTTCAGCTAGACTTCTCAGAGAAGATTGCCTATTCAATGGTTGACTAACTCACCCACTTCAAATCAACAGGGGTCTTCAGGTATTCTTCTTATTTGTTTCACCTCATGTTATATCAAAACCCTGCCATCTTTTCACAATATATGCATTTGAATATGTATGACCCAAGTTTCGGTCACAATAGGACTATTCATGTGTCCACATGACACATGTCTTATCCAAAGCATCTAATCCCTATGAATTTTGGGAACTTTTTGTTGCCCCTGCCTTTGTACACCTAAGCCCAAAGCCTATTGAGAATATATTAACATTAAGTGTTAGAGGCCTCATGGCAAATTCCCCCATTCCTTGTGATTATTTCTTTGGGTCCCATCACACCATTATTAGGGTCCATGGTTTTAATGGAGAACCAGTGTTGCTACCCAAGATTTTGACTCCTAGGTTAGCATTCTTAGAGGTCACCTGACAAATATCTATGGTAGATAATGACTATGGCACTGGGAAGAAGAAAAAGAAAATGTATGATATTCCATGGGTGAAGAAAAACATGGCCCTACTGGTCAGAGATGCTGAGCACTTGTTGCTGAGGAAGTTAGTTGTCCTAGGTTTCTTTCTGATTGAAGATAAATGGAGATATGACCCAAGCAGTTTCATAACCTTATGGGTCAAGAATAACAATGTCGGCGCTAAGATTGTGCATGAGGACCATCCCTTTTGGGAAGACAGAAGAAACCCTAAGGAGGATAGTCCTTATTTGTATGTAGAATTGACAGATTTGCCCTTTGAGGGGCCCAGGCCATGGGAAATATTTTATAATAAACAAAAGGCCTATGACCCTAAGCTCAAAATGGGCATTGGATTGAAGAAAAATGTATTAGGAGATAGGGAATAGAAAGCAGATAAAATTGAAGCCTATTGGAAATATAGGCAGGAAATATCTGAGACAACTCACTCTTTTGGCAAGGTTGATACAGATGAAAAATGGGAGTCCATTTGGGATGAATGGCATCCCTCTCCAGTCTCTAGCCTTGATACAAGTAGGATCCATAAGAAGGGTGAGGAGTATGAAGAAGATCCTGAGCCCACTCATATAGTATAGGCCCTCGGACAAGCCTCATCTACAGTCCCTGTAACTGTTTGTCCCCAATCTCTTAGTGCCATAGAAAAATAAAAGTGTGTGGTATCCTCACCATCCAGAGCTTCTCCATCAGTGTTAGCCATTGGGGTTTCTAGTTTTGTGCAATCACCACTAGCAGTAGTGGTAAATGTTGAAGAGAAGGAAGGATAGCAAGAAGAAAGGCCAAGGAAACATAAGAAGCTAAAACTTCAGCCTGATTCAGATGAGGAGGTAGAGCCTTCATAGCAACAACCACTGAGTACATCTGTTGCTCCTCAGGTACATGCCACTTCTCATTCTTCTTCTCAGTCTTTTTCTTCTTCCATAGGGGTGGCAATCCCAACTGGCCAAATATTTTCCCCTACCACCTCTGCTGTGCCAATTTCGTAATTTGCCCCACCTGTTACTACTTAGGCCATGTCATCACAGGCCACATCATTGCCTCCCTTTTCCCCCTCTTTTCCAAAGAGAATACCTCCCTGGATTCCTCCTAGCCAACATTTGGCTATTCCCTACGGCTTACCACAGGGTCATCCTTTTGTGGGCGGGTATATTACCTCTCCCCCTACCTTCCAAGCTCAAGCAAACACTGCTAAGAAGGCTAGGGAGGCCAGGATGGATAAAAAGAGGAAGAAAGATAATAAAGCTCAAGCTGTACCACACATGAGGTCACTATTTGATCCAATCCAGTAGCAACTAACTATGACTCATTTGTCACCAAATGTAGTTAGGCCAAATGAGCAGATGCAGCCCCAGGATTATACCATGAGTGCAGTGGCTATGGATATGTCACTTTTTAGACCACAGGACAAGGTCGAGCTGCTAAATGAAACCACTTTTGCTGTAGCTACTAATTATTTGAAACTATCATGGAAGTTGTAGAAGGTGGAGGCTAATTTAGCTCAAGAAAAGATACATTCTGGCAACCTTGTTGCAGAGCTTAAATCAAAAAATGATGAAATAGAGGATACATCAACAAGTAGTTGCAAAATACTATTTCATGTCAGATTCATCTGGCTACATAGAGCCAAAATGCTTCTTTGAAAGAAGAGCTAGTATAAGTAAAGTGTGTAGTGACAACCCTAAGGAAGGAAAAGGCCATGCTACAGAAAAAGGATCAGAAAAATGTGCAACAAGTCACACAGTTCCAGCAGAAGCTGCTAAATGAACAAAATAATGCTGCTGCCATGCAGGTCCAACTTCAAGCCGAGCAACAAACATCAAAATAGTTGACACTTGAGTTGGATAATAGGCCAAAGAATGCAGGGGTGTTGAACCTGGTTAAGGAGCTATATGTATCAATATGGAAAAGAATCTCTGAGGAGATTATTCAACTCAAACCTTCTTTAACTTTCCTGTTACATGCACAACAATTGTGTGAGAGGGTAGAGACTTCAGTTCAAGCCACTCTGTTCACTATTTCCTTGAGGGTTTCAAATTGTCAACTGCTACTGAAGAAGCTATATGACACAACCGATGAAACATTATCAGCAGCAGGGATCAGTGACAGAATGATTGCTGCAAAAGGGGTGAACAAAATTCTCAATTACAATTTTACTGCAATTAATTGCAAAGAGCTCCTAGATGTGGTCAAAGAGGGGGTAAAAGACATGAAGAAGCATATTGAAGATCTGGTGCAATTGGGTCTTCCCTCCCCTTTTCCTGATAGCAACACTGTGTTAATGGTTGATGAGATTAAGCCTTTGTTGTTAGCCAGACAAAATGATCAGTCAGTTTTCTAGGGTTTAACAGATGCTTCATCAGTGTCAAAAGTGGAAGATGTCTTGATCCCCATGGCCCAGCTTGATTTCCAATTAAAGGCTATAGTTCATGTTTTGCAGAGTTTTTCACACAAGGATATCATTAACCTTAATTTAGCCTTCTAGGATTTGCAAAATAAATAGGGCCTATCTGATGCTGAGTGGTCTGTTTATCAGATGGCCTTGCAGAATCTGTTATTTTTTGTTGTATATATACACATTTTTGGGTTCTTTTTGAGCAGGCTCAAAAGTCCTCAATGTCGCCAAGAACTATAGAGTAAAATACTCTACATTTTACAAGTTTTGAGTTTCAGTTGTGCGAGTTCCTTTTTTGTCTCTGCATGTTTCAATTTTGGCAGTGAGGGTTTTGACACAGAGCGTGGGTGTGGTTTTCATTTTGTAAATTTTACCTAAGTCTCAGAGTCACACGGAGAGTGCCAAGTGTCATCAGCCGGGACACATTATAAAGTTTCTCTAAGTAACGCGGAGTCCGCCATGTGTCATCTTCCGCGTTGCAGTTCAAAAGCCCCTTTTAAATGTTTCTGAGAATGTGGCGGGTCCCTGTTTCAAAGCTTCAGTGAGCATGGAAGGCACCAAGTGGTAGCTACAGAAAGTTTCTATATGTTTCATCTAAGTTACGTAGAAGGTGCCACATGTCCTTTGTAATATCTACAGAGCATGCCAAGTGTTGACATCCGTGAGTTTCTTCTTTTTATTTCATTGCTAAGTAAAGCATATGGTGGGTCCCCAGTGAGTTTGCTAAACTAAGCGGAGTGAGCCAAGTGTCATCATCCACGTGAATCTAAAAGAGTCCCAAATGTTTCTATAAGTGTTTCTAAAGTAAGCGGAGACCGCCATGTGTCATCTTCTGCGGGACTCTCAAAAGTATCTAAAGTTTCTCAAGGTGTAATGGAAGCCACCACATATCACTTAAGAATAGCAGTGGAAAGTGCCACCTGTCCCTGTTCCTTTTTGAAACTGCTTAGGCGAGAGGTATGGTGGGTCCCATTTTTGGTAAGTGATTAAAGGTTTGAGGCAGTGGACTATGATAGATGTCAAAGGCAGAGCACTCCTAATATAAAGACATAGTAAAGAAACAAATAAAGCAGATGGCACCACGTATCTATTTACAAGTGTCGCAGATGCTGCCAAGTGTCATTTTCTGGTGCCTCCTGAATAATGAGATGGTTTTCTAAGTGAAGCTTGTGGAAGCTGCCACATATATGTTTCTAAATGTAGCGAAGGTTGCCACGTGTCAAGTTCCTATTTTTTCTAGAAAGATGGAGTTTCAAGTAAAGGGCGCGTATGCGTGCCATCAGTCTTAAGGGTTTATAGTCGCAAAGACTCACGGATGCTGCCAAGTGTCCTCACCTATTTCACAGTGGGGAGTGCCACATGTATCTGTTCCGGCCAATGAATTTGCAGAGAGTAACCATTTCAGATCCAAAAGATATCTTCTGTTAGACACTTCTAGTTAAGTTGCAGTTTAGTTAGACCGTTGGGATTTGATCGTGTGGGCAATCTTGAGCCAGTTCTATGCTATAAATATTGGTTCAGATTGTAGATTCAAAGATATAGGAGATATAGAGAATTTTTTGCATACAGATTGTTATCAGAGATTTAAGAGAAGTTTGAAGACCTTTTGCTGTGGCCAATAATATCATTTGCCTTTGTTCTATTTTCTTGATTTAGAAAGTTTGTATAACTATGCATACATCAATGCCTTTTATGTGACTAGAAAAGTAATAAGAAGATTGAGTTCTGTGCCTTTGTTGATATTTTCTGTGTTATTGCAAAATCTTCTAAGTTGTGAGCCTTTGATTCTATTTGTTTTCATCTTTTACATTGATCATGCAATATTTGCTCTTTAATGTAACTGAATCCTGAAGATAGCTTCACTGTGCTTAGTTTTGAGGAACGAATCACATTTAGGCGCATCACCATAGTTTAATTTTCTTTTCATTGCATTTGTGATTCCATTTAGTTTCTATCCCTTTTCCCAAAACACATTTGAGATAAAGAAGAGCTAGCTTCTTTAAAATCTGGAGGTCGTTTCAGGTCGCAACTCCCACATTCCTGAAACTTCCCATGTTGGTGTTGGAAATAGTGCAATTCTAAGCATCAACAAGTTCATTCAAGATTCATCCTTATTTTGTAGACTTAGGAAATCCATCTATGGCCTCAAGTAGGCCCCTCAGGCTTGGTATGACAAGATTAATTCCTTCCTCCTAGATTTAGGTTTCACTTAGTGCCACTCTATTCCTAATGTATATCTCTTGTAGTAGGATGTTTCTCTATTGATACTCGGTCTTTATGTCGATGATCTTTTGGTCACTAGGAGCTACTCATCTACTATTGCAGCAGTGATGTCAATTCTATAGGATACATTTGACATGATAGGCAAGTGGGTTTATTACATTACTTCATTGGCATTGAGATTTCACAAGCTAACTTAAGGATCACTCTTGCACAACCCAAGTATACTCTTGATCTACTTACTCAGTTTCACATGACTGATTGTAAGCCATCTCCAACTCCCTTTCTATTTGGAGTCAATCTTGAGATTGACTGTACTACACCATTTGTCGATGCAACCTTATATTGACAACTTGTTGGCAATCTCATCTATCTGACTCATACTAGGCCTAATATTTCATTTGTTGAAGGCATGGTTTTAAAATTCATTTAGGAGCCTCATGATCTTCACTACAAAGCAGTCAGGAGGATCCTTCACTACATTCATGGAACTCTTAGATTTGGGATTCATTATAGAACTAGCATAGAGGTTGACTTGGTTGGATACACAAATTTAGATTAGATGAGTGATACTCATAATCACAATTCTACTTCAAAATATAGTTTCTCACTAGGTTCTGGTCCTATCAGTTAGTCTAGCAAAAAGAAAAATGCTATTGCTTTATCATCCACAAAGGTAGAGTACAAGGGAGCTATCAACACAACTACTAAGTCTATTTGGCTCACTGAGTTTGGCATTCCATTTAGGTATACTACAATCATCTATTGTGACAACCAAAGCACCATCTAGATATGTAGGAATCCATTTCAATACTAGCAGACCAAACACATAGAGATTCACATGCATTTTATTTGGGAGCTTCTTCATGGACAAATCATTGACTTGATTTTTTTCTAGTCTTTAGAGTAGGTTGTTGATATCTTCATGAATCCTTTTACCGAAAGCTATGAGCTCTTATTTGGGTACGGTCTACTTCATCAACATCATCTTCAGGTGCCTTCTATCCCTCTTCACTTCCTTTTTCTCTCTTTTTTGTGGGGATTTTTTCTTTCTGGTTTTTCTCCTTTTCTCCACTTTATGAGAGATAACATTATACTTGAGTACCTCATCAATCCTAGTTACTAGGACCTAGTTTCTTTATACCCACCTAAGCTATACTTAAGGGGGGATATTAGTGTAGGATATCATTTATTTTTATTTTCTTATTATGGATTATTCCTATTCTTGGAGTTAAGCTTGCTTAGGTGTGCTAGTCTCATGGGGTTAGCTTGCTAGTTTTGTGGAGTTAGCTTGCCACTAGTACTAGTTAGTGGGAGTTACATGCCTATTCTTAGTCTCCTTCACCACTATTCTAGATGGCAGTTGCACTTCCTTTCTCCTATATGTACATCTCCATTTCTTGAGTTAATTTATTCATGCTATTGGATTCATTTCATGGTCATTCTATATTTCTATATTTTCTTTGCATTTTTTTTTAATTTAGCTTGTAGAAAAGAGCATGCATGTGCTTGACTCATGTGGCTCTAATCAATACATGCATTTGATCTAGAAGATCTTGGTATACTCCTATAGATAGTTTTATAGCCTTTGAAGAGTGTCTACTGGGTGACCCCTATTCAGAAATCAACAACATTCACCTTGAGAAAACTCTCAACAATGTGATTTTTCACAAGAAAATTAGTTGCGTGTCTAAAACAAACCATCTTTGAATTGAAGAAACTCATAAAGCTTTGTGATGAATTGAAATTTGATATCATAACTACTTTTTTATCTTTTGAAGTAGATATCCTATGTAAGCATGATGAGAAACTAGAAGATATCTATACTATCAAGATAAAATTTCAAGGACATGATCTCAAAGGAGCCAAATTCAAATCAACAAGGATGAAGACTTTTTTCTCATTTCTTTCTGTTGTTTTTTCAAGTTGTAAATTACATCATTTTAATGTGACTTAATAAAGTGACTTTATGTTTATAACTTGAAGTTATAAAAATAATGACATTTAAAATGTCATTAAGTTATAAATTAAAATTGATTTCAAGAATTAGCTACATATGGAGAAGCCTATATATACAAGGTTGGATTGTAAGGAAAGGGGATTCTTTCCAAGGGAGTATTTCATTCACAGACACTTGTACAAGAGTAGAGAATGAATTTGATCTCTCCTATTTTTTATTTTCAATAAAGAAGAATATTGGTGAACTATGAGACTGTGTATTAGGTCTTTATGATGTAAGTTCTTATGTTTAATTTGTAGCTATTCTCTAAGATATTTCTTGTTATGTGGTGGATGGAATAAGTATTAATGTTGTTATGGATGTAATATTGGATGTTTTCATAGTTTGATTCTGAAAAGTCTAGCTAAATATCTATTTTCTTATGTTAGGAAGAATTTCCTCACTTAAACCCTCGTTGTAGTTTTTCTTCAAAATCATTTTCTCTAGGGAATGAATCTTTGTTTTTGTTTCTCTCTTTTTCTAATTTTTTTGTTATCTTTTTAAGGGAAAAACTAGGTTATTGGCCCTATGTTAACCCTACTAGGCTTTCCTCTTTTTGTTTTAGCTTTAGTTTCTTTTCCTTTCCTACTTTTTGGTTAAAAGCATACCCCTGAAAACTAAAAATTCTATCATACTCGGGAGCCACACAAATTTTTTTCCTTACTATTTTTACTATTCTAGATTTTCTTTTCTTTCAATTCTTTTTTTTGAAAAATATAATAAATATTATATATTTATATGGAACTTATTATTTTCTTTATGAAGTACATAAAATTTACTTGTACTATGTATTAAATATATTCAAAATATCTAAAGTTTCTCTTACTATTTGATTTCTACTTAAATTTAAATGTTTACTTGCTATTTTATTTAATATCTATATACTTAAATGAATAATATGTATTTTAGTTTTCTAAATTTTGAAAAAACTAAATTTGAAATGAATTTTATTTACTAAAGTACATAGTTATTTCATTAAAATTAATTTTAATCACTATAGTTAAATGAAAATAACCATGTACACAATTTTTTTTTTTTTAAGAGTTATTATACTATTCTATAATAGGCTCCACCCCTTGTCACAAAATATCAACTCTTGTACAATTATATTTCACATTAATTATGTTGTTTACTTGGAAATTGATAAAATAGAATATAAATTATTTTATAATATGTCTTTAAGTAGGATTTAAAGATTAATTTAGTTTATTAAAATTTCTTTCCATTTAAATTCCTACATATTTCGATTACTAGTTCAATAGTTAAATCACAACTCCTCTTAACTAATTACTCTAACTTATTTATAATTAAGTGTATGTACATTTTATTGGATTACCCTAGTCTAAATCTTAAGGGAAGTTTATTTTCTTCATCACTCCTAAAATGAATTATAAAGAATAAGTCACAACATTTGCAATGGGTCACTCCATTAATACATACGGGGATGCTCATCTTTAAACACTATCAAATTTTCTTTCTTTTGAATAGTCATGATTAATTTAGACTAATGTATACACTTAATAATTATGCCAAAGGTGTTCCCTTTGGCAAACGAAGCCCTGACTTGATAGATCGACGTCTCACAGAGCGTCCGACGCAAGACGATTGAAATCTCATCATCTGTTTGATTTCACAATCACATTTTTTCCTTTTTCACAATTTTTTCCTTCTTCATTGTTTATCCCTTCTTCCATGCTGCCAAAAAGTCACAGAAACCTTTTGTGACTATTGTACACTACATGCAAACTGTGATAACATTTTACGTTGCACAAAAACACCAATGTATTTAATTGTTTTCAAAGTCCACATATTTGTTCCATCCAAATATTGTTTTAAGTAAATTTCTCTTTGGCTCACCATCGAAAATGCCTCCCATTGTTTTTTAAACATACATTATTGATTATTGTATATAGTATATTCTATATAATATTTAATTTTAATATTTATATATATTTAATATTTAATGTTTATACATTTTAATATACACTATTACAAATTTAATATTATAGTTAATTAAATATTATTTATATATAATATAATATAATATAATATTATAATTAATGTAAATGCAATTTAATAATTTAATAACTATCATTATATCAAATATATTATACAGTAAATGATGATGCCTATATTGACTACATGGAACTTAGGGACCACCTACCTAAAGGAGATCATAAAATTGGATTTGCCTTTGAGCTTAACACAGTGGCTTATTTTGGAGAGGGTGCCAAGACTTCCAGTCGCAAAAATATCAAAATAAAAACTAGATCTGGTGGTGAAAACCACTATGCGGCAGTGTCAGATCCCAAAATACTAAAAAGAAAGGATGCATCAAATGGTGAAAACCTCTTTGAGGCACTAGAATATGGAAGGCTTGACACTCTCCCCAATGACATGCACCAAGAGAAGTCTCAAATTGTTGTGGAACCTACAGAACCTATCAACATTGGAACAGAGGAACAACCTTAGATCATTCACTTTGCAAAATCACTAACTCCAAAAAAAACCAAATTTGTGCCATTCTTCAAGAAAAAGAAAGTCAACTTTTCTTGGTCATACATAGATATGCCTAGTTTAGATCCAGATTTGATCCTACATCATCTTCCACTAGATCCAAGAGTCAAACCAGTCAAGCAGAAGCTCAGGAAGATGCATCCACACATTGCATTACTAGTGAAAGAGGAACTCAAGAAACTGCTAGATGTAGGGTTCATCAGGGTAATTGACTATCCAAAGTGGGTATCGAACATAGTGGTAGTATCCAAACCTGATGGCAGAGTCAGATTGTGCAATGATTTCTGAGATCTAAACAAAGCTTCTCGCAAGGATGACTTTCCTTTGCCTAATATTGATATCATAGTCGACTTGACTGCAGAACACACCATGTTATCTCTCATGGATGGCTTCTCTGGGTATAATCAAATTAGGATAGCACCAGAAGACCAACATAAAACAACTTTCACTTGTCCATGGGGCACTTTCTACTAGAATGTCATGCCATTTGGGTTAAAGAATGTAGGGGCAACTTATCAACGTGCTATGACCACTATCTTTCATGATATGATGCACGTCACAATGGAGGACTATGTAGATGACATCCTTGCAAAGTCACTAACAAGAGAATCACACTTGGATGTACTAGAGAAGGTCTTTTAGAGACTAGAACACTTCAAAGTTAGGTTGAACCCAAAGAAATGTGTGTTTGGAGTCACCTCTGGCAAGCTCTTAAGCTTCATTCTATCAGCAAATGGAATAGAAGTAGATCCTTCCAAGGTCAAGGCTATTATGGAAATACCACCGCTAAAGAACATCACTCAACTACGGTCCCTACAAGGCAAGTTATAGTCTATTAGGTGGTTCATATCACAACTAGCAGACAAGTGCCAACCTTTCAGTCATCTCTTACATAAAAACATTCCATTTAGATGGGATGAGAAGTGCGAAGAAGCATTTGGCAAACTGAAGGAGTATCTTATGAATCCACCTATCTTGATGCCTCCCATACAAGGCAAGCCACTATTACTTTACATATCTTCTACATCAACAGATCTCGGAGGCCTATTACCACAACATGATTATGAAGGCAAAGAAAGAGCTATCTACTACATCAGTCACACATTGGTGGGGCTATGAACAACAATATTCCCAAATAGAAAGATCATGTCTTGATGTGGTTTTTGATTCCCAAAAAATATGACATTACAAGCTAGCACATTTAGTCGAGCTTATTGCAAAGATAGATCCACTAAAATACCTATTAAACAAAGCAGCTCTAACAGGTCACCTAGCCAAGTGGGTAATGCTATTAAGTGAATATGACATCAAGTATGTAGAAAGGAAGGATATCAAAGGTCAAATCATTGTTGATCAGTTAGCAAAAGCATGGTTACAATATAACACCCTAATGACATTTGAGTTTCTAGATGAATCCATTTTCAATATCACAACATACTCATGGAAGCTCTACTTTGATGTCTCCTATACAAACCATGGATAGGGGGTAGGAATCTTGTTGGTCACTCCTCAAGGTGACATCATACCTAAGTCTTACCGTCTGCTACTCCCATCTACAAACAATATAGCAGAGTATGAAGCCTTGGTCATTGGTCTCAAAATGGCAGTAGAATGGAAAATAAAAGAGCTACATGTCTATGGTGACTCCCAACTAGTGATCAAGTCAATAACAACTATTAGACCAAAGATGACAAATTAATCCCATACAAGCATATGGTCGATGACTTTAAAGAGTAATTTGTGATCATCTCCTTTGAGTAGATACCTTGCATTGAAAACAAATTAGCTGAGAACATGGCAACCATTGCCTCGCTCCTCAAGATCCTAGAGAATGAGTCACGATATGAGTTCTTGGTGGAGTCAGTTATGCAACAAGCTTATGATCTTCCTGAAACACATTCCTTATGCCTATTAGTCAGATATGATTCACTTGTGTACGGTAAGATTTACTCTTACCTCAAGGATAACACCCTACTGCCTAACTTGTCTTCTAACCAATGCTGAACCTTCATTTGCCAAACCTCTCGATACACCATTATTGCTGACACCCTATACCACTAAGGTCTAGATGGTACTTTACTTTGACGTCTAGAATGAGAAGAATCTCAAACCACCTTATGAGACATGCATGAAGGAATTTGCAGAACACAATCTGGCTGTCCTTTAGCTAAGAAACACATGTGTTTGGGTTATTGTTGGCTGAACATGGAAACTAATTCATATCAGTTTGTGAAGAAATGCAAGAAGTGCCAAATACATGGAAACTGATTCATATCAGTTTGTGAAGAAATGCAAGCAGTACCAGATACATGGAAATTTCATCCATGTGCCAACTTAAGAGCTACGACCTTTAACGACACCTTGGCCCTTTTGTCAATGGGGACTCAACCTTGTGGGAAAAATTCACCCACCATCATCTAATGGCCACAAGTTCATAATAATTGTCACTGAATATTTTACCAAGTGGATTAAAGTCATTCCCCTCACCACCGTCATAGGCAAAGAGATCTCCTGATTCATCCTCAACTACCTTATCTACAGATACAGAATTCCCTCATCTATTATCATGGATAATAGAAGACCTTTTAATAACTACGATGTCTAAGAGCTTTGTAACAATTTCAAAATCCAACACCATTTCTCTACTCCCTACTATCCACAAGGCAATGGCCAAGCAAAAGCATCCAACAAAACAATCTTGAAAATCCTCAAGAAAATAGTCAATGATGCTGGCCATTATTGGCACATACAATTGAATCCCACTCTGTAGGCCTATTGAATTAGTATATGTAATCCCATAGGTGCTACCCCTTATGCCCTTGTTTATGGATCATAAGACATTTTGCCCATCAAGGTTGAGTTTCCATCTTTAAGGGTGTCATTAAAAGGTCTTAGCATTGATGAAGACTATAGAGTTTCTAGACTGCAAGAGTTATAGTTGTTAGAGGAGAAGAGACATAATGCTTTTAGTCATCTCAAAGCCTATCAACAGAGAATGTCATGAAGCTCCAATCACAGGGTCCATCCAAGGGTCTTCAACATTGGTGATCTAGTACTCAAGGAAAACCCTCGTAATCAATAGGATTGGGAAAAGAAAGGTAAGTTTGAACCCAACTGGCTTGGTCCTTATGTCATCATTGCTGCCTATGGGTCAGGAGCATATCAGTTAGCAATGTTAGAGGGTGAGTTATTTGATGACCCAATCAAAAGTATGTATCTTTGCCAATTCTATACCTAAGTGAACCCCAATGTAAGGGGGGGGGAAATATCAAAAAAAGAAAAAAAATCAAAAAAAGGAAAAACAACAAAAAAAATCATGCTTTGGTGAAAACCTGGCAAACATGCATCTTGGATAGGTACCAAGGTGAAAACCTAGCAAACAAGTGTCATATGTACTTTCTAACTTTCATACAAATAAAAACAAGTGGTGAAAACCTGGTAAATAGGTGCTACTTGTGATAAACTGCTTCCTCCATCTTTGGGAAACCAATCACCTTGTGTCATTCCTCCTCCCATCATTTCTCATTTGATCCATATCTATTTCACAATATAAACCTAACAATAACCTATCATGGTGTGATACTCTATCTCTTTTGTCACCTTCTCAACTAGGATTTTATCCAGTATCCTATCCATAGTGTCAACCTAGCATAGCATCTATCGTCAATATCATAGGGTCCACCATGAACTACGTTGCCTCTCTATCATCATGTAGGAAAGGCCATTATCAATGCATACCCAAGGCTTCCTGTCCATCCCATATCTTGTCATCTTTCCTCTAGTCCATCCATGTACATGGTCCAAGTCCCGAACTACATTGCATCTGCATCATCACATAGGCAAGGCCATTGTCAATGTGCCCCTAAGGCACTAGGTTAGTCCCTTAGGGTCCGTTCCCTAATGACGATTGTGGTACCTTTCACTAGATGCAAGCACATGCAACAAAGACCATTTCTAAATAGAATTTTTGATGCAAGACATCAACCTATCCAAAGAAAAGAAAAAACAAGCACAAAATGATCCACATGATTCTATCTACATTATGGCAAGAAAGATACATCTAAATACAAGAATGTTTTGTGTCAAATTAGTTGCATCTTAAAATCTTCACTTTTTGTTATCATGTTTCCTATGCTACTCAAGGATGCTAAAAGCTAGAGATGATATGATGGGGGCATATTTTTTTTCTTTGTTTGCTTCTTGTGGGTTTATCTTTAGTGATGTGATGCCTTTTCTAAGGACATGATCAACACAGTGATCATCGAGGACATCAAATGACTAATATGAAATAGGTATAATCCTTGTCTATTGATAAACAAGATATACTCAGGTCATCTCAGTTGAATATTACCTAGATGCTTGTATTAACTTGCTAAATCAAAATCCATGTAAGCGATGCTCAGGTCATCTCAGTTCAATTATACCTAGATGCTTGCATTTTCTTACAACATTTCAAAACCAAAAAAAAAAAAGCCCAATGATGAGAGAAGCACTTCAAAATACTTGCAATATCAAGATGGCCAAAACCATTCACATCAAACATCTACAAAGAATCCATACCATATCCCATGCAATAAAAATCCTATGCAACATATCAATGTTTACAAATGAAAGCTTGTGAGTCCTTCTGTCGAGTCATTCTTCTGTCATTTTTCTCTTTCTATCTATCATTGTATCTCTTATCAATAGTTCTGGTTGTTACTTTAAGCAGTGATCCAAATGCAAGTCCATCCTTAATCCATACCAATCAAGTCAAGTCAAACTTGTCAAAATGATCCAATCACAATTAGTAGTTTTGATCCTTGTCTAGTCGTAAACCAACTCAATCAGTCATAAGTATTAGTGGGATGTGTCTTACACTATCCTTTGTGTTTTCTCTAGGGATCTATCATTCCCCACCATGACAAACACTAGCTTTGTATTGCTCTAGGGACATATGGCTCCCCACCATGACAACACACCTACCATGTTGCTCTAGGGATCTATCATTCCCTACCATGACAACACTATCATACATTGTATATCATATCGATTAATCATTGGTTTACAAGTTGACAGGGGTAATACCTTGTTTTTTCTTGTATCATTTGTGTATACTTGGTTACTTACTTGTGTGTGTTATTATTCTATCTTGCATAGCGTATCATTCAGGCCTTGCTTCATCCTAACCTATTTTTCACCTTCTTCTTTGTGAGATTGTCCATCTCACGCCCTTCTACCTTCTTCCCATCCAATCTCTTGAGGGGGCATCTTGTCGTCATTAAACCTGTACCAGGTTCAAATTGAGACATGTATCATTATCAGAAATCTATTCTTTGAAACAACGTGATAAAACACATTGCAACAAAGAGGGGCAAAATGGATACACCTAAAAAAGACATGACTCTGTCTAAATAAATATTCTTAATATTTATTTAAGTCTAATTCCTCTATCAATAAATAAATAAACAAATTCATTTATTTGATTCATATTCTCCCAACAATTAAATAAAATCAATTTATTTAATTAAATCCCTAAATTTTTCTAATTCCTCCAATAAATTAAATAATCTTAATTATTTAATTAGTTCTTCCAAATTCATTCAAAATTAAAGAATACCAATTATTTAATTGTTTCTTCCAATAATATCTTCTCTAAATTTAAATAAATCAAATATTTATTTAAGTTATCCATTTCTTCTAGATTGAGTTATCTCTAAATATAATTCAATCCTTGTGCACATGCAATTGAATATTCTAAATATTTAATTGAGCAAAATATCTTCTCATCCTCATGCAATTTTCATCATGTAGTTCTATTCTCTTAACTGATTAATCTATTCTTTTAATTGATTAATCGCTTCAGTTAACTCATTCTTCTATTTTATTAATTCCTCTCATGCAAAATAGAGTAAGACACATGTCCTCTTCCTATTTGAGCACATTCCTCAACCGTTCTTAATTGTTGATCTTCTTATTCTTTCTATATCATTGATCTTCTCTCTCTCAAATCTATAAGTACAACCCTATTCCTCCATTTCATTCATCCAAGCTTTTAGTAAACTTACTCTACAAGAATTATAGTGCACCTTTGGCACCAAACCATTCCATAGCTTACGATCACCCCTTTTATCATTGGAATCAGTGTTGAAGAATCTCTTCATTGCAAACCTATCATAGCTGTTCCCACTTGATATCTTGGAAAATAGCAAGGAAGTGCACCTTCTGATGGTCATATTCATACACAAGATCATTTGAGATAGGTGACCAATGGAAGCTATGAAGTATTAAGGTTTTGCAAGGTTTTGTCTTTGTTTGTTTTTGATCTTGATTATTTCCCTTTTCATTGAATTATTGGGTATTATTGATATATTTGATTATTCATTCCAATTTTCCCTTAACAAGCCCAATACTAGACTAGGAGTTGATTTCCTTTTCCATCATCATCAAAAATTCTTAAAGTAGAACCCCACTCTGTCTTACCTATATACAAGAGCATGTGGCATAGCATGGGGTACCACCAAAATTTCACATCTTGCAGTCCTCTTTTGATTTCACTTAGTCCCTTGTGTATTGTATTAGCAAGGTATGTACCATAATCAAATTCATCATTTATCAACACATGTTGAATATCACAAACCATATATAAGTAAGGGATAGGGACTCTCTAACTTGTCTACCCCAAAAACTTGGCACGATGCATAGTAAGTTTTTACAAAATAACTCTCAAAACCATCAAGCTTGAGACTAATTGTTTCATTGGTGGGAATTTGAATGCCTTTCCCCCTGACATTCTTTACCCTATGCTTAGGTAGCCATACTCATCTATAACTAGTCCTGTCTTATTGATACTTCTACTTGAATTGATCAAAATCATTGGGTTTATAAGCAACAAGATTAAGCCTGAAGATCTTAGAGATAGTTGCTTTGTTGATCTGTACCATAATTACACCATGAGCAGTCTTTATTGCCTTATTAATTTCATCATAATTTGTAGCTATGGTTCTCAACAAACCAATGCCCATGAAGATGTTAGGCACTATCAGTTTTCCCAAGTCATAGTTCCACACATTCGATACTAGTGAAGGCAAACTCCTTTTGCCATGGCAATGGCAAAATAACGGTCATCCTCTAATTGGGATCACATCATCCCTACAGCCATGGAAGTCATTACCAAACCCTCAGCAGCACCAGGGCCATGAACCTTGATCTTCTAGGCTGATGAACTAGGGATTTGAGCCACAAGGTCTTCATGTAAGGCCCGACCTTGGGAAGATGAAGCAGTTTGACTCATGGAGGAGTCATTTTGCACCTTTGATTTGAGATACAAGGGTTACTCCTATGGCCCTAGGGTTTCTCCTTTCAAACAACTTAGATAGCAACTAGGGAAAAATTTAGGGCAATTGAAACATACAAGGGTACCCTAGACTTGAAACAAATCTTCAGAATGCAATTACAGATAATAGCAAGCTCATACAATCAACAAATTCATAAGATATGGTGCCACATAAAACTTATTGGATTTAAGCTCACAAAACCTTGAGTTGATGCAAACAGGCTCCACGTAGCTGTAAATTTTCCTATCTTGATGCTCTAAATGCTTCGGTAAGTCCTCAGAATGCTTGAGTTAGGGCCTTTATGGAGAGAGTCATTAATTCTGAGACTAAGAGTCATCTTGTCCACCATTAATCTTAGCTCGCATGAACCAGAATTTGCAACTACACATTTGCTAAGTTTTGAATGTGGGCCATTGATCATAGAGAAAAAGAGTTAATCCCATGGTGCCAATTCATCAAGAAGATTAACAGAGGCTGCTAAACAATCTAGTTTGATATTAATAGCACAAACCCCTTAAACAAACAATCACATTCTCCCCTCAACTACTCAAACCCTATTGTGACCCAACATAACAAGGATCTTAGGGTAAACTTAACATCATTAGGTTACCTTTCATGAGAAGTAGAGTGACTTTTGTTCTACTTAGATTTGATGTGCCAAAACAACCATCAATAGAACTGGCACTAGAAGCAGGCCCTGATCAATCTAGTTTTGCCTAGGTTTCCCTGACCTCTTAAAGTAGAGGATTAACTAGATCTAGGTTAGTTGGAGAAACTAAGCTTCAAGATCTCCAATATCACTGAAAGATCAGGAGTGATGATGGTAAAAGGAGAAAGGTTCAACACTAGGTCGGTTAGCCCCACTAGATCTAAAAACCTAGAGGCCTTCTATTAGGTCTCAAAAATGTAGGTTGCTAATCCTAAGAGGATGCCAAGTTCTATGCGTAGATTCACAACATTTTTGAACTAACGCAATGGAATATGTTAGATCTAGGGCACACAACTGAGAGGGGGGTGAATCAGTTGTGCAAAAACCTTGCTTCTATTTCAAACACTTGATTCCTCTTTGTTAGTTAGCAGCATATCTATTAATCATTCATGAAAATAGAAAGCATAAACACCAGAGTAGATAAACATCAACACATTAGACACCAAGATTTTTGATGTGGAAAACCTAGTTAAGGGAAAAAACCACGGTGTGATTAACCCAAGGATTATTCTCTGTTAGAAGAATAAGAAAAATAGGTGGCAAATGCTAGTTAGGGCTCACTGCCCAAGCACACTGCTCACAAAGAGGCACACTGCCTACAAAAGAGACACATTGTCTACAAAATCATAAGTATCACAACCTTGAACTGGAGAATGACATCTTCATTATGTCTGGATCAGTTCCATTTAAGCTTGAAACACATCTGCTATGCTCTTTCGCTCTTTCACTATATCACACTCATCTGCTCAACCCCACACTTTGAAATAAACTCACAAACCTTTATTTATACAAGACATCAGCTTAGGAACAATCATCTAAGTCTGCAATTAACCATAAGAACATTCGCAAGATGAATAACACATCCAGTTGACCACCACAAGAACATTCGCAGGATGAACAACTCATCCGGTCGGCTAGTCTAAACAAGAACTTCATTTGGAAGAATATCTTCAATTACGGGCTCTACCACCAATGCAGATCAACAACACAACCTCAACACGATCCAAGAACCTTCACAAGCCTGCCTGAATGACCAGGTACATCCACACTTCCTCTACTCACTAGAATCTCTTCTCTTCCTCATCCGAAACTTCAAGAACACAGTCTATCACCACTGTCATACTACCAGAGGTGCTTCCGAACCTCCAAACCACATACCAATCAAGATGACACATTACAAGGACCTCCCAAACACTCTATCCAATCTACAAAATAGGACAATGCACTTCTGGATCTCACCGGACCTTGTTGTAACAATCTATCACTCCGGAGCATCTCCCGGAACCAGTTCTACTTGATCGATCACAACTTCTTCACATCTTCATGTGGACCTTTGAAATCTTAACTAGATCATCTCAAGACTCATATCTACAAATCCTTTAATCTATATCCTCTGATCTGCAACCTATTAAGTACTTTTGCCTTCTTCTCATCACTATTCTTCACTGTTCCTGATTAAGACTAACTTTCTCAATATCCTCAGCACACAGCTCATCCAATCCTTCTTGTCAATGCAATATGAGTATGTTGACATCAATGACAACACTAGTTCACCTCATACTTGCAACAATCTCCCCCTTTGTCATTGATGGCAACATATGATGTGAAAAACCATCAAGACAAGAACTTCTCCTTTCTATCACAGCTCCCCCTATCAACAACAACTCTTCACATGTCTTCTCTTCCTTTACTGCTCCCCCTTTGATCATCAACCACTTGTTTTTCACATGTCTTCTCTCCCCCTTTGACATCAATGGCAAAGGGCTCATAGTTGCAATTCTAACACATCAGAATCATACCAGCTACTCCCCCTTAGTATCAGCTCCCCATCATCAATCCGGATTACAAGATATGACTGTGATATCCACCGGATTGATGCACATCAGTGCATCCTAGTTCATCACTAGAGGGGCCATGACCCCTAACTTCTCCTGGAGATACTCAAAAGAGTCCTTGGGAAGAGGTTTAGTAAAGATATCTGCAATCTGATCCTTGGAGGGTACATACTCCAATCTGACTTCTTCCTTGTTCACTTGTTCTCTCAAAAAGTGAAACTTGATAGATATGTGCTTAGTCTTAGAATGCAGTACCGGATTCATAGAAATATTAATTGCACTTGAATTATCACAGAAAATTGTGATAGGCTCCTCATATTCAACTTTAATGTCTCTTAGCATCTGCTTCATCCATAAGATTTGAGTGCAACTACCTACTGCTGCAATGTATTCTGCTTCAGTTGTAGACAGAGATATTGCATCTTGTTTCATGCTTAGCCAAGAAACCAATCTCTTTCCCAAAAAGAATGCTCCACCACTGGTGCTCTTCCGATCATCCACATCTCCTGCCCAATCTACATCTGTGTAAGCATGAAGAGAGAAATCATGATCTCTAGGATACCACAAACCATACTCCACTGTCCCTTTTAGATATCTAAAAATTCTCTTGATTGCCATAACGTGAGATTCACTAGGATCAACTTGAAATCTTGCCACAAGACCAACAGCCTACATTATATCTGGTCTAGTCTGAGTGAGATACAACAATCCACCAATCATTGATCTATACTTTGTCTGATCTACCTTTGGAGAGTCATCATCTTTGCTCAACTTACATCCGGTTGCCATAGGAGTGTTCATTGGCTTTGAATCTTCCATACCGAATTTCCTCAACAATTCTTTCACATATTTGGTCTGAGAAATGAAGATCCCTTTCTTTGTTTGAGTAATTTGCAGACCCAAGAAGAAATTCATTTCACCAAGCATAGACATTTCAAACTCACTTTTCATCTGATTTACAAAAGTTTTGCACATACTATCTCTTCCTCCAAAAATGATATCATCCACAAACACTTCAACAATCAAAATGTTTTCATGATTAATTTTGAAATATAAGTTACTGTCAATAGTACCTTTGTTGAATCCAATCTACACAAGATGCTTATCCAACCTTTCATACCATGCTCTTGGGGCTTGCTTCAATCCATACAATGCTTTCTTCAACTTGCAGACCATATCATCATTATCAGACAATTGAAATCCATCTAGTTGTTCAATGTAAACGCCTTCTTCCAGATCACCATTTAGGAAGGCAGACTTGACATCCATCCGATATACCTTGAAGTCTTTGAAGGCAGCAAATGCAAGAAATAATCTAACTACTTCAATTCTTGCCACCGGAGCAAAGGTCTCTTCAAAATCAATTCCTTCTATTTGAGAGTAGCCTTTGCAGACCAATCTAGCTTTGTTTCTGATAACTTCACCAACTTCATTTAGTTTGTTCTAGAAGACCCATTTGGTTCGAATCACATTCTTGTCTCTAGGTCTAGGAACAAGATCCCAAGTATGATTTTTCTCAATTTGCATCAACTCTTCCTCCATTGCTTTGGTCTAGTTTTCATCATTGCAAACTTCATTGACTGTCTTAGGTTCAATCTTTGAAATCAGATAGTATTCATTTGAATCTTGAGCAATTCTTCTCCTTATTTGTACCCCTTTACTTTTGTCACCTATGATCTGATCTTCAGAGTGATTTAGAGTTACATACCTTGAAACTTTGGGAGTTTCTTGCACTACGAATTCTTGATCAGGCTCATTCAGACAAACTTCTTCTTCTTGATTTACCAGATTAGTCTGTATCTAAATTTTAGAGGAGGATTGAGCTCCTTGCACCAGAGAATCATTATGATCATCTTCATCACATTCATAGAAACTTGAGGGCTTTTCAATTCCTTCATCAACCTTCAAATTTGTACTTTCTATCATCTTTCTCAATCTCTTATTGTAACACCAGTATGCTTTGCTTTGAGTGGAGTAACCCAAGAAAATTCCTTCATCACTTCTAGCATCAAACTTTCCTAGATCTTCATCTCTTTTGATATAACACTTGCTACCAAATACTCTGAAATATCTCACAGTAGGAGTTACACCAAACCAAAGTTCATAATGAGTCTTACCGGTATTGCTTCTAATTTGAACTTGATTGAGAGTATAGATTGCAGTGCTGACAGCTTCTTTCCAAAACATCTGGGGAACATTTGCTTCCATCATCATTGTCCTGGATGCTTCCTGGATGGTTCGGTTCTTTCTCTCAACAACTCCATTCTGCTGTGGAGTCCTAGGGGCAGACAACTGTCTCCTTATGCCATGCTTCTCACAAAAGTCTATGAATTCACCAGATGTGAATTCACCACCTCTATCAGACCTCAGACATTTCAGTTTCAATCCGGCTTGATTCTCTACCATAGCTTTGAAGATTTTAAACTTCTCAAGGGCTTCTAATTTCTCTTTTAGGAAGGTAACCCACATCATCTGGGAATGATCATTAATCAGTAACATGAAATATCTATCATCTTGCGTACTCTTGATTCTTGTCAGACCACAGAGATTAGTATGAACTAATTCCAACAATCTGGTAGTGGATTGGTCCTTGCTTTTGAAAGAGACTCTACTCTGTTTACCTATCTGACATTCTTTGCACAAACTATTTGTAGGTTTCACCAATTTAGGAAGATCTCTTACAGCCTGAGTATTGCTTATCTTGATGATGTTATCAAAATTCACATGGCACATCCTTCTATGCCATTACCAATTCTGATCAATTTGAACAAATAGACAACTTTTATTAGAACCAACTAGATGGAAGATATTACCTTTTGTTTGGGTACCGGATGCAATTTTAGTTCTGGAGCTTGCAAAGATCCTATATCTTCCATTTTTGAACTGGAGATCATAGCCTTTATCCACCAACTGACCAACACTGAGAAGATTGTGCTTCAATCCTTAAACATATAGTACATTACCAATTTTTCTCTTTCCATCAAAAGAAATAGTTCCCCTCCGTCTAATTCTGCCAGCAGAATTGTCACCAAACTTTACCATTCCTCCTTCATACCTTTCCAAATCTAAGAACTTGTTTTTATCACCTGTCATATGGTGAGAACAACCACTGTCAATAACCCAATCATCCTTTTCTTCAACTTGGGCAGCCAAAGCTCTTTCTACAACCTTATGATTGACAGATTCAGAGGATATTGAATCTTCTTCCTTGATGGCAATAAACGCCCATTCATTTCTGGATTTGCTTCCCATTTTTGATTCATCATCTGTTACTCCTTCATTATCATCTTCTTCATGAACATAATAGTAGTTCTTTTGAAACCTTTGTCTATTAGCATTTGACCTTATAGATCTTTCCGGACATCTTGAAGCAAAATGACCAATCTTATTGCAGTTGAAGCACTTAAGGGGTAGTTTTCCTTCATACTTACTGGATCCTCTTGGCAGTCTCTTTGCAATGAGGGCTTCAAGTTGAGATGTTTCTTCTTCTTCCTCTTCCATGTCTTTCCTTGTTTGATCATACCATGACAGCTTCCTTGAAGAATTCTCTCCTGAATCAAATCTTTGTTTACCTTTCACATAGGCACTAGCCTTGAATGCAGATTCAATCTTGGGGTGATCATCTCCAAACTCAGTCATTTCAAATGTAGCTAGTTTACCAACCAATTGCTCTCTTGTAACAGTTGTATGGGCTCTAAATTCATCAATGGCTGCAACCTTGATTTTGTAGGCAGCAGGAAGGGATCTAAGGATTTTGCAAACAATTTCATTTTCATCTAGAACTCCACCAGCATTCCTGATTCCACACACCAGCTCATTCAATCTTGGCATAAAGGTAGAGATATTTTCATCATCTCTCATCTTCAATCTTTCAAATTTCCCTTTCAGACTTTGCAACCTTGCACTCTTGACAAACTCATCTCCTTCATACAGAAGTTCTAGTTTAGTCCAGATCTCATATGCAGTTGGTAGATCAATAACATTTGAGAGAGCTGAGTCATTCAATGCGCTTAGAAGAGCTTCTTTGGTCAACAGATTGTTTTCAGCATCAATGATTTCATTTAGAGTTGTCGGACCACCTTGTGGAGGTACATATGGTTTTGAGACCATGGCCAAGTATGCTTTTCCCATACACTCCAAGTGACATTTCATGCGACCTTTCTAGAGAGTGAAGTTGGTTCCATCGAACTTTGGACTATCCTTCTTTTATGATGACATCCTAGATCTTCGCAAGCGGTTAAGCTCCTTTCAGAGGAACTTAGCTCTGATACCAATTGTTAGATCTAGGGCACACAACTAAGAGGGGGGGTAAATCAGTTGTGCAAAAACCTTACTTCTATTTCAAACACTTGATTCCTCTTTGTTAGTTAGCAACATATCTATTAATCATTCATGAAAATAGAAAGCATAAACACTAGAGCAGATAAACATCAACACATTAGACACCAAGATTTTTGATGTGGAAAACCCGGTTAAGGGAAAAACCATGGGATGATTAACCCAAGGATTATTCTATGTTAGAAGAATAAGAAAAATAGATGGCACATGCCAATCAGGGCTCACTGCCTGAGCACAATGCTCACAAAGAGGCACACTGCCTACAAAAGAGACACACTGTCTACAAAATCATAAGTATCACAACCTTGAACTAGAGAATGACATCTTCATCATGTCTGGATCAATTCCATTTAAGCTCGAAACACATCTATTCTGCTCTTTCACTCTTTTGCTATATCACACTCATCTACTCAACCCCACACTTTGAAATGAACTCATAAACCTTTATTTATACAAGACATCAGCTTAGGAACAACCATCTAATTCGGCAATCAACCATAAGAACATTTGCAAGATGAATAACACATCCAGTCGGCCACCACAAGAACATTCGCAGGATGAACAACTCATCCAGTCAGCTAGTCTGAACAAGAACTTCATCCAGAAGAATATCTTCAATTTCAGGCTCTACCACCAATGCAGATCAATAACACAACCTCAACACGATACAAGAACCTTCACAAGCCTACCTGAATGACCAGGTACATCTGCACTTCCTCTACTCACTAGAATCTCTTCTCTTCCTCATCTGGAACTTCAAGAACATAGTCTATCACCACTGTCATACTGCTAGAGGTGCTTTTGAACCTCCAAACCACATACCAATCGAGATGATACATTACAAGGACCTACCAAACACTCTGTCCAATCCGCAGAATAGGACAAAGCACTTCCAGATCTCACTGGACCTTTTTGTAACACTCTATCACTCTGGAGCATCTCCCAGAACTGGTTCTACTTGATCGATCACAACTTCTTCACATCTTCATGCAGACCTCTAAAATCTTAACTAGATCATCTCAAGACTCATATCTACAAACCCTTTAATCCGCATCCTCTGATCCTCAACCTATTGAGTACTTTTGCCTTCTTCTCATCACTGTTCCTGATTGAGACTAACTTTCTCAATATCCTCAGTACACAGCTTATCCAATCCCTCTTGTCAATGCAATATGAGTATGTTGACATCAATGACAACACTGGTTCACCTCATACTTGCAACAGAATCAACCTTTTGGGTTTGATGACTCCCTGCACTTTAGGTCCTGCTACACCTAGGTGGGTGAACCTTGGAAATTAAAGTAGATTGAATGTAAATATTTTGACTAAGTAAATGGATATACCTAAAGTAGTAAATGGTGTAGAATAGATGAAAGCTTGCTAACTAATTCTATATCTAATATCTGATGGATAGTTCGCATAAATTGTATAAGCAATATCAAGGTGAATCTTATGACTATGCTTAACTAATAAAAGGGGTTTTAAATGATGAGTTGAAATAAGACCAGTTCCTTATTGGGTAAACAGAGTCAAATAGAAGACTAAGACTAGTGGCTTATGGTGGATAGTAACTCTAACTGTTTGGGACAATATTTTAGTTTATAACTTGTATAAACATGCAGGGAAATGACTGACAAACTCTTCTTAATAATCTAATAGATAAGATTAGATTTCTTGTTATTCACGAGAAGGAAATTTAATCCTTTCTTGAAGGAACCAATTGAATGAAATATGAAAGAATAATAGATATTATCAATTTGGAGATGGAATGACAATTCTATTTATATAGTTCTTCTTAGTAATCCAAACTAAAACTTCTAGGTTATTGTGACTAATTAGAAGGATTTTAATTCCTCTAATAGAAACCAATTAATCCAATCACACAACTACAACAAATGTGCACTGACAAATTAAATATATACTTGACATATTAATCTGAATAACAAGGAAATACTGAACTAGAGACAACCATACAATTTAGTAACTTTAACAAACAATTGATGCAAGAAAAAAACCACAAAATTAGAGAACTTCAATTTACTCCTTCAACAATATACTTGCAACATGGTATTTTGAAACATTTTAAACTTAATGTATTATATCCTACTATTGATGATAATTCAGCATCATATGTTTGAACTTATATAGAAATGCTTATGAAGAGACATAACTCTTCAAGAAGTCTTTTGGGAATCAACATGATTAACATAACAACAAATAAAAATAACAATGCTTAAGCTCTATTCAACCACAAGTATAGCTAAGCAATGTAATCCAAGTACTCCTAGTTGCGATGGGTATCAGTGAATTCAATAGCATTCGTTGTGATCACATCCATTGTTACCATCTTCTACAGGTGCTTACAAGCTTCTCCAGAAGCAAAATCTTTGTCCTTGAGAGCTCCTAAGGCTTCATGCAATAGAAATTGACAGTCTTTAATCCATTCCTCTTTATTCTTCAATTCTCTATCATCCTTGAACAATGTGGGCACTCCTTCTTTTGAGCCTTCGACACATTCTTTGGCATCATTCTTAAGTTAATCATAATACTTCTGATGGTGCTCAATCAAATCTTTTGCATTGGAGGTATCGGTATCCTTGCTTTGTGTCTCATTGAGTTTCCCCTATAGCCTTTTATCAAGCCTCTCATGCTCTTGGTTCACTTTATAGTTTTGAGAATAAATATCCCAAAATTGATTCAACCAATGCATCATGTTGGTATGTCTATTCTAGAGCACCATTGCAAGTGTATCTATCTAAACTTGAGCAATCTAGTCAATAGACAGTGGTTGGGTACTTTGTGCGATTTCTCCCTGAGTTAATCTTTTTATTGCCCCCTAAAGGTGCTCTTAACAACATCTTTCAAATAGTCATTTTTCTTTTGTTAATCTTTCACAGCTTAATTTGTATTCATCTCTTTCTTTGATTAACATTTGATCCTTTGCCTTATTCAACTTTTCAAGATTAATTCCAATGTCTGTAGTGATCAAGGGGTTAGTCTCCCCTGCCTTCAAAGTCATGACATGGCCAAAAGTCTTCTCACTATCTATAATGGTTGTCTTCTTATGGGGAGGATACAGGGCCCATATCATTAATGAATTTTCATCGTTATTATATTTGGTTCCCATATATACTTCAGTGACACCTTCTGGAGTGAGTTTGTATTTATCATCTATGTTATGCAAAAAACTATCAAATACTAGAGTAGAATTCAAATCAAGACCAGGAAAGATCATCACCCCTACTTCTTTGAGCAGCTATCTACCCTTACTAGGGGTCATCTCTTGCAATTCACTATCCATTGTTGTTTTCAACATATCAAGTAACTGTCTTTCATTGTTGGCAGAGATATCATCAACTGACTCCCTGATTTCTTTCCCTTTGAATTTATATAAAAAATGATTTGAATTCTTTAGAATGAATAAATTTATCATCTGAAATAAAAGAATCGTATACTATTTTTCTTGGATCTTCATCAGCAGACCCCTCCTCATCATGTGCTATACCAGGAGACTAATAGCATTGCATTCTTCTTTTAGAAATCATAGCTACTTGTTGATGTGCTTCTTCTTCCTCTGTAGGTCCTTTATCACCAGACGATAACAAATCAATCTTTGCAAGTTGTTGCCTCTTCTCATCTAGGTCCCTATTATATTTTTCAACCACCAATTCAACTTCAATCTCTTCCAAATTCTTGATGATATCATCATGTGGATATGGGACATGTTTGTATCCAATAAGGTTTTGTTTTCTCCTAGCAAGGTCAATGAAACCCTCAGTGTCAAACCCTTTTCTTGCCTCAGTACATCTCATATTGTAATGCATCAACTTATCCATAATGAGACCATAACCCTCCTTGCATACCACAGTAAAATCTCCAAAGCATAGGGTACTAGGAATAAAAGATTCTTTGTCATGGGAGATCAAATGCATTACATTAGAACAATTCATCTGCCTAACTATTTCTAAGTAGGCAATTCTATCAGGAACAATCTTAGGCAAGATAAAAGGAGTGTCCTCAAAGCCATAAACTCTAACCATAGTAGCATCCTCAAAACAATACTAGTCTCCCTAGTTGTGAGTAATAGTAGGAGGACCACCACAATCTTTTGGTCTAAGAAACTTCTTTATTTCATTTAATAATGAATACTGTTGGCAAGAGACACTATATGGATTCATGGTTGTTGTCATTGATGGCAACAAAGGTCATCCCACTTATCTGCAAGTCATGGTGTGCCTCTACCGGAAGTCAGAATGAAGAACTGTTGTGGTCCGATGAACAAGAACAGAGCATGTGGCAAGGTCCAACAGATTGGTCCAGACCTCTAAGAGGAAATGTCTTGGTGCAGTGTGGATTTGGGGAAGTCAAGAGGACTACCTTGAGCAGTATATTCCAAGGATTTAGCCTCCGGTGATGGACAAAGAAAAAGATATGAATAGCTAAGTACCGGATTCCTGATAGACAGTGAAAACAGAGGAAGAACTAACTGATTGAGCATCAGAATATTTTCTGGATGTGTTACTGTTGATGGTAAAGGTTGTGAAGGCATGAATCATGTTTGGCCGACATGATTAATGATATCTACAAGTATATGCTTGATCCGCATTGCTTGGTGAGCAAGGATTCAGCCGACAGAATAGAGTTTGTAAGAAACTAGACTGTTCCGGATGCCGACTAGAAAGGTGATGAAATTACTTGTGCGGATATATATAGAGGATGGATTTAGTTGTGAAAAGTGTGATTGTGTGATGGGGTATGCGAACAAGTACAGAGCAGAGCAGAAGTAGTAAGAAAGATCCGGTATGTGAAAAGACAGCAGAATAAAGAATAGAGGAAAGATGAAGTGCAGCAGATCAGTGTACTGAGCTTAACTGGAACTGAACCCTAGCATATGTAGGTGCTTCCAATCAGTTCAAGTATTGTATAACATTCTTTGTAGACAGTGTGTCTCCTTGTAGGTAGTGGGCCTCTTTGTGAGCAGTGTGCTCGGGCAGTGAGCCCTAATTGGCAAGTGCCATTTTTGTAACTCCTTATTCTTCTAACAGAGAATAATCTTTGGGTTAATCACCCCGTGGTTTTCTCCCTTAACCGGGTTTCCACGTCAAAAATATTGTGTCATGTGTTTCTCATTTCATGATAATGTTTGTTTGTTTAATTCAATGCTGCTTTGATTAATAAGAAAGTTCAAAAGAAGAAATAATTAGGATAACTGATTCACCCCCCCTCTCAGTTATCAACAATTGGTATCAGAGTGAGGTTCCTCCTAATAGAGCCTAACAGCTTGAGGAAGATCTGGGAGTTCAAATGGATGCATATGGTTTAAGGGAGCAACTCAAGACTGCCCTTGAGGATCTTGAACAGTCAAATTCTGAAGTCAATGAATTAAAGGAAAGACTCAAACAGGCTGATGAATTCATGAGAGAACTAAAAGACAAATTAAGTCTCTCTATGAAAAAGAGAAAGGAGCTGCTCCAACAATTGGCAAGCCAAACTGAAGAAAGCAATACAAATGAAGAATTGACTAAGAAAACCAAGTTATGCGAAAAGTTATCAAAAGAAGTCATTATGTTAAGACATGAAATGGAATCAGGAACTATAAAGTTTACTCAAGAGATTGAAGAAAAAAGAAAAGCTGAAGACAATCTAAGACAATCTCTTAAAGAGAAATCAGAAGAATGCCACCAGATGGACAGGATTATTAGACATCTTGAATCTGATCTTGAAGATGCCAAAGATAATGAAGAAAAACTTGAGGATCAAATTGTCTCTCTCAAAAGAGATCTTCAAACAGCAAATGAATATAAAGAAAAATTCAAGATAAGTTTTGCCCAACTTGAAGTACTTCTTGGAAGTCAAAAGAAGACAGATGACAAGTACGGTTTGGGATATGAGAAAGGAGAAAGCTCCAGATCTGGTCAAAAGAATTTTGGATTAGAAAATCCAAGGAATAGGCCTAGAAGACCTCCGGTAAGACAACCCAATGCTCAAAGATATCCATCTTTCAATGGATACTGCCATAGCTGCAATCACTTTGGTCAAAAGCTAATCAGTGCAGAAAAAGAATGAATCAAACTAATCCATCCTTCTTCGGACAGTGCTTTAACTGCAAAAGGTATGGACACAAGTCTCATGAATACAAAAATATGCAAGTAAACAAATCATTCAATGGTAGATGCTTTACATGCAATAGAGTAGGTCATATGGCTAATCAATGCAGATCAAGAGGTTATCAGTCAAATATGCAGAGAAATGTTATTTGCCAAATCTGTAATAGGTCCGGTCATAATGCTAAAGTCTGTAGAAGCAAGAATCAGGACAAAAGAGGTCCGGTGTATAATCAGAATCAAGACAAGGGTAAACAAAAGATGAATGCGGATGAAGTTAGGAATCAGATGAGCAAGATTTGGGTAAAGAAAAGTTCAAAGAATACAAAAACTAGATCCGCACCAGACTCTGGTGCTAATATTCCTTCCAGAAATTAAAAAGTAAGCTCTGGCTCAGGGGGAGACTCAAAGAAAATCCTGTTCCCCCAGCCAATCAAGTGGTGCCGAATATGGCACAAGATGCGGAGTAAAGGGTTTGAAGAGATAAGTCTTGAGATAATCCAGATAAGATTTTAGAGGTCCGCATGAATATATAAAGATGTTGTGATCGATCAAGTAAGACCTGTTCTGGGAGATGCTCCGGAATGACAGAAGATTACAAAAGGGTCCGGAGAGATCCGGAAGTGCATTATTTCACTCTGTGGATTGGACAGAGTGTTTGGGATGTTCTTGTAATGTGTCATCTTGATTTGTTCATGATTGAAAGATCCGCATGATGTTCATAGATCAGGACTGATCCGGGATACTCCAAGCTATTCAGATAAGGCAAACCGGAATAATGCAGGTGGAGCATTTATTGCAAACAGATATTAGGGTTTGTGAAATGATATAAGGGATTTCTCAACAATCACTTGATCATTCCACATCCAAGAAGAAGCAAAAAGCGGAGCTCTGCAACGAAATTCATCAAGTTCACCGAAGATCTCCTGCCATAGTCATTACATACAAAAATCAATCCAGCCACTCCGTGTAACCGAAGATGCAAAAGGTATTTTCCACTTTCAATATCTTGCTACAAATCTTTTGAAGAAATGGCTACTCCAAATATAGTAAAAATCTCAGATAGGCCCCGACCTGAATTTAAGAAACATCCATACAAGTCATTGGAGGTAGATCCCTTAGGAGCATTTTCCTGTGTTCCTCCTAGAGTTTTACACACAGAAGACATTAGGGTTTACATACATGCAAGCATTGAGGAATTCAGGGAATTCAAATTAAGATATCTCTATCACAAACAACTGATAGACAATGCTTTTGAGCTTAAACCAGAGTACAAGGGTATCCAGAAGAAACAGTTTGATCAATTCATTCATTTTCCCTACTTTGAAGAAGAAGAATGGGTCCGGTATGTATTGAGCAGAATGCATGACAACTTCCTATGGCTGGATAGACCTTGCAAAATCACAAAAGAGGCAATTAGGGCAGTAACTGGTCTATACTCTTCCGGAGGGATACCTATCCTCAAATCTGTCAAAAACAACATTGTAACTGAGGCCACTGGATCAAAATTTGACAAGAGGGCAATGACCATTGAAGATATTTCGGATTCGGATATCAAGTATGCATCCATGATAATAGGATACAAGATCTATCACTCCAGCAGGGAGAATTCTGTATCCGGAACTGCAGTATATACTGCCTATGAAATGCTAAGGAAGAATGCAGATTATGATCTCTGCGAACTGCTCCTAAGCCAATTAATGGAAAATATACAGAAAATCAAGGACAAAAAGAATTCCTTTAAGTATGGTACTCTTATATTATGTCTTTTTTTCTACTTCATGAATGAGCTACCCAGATCAAGTGGATGGGCATGGCAGAATGACAAACCTGTTGCAGTCCAGATAAGAGATTATCTACATGGGCTTGGGGATGCCAAAGCAAGAAATACAGCCCTATGGGGATACTTTAAAAACTTCCAAAGCACGATGCAAGTAAGAGAAAGAATTCCCCAGTCTCTTGTTGAAAAATACAAAGACTCAGTGTGCTTTATGGTGGACACTGATCAGTGCCTAATGGAGGCAGTGGAGCCAAGGACTGTCTGGATCATGCCCATGGGGTATGAAGTGGATGAACAGATAGTGGAGCTGCATGTTCAACACATGCTAAGTCAGCCCAAAGATCCAAAGGCAGAAAGGTTTGGAACCTTTGAGGAGCTGAGTGTAAATATCCATGTAGAACTCAGGGAACCTGAGATAAAGAGGAAGGTGAGAAAAGAAGTAGAGCATATTGCTCAAGGCCTAGGCATCCCAAAGGAGGCACTTGATGCCAACCGGGAAAAGAGAAGAAAGGCTGAGGAAGAAAAGAAAGAAGTAGAAAAGAAAAGCAAGAAAAGTACTCCGGTGGAAACCTCAACCCGAACCAGATCATCAAAAGGATCTACACCTATCAGAACCAAAAGCTCAATACCGGAAGTCTAGGGATCCAGTAAGAGATCTAAGACAAAAGCCTCAAGAGCTTATCAAAGCCAAAAGGATGAAGAAGAAACTGAGTCAGATGAGGGAATAAAAGAAATAAAGAAGCAGAAGAAGAAAGGATCTGGTAAACCTTCTTCAGGCCAAGACAAGGAAGAAATGACAGAAAAATTTGCTAAAAAGCCCACCCTGTCTCTAGACAGTGTAGTCAAATCAGTCACTGTGGATGGGAAGCTTCAACCGGTGGTTGAATTCTATGATGACTACAATGAGGTAGATCAAAAGATCCTGCAAGAAGCTATAATTAGGTACCTGAACATCTACAACAAAGCTTTTATTGAGATCATCTCTAAAATTCCAAAGAGTCTAGAAATGGAACTAGAAATAAGAAAGAACAATGCCATGGCAAAAGATCTTGAGATCAGGGAACAAATAGCTATTCAGCTATATCCTTCAATTGATCACAAAACAATGAACATGATATTCAAGGACTGCAAGGATGAATTCAGAAGCAAAGCAAGGATGAATCAGTTTATGCTTGGTGAGACCGACAAAGTAGCCAAGGACACTGAAGAGATCCTCTGGAATACATTCAAAAGGTTCACTATTCCTGTTATAGAGGACTTAGGTGCAGAAACAGCTGCGGACTTGGAATCATCTGCTCCGGAAGAAGTGCCACTAGAACAGACTAACATCTCTTCTCCGGCTTCTCCTACAATCTCTGAATCCCAAGAAGAAGAGAAATCACAGGAGAAAGAAGCAGCAGAAAAGGAAAAAGAGGCTAACTACACCAAGATGCAGAGAAAGAGAAAAATCCAACAGAGAAAACCACAACTGCAAGTGGTAAAAATGTGGAAGGAGATAAGACTCCTAAGGACAAAACTGCAGAAGAAAGGAAACATCTGTCTCCGGCAAGAGACACTGCACAAACTATTCAAAAGTTTCTAAGCCAAGAAACTTTAGAGATTGATGAACCGGAGCTTCTAAAAGGCCCATTTGACTTTGACTCTCTCTCTCCGGTATAGACAATGAAGATAGCTTCATTTGCAAATGCTAAGGCAAATGAAAAACTCCTAAAGTCTCATATGGAAGACTGTGAGTTGATAGAGGCTACTTCCGGAGTGCTATAAAAGATTATGCCATCAATCTAGATAGATCCGATAGCCTCCTCCTCTGGTAATCTCAAAACCTTAGTCAGCAGTGTTGATACACATTTTGATTCTCTAGAAAAATCAGCTGAAGAAAAGGTCGGGAAGGAATTTTTGGATAAAAGATTTTCAAAAGTATTAGGATTAATCTCTAATGATAGGAGAAATATGAGTATTGGAATAAAGAGCTTAGAAAATGCTCTTAAGGATGGCGGTGATATCTACAAATTTTGTATCTCCTGGTCAAAGGCAACAGTAGAAATTGATAAGAAAATAAAAGCGGAACAGGACAAACTACAAAGTCTGTCTCAAAGTTTTGATCCTCTCTCTTCATCCATAGTAAATCAAGAATGTCAAACTATTGCAATCACAAATGCAATAAAGAACTTTGAGAAGGAAAGGAAGAATATTACTAACCGGATGGGAGAACTTAGAAGGATTATAATCCCTAAGTTAGAAACTATGCATGAGGCTATCAGTGATGCTCAGACTACCGCCCAAACAAATGATCTGACAGATCTCAAGAGGGCAGAAGCTTTTGCATTTTTGTTGAGTGGTCACATTTCAATTTTGGATAGAATGAAGCAAAGTTGGGCTACAGAATTGATCCAACTGAAGACATCTTTTGCAGACATTCTTCAGTTTATGTGAGTATGTAAATATGCGGCTATATAGAGAAAATTTTTGAAAATTTTGGTGTGTGGACCCTACCCTTTGCCATTGATGTCAAAGGGGGAGTGAGGAGCAGTGAAAAATGAGGAATCCAACTAAGGGGGAGTTTCAGAAATTGTATATAAAGATAGAGCATCAGCAAAGGGGGAGCATAGTGTAAACACTTAGTCATTTTTCACTAAGTGTTGCCATCAATGCCAAAGGGGGAGATTGTTGGCAAGAGACACTATATGGATTCATGGTTGTTGTCATTGATGGCAATAAAGGTCATCCCACTTATCTGCAAGTCATGGTGTGCCTCTACCGGAAGTCAGAATGAAGAACTGTTGTGGTCCGATGAACAAGAACAGAGCATGTGGCAAGGTCCGACAGATTGGTCCGGACCTCTAAGAGGAAATGTCTTGGTGTAGTGCAGATTTGGGGAAGTCAAGAGGACTACCTTGAGCAGTATATTCCAAGGATTTAGCCTCCGGTGATGGACAAAGAAAAAGATATGAATAGCTGAGTACCGGATTCCTGAAAGACAGTGAAAACAGAGGAAGAACTGACTGACTGAGCATCAGAATATTTTCCGGATGTGTTACGATTGATGGTAAAGGTTGTGAAGGCATGAATCATGTTTGGCCGACATGATTAATGATATCTACAAGTATATGCTTGATCCACATTGCTTGGTGAGCAAGGATTCAGCCGACAGAACAGAGTTTGTAAGAAACTAGACTGTTCCAGATGCCGACTAGAAAGGTGATGAAATTACTTGTGCGGATATATATAGAGGATGGATTTAGTTGTGAAAAGTGTGATTGTGTGATGGGGTATACGAACAAGTACAGAGCAGAGCAGAAGTAGTAAGAAAGATCCGGTATGTGAAAAGACAGCAGAATAAAGAACAGAGGAAAGATGAAGTGTAGCAGATCAATGTACTAAGCTTAACTGGAACTGAACCCTAGCATATGTAGGTGCTTCCAATCAGTTCAAGTATTGTATAACATTCTTTGTAGACAGTGTGTCTCCTTGTAGGCAGTGGGCCTCTTTGTGAGCAGTGTGCTCGGGCAGTGAGCCCTAATTGGCAAGTGCCATTTTTGTAACTCCTTATTCTTCTAATAGAGAATAATCTTTGGGTTAATCACCCCATGGTTTTCTCCCTTAACCAAGTTTCCATGTCAAAAATACTGTGTCATGTGTTTCTCATTTCATGATAATGTTTGTTTGTTTAATTCAATGCTGCTTTGATTAATAAGAAAGTTCAAAAGAAGAAATAATTAGGATAACTGATTCACCCCCCCTCTCAGTTATCAACAATCAGAAGGATGACTAAAATATCTATATAACACTTTCACACAGTATTCTTCAAACTAGACATACTTAAAATGGGCATACCTACTATCCCATATTCTAGTCCACATCTGCACTTGTGACTTTTGCCCCCTTTGAGCTACTAGAACAACTTTGAATTCACTTGGCCACAATCTTATTTCCTGGCCATAATAAAGCACCATATGCATCAGGAGTGAGTAGTGTTCAAAGGAATCTGATGGGGCATTGTTCTTTATTATGGTCAGACTAGAATCAATTCTACCAAAAACATAGGTAGAATAATCAAGCTACCTAGCATTGTGGCACTGGATGTCTATAGCTATGACCATAAGAGGAATTGTCATGAAATCAGGGACCTATGATCCTAGGACCTAGCCCACAGAGTAGTTTGTGTATTGTATGTAGGGTTCAAATAAAGACACATGAAATGGAGGTCCATCATTCTCATTGAGAAGCACCATCTCTCCCTCTGCCCTAGGTCTATGAATAGGCAACCTCCATCTATTATATGTGGTATCCATTCTCTAGTACTCTTTATCCAAATCCTCATAAACCATGGGGATAGTACATAAATCATCTGAGTCAAAAAATTCACAAATGGCTTTTTTAGACAAGTGTATAATAGGCTCCCCTTGTAGGTTACATATGGCCTTGAGGCTTGGATTATATTGCCTCACCAGAAGTTGAAGGAGTTCTACATTTAAAAATAAATCAGGAACAACCAATTTGCCTAAATTTAAGTGTCATGGGTTAGACAATGGAAAATTCTTGAATCTTCTATTGTAGTGGAATTTGAAAAGCTTATAGCCTCTTATTGGTGTCCAAACATTCCCTAGGTATTTACACTTGTCTTCTAGTTTCTCCACTTCTGTCCTAAGTTGCGTAGACCTTCGAGCTTTGTGAGTTGATCTAGGTAGTTGGTCAATTAAGTCCTAGTTCAGTTTCCTCTCTTTTGTTTTCTCCTCAGGGGTTTTGTCAATTTTTTGTTTTTTAGGTTTACTGGTATCACCCTGTAATTTTCTACCCTTTCCTTTCACTAGAGTTTCCATCACAATCTTGGACAGTAAATTCAAATTATAGGCTATTGCACAGAAGTTTGTATTTATGTACCTATTATTTGAAGCGGCGATCGAATTCCCCCATTTTCTCCTCCAAGTCTCTGCTTGCTCGCTCGCTTTAGATAATTCTTTTGAACTCAATTTCAATAATTTCAAATGGCATCTCAGAGGATTTCTTCATCATCTATAATTAATGGTTCTAGCATTTCAATTTTCTTGATCGTTGTGAAATGTCACATCATCATAACTTCTCTCATCAGCATGATTTTTGTAATGTCAGGGTGACTTTAATATCTTCTTATGGCACGAACCTTTTCTCATGGATCAATCGCTGTGACCTTTCATCTATCTTCTCGATGTCATCTTTCATAGGTGAGTTTATATCTGCAAGATATTTTAAAGGTTTACCAGATGTAGAAGTGGGCATGGTCATCATCGACCTGACTTTCTTTATCGCTGTGTGATTAACATTCTTCTCCGATCTCTTAAGTGTCTCTAATATGACTATCGGTGAGAGTCTCATCGATTAACATGATCCTCATTGTCATCAAAATAAGATATATCATCAGGATGACTTATTTCAAGTTATCCATTCATGGTTATTTCCCCGATAGCTTCCTTTACACTTTTCATCAAAGAGATCTTCACGACATGTCACTGACATCTTTATCGATGTGACCATCGGTTCAGAAAGACATATAAACTTCGTTCTAACTTGTTCAACTTCGCTGATGGTTCTTATCCTTCATACATATTGGTGTGAGCTATGTCGAAACAATCCCTTTGGTCACCGAGACATCGATGTGTCAGAGACACTCTATTCCCTTTCTCCTATTTTTATCTCTTGTCAATGATCACTAATTCATCTGTTCCATAGGTTGTTTGGTGAGAGTCCCACCGAATCCTTTTATCAGTATGATCTATATCATCAGAGGAGTTTGTGGAGTATTCCCTAATAGTGCCATCTTATACCGATCGACGTGACCACACATTCTCTCTCTGATAAAAGTTCATCGGTGCCACTTTCTCCATCAGTGTTTCCTAAAATATTCTTCTTGATCCTTATTCTCATGTTGATAGCCATTTCAGCTAGTTTCTCATGGATCGGTATAACTAAAATGAGGTCTTGCTGATATTAAGAAATTGAGGCCCTTTACATTATTTTGTGATAAAAATCATAGGATTTTTGTGGGATATATTAGTTGTTATTCTGATTTTGGGCAAAATGTTTTTTGGTTTGGTCAGACATGAGTGGGTATGAAGATAAGAAAATTTTAAATTTTCCTGTCCCAATAGTGGCTCTATCTAGGATGTATACTCTTTGTGAGTATAACAAGAATTCAGATCTCTTGGGGGAGTAGACCATATATTTTATTTATTTGGGATGATGGTTTCACAAAATTGTATGAGAATGGGACATGGAAGTGATAATGATGGGGAACTAGGATGATCCTATACTACTATACATGGAAAAGATTATATATATATATTTGAAAAACTTTCATAGGACTGTCCATGTACTGGCATATCCTATTCTCTTGTGATTTCCCTAGACTACTAAGAATGGAATAAAAGTATTTTGAGAATTATTTAAGGGTTGTCCATGTGCTGGAAACACTTAATCCTCCTTGTGCATGATTTTAGCATTTTATGAAAAGAAAGGCTTCAGATATTGCCCATGCACAGGTAGTTCCTACTCCTCTCCGGACATATTTTGCAAATAGTAAGAATCATCACCTTCTTTGTCAATTACAACAAAAGGACCTAACCACAAAGCTTTATACTTTCCATGTTTTCCTTTCTCCTGGCACCTAGCATTCCACATTAGTACTAAGTCATTCATCTCAAATTTCCTATCTTTGGCCTTTTTGTCAAAGAGGTATTTCACTTGTGATTACAACTTGATATTCTGACTTTGAGCTAGTCTCCTTGTTTCATCAAGTTCTACAAGAGGTTCTAATCTTTCCTCCATTGGTTTGGGAATGTTTAAGTCTTCTTGAAGAATAAATTTATAAACTAGTAGGATATTTTCTAATGGTATTCTTGCTTGTGTTCCATATACTAGTTCAAAAGGAGATCTAATTTCTTTCTTCACAGTAATCCTGTCAGTCCACATAGCCATTCTTAACTTTGAATCCCATGCTTTCTTATTTCCCTCCAACATTCTCTTTATAATTTTCAAAATATTTTTATTTATGGATTCTACCTGCCCATTTGGTTGTGGATGATAAGGGGTAGCATATGACATAGTGATACCATGTGTGCTATAGAAATTTTTGAATTCATCAGACCTGAAACACATTCCATTGTCTGTGATTAACCTCACTGGAGTGCCAAATTTGAATACAATATTCTCCATCAAAAATTTGATCACCACCTTACTCATTGCTTGCTTAGTTGGGATGGCTTCCACCCATTTTTGTGAAATAATCTGTCACCACTAAAATCCATTTATGTCCACCACTTGATTTTTCTACAATTTCTCCTATGAAGTCAATGCCCCACTGATAAAATGGAGCCTCCACCTGCATGGGTTTCAAGGGTAGTGCTCCTTGATATTTCAACTTTCCTAAAAAATTCTGATATGCTTCACATTTTCTTGTTTAATGATATGAATCATTAAAAACTCTAGTACAATAGTATCCAGCCCTTACGATTTTGTGGACTATAGTCTTTGTTGAAAAATGACCTCCACACATGCCTTCATACAACTCTTTCATGATATGTTTTGATTGATGCTCATCTAGGCATAATAGTAAAATACCATCACTATTCTTCCAGTAAAGATCTCCATCAATAAATACATATTTTGTGGCCTGTAATTTAAGTGTCCTTCTTTTGTTATCATCATACCCTTCAGGACATTTCATGTGCTTTAGATAATATATGATGTCAGTATACCATGGAGTATGCTCAATGCCAGAACTTGTGTTATCAACATCATTAGCACTACATATTTGAGAAGCCTTGAGATTACTTTCAGCCATTAATCTAGCAAGACCTTGTCCTCTCACTAGTTTAGTGATCTAGATTTCAATATTAAACTCCTAAATTCTATTGATCCATCTGCATCTTCTACCTGTTACCTCAGTTTGGACCAATACATCTTTTACTGTAGCATTAGGCACATATGCTATGATTTCATCTCCCACCAAGTATGGCCTAAAAGCTTTAACTACCTTCACCAATGCATATGCCTATTTCTCAACAATGTCATATTTTAATTCTACATTTTGAAGAGATTTGCTAAAAAATGAAATGGGTTGTTCATATCCTTTATTATTTTTCTGCAATAGTACTACTGCAACTGTATGATAAGAGGCAAATGAAAATAGTTGGAATGGCTTACTGAAATCAGGGATTATCAGAACAGGGGCTTCTTTGATTTTTTTCTTAATGGTAGCAAATGCCTCCACTATTTCTATGGTACACTTCACTTCTGAATTCTTCTTCAACATTCTAGATATGGGACTAACAATTTCTGCAAAATTTGATATGAACCTCCTGACAAAGTCAATTTGGCCAAAAAATGACTATATAGCATTTACATTTTTAGGAATAGGAAATTGGTCAATTGCTTTTACTCTTTCAGGATCTATTCTCACTCCATCTTTTGAGACTATGTGACCAAGCAATTTCCCCTCTGTCACTATGAAATGTCACTTCTTAGGATTCAATGAAATCCAATATTCTAGGGCTTTAAAAAATATTTATTCTAAATGTGCACAATGATCCTCAACCTTTTTGGAATATGTTGTCATGTCATCCTGATATACTATCATGATTTTATTAATCAATTCAGCAAATGCCACATCCAGTGCTCTTTGGAATGTTGCTCTAGCATTAGTGAGCCCGAATGGCATTCTTAAATATACATATGTTCCCCATGGTGTGGTGAATGTGGTCTTATGTTGTTCTGATTCTTTGAATTTCACTTGATTATATCCTAAGAAGCCATCCATCATTGACAATAGTTCACATCTGGTAACCTTTTGTAATATTACTTCCATATTAGGGAGGGGATAGTTGTCCTTAAGAGAAGATTTGTTTAGATTCCTAAAGTCCACACATAATCTAATGTCACCATTTTTCTTTCTAATAGGCACCAAATTAGAAACCCAAGAAGAATACCTGATGGGTTTAATGATAGCTCCATCTCTTAATTTTGTGAGTTCTTCAAGCATCTTAGGAGCTAATGTAGGATTGATAGGCCTCTGATTTTGCCTTAATGGTTTGGCATTTGATTTTAATGGTATTTCATGTTTAAACAGATCCTCCCTATATGCTTTCAAATCATCATATGACTAGGCAAATACGTGTCTATACTTCCTAAGTAAATTGATGATCATGCTGCTAATTTTGGGATTAAGATTCTTTCCAATGTATACATTCTTTGGGGCTGCCTGTGTCCCCAAATTAATATCTTCAAGGTCATTTTGCACCATTGGTGTCTCTTATTTTGAATCTATCATGTCCATCAAATGCCTTTTCCAATGCTATCAGTCCATTAGGTATTTTGTTTGTTTTTAGCTGAACTATCTCTTGACCAAAAAGGGTTTCTTTCCCATTATGTTCTTCTACAAACGCATTAAAATCAATCTCTTGATTTTCATAATGATCAGCACAATGCAGGAAGTTTATTATATCAACATCATTATCAAATACTTGCCGGTTATGTACATTATCTGGGATAGTGGGTTTCATTTTGAATTTAACTTTTGTAATACCTCCTAATGTGACATCATCCCTCTTTAATGCGATATTTGCTAGAAATTTTGCCATAGTGTTTTTTGATCTATCAATCCAGTTGATTGAAAAGGCATCAAATAACTCAATATCATCCTAGACAGTGTTTCTATATTGTCTCAACCTCTTGTTTTTTGACAAGTATTTCTCTCTCACTTGGGAAGTAACCAATTCTAAATCACCATATACAGCTAACTTTTTTATCTTATGCTTGGTGGCTATATTCAAACCAATGAGCAAAGCCTCGTACTGTGCTACATTGTTTGTGCATTCAAATGTTAATAGAAAGGAGTATTTGAAAGTTTTACCAGCTGGTGAGATAAATAATACTCCGGCCCCATTTCCCATTTTGCTACACACCCCATCAAAATACATCTTCCACACATCATTTTCTTCTTTCTTAGATTCAACATGTATCGGATCAATATTCTGCAATTCTGGCTAATTTTTCTCAACCTTGAAGGCTCCCAAATATGTATCACAAAAGAAATTTATTTGATGTTGATCCAAGCATTCTATGATGTTCTCATATCTTGGCTCCCTACACAGCTTGATCTTTTTACCTCCCACTAGTATTGTGGCATATGATAAATCTAATTGGACATTCCCTCCTGCCATTGCAGCCCATTGTCTCCATAAAAGCATTCCATAATATGGTGGGATGTCCACTACGGTAATATTAATGTTATAGGTTGCTTCAAGGTATGAAGCAAGTTTTATCTCCACATCTCTCATAATGCCTACGACTGGGATGGATCTATTATCTGTTGCATAACACCTACCAAATGTAGTGTCAACCCACATTCCTAGTTCCTTCATGACTGCTATTGGCATGATATTCATGGCCGCACCTGAGTCAATCATGTAGTTCCTTACTATCTTGTTTTTGGTTAGTAATGTAGTGTAGAAAGGGTCTACCTGTGAGGGATTCTTTGTCAATGTATCACCTAGGTATACTTCAAGAATTTGGAATGTTTCTTGGTAAACATTGTTTATTCTATTCTCTGATCCTTTATGTTTTTGATTTGGTATATCTAAAATTAGTTTAACTACTGTATTCCTGTATTTGTCTATCTTCAGCATTTCCAAAAGTGGAACTAATATCTTTACCTAAGATATTGCATGAGCAATGTCAAATGAATGGGCCATAGTCTGATCATTCTTTTCTATTTTTATATGTTCTTTTTCTTGATTTTGTGATTGATCTTTTGTTTTATTTTTATCATCTTTTTCTGGTTCTTTGAATGATGACTTTGCATTATTCTTTTTGTAATTCTAATCTTTTATAAAGATACTCCTAGGTGTTCCTTGTTCAACATTCACTGTCTTGTTCCTTAAGTTATAGGCATTTTTGGCTTGAGCTATTGCAGCTATTGTAAGAGCTTCTCTTTCATTTTTAGTGGGCTTTCTCCACTGATCATATGGTGAATTGTTACAATAGGTAGGTTCCTCATAACCATCCTCCTATTTTGAGAATACTTCTTATTTTCCCATATTGATATGATGTCTCTATTTCCCACATCATATTCATAGCCCTCTTCCTCTATAGAAGAAAATAGTCTTCATTCAACAAATATGGTGCATCTTACATCATGTTTATTGTGTGATTATCTTTGTTATAATTGTATAATGTTTCTTCTTGTTGTACTATTTTAGTCACCTCAAAGTATTCAGGCGAGTGTGGTAAATTGCACACCAGCCACCAAGGTTTATCTTCTACCATATGTGCCACATTTCTTTTTAGAGGATCAGGGGTATCTTTGCCATAATGTTGCTTTCTATTGTTTTCAATGGGTCTCCCATCTTTCCAATTTGTATTATATGGCATATCATGCAACTAGGGCCTTTCATGTCTATGCTGACCTTCTTATTTAGTCTACTGACTATTTGGGTTCTGAGGATTTCTAGGGTTATCTCTTTTGCTAACCATACCTGCAGCTTTCTTGTTGTTCTCAATAGTTAATGCCACTTTCTGTGCTTTAGCTAGGGTCATAGGGTATCAATTTCTAAGTTCGTGTTCTATTTTGGGATCAAATGCTTTGAGGTAAATGCTCAGTGCTGCTGGATCATTTAGTTTAGATCCATGTGGTATTTTGTTGTGTAACATGGAAAACTTCAGATTGAAATCATATACTAACTCATTTTGGTATTTTTGGATGCTTATCAATTCGTGCAATGCAAACTCAGGGGCATACTAATTGCCATACTGCTCCTTAAATTGATTATGAAAATCTGTTATTGAACTGATTGAAGCATCAGGTAAGTTGTTGAACCAGTCTCTTGCATCTTCAGTCAGGGACATCATGAATAACCTCATTCTAACATCTTCATAGTCCATACCAATATCTTGTATGAAAGCATTGAAGCTTCTGATGTGATCTTCAATTGATATTGCACTGTTCCCAGTGAACTTGGGAACTATATTTCTCCAATTATTGTCCATAGGATATGGATACAACTGATATCCAGTTAGATCAAATTGGCTACATATTTTTGTGAGGTTTTGAGGTGCAAAATTCATGGGTGGTGGATTAGGATAGTAATTATATCCACCTAGAGGCTGATGATAAGTATATTGATGTGGGTTTATGTGGGGATTTATATAAGGATTTTGTGGTCTATAATACTGTTGGCCAAGGGGTGGGTAAGGATTAGCCATATGTTGAGAGGTGTTGTGCATGGGAGGTGGTCTAAGATTTCTAGGGAGGATATTTTGATGACTTCTGGATGCTTATGAATTGGGTACACCACCTATATTTTGGTGTAAGTTTTGTTGTGGATTCTTTGAAATGTTTCCTCTATGTGGAGGTACATATTTTGTGGGGGGGGGGGGTATTTTAGCCCTACTTTTTATCTGTTGAATCTCTTGTTGCAACAACCTCTTAGTTTCATCTATCTTGATCATGTCAAGTTCTTCCTGGAGCTTAAGTAGATCCTGTTGTGCTTGAATCATACCTCCTGAATTCTTTGGACTTTCATTTATTTCTTGAGTTGAGAATCCATGTTTTACCCCCTCTCCCTACTATAATGACATTTTAAAATCATATTCAGCTTGCCTTTGATCAATTTCCCTCATGGCCCATGCTTCACACTCTAGCTATTCTTGAGGATTAGGTCTATATTTTGCCAATATATCATCAGTTACTCCATTCATATTTTCATTTGATTCATGTAGAGTTGTAAATTTATTGTGAATTGTGATAGTTTGCTTAGCATTATCTGCTTGAGCCTCCTGGTTATTATTCTGGTGAGAATAGTTTGATGTTCCATTTCTCTTGGAGATGTTTCTAATTCATGGAGATGATTGCAATTTCTTCCCTTCCATCTTAGATCTCCTACCATCCATTTGGAATTAACATTCTATTATGACAGGTTCTAGAGTCGCCACCTATTTTGTAAATAGGAAAAAGTTTTTAATTTATCTTTCTGGATTCTTCTTGCCAGCAGAGTTACCAAATTGAATTTTAAAATTTTTGACTCTATAAAAGAATGGTTTCTTACTAAGGTGCTTTATTTAGTCCATAGTAGAGTCACCAATTTGTTAGGTCTCAAAAATGTAGGTTGCTAATCCTAAGAGGATGCCAGGCTCTATGCTTAGATTCACAACATTTTTGAACTAACGTGGCAGAATCAACCTTTGGATTTGATGACTCCTTGCACTTTAGGTCCTGCTACACCTAGGCAGGTGAACCTTAGAAATTAAAGCAGATTGAATGTAAATATTTTGACTAAGTAAATGGATCTACCTACAGTAGCAAATGGTGTAGAATAAATGAAAGCTTTCTAACTAATTCTATATCTAATATATGATGGATAGTTGGCATAAATTGTATAAGCAATATCAAGGTGAATCTTATGACTGTTCTTAACTAATAAAAGGGGTTTTAAATGATGAGTTGAAATAAGACTAGTGCCTTGTTGGGTAAATAGAGTCAAATAGAACACTAAGACTAGTGGCTTACGATGGATAGTAACTCTAACTGTTTGGCATAATATTTTAATTTATAACTTGTAGAAACATGCAGGGAAATGACTGACAAACTCTTCTTAATAATCCAATAGATAAGATCAGATTTCTTGTTATTCACCAAAAGGAAATGTAATCCTTTCTTGAAGGAACCAATTGAATGAAATATGCAAGAATAACAGATAATATCAATTTGGAGACAGAATGACAATTCCAATTATATGGTTCTTCTTAGTAATCCTAAATAACACTTCCAGGTTACTGTGACTGATCAGAAGGATTTTAATTCCTCTAATGGAAACCAATTAATCCAATCACACAACTACAGGAAATGTGCACTGACAAATTAAATATATACTTGATATATTAATTTGAATAACAAGGAAATACTGAACTGGAGACAATCATACAATTTTGTAACTTTAACAAACAATTGATGCCAGAATAAAACTACAGAATAAGAGAACTTCAATTTACTTCTTCAATAATATACTTGCAACATGGTATTTTGAAACATTGTAAACTTCATGTCTTATATCCTACTATTGATGATAATTCAACATCATATGTTTGAACTTATATAGAAATGCTTATGAAGAGACATAACTCTTCAAGAAGTCTTTTGGGAATCAACATGATTAACATAACAACAAACAAAAATAACAATGCTTAAGCTCTATTCAACCACAAGTATAGCTGAGCAATGTGATCCAAGTACTCCTGGCTATGATGGGTATCAGTGAATTCAATAGCATTCCTTGTGATCACATCCATTGTTACCATCATCTCCAGGTGCTTACAGGCTTCTCCAAATGCAGAATCTTTATCCTTGAGAGCTCCTAAAGCTTCATGCAACAAAACTTGATAGTCTTTACTCCATTCCTCTTTGTTCTTCAATTCTTTATCATCCTTGAACAATGTGGGCACTCCTGTTTTGAGGCTTTGACACATTCTTTGGCATCATTCTTAAGTTGATCATAATACTTTTGATGCTGCTCAATCAAATCTTTTGCATTGGAGGTATTTGTATCCTTACTCTGTGTCTCATTGAGTTTCTCCTGTAGCCTTTTGTCAAGCCTCTCATGCTCTTGGATCACTTTATAGTTTTGAGAATAAATATCCCAAAAATGATTCAACCAATGCATCATGTTGGTCTGCCTATTCTGGAGCATCATTTCAAGTGTATCTATCTGAACATGAGCAATCTAGTAAATAGATGGTGGTTAGGTACTTTGTGAGCTTTCTCCCTGAGTTTATCTTTTTACTGACCCCCTAAAGGTGATCTTAATAGCATCTTTCAAATAGTCATTTTCTTTTGTTAATCTCTCATAGTTCAGTTTGTATGCATCTCTTTCTTTGATTAACATCTGAGCCTGCGCCTTATGCAACTTTGCAACTTTAATGCAAATGTCTATAGTGATCAAGGGGTCAATCTCCCCTGCCTTCAAAGTCATGACATGGCCAAAAGTCTTCTTAGTGTCTATAATGGTTGTCTTCTTATGGAGAGGATACAGGGCCCATATCATTAATGAATTTTCATCATTATTATATTTGGTTCCCATATATACTTCAGTGACACCTTCTAGAGTGAGCTTGTATTTATCATCTGTGTTATGCAAAAAACTATCAAATACTAGAGCAGAATTCAAATCAAGACCAAAAAAGATCATCACCCCTGCTTCTTTGAGTAGTTGTCTACCCTTACTAGGGGTCATATCTTGTAATTCACTATCCACTGTTGTTTTCAACATATCAAGTAACTATCTTTCATTGCTGGTAGAGATATCATCAACTGACTCCCTGATTTCTTTCCCTTTGCCTTTATATTAAAATGATTTGAATTCTTTAGAATGAATAAATTTATCATCAGAAATAAAATAATAGTATGCTATTTGTCTTGGATCTTCATCAGTAGACCCCTCCTCATCATGTGCTATACCAGGAGACTGATAGCGTTGCATTCTTCTTTTAGATATCATAGCTTCTTGTTGATGTGGTTCTTCTTCCTCTACAAGTCCTTCACCACCAGACGATAACAACTCTATCTCTGCAAGTTGTTTCCTCTTCTCATCTAGGTCCCTATTATATTTTTAAACCACCAATTCAACTCCAGTCTCTTCCAAATTCCTGATGATATCATCATGTGGATATGGGACATGTTCGTATCCACTAAAGTTTTATTTTCTCTGAGCAAGGTCAATGAAACCCTCAGGATCAAACCCTTTTCTTTCCTCAGCACATCTCATATTGTAATGCATCAACTTATACATAATGAGACCATAACCCTCCTTAGATACCACAGTAAAATCTTCAAAGTATAGGGTACTAGGCATAAACGATTGTTTGTCATGGGAGCTCAAATGCATTACATTAGAACAATTCATCTTCCTAACTATTTCTAAGTAGGCAATTCTATCAGGAACAGTCTTAAGCAAGATAAAAGGAGTGTCCTCAAAACCATAAACTCTGACCATAGTAACATCCTCAAAATAATACCAGTCTCCCGAGTTGTGAGTAATAGTAGGAGGACCACCAAAATCTTTTGGTCTAAGAAACTTCTTTATTTCATTTGATAATAAATACTCATAGGGCTGATTGAAATATCTATATAACACTTTCATGTAGTATTCTTCAAATTGGACATAGTTAGAATGGGCATACCTACTATCCCATATTGTAGTCCACATCTGCATGGGTGACTTTTGCCCCCTTTGATCTATTGGAACAACTTTGAATTCACTTGGCCACAATCCTATTTCCTAGCCAAAATAAAGCACCATATTCATCAGGAGTGAGTAGTGTTCAAAGGAAACTGATGGGGCATTGTTCTTTATTACGGTTAGACCAGAATCAATTCTACCAAAAACATAGGCAGCATAATCAAACTGCCTGACATTGTGGCACTAGATGTCTGTAGCTATGACCATTAGAGGAATTGTCATGAAATTTGGGACCTCTGATCCTAGGACCTGGCCCACAGAGTAGTATGTGTATTGTATGTAGGTTTGAAATAATGACACATGAAATGGAGGTCCATCATTATCATTGAGAAGCACCATCTCTCCCTCTGCCTTGGGTCTATGGATATGCAACCTCCATCCATTATATGTAGTATCCATTCTCCAGTACTCTTTATCCAAATCCTCATAAACTATGGGGATAGTACATAAATCATCCAAGTCAAAAACATCACAAATGGCATTTTTACACAAGTGTATAATAGGCTCCCCTTGTGGGTTACATATCGCCTTGAGGCTTGGATTATACTGCCTAGCCAAAAGTTGGAGGATTTCTACATTTAAAAACACATTAGGAACAACCAATTTGCCTAAATTTAAGTGCCATGGGTTAGACACTAGAAAATTCCTGAATGTTCTGTTGCAGTGGAATTTGAAAAGCTCATAGCCTCTTGATACGGAGGACTCTAGGCTGCCTGCTCTGCATCCTGTAGGTGTACAAGACTGTTTGACAACACTAGCCTTCCTACCAATTCAAAGTGCTAAAAGACATACTCTTTGCAGAGATGGAAAACTCTACTTCTCTGCTTGGTGTGGGACACATACATTGTCCTCACTGCTTCCAAGGTACTGCCTCAATGGCACATAACTTTCTAAGCCCGTTGCCCACCCTTCTCACTCTGTTCAAGGGTCTAGACTGCTTGGTGCTCACTTTCTTTCTCTCTACTTTTCCACCCCTGCAAATCTATTTTCCTACTTGTTTATCTAGCCGGACTCCTCACTGAGCTCACCTAGAACAAGCATGCATTGCCTCTAGCTGGCAATCCGACCACCCCACAAAAGAAAAACAAACAAAGAGCATGACTCTGCTTGATGACCTCCATACTGTACAGTGGGATTTGAAGAATCATCAAAATAGAGCCATGGTTTGCAAAAGAAAGCAAACTTGCAGAAACAGAAAAGACTAACCTACTACAGAATGGTAAACTAAAAACTGAAAAGAAATACACAAATGATCTAACTACTAAATTTGATTTTTATTCAAAAATTGCCTTTACATCAGAATGCTTCTCAAATCAAAATCTTTTTCTTGTTTCTTCTGCTCAACTCCTCATACAGAAAGAATGCTGCTTTTTAAATGTATTCCATGTCCGTTACAGGACGGTTCGATCACCAGAACGGTTCATATTCTAACTGCCCGTTCAGTTATGTGGTAACGACAAGATATCTTGACTTTCGAATTCATGAGAACTTTTAGTCCCACATGCACCTGTACATGTTGGCCACTGCGGTTTATATATCCGACAGCTTAGTAAACTATTGTCGGCACTTTTGTCGCCGACGACCCCTGTCTACCCCCATCGGCACAACCCAAACTATCGGCCAACATTCAACCATGAACTCTGATAGTCCCTTGTCTCACTAATACCAAGTCTTCATCCTCCGTCAGCGTGACCACTATGCATCGGCCTCAAACCTTAAAGCTACACCAATAGAAATCCTTGCACCGACGTCCAACTCCATCAGAGTAACACATAGCTGTCGGAGTGACTTTCACAGCCATCGCCAATAGCAAGCCTCACACCGATGACAAGCCTTGGCAACACTTCATCAGACAGACAATTAATATTGGAGTGAAACCCACATCCTTCACCGATAGTGATTCTCATGCCGATGGCCTTCACCAACCTTTATCACTCCACCGGGGTAACACCAAGCGATCGGAGACACAACCACAGGCTCTGCCGATGACCACCCTCATGCCGATGGACATCACACATCGGTAAGACCTTCAACCATCGGCCTACAATCAAATCCTCAGCCCGATACTTATACTCACACCGATGTCTTCGGCCAACTCCACATCAGTGAAACTCGATGTTTATCACCCCGATCGGTGAGATGATACACTGTCGGTTCATGATTATTTCCTCAGCCCGATGCCAAGGCTCACACCAATGACCCACTTTGGATAAGTAAAAACTTCTTCCCACCAAGGCTTATTAGAAAATTCACAACATCACACCAAAAATGTGCAGTATATACATGGGCTCTGAGCCCTTGGTGCTCTTGCACCATACTCCCCTTGTGCGGAAGAAGTCAAGTCACCTCCGTGCCCCTCTTTTTGAATTTTGACTCTACAACCCAGGTAGCTTCTACTTCAGGCAACTGTTTCCATTTGACCAAATGCTCCATGTAGACGCCATGTCTGGTCTACTTTTGTACTCTTGAATCCAGTATTTTCTCTACCTGTAGTTTGGGTTTTAGGGGCAAAGTCACATCTTTTGCTATCTATTCCTTCTCTGAAATGGATCCATCTACTGCTGACTGAGGACCCCTATATTGCACCAGGTCTTGGACATTAAACACTGGTGAGATTGCCAAATCTTCTGGCAATTCAATTCTGTAGGCATTGTTTCCATACTTGTTCAGGATTTTGCAAGGACCAATTCTCCTCATCTGTAGTTTGGTTGGCATGCCTTTCTGCATTCTGGCTTTGTTCAAGTGTACTATAACCAGATCACCAACCTCAAACTGAATATCCCTTCTGTGGGCATCTACTCTGTCTTTGATCTTCTGTGTGTTCTCTGTCAAGGTTTTCTTCACCTGCTCATGCACTTCTTTCATGGATTGTACAAAATCCTTTGCATGTCCACTTCTGTTCTCCATGTTTCCCATATTTCTGAGCTCACATATACATTTGGGATGCATTCCATAGACTATTTCGAATGGACTCTTACCAGTAGTCCTATTTACACTGTCATTATAGGCAAATTCTGCCTAATGAATGACAAGATCCCAACTCTGTCCATATTCTTTGGTTATACACCTTAACAGGTTGCCCAATGTCCTATTTACCACCTCTGTCTGACCATCTGTCTATGGGTGATATGCTGAACTGAATGACAAATTTGTCCCCAATCTCTGCCACAATGTTTTCCAGAAATGGCCCATGAATTTAGCATCTCTGTCAGACACAATACTTGCTGGAAGTCCATGAACTCTGATCACTTCTCTAAAAAATAAGTGTGCTATATGACTGGCATCATGAGTCACTTTGCAGGGAATAAAATGACTAATCTTGCTAAACCTATCCACAACTACATATATGCTGTCATAACCAGTCTTAGTCTTAGGCAAACCAACTACAAAATCCATACTTACACATTCCCATGGCCTGGAAGGAATGGGTAAGGGTTGGTACAGTCCTGCATTTGAAATGGTTCCCTTGGCCTTCTGACATATGATACACTGCTCTACATACCTTCTGATGTCTCTGTGTATCCTTGGCCAATAATAGAATCTTTGGACAAGCTCCAGTGTCTTATTCAGACTAAAATGGCCACTCAGACTACCATTGTGCTTTTCCTGTATGAGATTTTCTCTCATAGATCCTCTTGGCACACATAATTGTCCACCTTTGAATAGCAATCCCTACTGTAAGGTGAAATCTACAAACTCACTGTGAAAGTGATTCTCAAAATCTTGACATACCTTGTATGCCTCAGCAAAATTTTCATCATCTTGGTAAAGATTCTTGAAATCTTCAATTCCAATGCTCTTCAACTACACTTCCTGCACTATGAGCAATCTTCTGCTCAAAGCATCTGCAACTCTGTTCAGCTGCCCCTTCTTATGCTTAATTGTAAAGGTATAAGATTGCAGGTACTCCACCCATTTGATATGCCTGCTGCTTAACTTATCCTGTGAGTTTAGAAAACTCAGAGCTTGGTTATCTGTGTAGACAACAAATTCTTTAGGCAGGAGATAATGTCTCCACTTCCTCAATGCTTGGACTAGAGCATACAACTCTAAGTCATACGAAGAGTACTTACTCTTTGCTTCATTCAGCCTCTCACTAAAAAAGGCTATAGGTCTATTTTCCTGATTTAGCACTACTCCTACAGCTATATTACTTGCATCACATTCAATGGTAAATAGCTTATCAAAACTAGGCAACAACAAAATAGGTTGTGTTGCTACCTCTTTCTTCAACCTTTCAAAACTTCTATCTGCAGCTGGTGTCCATCTGAATTTTGCTTTCATTCCACCCTTAATTGTATCCAACATGGGTGCACATATTCCACTGAAATTTCTGATAAACTTTCTATAAAACTGGGCTAAGCCATGAAAACTTCTCACCTCTGTGGCTGCTCTGGGAGTAGGCCAGCTCAATATGGCTTCTACTTTGGACTTGTCCATCTTCAACTCTCCCTGGGACACCACAAAACCAAGGTATACCAATTCTTGCTTCATGAATTCACACTTCTCCAGATTGATGGTTAGTTGTTCATCATGTAATTTTTGCAAAACAATATTTACATGTTCTAGATGTTCTTCCTTGGTCTGACTAAAAATTAGAATATCATCTAGAAAAACAACAACAAATTTACCAATGTAATCCTTTAGGACTTCATTCACGAGTCTCATAAAGGTGCTAGGTGCATTTGATAGACCAAACGGCATAACAAGCCATTCATACAGGCCTTCTATGGTCTTGAAGGCTGTCTTCCACTCGTCTCCTTCCTTGATTCTTATTTGGTGGCAACCACTCTTCAAGTCTATCTTGGTGAAATACTTTTCTTTTCCAATACAGTCCATGAGATCTTCAATTCTTGGAATTGGGAATCTATACCTTATAGTTATTTTGTTTATGGCTCTGGCATCTGTGCATAATCTCCATGATCCTCCTTTCTTGGGTGCCAACATTGTGGGCACAGCACAAGGACTAATACTCTTCCTGATCAATCCTTGATCTAGCAACTCCTGCACTTGCCTGGAAATCTCTTTGTGCTGATCTAGAGTCATCTTGTAAGGTGCCTTGTTTGGCAAAGATGCCCCTAGAATCAGGTCTATTTGATGGCTTATTGCTCTCTATGGAGGCAATGTAGCTAGTGTACCATCACTAATTATGCTTTTATACTTCTCCAGTATAGGCTGCATTTCTTTGGGAATCTTTGTCTTCTTATCCTGATGTGCTTCTTTTGGTTTTACTATGATGGCATAACCAATACCATCCTCAAGAGTATTCAGAAACTCTTTTTCACTCACAACCAAGATATTAGGACTCTTTGTCTGAACTGCATCTTCATCTTCCAATGACTGAATTTTATAGGTGACACCATCCTTCTGAAAAGAATAGGCATTCTTCTCACCATCATGTACTGCTTTTCGGTCATACTGCCATGGTCTGCCCAATAAGAGATGGCATGCATCCATGGGTAGTATATCACATAATACCTTATCCTCATAGCCACCTATACTAAACTCTACCCAACTTTGTTCATTCACTACCACATGTTGACCCTTATTCAACCATGTGACTCTATATGGGTTTGCATGAGTAATTCTTTTCAAATTCAGTTTCTTAACTGCTTCATCAGAAATAATATTATCAGTAGATCCTAAGTCTATGATAATTTTACATACCTTATTCAAAATCTTGCACTTGATTCTAAATAGTGCTCTCCTTTGGCTTGGTTCAGACTTTACTGGTTCCTTCATCAAGGTTATCCTTATCATCAGATTCTCTCCATCTTCTAAGTTCAGATTGACCTTAGGTAACTGGCTGCTGGATGCATTGTCTTGGACATAGTGATTCCTCTTATCACCTCCTTGAGAAGAGGACGTGGCCTTTTCTGGACACCTATATGCTGGATGACCTAGATTGCCACAGTTGTAACACTTCATGTTGGTGAAATAGGATCCTCTACCTGATCCTCCTGACCTTCCTCTGTTAGATCCTCTTCCTCTGTGGTTTCCTCTACCACTTGACTCCCCACTCTGCTCTGTGAGTTTGGATTCTGCTTGGGATCTATTGTCAATATTTCTTCCACCAAAACCTCCTCTGTGTCCTCTATTATCTCTGCCTCTTCCTCTTCCTCTGCTATTTGAGTCTTGTTTCCTCTTGTTCTTTTCCTCCACTTTCAGTGCCAGCTGATAGCATTTTTGCACTGTTATAGGACACAACAAACTGATTTCTTCTTGTATATTCCACTTCAGACCATTAAGGTACCTTGCTACCTTTATGCTTTCATCCTCCATTACTTTGGACCTTAAGCATAGCTTTTGGAATTCTTCAGTGTATGCACTAACATCTAATTCCTTCCGTCTCAGATTCTGTCTCTTCCTGTGCAGCTGTATTTCATAATCTTCTGGCATATATGCTTCTTTGATTTTAGCTACCATTCCCTTCCAAGTAGCTATGGGCTTCTTATCTTCTTTTGCTCTTTCAGTCTGCACAAATTTCCACCAAGTTAAGGCAGCTCCCCTGAGTCTGGATTTGGCCACCTTTACTTTCTATGCCTCGTTTACACCATCACATTCAAAGTGATTTTCAAGTCCTTCTATCCACTCCATGACCAAATTTGGGTCCATTTTCCCACTGAAAAGTGATACTCCTTCCAATGTTTTACCACTCATTGCTTTCAAAGCTTTCAAGAATGGTTCTTCTTCCAACTTAGGATCAGGTGTGGGCTCTTCATCTTCTACAGATACACCTTTTCCCTTATCCTCAGAATATTTAACTCTCTGGCTGACTTCTTCAGTCTTTTGCAACATTAAGCCTAGCTTACTCTCCATTTCTGCTAGTCTTTCTTGTAGGAGTCTATTCTCCTCTTCTTGATCCTCAACCTTCTTTGCTAACTCTGCATTAGTCACCATTTTCTTGGATGAACTAACAGACTCACTGGAACTCGGTGATGACATACAACTCTTCTATTCCTATCTAGGAATAACCCAAATCTTACTGCTCTGATACCAATTTGATAGGGAGGACTCTAGGCTACCTGCTCTGCATCCTGTAGGTGTACAAGACTATTTGACAACACTAGCCTTCCTACCAATTCAAAGTGCTAAAAGACATACTCTTTGCAGAGATGGAAAACTCTACTTCTCTGCTTGGTGTGGGACACATACATTGTCCTCACTGCTTCCAAGGTACTGCCTCAATGGCACATAACTTTCTGAGCCCGTTGCCCACCCTTCTCACTCTGTTCAAGGGTCTGGACTGCTTGGTGCTCACTTTCTTTCTCTCTACTTTTCCACCCCTGCAAATCTATTTTCCTACTTATTTATCTAGCCGGACTCCTCACTGAGCTCACCTAGAACAAGCATGAATTGCCTCTAGCCGGCAATCCTACCACCCCACAAAAGAAAAATAAACAAAGAGCATGACTCTGCTTGATGACCTCCATACTGTATAGTGGGATTTGAAGAATCATCAAAACAGAGTCATGGTTTGCAAAAGAAAGCAAACTTGCAGAAACAGAAAAGACTAACCTACTGTAGAATGGTAAACTGAAAACAGAAAAGAAATACACAAATGATCTAACTACTGAATTTGATTTTTATTCAAAAATTGCCTTTACATCGGAATGCTTCTCAAATCAAAATCTTTTTCTTGTTTCTTCTGCTCAACTCCTCATACAAAAAGAATGCTACTTTTTAAATGTATTACATGTCCGTTATAGGATGGTTTGATCACCAGAACGGTTCATATTCTAACTGCCCGTTCAATTCTATGGTAATGGCAAGATATCCTAACTTTCGCATTCATGAGAACATTTAGTCCCACATGTACCTGTTCATGTCAGCCACTGTGGTTTATATATCTGACGGCTTAGTAAACTATTGTCAGCACTTTTGCTGCTGACGACCCCTGTCTACCCCCATCGGCACAACCCAAACTATCGGCCAACATTCAACCATGAACTCCAATAGTCCCTTGTCTCACCGATACCAAGTCTTCATCCTTTGTCAGTGTGAACACTGTGCATCGGCCTCAAACCTTAAAGCTACGCCGATAGAAATCCTTGCACCAATGTCCAACTCCATCGAAGTAACACATAGCTGTCGGAGTGACTTTCACAGCCATCGCCGATAGCAAGCCTCATACCGATGACAAGCCTCGGCAACACTTCATCAGACAGACAATTAATATCGGAGTGACACCCACATCCTTCACCGATAGTGGTTCTCATGCCGATGGCCTTCACCAACCTTTACCACTCCATCGGGGTAACACCAAGCAATCGGAGACACAACCACAGGCTCTGCCGATGACCACCCTCATGCCGATGGACATCACACATCGGTAAGACCTTCAATCGTTGGCCTACGATCAAATCCTCAGCCTGATACTTATACTCACGCCAATGTCTTCGGCCAACTCCACATTGGTGAAACTCGATGTTTATCACCCTGATTGGTGAGATGATATACTGTCAGCTCACGATCATTTCCTCAGCCCGATGCCAAGGCTCACACCGATGACCCACTTTAGATAAGTAAAAACTTCTTCCCGCCAAGGCTTATTAGAAAATTCACAACATCACACCAAAAATGTGCAGTATATACATGGGCTCTGAGCCCTTGGTGCTCCTGCACCACCTCTTATTGGTGTCCATACATTCCCTAGGTATTTACACCTGTCTTCTAGTTTCTCCACTTCTGCCCTAAGTTGTGCAGACCTTCGGGCTTTGGGAGTTGATCCAGGTAGTTGGTCAATTAAGTCCTGGTTCAGTTTCCTCTCTTTTGTTTTCCCCTCATGGGTTTTGTCAATTTTTTAATTTTTAGATTTACTGGTATCACCTTGTAATTTTCTGCACTTTCCTTTCACTAGAGTTTCCATCACAATCTTGGATAGTGAATTCAAATTATAGGCTATTGCACAAAAGTTTGTATTTATGTACCTATTATTTGAAGCGGTGATAGAATTCCCCTATTTTCTCCTCCAAGTCTATGCTTGTTTGTTCACTTTAGATAATTCTTTCGAACTCAATTATAATAATTTCAAATGGTGTCTTAGAGGATTTCTTCATCATCTGTAATTAATGGTTCCAGCATTTCAATTTTCTTGATCATTGTGAAATGTCACATCGTCATAACTTCTCTCATCGACATGATTTTTGTAATGTTAGGGTGACTTTAATATCTTCTTATGGCAAGAACATTTGCTCATGGATCAATCGCTGTGACCTTTCATCTGTCTACTTGATGTCATCTTTCATAGGTGAGTTTATATTAGCAAGATATTTTAGAGGTTTACCAAATGTAGAAGTGGGCATGCTCATCATTGGCCTGACTTTCTTTATTGCTGTGTGAATAATATTCTTCTCTGATCTCTTAAGTGTGTCTGATATGAATATCGGTGAGAGACTCATCGATGAACATGATCCTCCTTGTCATCAAAATAAGATATATCATCAAGATGACTTATTTCAAGTTACCCGATCACGGTTATTTACCCAATAGCTTCCTTTACACTCTTCATCCGAGAGATCTTCATGACATGTCACCGACATCTTTATCACTGTGACCATCAGTTCGACAAGACATAAAAACTTTGTTCCAACTTGTTCAGCTTTGCTGATGGTTCTTATCCTTCATACATATCAGTGTGAGCTATGCTGAAACAATCCCTTTGGTCACCGAGACATCGATGTGTTGGAGAGACTCTATTCCCTTTCTCTGATGTTTATCTCCTGTCGATGATCGCTAATTCAACTATTCCACAGGTTGTTCAGTGAGAGTCCCACCAAATCCTTTTATTGGCATGATCTATATCATCGGGGGAGTTTGTGGAGTATTCCCCGATAGTGCCATCTTATACCAATTCGCATGACCACACATTCTCTCTCCGATGAAAGGTCATCAGTGCCACTTTCTCCATCGATGTTTCCTAAAATATTCTCCTCAATCCTTATTCTAATGCCAATAGCCATTTCAGCTAGTTTCTCATGGATTGGTATAACTACAATGAGGTCTTGCCGATATTAAGAAATTGAGGCCCTTTACATTGTTTTGTGATAAAAGTCATAGGATTTTTATGGGATATATCAGTTGTTATTTTGATTTTGGGCAAAATGTTTTTTGGTTTGGTCAAACATGAGTGGGTATGAAGATAAGAAAATTTTAAATTTTCCTATCCCAACACCTTCCATGAAGAACCACCTCAAGTACCAATGGTTGATTTCTTTGGAGCCAATCACTCACCCCTAGCCTTAGGGGCTCCTCTCCATGATATGCCTAAAAACCTTGATAAATTCTACCCTAAGTTCATCTATGGAGAAAGTAGGAGCATAGAAGAGCATATTTAGGCTTTCAAAGAAGTCATTAGCAGATTTGGTATTGCCCATTTGGATGTGCTCCTACGACTCTTCCCTTGCTCCTTGGGAGAAGTTGCTTATTCATGGTACTTACATTTACTCGTAGGATCCATAGACACATGGGAGCATTTAGAAACTACTTTCATAAAATAATTTAGGTTGTATACTAACCCTGGCACCATATACCAACAATTCACCACTTGTTAGATCCAACCAAATAAACCCTTGACTATGTTTAACACTAGGTTTCACAAACTTTACAAGAGGCTTGTCCAACCCTATGTGGTCATTGAAGCTACTGTAGTTCAAACTTATCTTAGGGCTATTGACCCTTTCACAACAATTTTGCTTAATAGGACTCAGCAAAACCTTACCTCCCTTGCAAATGTTTATTCTGAAGCTCTCAAATTACACAAGGAGATGTACCCTATCATTGTAGGGGCCTTTGGAAATTTGCCTTTAGTAGGCTTCCCAGGGATGCCAATTTAGATTCCTGCTATTGTTATCAGAAAATATGCATGAATATCAATGAAATCAAAGAAATCCAATAAACTCAATGGAAATTGCAAATAACAAGATTGAAAATAAATAACAAACTTCACAAACCTTGTTACCTCATGGCTTCCATTATTCACCTAATCTTGATCGATCTTTGTATAATGAAAGGAGCCCTCAAGAAGCACACTTCCTTGCTTTGTTCTTCAAGATGATGATGGAGAAATGGCTATGATATTTCTTGTAATGAAGATGAGCTTCAAATACAATATGAGAGTGATCGCAAGCAATGAATGGTATTGGGGTACCAAAGGCATCCTATTAATTATGTAGAGTAAGTTCACATAAAGCTTGGATTCTAGAAATGGAGGAAAAAGGCTGTATTTATAGAGTTGTGAGAGAGAAGATCAACAGTATAGAAAGAATGAGAAGATCAACGGTATAGAAGACTTGAGAGTATGTGCGTGAATAGAAAGAAGACAAGTGTCACATAACAAATCTATTTTGTTTGAGTTAACTGCTTTCATGACAAAGATAAGATTTTCTTTCACAAATTAGAATGATTTATTCTAATTTAAGAATTGTTGATAAAAACAAGATTGTTTTAAACTAACTAACTCAACTTGTGATTTGTTTTTGCATAATTTGAGAGAAATTAAATAATAAATTATTTAATTTTGTGTGCATAAAGAAGAAGATTTAGAAGATTTAGAAGATAAGAACGAAAAATAAATAAATAAATTTATTTAATTGTTTGTGCAAGATAGAAGAATAAATAAAGTATTTGATTATATTTTATTTTTAGAGGTTTGAGAGAATTTAAATAAATTTGCACGATTTATTTAAATTTGGAGGAACAACTTGACTTAATTAAATAATTAAGAATTATTTAATTGTTTGGAAGAATTTAAATTAAATAAAGGATTTTATTTAATTTTGACTTTAGAAGAGGTAATTAAATAATTTGATATTTATTTAACTTTAGAGAAATATGAATCAAATAAATAAATTTGTTTATTTATTTATTGATAGAGGAATTAGATGGATTAAATATTAATAATATTTATTTAGACAAAGTCGTGTCATTTTCTAAGTGTATCAATTTTGCCCCTCTTTGATGCAATGTGTTTTATCACGTTGTTTCAAAGAATAAGATTTTCTGAAAATGATACATGCCCTAGTTTGCCCCTAGTACAATTTTAACAATGGGATGCCCCCTCAGGAGATTGGATGGGAAGAAGGCAGAAGGCGTGAGATGGATAATCTCATGATGAAGAAGGTGAAAAATAGGTTAGGTTTGAAGAAAATAGGTTACGGTTCGGAGAAACGGGAAGAAACGGGTGAATGATATGTGATGCAAGATATAGTGATAACACATGCCAACAAGAAAGAAAGTATGCACAAATGATAAAAACAAACAAGGTATTGCCCTTGGCAAGCGGTAAACCAATGATTAATTGATATCGATAGATAAAAGTGTTGTCATGGCTGGGAACGATAGATTCCTAGAGCAACACAAAAGATAGTGCTGTCATGGTGGGGAACGATAGATCCCTAAGGAAACATGATAGGCATGGGAAAGATGCATCCCACTAATATTATGAGTGATTGAGTTGGTTTACGACTAGACAAGGATCAAGACCACTGATTGTGAGTGGATCATTTGACAAGATTGACTTGACTTGATTGGTATGGATTAAGGATGGACTTGCATTTGGATCATTGCTCAGATTGACTAGTTTGAGATGAGAGACACAATGACAGATAGAAAGACTGATTGATTAATAGAAGAAACATGAATGAAGGAATTAAAAGCTTTTACTCTATAGACATTGGCACTTTTGAACAAAATCTTTATTATGGATGGTATATGGAATGAAAATGGATGCTTTGTGGATGCAAATGGTTTTTTTTCCATCTTGATATTGCAAGTATTTTGAAGTGCTTATTTCATCATCGGGTGTTTATTATGTTGTAATAAAATACAAGCATCTCAATATAATTAAACCAAGACGACCTGAACATCACTTACATGGATTTTGACATAGCAAGTTAATACAAGCATCTAGTCAAAACTGAATCTAGATAACCTAAGTATTTCTTACGTTTCAATAGCCAAGGATTGCCCGTTTTCATGTTTAGACCTCTGAAGTCCTTGATGATCTTTTGTTGATCATGTCAATAGACAAAAGGTCATCACATTACTAAAGATTAATCCATAGACAGCAGACAAAGAAAAATGATTATGCCCCCATCATAGCATCTCTAGCTTTTGGCATCCTCGAGTAGCATAGAAAGACATAATAATAAAAATCAAGACTCTGTAACTTAACCTGTTCACAAAACATTCTTGCATTAGATGTGCTTTCTTGCCATAGTATAGATAAAATCATTGGGATTGTTTTTGTCATTGTTTGTTTTTCTTAGGATAGGTTGATGTTTTGAATCAAGATTTCTGTTTGGAAGTGTGCTTTGTTGCACGTGCATGTCTAGTGAAAAGTATCACAATCCTTATTGGTGCCCTCTTAGAACAAGTGGCATTCAAGAATTTAATTTTGTAACTAGGTCGAGGACTTGCCCCCAGTCAGATAAAGGATTGACTTATTATGGATGAACTAACAAATAAAGATGAAGAAAATGGGCCCTAAGGGATTGACCTGGTGCCTTGGGGGTACATTACTAAATGGCCTTACCTACATGATGAGATAGAGGCAATGTAGTTCAGGGTGAACTTTGTGGACCTAAGACCTAGGAGATGGGCAATGGTGTGGACGTAGATGGACTAGGGGATGAGTGGAAAGGGGTATGAAAAAGGAGTAAGAGGGAGGGAATGGGAAGAGTCGGGGACACATTGATATAAGATGGCCTTGCCTATGTGATAGCTCAAAGGTGATGTAGTTCAACAACAGTTCAATGGAGTGACTCAAGATGGATGACATAATGGATACAAGTCTGGATGGGTAGTCTGATGGCAGAAAGAGATAAGGATGAATGAACAACAAGCCATGGTAGGTGATCGCTAGGTGGTTCTAATACTGTTTGGGATGATTTTGGATAACACATTTGGATAGCCTTAATGCTAGATACTGATGACAAGGAAACAACATGGATAGGCCAATGGATATATTACTATGGATATAGATGGTTTAGGTAGAAGGAATCAGGGATGTGATATCCAAGGACTATGTCACATAAGAATAACGTGCCCCACTATAGGTAGGATACTTAGGATTTTTCATGGCAATGCTTATGACAATAGGAGGATGAGAGGATAATGAAGGATTAGCGTGGCTTGGAAGGACAAGGTATGTCAAGAGACATCTAAAACATTTGTCAACATTATGCCCCCAACCTTTATCAAGATAAAAAAAAAGAGGAATGGAAGATTAGGATGGATGGATTCGACAGTGTATGTATGTAATGGATATAGGATAGAAAGTGGTATGGAAGGAAACTAATAGGAGAAGAGTGATATGCCAATTAGACAAGGTGCCCCCAAGTGTGGGTGACGAAGAAGATCAGCTTACACACAATGTCTGTTTGCCAAGTTTTGATCATGGTACTTATCTAGGGCATCTGTTTGCCAAATTTTCACCATTGGATCAAGGGATTTTTTTTTTGGAATAGTTAGATGGAATAGGTGGAATACAGATGAGAGGGACTCAAGCATCAGGCTCCATGAAGGGTGATAGTCTTGCTAGACAAATGTTGTCACACAGACTATGTCTAGTGTTCTCATAGATGTTGGTGGGGGATTGCATGAAAGTGAGATGGAGAAGGTAGATAGCGGATTATGTAGGGCATGATAGTGGATGATGATGTAGAATATAGAGGGAAGGCTTATACAAAAGCACGGACCATGGGAGTAGTATGGGGAAGATATGTAGGATAATAGTGGAAGGAAGGGGAGATGGGGGTATATGGAAATGTTGTGGGATGGAAGGGAATCATGACCAACGGTTGCACATACTGTGATAAACATTGAAGCACATGATGGGAACGTGGTGTAGGAAGCAATGGAGATTTTGGCGTGGTGGATGAGTGATTTAGGATTTTAGGGACCCACATAGACTTCATATTGTTCTGATTTTTGCTTGTCATGTGGGATGGATGGATTTGAGACTTTTGGATGGTGAAGGAGAAAGTGGATGGTTGGGATGCTTTAGAGGTGGATGCCTCATTTGACTTGATGGCTTTTTGCTTAGGTACCTAAACTATTTTGCTTTTATAATTTTCTTGTGAAGGTATGGTATTGGGTATATGCATCATTTGTGCAGCTTCAGAGGTAATTACTTGTTGCTTAGGGACCGACACCTTTTTCAGTTTAGCATTGAGGTGTGTGGGTGTATGCAAATTTTGAGATGGGTTTCTCTTTGATTCTTGGCTTTTGTATCTGCAAGCATGGGGACCTTTAGGATTTTTAACTTTAAAGGTAGAGGCATCCAAATTTTTGCTGGTGAATTCCATTGGGATGGTGGAAGTGGAGTTGGAGGAAGCTCTTTGTTTAGACAACATGTGCATTTGTTGACCATGATTGGGATTTTTAGAGGATTTATAGATGAATAGATAAGGTGTTGGAAGAAGTGGTGGTAAAATGCATGGAGGGATGTTAAGGGTTGGAAGTAGTAGAGGTAGATTGGATGGTGGAAGGTGTATGGTCACATGCTTTTTGGATGTATACGATAAAGGAGGTGGAATGGAGACATATGTTTTGGGGATATGATAGGATGCACGATGGAAAGTGGTGGATTTAGGAGGAGTGGAGGAAGTACCAACATCCTGAGATTGTTCACCTTGGGGTATGTATCCAAGGGCATATGAGCGAGGAGGAACATTGACATGGACGGGTTCCAAAATACCTTGTTCATGAAGGCCTAAGCCTTTACCTTGATAGTACATTTGTCGGAGTATGTAGTGGACAATGGGATTATGTATAGGTGGAAAACTAGACACAAGTTCTCTAGATGGAGAAGGTGAGATAGAGGATAATGGCCATTGGTGTTCTAAGGAAGAACATTCATGGACGAAGGTAGTGAGACCAAGGATATATGGTGGAGGATTTGCAACTTGGTCGATAACTGATGGTGGGGAATCATTAGGATCTTGTTTATCAATATTCTCAGTAGGATCCAATTCATTGGTTTGATCATCTATGTGCACTTGGGAGGCAAGTGTCTCATCAAGGGCTTTGGAAGTTGTTGGATCAAGGATAGGACTAGGTGGAAGATAGATAGGAGTAATGGAGGCTTCTTGCTCATGGATGGTTATGGGGTTATGGATAGAAGGGGTAATAAGCTCATGACCATGGAATGCTTAAAGTTGGCTAAGAGGATCATCATGGTTCTCTTGATCATAGATAGGATCTTGATCATAAATGGGATCTTGATCATAAGTAGGATCTTGATCATAGATGGGATCAATGTGCTCGTGCAAAGGTTCTTCATTAATGATAATATCTTGATCATAGAAAAGATATAGGTTATGGAGAGGTTGGAATTGGATCTCTTTCTCATGTATAGGATCGAGTTGCTCATGGATAGCTTCTTCATATGTAATATCTTGATCGTGGAAAAGATATATGTTATGGATGGGTTAGATTTGGATCTCTTTCTCAGGTATGGGATCAAGTTGTTCAAGGATAGCTTCTTCATATGTAATATCTTGATCTTGAAAAAGATAAAGGTTATAGATAGATTGGATGGGGGTCTTTGATCTTGATTTAGATAAAGGGTTGATGTTTCCACATGCTCTAGGGTGTGCTCATGACATAGCTCTTGATTTTCATGAATTGAAGTGGAGGTAGAGGACTCTTGGATAGGCTCTTGGTCAACAATATGAAGGTACGATGGACCATGACTTTGGTTCATGATAGGGGGTTCTTCAATAAGCTCAAGGGGTTATAGATTACGCGACGAGGTTAGAGCAATGGACATGCTTGAACGCTTTTTGATAAGGTCAAGGACTAGAATTTGGGGACATGGCTGACTCTCTGCTAGTAACCCTTGGATCACATCATTTGTAGGCATATGGGTAGATGAATGAAGTGATGGATGAGTGGATTTGGAGTTTTCCATGGCTTTTCTTTTGTTGCATAAATGTGGAAAACATCTTTCAAAAAATCATCCAACGATTTTTTAGTTGTTGGATTAGAGCTTGGAGTAGGATTAGTGTGCTTTGGACTATGTGTTCTAGGAGATGGATTGGTACATGATTTCCCCCTTAAGGTGGTGCTTGCCTTGTCAAGAGTATCATTAAGACGGGAAAAGAATGTATGATTTTGGGGTGAGGCATAGCTAGTACTGGCTTGTTCAGCTTGTAAGATTGCCATTTGTTGTTGCATGACTTGGAATTTTTGAGCAATTACTATACGATTTTGGTATGAGGCATCTAAGTATAATTGCAATTGAATTTTTTGGAGTTCTTGAACAATTGCTTCTAATTGGGTTGTCATCTCCATAGAAATTGACAGAAGACTGAAATGGGTACTCAGAAAGGTTGAAAATTTTCTCAAAAAAGATTAGGAAATGCTCACTGTCACGGATGTACAACTACAAATGTGCTGAAACATAAGTTATATGCACTGCAAGTCAAAGTATATGCATAGGTCTGGTGAAGTTCAAAAGCATAGTAACAGAAAGCAAATGCATAGCAGGTTGTAGTATATGTGCAGTAGGTTGACATAGATGTGCAACTCTAGTTCTCTTGACTATTTTTGCAAATTTTTTGACATGTTTTTTAGTCTTTTTGGTTTCTTGGTTGTAGGTTGGTCTTTTTGATCTAATTTTGTCAATTATGGCAAGAAGACACATTAAACACAAAGAATAATTTCATAGTTTTCAATTTTTTTGGACTCTTTTTTACTAAATGCAAGTACAAATCCTAGGCTGGTAAAGGCAATATTTGTTAGATCCCCTAGCTGTACATATTCAAAGCAGATAGCTTTAGGATCTTGGTAGCACCGGCTCCCCTCCATAGCACTCACTTCTCATGCATACCAAGATCTAGGTTTCCCAAGGCTCATACCCCCACCGAACCTTAGGATTGTCCCTACTATCTCTACTAAGAACCACATGAATCAGGGCGGCTTCGAAGGTCCCACCTTCTACGCCAACAAATAGAGGTTTTTGGGCTACTAAAATAGTGGATGATTAGTAAGTGCAACCATTTGAGTGGTTATACATGCAGCAACACTACTCTACATTATGGAGTTTCCTAGCCTGCAAGGGTTACACCTTGGAGGGTTTTGGGGGAGGTTGGCTATCAGTATAACACAACTTCACTCATTGTTTGAATCTTTCACTCCAAACACAATTTATTTATAGTGGATTGGAAGAGCTTGGCTTTAGCTTGTTACCACTTAGGGTCATTCCCACTTGGATGGACGGGTATCCAAGGGCAGGCCCCTCTAAAGGTTTAACACATGCAAAATGATATTTCTAGCATTCTAGTCACCCAAGATAGGGGAGAGCATAGGCCTAGTATCATTCCAAAAACACAAAAGACAGTAGTTCTTTTCCCCTATTTAAAATGAAAAAAACTAAGTGATTTAAGCTATTTTGGGCACACACATGATTTTGTTAACTTTGAAAACAAGATAGTAGTGGTTCAATTTTATCCTCCTAGCATTGGGACCATATTCAATTTGTTGATACAACAATATCAAATTACAATCCTTCCTAGTTAGAACTAAGTGAGATTTGCATGCACATCCATTTACTTTCCTTGTTTAATTAAGTCTATGATGTGTGTTAACAAATGTAGCTATATGACTATCTAGCTCTTAACCCTGCAAGTAGATGAGAAAATAATCTTGCAAAAAAAGTGTTAGCATTGGCAAAAACCACAAGGAATACTCTAAGACTCCGTTTAGAATAGATCCGCAGCTTCAGAGCCTGAATGTGCAGAAACAAAGCTCAGAAGCGTAGGAATTATAGAAGCATAGAAATAGAGGTTAGAAGCATAGAATAGTAGAGTAAATGCATAGGATTATCAGATGCACTAGATCAAAGGTCAAATGCACAGCTTCTGAGGTTAGATGTGCCGAAGGATTGTATGAGCTAAAATAAAGGTAAAAAGTGCAACTTTTGATGACGGATGCATCAAAATATCATGTGTGGAAACATAGCTCAGATGTACATCAAGATTTCTCAGATGTGCAGAATGAACCTATATATGGAACCTTGCACAAAAAAACTTAGTTTTGGATTAGATTTGGGGCAAGGTCCCACAGTGGGCATCAGAAATGTTATCAAAAAATATGCATGAATATCAATGACATCAAAGAAATCCAATAAACTCAATGGAAAATGCAAATAACAAGATTGAAAATAAATAACAAACCTCACAAACCTTGTTACCTTGCGGCTTCCATTGTTTTCCTAATCTCAATCCATCTTTGTATGATGAAAGGAGCCCTCAAGAAGCACACTTCCTTGCTTTGTTCTTCAAGATGACGATGGAGAAATGGCTGTGATATTTCTTGTAATGAAGATGAGCTTGAAATATAATATGAGAGAGATCGCAAGCAATGGATGGTATTGGGGTGCCAAAGGCATGCTATTAATTCTGTAGAGCAAGGTTACTTAAAGCTTGGATTCTAGAAATGGAGGAAAAAGGCTATATTTGTAGAGTTGTGAGAGAGAAGATCAGTGGTATAGAAAGAATGAGAAGATCAATGTTATAGAAGACTTGAGAGGATGTGCGTGAATAGAAAGAAGACAAGTGTCACATAAGAAAGCTATTTTGTTTGAGTTAACTACTTTCATGACAAAGATAAGATTTGCTTTCACAAATTAGAATGATTTATTCTAATTTAAGAGTTGTTGATAAAAAAAATTTGTTTTAAATCAATTCACTCAACTTGTGATTTACTTTTGCATAATTTGAGAAAAATTAAATAATAAATTATTTAATTTTGTGTACATGAAGAAGAAGATTTATTTTTAGAAGAGTTAGAAGATATAGAAGATAAGAAAGCAAATTAAATAAATAAATTTATTTAATTGTTTGTACAAGATAGAAGAATAAATAAAAGATTTTATTATATTTTATTTTTAGAGATTTGGGAGAATTTAAATAAATTTGTATGATTTATTTAATTGTTTGGAAGAACTTAAATTAAATAAAGTGTTTTATTTAATTTTCACTTTAGAAGAGGTAATTAAATAATTCAATATTTATTTAACTTTAGAGAATTATGAATCAAATAAATAAATTTGTTTATTTATTTATTGATAGAGGAATTAGATGGAATAAATATTTATGTATATTTATTTACACAAAGTCATATCATTTTTAGGTGTATACAACTATAAACAATTCCCTTATTAACAATACCTCTCTGATAAACCTAGTTCCAAATGGTAGTTTATAGGTAGGGCAACAAATAAGCTATGCTCAACCTCTAAATTAGATTGGCCCGAACCCTATCCTACCTATTGGCAAGAGACATTGTGTGGCTTCATGAGTGTTGTCATTGATGGCAACAAAGTCTATCTTACACATTCACAGTACATAGTATGGCTATACCGGAAGTCAGATTGAAGATTGTTTTCGTCTGGTGAATAAGAATAGAGTATGCAACAAGGTCTAACAATCAGGTCTGGATCTCTTAGATGGTGTAACTCAGCAAGTGGCAGACTTGGATAAGTCAAGAGGGATATCATGACTACTATATTCTAGAGATTTAGCCTCCGGTGATAAAGCATGAAAAAGATATGAGCATCTGAGTGTTGGGTTCCAGACAGGTAGAGCAGACAAAGAAAGAACTAACCGGTAGAGCATCAAACTTCAAACCGGATGAGTAAAAGGTGTTGATCAAGCTATTTGGGGGATCATACATTGTTATCTGACATGATTAAAGACTTTTATGCCCATGCTCTTAATACACATCACAAATCAAGCATGGATTCTGCCGACAGATTAGTAACTTACAAATATCTTGAAGTGTTCTTGCTGCCAACTAGAAAGTTGGTGTAATCCTTGATGTGGATATATATATCAGATGGATTCTAGTATGTAGTAGTGTGAAGCATATATAAGTGATGAAATACAGTGTGAAGAAAAGCAAGGATAAGTCTAAAAGCAGCAAATCAATTCTGGTATGTGACATAGCAACAACATTAAAATAGAGGAAGAATGAAGTGCATCAAATTAGTTTATTGTAGATGCTTCTCATCAGTTCAAACACCTAATTACCTTTTGTAAGTTTTGTAGACAACAATTCTCTTGTAGGCAGTGTGCCTCTTATGAATAGTGTGCTCGGGTAGTAAGCCCTAATTGGCAAGTGCCATTTTGTACTCCTTTGTTCTTTTAACAGAGAATACAATCTTGGGTTAGTCACCCCGTGGTTTTTTCCTTAACAAGGTTTTACATGTAAATCCTTGTGTTATGTGTGTTGATTTTATTTTTGTTCTTATGATCATATATGCTTATTTGTTTTGATGTTGTATAAATTATTAAAGAAGAAAAGAAAGTTAAAGAAATTTGAGATAACTGATTCACCCCCTCTCAGTTATCTGCCTTGTTTCTAACAATTGGTATAAGAGCTAAGTTCCTCTAAACATAGCCTAACAACTTGAGGAAGATCTAGGAATCTCAATGGATATTTATGGTATGAAGGAACAACTTCAGTCTACTCTTGATGATCTTGAACAATCCCACTCTGAAGTCAATAACTTGAGAGAAAGGCTCAAACAAGCTGATGATTTCATAAATGAGCTAAAAGAAAAACTGAGTATCTCTGTGAAAAAGAGAAAGGAACTACTTCAAAAATTAGCGAATTAGAGTGAAGTCAATGATACTAATGAAGATTTGGATGAGAAAAATAGGCTATGTGAGAAATCATCAAAAGAAGTCATTATGGTAAGGCATGAAATGGAATCAGGGGTTATGAGATTCCCCCAAGAAATTGAAGAAAAAAGGAAAATCGAAGATAATCTAAAACAATCCCTTAAGGAGAAAATAGAGGACTGCCACAAAATGGACAGAATAATCAGGCATCTTGAATCAGATCTTGAAGAAACTAGAGACAATGAAGAACAACTTGAGAATCAGATAGATACTACTAAAGAAGATCTTCAAATAGTAAATGAATACAAAGAGAAATTCAATATAAGCTTAGCTCAACTTGAAGTTCTTCTTGAAAGCCAAAAGAGGGTAGATGATAAGCGTGGCTTGGGATATGAAAAAGGTGAAAGCTCTGGATCTGGTCAGAAGAACTTTTGATTACAAAATCAAAGAAACAGGCCTAGAAGACATCTGATAAGGCAACCAAATGCTCAAAGATATCCATTCTTCAATGGATATTGCTTCAATTGCAACAATTTCAGCCATAAAGCAACTCAGTGCAAGAGGAGAATGAATCAGACTAATCCATCCTTCTCCAGACAATGTTTTAACTACAAAAGGTATGGTCACAAATCTCATGAATGCAGAAATATGCAAATAAACAATTCATTCAATGGTAAATGCTTTGCATGCAATAGAATGGGACATATGGCTAATCAATGTAGATCAAGAGGATATCAATCAAATAATCCAAGAAATGTTGTCTTCTACAATTGCAATAAATCTGGTCATATTACCAAATTCTCAAGTAGAAATTAGGATAGAAAAGGTCCAGTGCAACATAATAAAAAATAAGATAAGGACAAAGGTAAAGTCAATGCGGATGAAGTTCAAAAGGAGATGAGCAAGATTTGGGTGAAGAAGAGTATAGAAAATATTGGGGATGGATCCGCACCAGAATCTGATGCTGATATTGCTTCCAGAAACTAAAAGGGTGAACTCTAGCTTAGGGGGAGTCACAGAGAAAAATAAATTCCCCCAGCCAGTCAATTAGTGCCTAAATTTAGGACATGGAATGCTGCGGATTAAAGGGTTCTCAAAAAAATATCTAAATAACCCTCAGTAAAATATGAAAGATCTGCATGGAGTTTTGCAAGAGTTTAACCACTCAAGTTGATCCAATTTAACAGCCATCTGGTAAAGTAGGATTTTTACAGACATATCTAGTATGATTTAGAATTGAAATACTTTGATCTACGGACCCATGGCATGATTGAAGAAAAGAAGATACACTGTCAATCCTCACTGATAATGATTCTAAGTTTAGCACAATGGTTCGAGAAGATCTCTCTTAAAACGGGGTAACCAGATAACTTAAGTTGTGTATTTATTACAAAAGGAAATTAGGGTTTGTGCAAGGATAAAAGGGTTCTTTCACTTATTATTTGAACACTTGCATTCGTGAAGAATAAAAGAAGAGATCTACAACAAAGTTTCTACAATTCACTCAAAGATCAACTGGAAAATCAAATTCAACCATTGATTTGTTCTAGCTCCTATTTCAAACCCTAAAGCATAAAAAGGTACTTCCATTATGAAAATCTCTCTCTGAATCTTTTGCAAGGTGTCTACTCCAATGATTGTAAAGATCACTGATAGGTCATGTCCTAAATTCAAGAAACACCCCTATAAATCTCTAGAATTTGATCCTTTAGGCACATTTTCTAGCATTCTACATGGGTTATTACACATAGAAGATGTCAGGGTCTATATCCATGCCAACATTGAGGAATTTGGAGACTCTAAATTGATGGACATCTATCACAAACAACTAATAGATGAGACTTTTGAACTCAAACCTCAATACAAGGCCCTCTGGGATAAACACTTTCCCTGTTTTGCAGAAGATGATTGGGTCCAGTGTGTCCTAAGCAGGATGCATGATAATTTCATGTGGTTAATTAGGCCCTTCAAGATAACAAAAGATGCCATCAGGGTAGTAACTGGACTGCACTCATCTGGTGGGTTAACTGCACTTAAATCTATCAAGAACTAGATAGTAATTGAAGCCACCGGATCTAAATTTGATAAAATAGAAATGACCATAGATGACATCACAGATCCGGATGTCAAGTTTTCCTCAATGATAATCGGATACAAGATCTATCATTCTAGCAAGGAGAATTCTGTGTCTGGGACAACAATCTATGCAGCATATCAGATGCAAATTATGACCTATGTGAACTTCTCCTAAATCAACTATTAGAAAACCTACAGAATATCAAAAAGGATAAGAAGAACTCCTTTAAATATGGTTGTCTAATACTATGTCTATTCTTCTACTATATGAATGAACTACCTAAATCTAGTGGTTGGGTTTGGCAAAATGATAAACTAGTTGCAATCCAGATTAGAGATTATATGTATGGACTTGGTGATGCTAAAGCTCAAAACATAGCTCTCTGGGGTTACTTTAAGAACTTCCAAAGCATGATGCAAGCCAGAGAGAGAATACCTCAATCCATAGTTGAGAAATACAAGGATACAGTGTGCTTCATGGTTGACAGTAATCATTGCCTAATGGAGGTAGTTGAGCCCAAAATAGTGTGGATAATGCCTATGGGATACGATTTCGATGACAAAATCTTGGAGCTACATATTCAACACCTGTTGAGCCAGCCTAAGGACCCTAAGGCAGAAAGGTTTGGAACATTTCAAGAACTAAGTGTAAAAATACATGTTGAGTTAAGACAACTAGAGATAAAGAGGAAAGTAAGAAGGGAAGTTGAGGAAATTGCCAAAAGATTTGGCCTATCAAAAGAGGCAGTAGATGCAAACAGAGAGAAAATGGAGAAGTCTGAGAAAGAGAAACAAGAAGCAAAGAAAGGAGATGTTTTGGTACAAGCCTCCTCCTAGACTAGATCTTCCAAGAGCTCTGCACCTGCCACTCCTAAAATCTCAAGGGCCACCAAACTAGAAGTCAAGACATCCAGAAAAGGAGAAAAGAGGATGAAGACCAAAGCCACAAGGTCATACACAAGTCTCAAAGATGATGAAGAAACAGAATTTGATGAGGAAATCAAGAAAATGAAGAAGAAGAAAACATCCAGAGAATTCTTTGCCAGTAAGAATAAGGAAGAAAAGGTAGAAGAATTTGTTGAAAACCCCACTCTTTCCATTGATGACATCATCAAGGTAGTTACTGTCGATGGGAACTTGCAGCCAATAATAGAGTTCTATGATGAATATAGTGATACTGACAAGAGGATTTTGGAAGAAGCTACTGTTAGGTACCTAAATATTTACAATAAAGATTTCGTTGAAATTATATCATTAATTCCCAAGAGTCTAGAAAAGCTACTTGAACTGAGAAAAGAAAATGCAAAAGCAAAAGACCCAAAGATTTGGGAACAAATAATGATTTAGCTTTATCCTTCTATCACTCTAAAACAAATGGACATGATTATATCTAGAAAAGGAGAAAAGAGGATGAAGACCAAAGCCACAAGGTCATACACAAGTCTCAAAGATGATGAAGAAACAGAATTTGATGAGGAAATCTAGAAAATGAAGAAGAAGAAAACATCCAGAGAATTCTTTGCCAGTAAGAATAAGGAAGAAAAGGTAGAAGAATTTGTTGAAAACCCCACTCTTTCCATTGATGACATCATCAAGGTAGTTACTATGGATGGGAACTTGTAGCCAATAACAGAGTTCTATGATGAATATAGTGATACTAACAAGAGGATTTTGGAAGAAGCTACTGTTAGGTACCTAAATATTTACAATAAAGATTTCATTGAAATTATATCATTAATTCCCAAGAGTCTAGAAAACTTACTTGAACTGAGAAAAGAGAATGCAAAAGCAAAAGACCTGAAGATTTGGGAACAAATAATGATTCAACTTTATCCTTCTATCACTCTAAAACAAATGGACATGATTTTTAAGGATTGTAAGGATGAGTTCCGGAGTAAGGCAAGAATGAATAAACTTATGCTTGGAGAAACTGACCAAGTAGCAAGAGAAACAAAAGACATCCTTTGGAATGCTTTCAAAAGATTCAATCTTCCTATTGTAGAGGAAACAAATGAAGAATCTTCTACCATGTATGTTGAAGGATTAAATGTAACCAATGAAGAAACTTCTAATGTAGAAGGATCAAAAGAGATAGATGAAGAGAAGTCTAAGGACTTGGATTCCTCTATTCTGGAAGAAGAATTTCATGAAGTAGTAATCTTAGGTGACATCTCTCCTCTAGATCCCACTGTAGACATTCCAGATTTTGAAGTTGAAGGAGAAGGAAGAAAAGAGGAGAATGTAAGTCAAGAAGAAGAGGTTAGAGGAAAATAAGAACAAGCAGAAGAGACTAATGTTGACTGTTATGATATCCCAAAAGAAAAGAAGACTCAATCATCGGCAAGAGACACTACAAAGGTAGTGAAGAACTTCTTGAACAAAGAAATGGTGGAGATAGCTGACCCTGAGCTATTTCAAGGACCACTAAATTTTAACTCTCGCTCTCCAGTCCAAACAATGAAAATAGCATCTTTTGCTCAAGCCAAAGAAAAAGAAAAACTCCTAAAATCTCACATGGAAGACTGTGAACTATTGGAGATGGCATTTGGAATATTGGAGAAGATCATGCCATCATTCCAAAAGGATCCTTCAGCCTCACCATCTGGCAACCTGAAATCTTTGGTAAATTATGTTAGCACTCACTTTGAATCTCTAAAAAAATCAGCAGAAGCAAAGGTCTGGAAGGAGTTTCTGGGAAAAATATTCACTGAAGTACAGGGACTCATTCTTAATTATAGGAGGACCCTAGACATTGGAATAAAGAGCCTTGAAAATACTCTTAAAGATGATGGGGACATGTACAAATTTTGTTTATCTTGGCCCAAAGTGACAGAGGATATTGAAAAGAAGGTGAAAGAACAAGAAGGTAAACTGTCAATCTTATTTCAAAATTTTGATCCCCTTACTACCTCTTTAATGAATCAAGAATGCCAAGCCATTGTCATTATAAATGTAATAAAGAGGGTGGACAAACAAAATAAGAATATAATAAACGGAATGAGTGAACTCAGAGGGATAATTATCCCTAAGTTAGAGGTAATGCATGAGGCCTTGGTAGATGCTGAGACCACAACCCAGATTAGTGATCTAGTAGATCTAAGAAGGGCAGAAGCATATGCATTTTTGTTGAGTGGTCACATCTCCATTTTGGATAGGATGAAGCAGAGCTAGGCCATAGAGTTCGTAAAGTTGAAGGCCACTTTTGTGGATATACTTAAGTATATGTAAGTATAACATTTATATATATACTTATACAGCCATGTATAGGACAATTTTTGCAAAATTTTGGTATGCGGATTCCGCCCTTTGCCATTGATGTCAAAGGGGGAGTGAAGAGTACTGAAAAATGTAGAATCCAGATAAGGGGGAGCTTCGGTAAAATAGTGCAAAAGACAAAGCATCAGCCAAGGGGGAGTTTACTGTGACACTTAGCCATTTTTCACTAAGTGTTGCCATCAATGCCAAATGGGGAGATTGTTGGCAAGAGACACTATGTGCCTTCATGAGTGTTGTCATTGATGGCAACAAATTCTATCCTAAACATCCACAGTACATAGTATGCCTATACCAGAGTCAGATTGAAGATTGTTTTGGTCTGGTGAATAAGAACAGAGTATGCAACAAGGTCTGACAATCAGGTCTGGATCTCTCAGATGGTGTAACTCAGCAAGTGGTGGACTTGGATAAGTCAAGAGGGGTATCATGACTACTATATTCTAGAGATTTAGCCTCCAGTGATAAAGCATGAAAAACATATGAGCATCTAAGTGTTGGGTTCTAGACAGGCAGAGCAGACAGAGAAATAACTAAACGGTAGAGCATCAAACTTCAATCCGGATGAGTAAAAGGTGTTGATCAAGTTATTTGGGGGATTATACATTGTTAGCCAACATGATTAAAGACTTCTATGCCCATGTTCTTGATACGCATCACAAATCAAGCATGGATTCTGCTGACAGATCAATAACTTGGAAATATCTTGAAGTGTTCTTGTTGCTGACTAGAAAGTTGATGTAATCCTTGATTCAGATATATATTAGATGGATTCCAGTCTATATTAGTGTGAAACATATAGAAGTGATGAAATAAAGTGCAAAGAAAAGTAGGGATAAGTGTGAAAGTAGCAAATCAAGTCCGGTATGTGATAGAGCAACAACATTAAAACAAAGGAAGAATGAAGTGCATCAAATCAGTGTATTATGCCTAACCAGAACTGAACTCTTACATTTGTAGATGCTTCTCATCAGTTCAAACACATGATTACCTTCTATAAGTTTTGTAGACAATGAGTCTCTTATAGGCAGTGTGCCTCTTGTGAGCAGTGTGCTCGGGTAGTGATCCCTAATTGGCAAGTGCCATTTTGTACTACTTTATTCTTTTAACAGAGAGTACAATCTTGGGTTAGTCACCTCATGGTTTTTCCCTTAACGGGGTTTTCCACATAAATCCTTGTGTTATGTGTGTTTATTTAATTTTTCATTCATATGATCACATATGCTTATATGTTTTGATGCTGCACTAATTATTAAAGAAGAAAAGAAAGTTAAAGAAATTTGAGATAACTAATTCACCCCCCCTCTCAGTTATCTGCCTTTTTTCTAACACTAGCTACTCCTAGACAAACTTACAATAACCAAACCATAACAAAATATCCAAGTAACATTTCTTTGATCAGCCATAGTATCTAGGTAATTCTTTCTTTGATTAGCCTGTAGTGAATAAATCCAACACAATCAACTCTCAATATACACACCAGGCTAGCACACTTGGAGGGACTTCACAACCTTGCTAATCTTAGACCTCACAGTTGACCTCTAAATTAGAAGCTATGAAAAAGGCACTAGCCCAGGTCACCAATGAACTCACTAGGTTGAAAGTAAACAACCATGGAGACTCACATCAAAATCAGAATAATCAATATCAGCAAAACCATGGTCATAATAGGACTTTCAATTCCCAAAGGAAGAATAGCCACTGGAATATAAAATTGAAGAATGGATGAGTACCATCTCCGAGCCTAGAGCAAACTAATTCAGTAAACTATACCAAGATAAAGCCTTTGCCACACTAGTGTAGACTTCATGATACTTCTAATCATTCTGAGCTTAGTTGCCTTGAGATGTCTAAAGTAACCTAGATCTTTCAAGACAACCAATAGATACAACAAGATGACAATGATTTAGAACTTGTGGATGTAGGAACTACCATGCATTTCAACATCTTTGCTTTCTCTTATGAAGAAGACAATGAGCTTGAGACTAAAGTCCAGGCCTACCAGCAACTTAAAAGTAATTACTACTTGAGAAACAAAGGTGAACAACCCTTTACTACATCCCTCCCTCCAAACTATAGTAGTGTTCACCCTGACCCCAATGCAGATAATAATCTATCTCCTCTAGTGGGGCCAACGATCAAAACATTTAAAGCCAACCAATACAAAGGACAAAATTTGACCAACTTCAAATATGACCTAGTGGATGATATGAAGAAAACCAAATCTAACATGTCCATATTAGATGTAGTACAAGAGTGCCCTACTCAGAGAGAGGCCTTACTTAGAGTCCTACAAGGAAAATATCAGTCCAAGCTTGACACTATAGAGGTGAAGGCAGCTATAGATGTTTTGGTAGCCTTATACAAAGAAAAAATAGGTGCACCACCATTTTTGCTTAGTGTTAGGATGGGTGGAAATAACTTACATAATTGCTTAGTATATTCTAGGGCTTCTAGGAATGTCCTGCCTTATTCTATATGTTAGAAGGTTGGCCTTACCCCTAACCCCAATGTAGATAATAATCTATCTCCTCTAGTGGGGCCAACGATCAAAACATTTAAAGCCAACCAATACAAAGGACAAAATTTGACCAGCTTCAAATATGACCTAGTGGATGATATGAAGAAAACCAAATCTAACATGTCCATATTGGATGTAGTACAAGACTACCCTACTCAAAGAGAGGCCTTACTTAGAGTCCTACAAGGAAAATATTAGTCCAAGCCTGAAACTATAGAGGTGAAGGTAGCTATAGATGTTTTGGTAGCCTTATACAAAAAAAATAGATGCACCACCATTTTGGCTTAGTGTTCGGATGGGTGGAAATAACTTACATAACTACTTAGTATATTCTAGGGCTTCTAGGAATGTCCTGCCTTATTCTATATGTTAGAAGGTTGGCCTTACTGCCACTAAGACAAACAAGAAGGTGGTACAATTAGACAAAATGGAGGTAAAAGTCATCAGAGAAATTAAAGATGTTCACATAAAGTTAGTATTTGATCCTCGCATTCAGAGCCATATTGACATCTAGGTGGCTAATATTCCTGAAGTTTATGGTATGTTATTGAGTAGAGATTGGATTGGGAGTTTGAATGGTTACTTTGCTATAGATTCTCCCACATGTGGGTGCCTTGGAAGGGAAATTGTAATCAAATTTAGGTCCTTAGTGAGCCTAGATTGAAACATGTGATTACTAAATATAATGCTCATAATGAAGTGATCTTTGCATATGTAGATCTAGGTGTCTACAAGGAGATTATGATGGGACTGACCATTGAGAATGTAGAAGAGAGGTACTTGAAGGAATTCATGTAGAAGCTATCACAAGATAAGGAGTTCTTAGGTCAACATATCCAGGATATAGAGCTTCTACTTCTAAATTGGTGCATAGTACATCAAGAGTCCCACTCCAAATTATCCTATCTTGAATGCCTCACAATAGTTAACATCATTGAATTTAGGACAAGGATAAACAAATAAACTGAAAAGGAAGAAACCAAATGTGGGGAGGTCCCCTTGGGATCCCCTAAAGACAGATTGAGGTTGCAGACAAGATCGAACAAATGGAGAAAGCACCTCCTTAGATGAAACTAATTCAGAAAAGCATTCCCTCCTCATAGTAGTGACTTGTGGACCCTTTGATTAGATGGCTCCAAGTGCAAACAAGGCTACAGAGCTAGACTAGAACTAGTGAACCCCAAAGTAAGATCATTCTTTGCATCATATAGATTACAGTTCCCTTGTACTAACAACATGACTGAGTATGAAGCCTTGGAGAGAGGCTTGCTATTAGCTCATCAGAAAGGAGCAAAGCTTGTATAGGTACAAGGAGACTCGCAGCTTATAACTGAACAAGTAAGAAGTACATATGCCTTCCATGACAATGTTGCATATGTATTGTCATTGATTTCAATAGTGTGATGGTCAGTAATGTCTAAGGGAGGTTGTTGCAGATTGTTGTGAGATAGAGAAACTAAGTAATGAGTAGAGAAGAAGATGGAGTAATAAAGAGATGGATCATAGAAGTTGTGAAGTAAAGGGTAAGATGATGAATGCAATGTACTATGTCTACTGATTGGATCAGTATCATCTCTACAAAGTTGCACCCTATCTTCTGAAGTTCATGCAGGGGTGAAAGTTGTGAGCAAAATAATGTGCTAACATGAAGATTCTTGTTTTGTGGGAAGAAGTTGTGATTGATGTTGAGAATGAAGTCTCTAGTGTGGTGAATATTGTATTTCTTGTTTCCTGAGGAAAGACATTGCTTCAGTCTTGAAAGAAAGATTTAGGAGGTCCAAGGCACTAGAGTTTGCACTGAAATAGTTCGGGAGAATGCTTCACATTCCTCCACATTTAAAGGTATGGCCTTGTGCTTTAGCAGTTAGATAGACACAAGTGTGAAGTGTGTATGTTCCTAATTTTAGATCTTGAAAGTTACACAGAAGATTTTAGAGCTCGCAGAGTCAAGACAAAGGTTCGAGATGGATTCATATAGGATGTGTTTGAGAAATGCTCTGCATTTCTCCACTTTTGAAGATGAGGTCTTGCAGGTTGAAGTATGGCTAGAAGATTGTTATATTCAATTTTTAGTTTATAAGTTGTATCGTAGAGGTCCTCTGGAGTTAGTAGAACAGAGACATATCATGTTGTTGATTAGGGTTGTCTAGAGAAGAAAGGAAAAGCCACCACATTTCACCGTAGTTTATTCTTTGGCTTTGATGTTTGGAGGATGAGTTCATATATTCAGTATGATTGCTCATTTCATGTTTTAGGTGTTGAAGTGCACTACAAGTTGATTTTTAAATGTTCTATCTCAATACTGTGTTTTGAGAGTTTGTAAGTGATGCTAGGATTTGTATCTGTTTGTTTGTGCCATAAATAATACATATATTTCAAAGGAAGGAATGTTTTAGAAGACTTGTAGAAGTTTCATGTCTCTTGTGAAATGATCCGCATGATGTCAATTGGTCCCTCTGGTACCACTTTAGGTCTGGAGCTATTTTGCGGAAGGATGAGTGTTGGTTGGGCTAGCTTCATGTGTTCTAATGATCTTGCTAGATGTTTGAATGGTGCACTAGCTTGGAAGAATCTATTAAGGGAAGAATAGGTCTTGGTTATCTTTTAGCTTGAACCACATTAGATTTCTACATTGTTTAGATGCTAACTTGGTGTGACCGCTGCATGTTTCATGTTTACACATTTCACCTTGGTTGACATAGGAGAAAGATTTTGTTATTTGGGGAAGGTATAAATAAAAGAACTTATTTGTTGTGAGTTGTGTGATTGAGTGAGAGGGTGCGACATTATGTGAGTGAGTGTGTATGTGAAGATGTGTTGAAGACAACAGTGATAGTTGTGCAGAGGAAGTGAAGATTTGAATCAAAGTTAAGTGTATTGATGTTGCAGAGGAGATTAATCAATGAGATCTATTGAGTGAGATGTTCAGAGGTTGTAGCCTCATTCTATAAATGTGTTTGTATTGTACTTCATGGAGTGTGTCCTCCCTTGGGCTATAGCCCTAAAACTTTTTCTAATCCATTTTATCATTATTTGTGAGGCTAGATTTGGATAGTAGATCCAAGAAGCTTGCTCAATGTGCTTTTTCCCTTCTAGGGTTTTCCACGTAAATCTATTGTTATGGGTTTTTGCTCATGTGTTGTGCTTTGATATGCTTCATTTTCTTTATCCTTTGTTTAAACCAATAAAGGTTTTGGTTAATAAAGTTGAATTGGATTAAGTTTTGGTATATACTGATTCACCCCCCTCTCAGTATATTAGTGTGTTCTAACAATTGATATCAGAGATGAGTTCCTTGGTAAGCCTAACAGCTGAAGGTAGATCTTGGAATAGAACACATGGCTTAGAAGGAGTCCTCATCTAAAGCTTTGATATTTGATGTGAGTAATTTTGATTTCTGGAATGTTAGTAAGGAATCCTATCTGACCTTGCTAGGGTATGATGTTTTGAGTGCTATCATGAATGATTATGTTGAACCTAAACACCCCATTATAGATCTAGATGAAAAAAATCTCATGAAAACAATGATAAAGCCAAGAATGTCATCTTAAGTGGCTTGAGAAGTTCAAAGTTAGTAAAGCTTGTGAGGTGCAAGATAGCAAAGGATATATGGAAGAAGCTTGAAGATCTTTATGAAGGAAATGATACCATCAAGGAAGCAAAGTTACAATCATACAAAATAATGTTTGAGAATCTAAGGATGAAAGAAGAGGAGAACATTGCGAGATATTTGCACTGAATAGATGAAGCAGTCAATGGAATCTAGGGTATGGTTGAAGATATAGCTGACTCATTAATTGTGAAGAAAGTCTTGAGAACTCTCCCTCACAGATTTGATTCAAAAGTATCTACAATTGAAGAAGCCAAAGATCTGGAGAAACTAAGAATGGAAGAGTTGTTTGGGTCTCTCACTTCCTATGAGATGAGAAATGAATTCATAGGACCATGTCAAAGAGAAGTTTCTTTCAATACTGTGAAGAATGATGGAACATATAATGAATGTAACGAAGTTGAGGAAGAAGAATCAAACTTTGTGAGGAAATTGAAAAGGGGACCAAGAAAGTATAAAGGTAAGTTACCCTTCAAATGTTTTAATTGTAGTAGAATTGGTCATTATGCCTCTAAATGTCCTTTTGGAGAAAATTAAAATAGTAGAAACTTATTTAAGAGAAACAATTTCAAGAGGATTCTTCTTTCAAAAGAAGACTATAGTTCCAAAGAAGAAGTAGATCACTACCTATCAGATGAGGAAAAAGGATAATCTATATTTATGGCCAAGGTGATCTTAGATGGTTCAGACAAGACTATAGATGAAGAAGAATATGAAGTTGATTTTGAGGGTGAACTTGTTTCTACTCTTGAAGACTTGGATTGTGCAAGGAAAAAGAATCAAGAACAAAGTGCTCTGATTAAAGATAAGACAAAAGAATGCAGAGACTTGAGAATAAATTTTGTAACTCAAAAGGAAGTTAGAGAAAACAAAGCTTGGAAGACTGGATGATACTGAATGTACATATCTCATCATGCCTCAAGGAAGATCTCTTCATGCAAGGCAATTCTCCATGAATAGGTCCAATCATGTTTTCTTTGGTTATTATTTTATCTACAACAAATTTGGTCATGAGGCTATAGATTGCAAGTCTAAAATGAATAGAAGAAATCTTGTAAGTGGGAATCCTCTTGCTTCACTAGTGGATGTTAATGTGGTGTGTCAAATTTGCAACAAGTTTGGACATATAGAAAGATATTGCAGGAGTGATTTGGGAAAAATAGAATCTCAGTTGATGGATGTTACTAAGCAAGTAGAGAAAATTGTTTCTTCCAAAACACAGGAGCTAGATAATGGAGTTGAAGATTCAATGATTGTCCAAAAAATAGTTCGTGATCAAGGGTCTGAAATCAGAGGAGAAAAATATAGAAAATTTGTGGCAGAAGGCTTTAAGATAGAAGGAAACTAGCATAATCTAAAAGGGGTTAATGAGAGGACTTGTTTGTTAGGACAAACAAATGAATGTTGGTTGTGGCATAAGAGAATAGGGCATAAGGATCTAAGACAGAAGTCAACTTGTATAATCTATAGGTAATTAATGAAATGACTTGTCTTCTATGACAAACAAATGAATGTTGGCTACGGCACAAAAGGATGGGGCACATCAACTTTGATAATCTTGTAAAGATCAGCTCCATGCAAGGAGTAAGAGACATGCCAAAGATCATTAAGCCTGCAAGCACCTTATGCAAGGAATGTCAGATGAGGAAGTAGATAGTTATAAGATTCAAGTTCAAGGAGTATTCATCTAAAAGGCCATTTGAACTAGTTCATATTGATCTATACGGACGCAACAGGACAAAAGTCTAAAAGGTGAGAGGTATTTCATGTTTCTTATTGATGATTTCTCTAGAATGACATGGGTTACCTTCTTGAAAGAAAAATTAGAAGCTTTCAATAGGTTTAATATTTTCAACTCCATGCTTGAAAATGAAATGAATGTTAGAATCAAGTGTCTAAGGTATGATAGAGGTGGTGAGTTCCCCTCAAGTGAGTTTGAGGAATTTTGTGAAGAACATGGAATAAAAAGGCATTATTCTACTGCAAGAACTCCTTAGCAAAATGGAGTAGTGGAAAGAAAGAATAGAACAATTCAAGAGATGGATAGAATAATGTTGAGTGAAGCCAAGCCGCCAGATACTTATTGGAAAGAGGTAGTCCATACTACTATCTACATTCTTAACAAAGGACAACTAAGAGTGCATAGCACTAAGACACCTTATGAGTTATGGTATGGAAAACCAACATCATATTGAAATTAGGGTAGACAACTGAGAGGGGGGTGAATCAGTTATCACAAAACTTTTATCTTTTGCTACATTTAATCTTCTTTACCACTTATTAATAGATTAATGATATAACCATGAAAGCATGAATCAACAATACATGAGTAGAAACATAATCAACATACATAACATCAGGATTTTTACGTGGAAACTTGGTTAAGGGAAAAACAATAGTGGGGGTTAACCCACAAGATTTATTCTCTGTTAAAAGAATAGAAAAATTGGAAGGCACTTGCCTTTGGGTGCACTACCCAGAGCTCACTGCTCAAAGGAGGCTCACTTCCTACAGAAACATTCACAAGATTAACACAAAAGGATTGAACTGAGAAACAACATCTTCTTTATGCCAAGGTTCAGTTCCATTTAAGTGCACAACACCTTTGCTCTACACCCACTCACTTTCTTGTTATATCCACATCTTTGATCACATCCCCACATTTCCACAACTTCACAACACTTATTTATACATAACATCAACTTTGGAATGAACATCAATGTCAGCCTTACAATCATCTATCTAGAATATTCTACAAGATAGGCTTTACAAACAATTACAATCACAAGACTTAAAATGATTCATGTGAACCATTACACTATTAGCCAAACATAGCTGGGACTCAAATCTTCCTCGAATGACATGCCATGCTCCATCGAACTCTTCTGAGATCATCTGCAATGTGGACCAAGAATCTGGTCAGCCAAGACTAGAAAGAATAGCAACACCCAAGGAGAAATAATCAACTAGGAGCTCAATCCTTAATGTGGACCACCAACACAATAGGCCCATGATCCAGAGACCACCACAGGCACAATGAAATCAACCAAAACAACCAACCACCTCAAATCGCTAGAAACACTTGCACCTTCATCTAGAAACTCAAGAACTCTAACTGTCATGACTGTCAAACTAGAAAGATTACTTGAGTTGAGGATACACACCAACATCCCAAACATACCACTAGAACCACATATTGATAACTAAGAGGGGGGGTGAATCAGTTATCTTAATTATTTCAGCTTTTTGAACTTTCCTAATAATTACTGCAGCATCAATTCAAACAAGCAAACATAACCATGAAATAGAAATACACATGACACAATATTTTTGATGTGGAAACCCTGTTAAGGGAGAAAACCACGGGGTGATTAACCCAAGATTGTATTCTCTATTAGGAGAATGGAAGTACAAAATGGCACTTGCCAATTAGGGCTCACTGCCCGAGCACACTCACACAAGAGGCACACTGCTTACAAGAGACAAACTATCTACAATTTATAAAGAGTGTAATACAATACTTGAACTAATAAGGAGCATCAACATATGCTAGAGTTCAGTTCCAGTTAGGCTCTATATACTGATCTGCTGCACTTCATCTTTCCTCTTCTTTTATGTTGCTCTTCTTTCACATATTGGATCTTCCTTTCTACTTTTATTCAGCTCTACTGATTTTCTTCCCATATCACTTATAACCACAACACCTCTCATAACTAAATCCATCTTGTATATATATCTGCACAAGTGATTTCATCACCTTTCTAGTCGGCACCCAGAATAGTCAATATTTTTCATAAACTCTGATCTGTCAGCTGAATCCTTGCTTACCAAGTAATACGGATCAAGGATATAGTTGTGGAAATCATTAATCATGTTAGCCAAACATGATTTATGCCTTCATAACCTTTACCAACATCAGTAACACATCTGGAATAATGTCTGATATTCTACCAGTCAGTTCTTCCTCTGTTCACACTGTCACTTGGGAACCCGACACTCAAGTATTCATATATTTTACTTCATCCATCACCAGAGGCTAAATCCTTGGAATCTATCACTCAAGGTAGTCCTCTTGACTTCCCCAAACCTGTACTTCACCAAGATACTTCCTCTGAGAGATCCGGACCTGACTGTCAGACCTCGCCACATACTTTGTTCTTGTTTACCGGACCACAACATTCTTCACTCTGACTTTCGGTATAGACATACCATGTCCTATGGATGTGTGGGATGAACTTTGTTGCCATCAATGGAAACATTCATGAATCCATATAGTGTCTCTTGCCAACGCCGCAAACCATAATATTCCAATGTAGAGCAATCCATACCAAATTCCTGTCACTCTATTACATCTGAACACTGCAAAACCTGGTTCTACTTAGATGGCCAGAACTTCATCAATCCTTCATATGGACCTCTCAAATCTTAACTAGAGCAACTTTAGACAATCCTTTACAAAGCCCTTTGGTGCACAAACTCTGATCTTCATCTCACTAGGAATACTGATCAATCTACTTTACTGAACTATACTATCTTCACTGTCTCTAACAAAGAGATATGTTGACATTAATGACAACACATCATATGCACATATTTGCAACAACCTCCCCCTTTGTCATTGATGGAAACATATGATATGAAAAATGGATTCAACGATCAAGACAAGAACTTCTCCCCCTTTCTCTTATCACACTTGTAACCACTTTCTTTACTACTCCCCCTTTCACCAACAACTACTCACTTCCATCCAAGTTTTTCACATGACTTCTCTCCCCCTTTGACATCAATGGAAAAGGGCACATATTTGCAATCATCTCTCCCTCTTTTTATTTCTTAGATGGGACCAAACTGAACTCTAGAATTAACATATTGACTACTCCCCTTGAGTAGCATCCCCTTAACACCAATCCAGATCACAAGATATGACTGTGAGTTCCACTGGACTGATGCACACTAGTGTACCTTAGTTTTGAGATGGAGGGGTAATAACCCCTAGCTTCACTCTGAGATACTCAAAAGTATCCTTAGGTAGAGGCTTAGTGAAGATATCTTTAATTTGACCCTTAGAAGAAACAAACTCCAATCTGAATTCATTCTTGTTTACCTTCTCTCTCAAAAAGTGAAAATTGATAGATATTTGCTTTGTCTTTGAATGCAACACCAGATTCCTTGAGATGTTTATTGCACTTGAATTATCATAGAAGATTGTAAAAGGCTCTTCAAACACAATTGTGATATCCTTCAACATTTGCTTCATCCACAAAACTTGAGTACAATTACTTGTTGTTGCTATATACTCTACCTCTACAGTAGACAGGGATATTGCCTCCTACTTTTTGCTCAACCAAGAAACTAATCTCTTTCCCAAAAAAAATGCACCACCACTAGTACTCTTCCTATCACCCACATCTCCTACCCAATCAACATCTGTATATGCATGAAGAGTGAAAGTATCATCCTTAGGATACCATAAGCCATAATTAGATGTTCCCTTTAGATATCTAAAAATTCTTTTGACTGCTACAACATGAGATTCTCTAGGATCAGCTTGAAATCTAGTAACAAGGCCAATTGCATTCATAATATTAGGTCTGGTATGAGTTAGATAAAGTATTCATCTAATCATTGATCTATACCTTTTCTGATCTACCTTAGGGGAATCATCATTTTTACTCAACTTGCATCCGGTTACCATAGGAGTACTCACTGGTTTTGAATCCTCCAGTCCAAACTTTTTCAACAACTCTTTTACATACTTAGATTGAGATATGAAGATGCCCTTATCTGACTGAATAATTTGCAAACCTAAGAAGAAATTCATTTCACCAAGCATGGACATCTCAAATTCACTTTGCATTTGATCAGCAAATTTTTTACACATGCTCTCATTTCCACCAAAGATGATATCATCAACAAATACCTCAACAATCAAGATGTGTTCATGATCAATTTTGATATAAAGATTACTGTCAGTTGTGCCTTTACTAAAACCTAACTTTAGCAGATACGTGTCTAATCTTGCATACCATGGTCTTAGGGCTTGTTTAAGTCCATACAATGCTTTCCTCAATCTGCAGACCTTATCTCCTTGATCAGACAACTGGAATCCTTCCGCTTACTCAATGTAGACCTCTTCTTCCAACTCTCCATTTAGGAATGTTGACTTGACATCCGTCTGGTAAACTTTGAAATTTTTGTAAGAAGCAAAGGCAAGAAATAATCTGACTACTTCAATTCTTGTCACCGGAGCAAAAGTTTCTTCAAAATCAATTCCCTCTACCTGAGAATATCCTTTGCACACCAATCTTGCTTTATTTCTCACAACTTCAGCATCTTCATTCAATTTATTCCGGAAGACCCATTTAGTTCCAATTACATTTTTGTTTTCAAGTCTACAAACAAGATCCCAAGTATGATTCTTTTCAATTTGCATTAATTCTTCTTCCATTGCTTATACCCAACTTTCATCATTACATGCTTCATTCACTGATTTTGGTTCAATCTTTGAAATCAAACAATACTCTTCTTGTTCTTCAACAATTTTTCTTCTAGTTTGAACACCTTTATTTCTATCTCCTATAATCTAATCTTCAGAATGATTCAACCTTACATACCTAGGAGTTTTGGGATTTTCTTGAACTTCTGGTTCTTGAACTTGTTCCTCAACATTTGCATTAGCTTCTTGAGTCACTGAATTCTCTGGAGCATTCTAAATCTGAGTTTGAACTTGCTTTCCTTGGTTTGGACTTTCATTTTGATTGTCTCATTCATATCCACAAGACTTGGAGGGTCTTTCCTTACTTTCATCAACCTTGACATTAGCACTTTCAACAATCCTTTTCAATCTCTTGTTAAAGCACCAGTACTCCTTGCTTTGATTATAATAACCTAGAAATATCCCTTTATCACATCTTGCATCAAACTTGCCTAGATCTCCATCTCTTTTGATATAGCATTTACTACCAAAAAATCTGAAGTATTTCATAGTAGGAGCATTACTAAACCACAATTCATAAGGTGTTTTACCAATATTACCTTTGATTTGCACCTAGTTAAGAGTGTAGACAATGGTACTCACAGCCTCTCTCAAATAGACATGTGGAACATTTTCTTCCATCATCATGGTTCTAGCAATCTCTTGAATAGTCTGGTTCTTCCTTTCCACAACTCCACTCTGTTGAGGAGTCCTAGGAGCAGATAACTATCTTCTTATTCCATGCTTTTCACAAAATGCATTAAACTCACTAGAGATAAACTCTCCACTTCTGTCAGATCTTAGAAACTTTATTTTCACACCAAGGTTTTATCTTCACACTTTATCTTCACAATAAGATAGTTTTGTGTTTGATTCTTGGGAGCCTAGCTGACACCATAATTTTGTAGTAGATTTGATTTCAACAAGGAGCCTACATTTAGATGGATCAATAAATTATCTACAAAAGCAATGTGAAATGACCAAGGGTTTGGTGCCTAATGTTGTTACTTATAATATCATTTTCAGTGTGCTTTGCAAAAAAGGAAAATACATCTGGCATATTATTATTTTGAAATAATGGTTGGAAGAGGTTTTATTCTTAATGAAATACCTCATAGTGCTTTGATTGGTGGATATTGTAAAGAATGGAAAATGAAACATGTTTTTAAGATGTGTAGTAAATTGATCACATGATTTGCACAATGTGGATCTATTGATACAATGCTTTTAGAAACTTCCAAGTAAATGTAACTAGAGGTCATGAAGCCAAATTCCTACCTCTGCTACTGATCTTCTTTGTCCATGCCATAGTCAGTATTTTAAGACTAGTTTAAGATCAAATCCATTCAAGGATAGGTGGAAGATCTCTTATGGTCTTCTATCAATGACATGCTTATGGTATTTGAAGAGGGTTAGTGCACTAATTTCTAGGGGACTGAGATAGAGGAAGTGTTGATATGTGCCAGACAACTGAGAGGGGAGGGGTGAATCAGTTGTCACAAAAACTTAAACACTTTCTATAATTTAAACATTCATCACTTTGTTGATAATTCAGAGGGGGGTGAATCAGTTATCTTAATTAATTTAACTTTTTGTTCTTCTTTAACAACTAGTGCAACATCAAAGCAAATAAGCATCCATAACTATGAAAGTAGAAACAAAGTCAATACACATAACACAATGATTTTGATGTGGAAAACCCTGTTAAGGGAAAAACCATGAGGTGACTAACCCAAGAATGTATTCTCTGTTAGAAGAATAGAAATACAAAATGGCACTTGCCAATTAGGGCTCACTGCCTGAGCATACTGCTCACAAGAGGCTCACTACCTACAAGAGACTCACTGTCTACAAGATATAAAGAGAGTAACAAGATACTTGAACTGATGAGAAGCATCCACATATGCTAGAGTTTAGTTTCAGTTAGGCTCAATACACTGATCTACTACACTTCATTCTTCCTCTTCTTTGGTGTTGCTGTCTTGTCACATACTGGACCTGTCTTGTTGTCTTCACACTGCTCTTCTATTTTTCTTCGCACTTCACCACCACACCACACACTTTCATACCAAAATCAATCTGGTATATATATCAGCACCAAGGATTTCATCCACTTTCTAGTCAGCATCCAGAATACTTACTATTTTCCCAAACTCTTGGTCTATCAGCTGAATCCTTGTTTATCAAGTGATGCATATCAAAGAGATGCTCATAGAGGTCATCAACCATGTCGGCCAATCATAAATGATACCTCATGAAACTTGATCACCATCAATAACTCATCCAGATTAAGGTCTGATGCTCTGCCGGTCAGTTCTTTCTCAGTCAATTCTGCTATACAGGAACTTAACACTTAGGTGCTCATAGCTCTTCACTCTTTCATCACCGAAGGCTCAATATCTAGAATGTATTAGTCAAGGTACTCCTCTTGACTTCCCCAAGTCTAGACTTTACTAAGATACTTCCTCTGAGAGATCCAGACCTTATTGTCAGACCTTGTTGCATGCTCTGTTCTTGCTTACCGGACCACAACACTCTTCAATCTGACTTCCGGTATAAGCACACCATGCCTTGTGATTGGGTGGGATGAACTTTGTTTCCATCAATGACAACACTCATGAAGCCATATAGTGTCTCTTGCCAACAATCTCCCCCTTTGGCATTGATGGCAACACTTAGTGAAAAATGACTGTTATGTTGTGCTCCCCCTTGGCTGATGGTCTGTTCTAATGTACACTTTTCCGGAGCTCCCCCTTAGCTAGATTCCTCATTTTTCACTTTTCCTCACTCCCCCTTTGATATCAATGGAAAAGGGTAGAATCCGCACACCAAAAATTTCAAAAAATAATCTATACATATCTGCATAAGTATATATACAAGTTGTACTTACATATACTTAAGTATATCTGCAAAAGTATTCTTCACCTGTACAACTTCTGTTGCCCAACTCTGCTTCATCCTATCCAAAATTGAGATGTGGCCACTCAACAAGAATGCAAAAGCTTCTACCCTTTTTAGATCTATCGGATCATTGGTTCAGGCTGTTGTCTGAGCATGAGTTAGGGCTTCATGCATAGCCTCTAACTTATGGATAATGATCCCTCTAAGTTCACTTAACCTGTTTATTCTATTTTTCTTTTCCTTCTCAAGCTTCTTTATTTCATTTATGACTGCAATAGTCTGACACTCTTGATTGATTATGGAAGAGGAGAGAGGATCAAAACTTAACAGTTTATCCTCTTGCTCTTTTACTTTCTTCTCAATGTCCTTGGTCACTTTAGACCAGGATAAACAAAATTTATATATATCTTCGCCATCTTTAAGAGAATTTTCTAAGCTCTTTATTCCAATATCCATAACTCTCCTACCATTAGTTATTAGTCCTTGTACTTCAGAGAATCTCTTTCCCAAAAACTCCTTCCGGACCTTTTCTTCTGCTGACTTCTCTAAGGAATCAAAATGCGTATGAACAGAATTTACAAGAGACTTTAGATTACCAGATGTACAGGCCGAAGAATCATTTTAGAAGGATGGCATGATCTTCTCTAATACACTTGATGCAACTTCTATGAGCTCACAGTCTTCTATGTGAGACTTTAGGAGTTTTTCTTTTGCTTTTTCTTGAGTAAAGGATGCTAGCTTCATGGTTTGAACCGGGGAGAGGGAATCAAAATTGAATGGACCTTGAAGCAGTTCTAGTTCATCAAATTCCATCATCTCTTTGGTCAAGAAATCTTTGACAGTTTTTGCAGTGTCTCTTGCCGGAGACAGAGTCTTCTTTCCTTCTGCAGTCTCAAAACTGTCTCCTGGGGTCTTCTCTATTTGTTCTTTTTCATTTTCCTTTGTTTCTTCTTCTTGACTGGTTTTCTCCTCTAATTTTTCTTCTCCTTTAGATCTAGAGTCTATAGGGGAAACTAGATGAGAGATATTTACTTCTTCTTGGACTTCCTCTTTTGGAATAGAGGAATCTAAGTCCTTAGCTTTCTCTTCACTAGTCTGCTTTGCCTCTCCTGCTACTATCTCAATAGATTCTTATTTGTCATCCATGGCAGAGGTTTCATCACCTAAGTCCTCTATGATAGGAATATTGAATCTTTTATAGGCATTCCCGAGGATCTCTTCAGTTTCTTTTACTACTTTGTTATTTTCTCCAAGCATAAGCTGATTCATTCTAGCTTTGCTCCGGAACTCATCCTTGCAATCTTTGAAGATAATATTCATTTGTTTCTGATTGATTGAAGGATAGAGGTGAATAGCTATTTGTTCCCGGATCTCAAGGTCCTTTGCCTTAGCATTGTTTTTCCTTATTTCTAGTTCCTTCTCTAGGCTCTTAGGAATTAGAGATATGATTTCAATAAATACCTTATTATAGATATTCATATACTTGACTGTAGCTTCTTGCAAGATCTTCTAGTCAGCTTCATTGTAATGATCATAGAATTCAGTCGTTGGTTTTAGGTTCCCATCCACAGTGACTGATTTGACTACATCATCAATGGACAGAGTGGGCCTTTCAACAAACTCTTTTGCCTTCTCTTCCTTATCTTGACTGGTAGAGGGTTCACCAGATGTTTTCTTTTTCTTCTTGATTTTCTTTACTTCCTCATCTATTTCTATCTCTTCATCATCCTTGAGGCTTGTGTATGATCTTATAGCCTTTGTCTTTGTTCTCTTTTCTCCTTTAACAAATGATTTTGATTCTAGTTTTGATGCCTTTGAGCTCTTAGCAATGGCAGGTGCAGAGCTCTTAGAGGATCTAGTCTAGGAGGGGGCTTCTACCAGAGCACTTTCTTTTCCTACTTCTTCCTTTTCTTTCTCTGCCCTTTCCATCTTCTCTCTGTTGGCATCAAGTGCCTCTTTTGAAATTCCATGCCTCTTGGCAAAATCTTCTACTTCCCTTCTTACTTTTCTCTTGATCTTAGGTTGTCTAAGTTCAACAAGAACTTTTACACTTAGCTCTTGGTAGGTACCAAACCTTTCTACCTTAGGATCCTTGGGTTGACTTAGCATGTGTTGAATATGCAGCTCTAGAATTTTCTCATCAACTTCATACCCCATTGGCATGATCTAGACTATCCTTGGCTCTATTGCCTCCATTAGGCATTGATCAGTGTCTACCATGAAGTACACTATATCTTTGTACTTCTCAACTAGAAATTGGGGGATTCTCTCTCTAGCTTGCATCATGCTTTGGAAGTTTTTGAAGTAGCCCCATAGTGCCGTGTTTTGTGCCTTGGCATCACCAAGCCCATTCAAGTAATCTCTGATTTGAATTGTATCTAGTCTGTCATTTTTCCATACCCATCCATTGGATCTGGGTAGCTCATTCATGTAGTAAAAGAATAGGCAGAGTATCAAGCCACCGTATTTGAAAGAATTCTTCTTATCCTTCTTTATCTTCTACAGATTCTCTAAAAGTTGGTTCAAAAGGAGCTCACAAAGATCATAGTCTACATTCTCCCTTAACATTTGATCAGTAGTTTAAATTGTAGTTCTGGGTACTGAATTTTCTCTGCTAGAGTGATATATTTTGTAACCAATTATCATGGAGGCAAAATTGACATCCAGATTAGTGATGTCTTCTATTGTCATTGCTCTCTTGTCAAATTTTGATCTAGTAGCCTCACTCACAATTTGGTTTTTGACCGATTTGAGAATAGGTAACCCTCTAGATGAATGCAAATTGGTTACTGCCCTAATAGTATCTTTTGTGATCTTAAACAACTTATTCAACCACATGAAGTTGTCATGCACTTTGCTCAAAACATACTGGACCCATTCATCTTCTACAAAATAGGGGAAATGGATGCAATGTCCAAAGTGTTTGTCCTAGATAGCCTTGTATTGTGGTTTGAGCTCAAAAGTATCATCTATTAACTGATTGTGATAGATATCCCTTAACTTGGATTCCACAAATTCTTTAATATTTGCATTAATGTAAACCCTAACATCTTCTACATGCAAAATACCATGCGAAATGCTAGAAAATGCACCTGAGGGATCCACTTCTAGAGATTTGTAGGGATGCTTCTTAAATTTAGGACACGGCCTATCAGTAATCTTCACAACATTCGAAGTAGCCATTTTCAAGAACATTTACAGAGAGATATTCAAGAACAGAAAATACCTTTTACGCTTCTAGGTTTCACGGTATGAGCTAAATCTGATTGTTGGAAGAATTGACTTCTGTGGTTGATCTTTGAGAGGCTTGAGACAATTTGTTTATAAAGTTCCTTTTCTCTTCTTCTCGAGTGCAAATGTACAAATGATGAATAAAAGAACCCTTTTATTTCTTTGCAAACCCTAATTTTGTTTGCAATAAATGCATACCTTAAGTTATTCCAGTTGCTCTGTTCTCCTTGTTCTAAGAGATTTTTTCGAATCACTAAGATGCCCTTAAAGTTATTCTCAGAGGATATTAGCAATCTATCTACCTGTCACAATCATTCCATTTATCCATAGATCAAGATACCTCAAATTTGAATCATACCAGATCTAACTATGAAAATCTTGTTCTTATCGGATGACTATAGAACTAGATCAATCTTGGAAGATTAATCTTTTCAAAACTTCTTACAGATCTTCCATATCTTTTCTATGGCTTATTTAGATATTTCTCTAAGAGCCCTTTGATCCGCAACCTTTCATGTGCCACTTTCAGGCACCTATTGACTAGCTGGGGGAAAATGTTTTTCTTTTGTTACTCCCCCTGAGCCTGAGCTCATCTATTTAGTTTTTGGAAAGAATATCAGCACTAGATTCTAGTGCAGATCCATCCCCATCATTTTATGTACTTCTCTTCACCCATATTTTATTTATCTCTCTTTGAATTTCATCAGCATTCACTTTTCCTTTTCCTTTGTCTTGGTTTTGATTATGATGCATTGGACACTTTTTGTCTTGATTCTTACTTCTGCAGAATTTGGCAATGTAACCAGATCTATTACAATTGTAGCAAACAACATTTCTTTGCATATTTGACTAATATCCTCTTGATCTACACTGATTATCCATATGTCCCATTCTATTGCATGCAAAACATCTACCATTGAATGAATTGTTCATTTGCATGTTTCTGCATTCATGAGTTTTGTGACCATACCTTTTGCAATTAAAGCATTGTCTGGAGAAGGATAAATTAGTCTAATTCATTCTTCTTTTGCACTAATTTGCTTTATGACCAAAGTTATTGCAATTGTGGCAGTATCCATTGAAGGAAGGATATATCTTTGAGCATTTGGTTGCCTTACCGAAGGTCTTCTAGGCCTATTTCTTGGATTTTCTGATCTGGAGTTTTTCTGACCACATCTAGAACTTTCACCTTTTTCATACCCCAAGCCTTTCTTGTCATCTACCCTCTTTTAGCTTTGAAGAAGAACTTCAAGTTGAGCAGAGCTTATCTTGAATTTCTCTTTGTATTCATTTGTTGTTTGAAAATCCCTTTTAAGAGTGTCAATCTGATTCTCAAGTTGTTCTTCATTATCTCTAGCTTCTTTAAGATCAAATTCTAGATCCCTGATTATTCTATCCATTTTGTGGCAGTCTTCTAATTTCTCCTTGAGAGATTGTCTTAGATCATCTTCAGTTTTTCTTTTCTCTTCAATTTCTTGAGTGAATTTCATAACTCCTGATTCCATTTCATGTCTTACCATAATGACCTCTTTTGATAACTTTTCATAGAACTTAGTTTTCTCCTTCAGATCTTCATTTATATCATTGGATTCACTTTGACTTACCAATTATTGAAGTAGATCCTTTCTCTTTTCCATAGAGATACTTAGTTTCACTTTTAGTTCATTTATGAAATCATCAGCTTGTTTGATTCTTTCCTTTAATTCATTTACTTCAGAGTTAGATTGCTCAAGATCATCTAGGGAAGACTGAAGTTGTTCCCTCATACCATACACATCCATTTGAATTCCCAGATCTTCCTCAAGCTGTTAGGCTCTGTTTGGAGGAACTTAGCTCTGATAGCAATTGTTGATAACTAAGAGGGGGGCTGAATCAGTTATCTTAATTAATTTAACTTTATGTTCTTCTTTAACAACCAGTGTAGCATCAAAGCAAATAAGCATTCATAATCATGAAAGTAGAAACAAAGTCAATACACATAACACAATGATTTTGATGTGGAAAACCCTGTTAAGGGAAAAAACACGGGGTGACTAACCGAAGAATGTATTCTCTATTAGAAGAATAGAACTACAAAATGGCACTTGCCAATTAGGGCTCACTACCTGAGCATACTGCTCACAAGAGGCTCACTGCCTACAAGAGACTCACTGTCTACAAGATATAAAGAGAGGAACAAGATACTTGAACTGATGAGAAGCATCCACATATGTTGGAGTTTAGTTCTGGTTAGGCTTAATACACTGATCTACTGCACTTCATTCTTCCTCTTCTTTGGTGTTGCTGCCCTGTCACATACCAGACATGTCTTGCTGTCTTCACACTACTCTTCTATTTTTCTTCCCACTTCACCACCACACCACACACTTTCATACCGAAATCAATATAGTATATATATCCTCACCAAGGATTTCATCCACTTTCTAGTCGGCATCCAGAATACTTACTATTTTCCCAAACTCTTGGTCTATCGCCTGAAGCCTTGTTTATCAAGTGATACGTATCAAAGAGATTCTCATAAAGGTCATCAACCATGTTGGCCAATCATGAATGATACCTCAAGAAACTTGATCACCATCAATAACTCATCCGGATTAAGGTCTAATGCTCTGTCGGTCAGTTTTTTCTCAGTCAACTCTGCCAAATAGGAACCCAACACTTAGGTGCTCATATCTCTTCACTCTTTCATCACCGGAGGCTCAATCTCTAGAATGTATCAATCAAGGTACTCCTCTTGACTTCCCCAAGTCCTCACTTTACTAAAGTACTTCCTCTGAGAGATCCGGACCTTATTGTAAAACCTTGTTGCATGCTCTATTCTTGCTTACCGAACCACAACACTCTTCAATCTGACTTCCAGTATAAGCACACCATGTCTTGCAGATGGGTGGGATGAACTTTGTTGCCATCAATGACAACACTCATGAAGCCATATAGTGTCTCTTGCCAACACACTTATCCACAATTATTATGATTTAACAATGAGTGCATGAAATTAGAAACTTAACCACAGATACAACATCAAACACAAGAGACACCAGATTTACATGGAAAACCCCAAGGTGGGGAAAAACCACAGAGAGGATTAACTCTTAATATATATTGTAATCTTGAAATAATGATGTTCAGGATTGGTCACTCCACAGGCCCAAACATACTGTCTTACTTCCATGAAGAACAACTAGGTCTAGCAGGCTCACTGCCTCAACCCTAAACCTAGCAAGATTACAATAAGGGTTGTTAAACCCTGAGGGCTATTAAACCCTACTGGTGGCTTACTACTAGACTTACTGCCATGATCAACACCTTTCTATATTTTCAACTGAAGTATAATAATTCCTCTTCTCTACTTTGTTGGCAAGAGACACATTGTAGCTTCATGATTGTTGTCATTGATTGCAACAAAGTTCATCCCACAGATCCGTAGGACATGGTGTGCCTATATCGAAAGTCAGATTGGAGAATGTTGTGGTGTGGTAAGTAAGAACAGAGCATGTGGCAAGGTCTGATATTTAGGTCTGGATCTCTTAGATGAAGTATCTTTGGAAAGTGTGGACTTAGGGAAGTCAAGAGGAGTACCTTGACTAATAGATTCTAGGAATTGAGCCTCTGGTTATGAAAGAGTGAAGAGATATGAGCATTCAAGTATTGGGGTCCTTTTTGCCAGAACAGACAAAGGAAGAACTTACCAGCAGAGCTTCAGACATTATTCCGGATGAGATGTTGATGGTGATCAAGATTCTTAAGGTATCATTCGTGTTTGGCTGACTTGTTAGATGACTTTTATAAGTATCTATTTAATCCGCATCACTTGGTAAGCAAGGATTCAGCCAACAGACTAGAGTTTGGGAAATACTGAGTATTCCAGATGTCGACTAGAAAGAGGATGAAATCCTTTGTGCGGATATATATACCAAATGGATTTTAATGAGAAGGTTTGTGTGGTTTAATTGGGAAGTACAATAAAAAGTAGAAAAGCAGTGTGGAAGCAGTAAGGTAGGTCCAGTATGTGAAAGGACAATAGCTCTAAAGAAGAGAAAGGATGAAGTGCAGTAGATCACTATACTGAGCCTAACCAGAACTAAACTCTAGCATATGTGGATGCTTCTCATCAGTTCAAGTATCTTGTTACTCTCTTTATAACTTGTAGACAGTGAGTCTCTTGTAGGCAGTGAGCCTCTTGTGAGTAGTGTGCTCGAGCAATGAGCCCTAATTGGTAAGTGCCATTTTGTACTTCTATTCTTCTAACAGAGAATACATTCTTGGATTAGTCACCCCGTGATTTTTCCCTTAAAAGGGCTTTTCCACATCAAAATCATTGTGTTATGTGTATTGACTTTATTTCTGCTTTCATGTTTATGAATGCTTATTTGCTTTGATGCTACACTAGTGGTTAAAGAAGAATAGAAAGTTAAATTAATCATGATAACTGATTCACCCCCCCTCTCAGTTATCAACAATTAGTATCAGAGCCAAGTTCCTCCAAACAGAGCCTAACATCTTGAGGAAGATCTGGGAATTAAGATAGATGTGTATGGTATGAGGGAGCAACTTCAGTCTGCCCTAGATGATCTTGAGCAATCTAATTTTGAAGTCAATGAATTGAAGGAAAGAATCAAATAGGCTGATGATTTCATAAATGAACTAAAAGGGAAACTAAGTCTCTCTATGAAAAAAGAAAGGATCTACTTTAGCAATTGGCAAGTCAAAGTGATGCAAATGATACAAATGGAGATCTGAAGGAGAAAACCAAGTTATATGAAAAGTTATCAAAAGAGATCATTAAGCTAAGACATGAAATGGAATCAAGAGTTATGAAATTTACTCAAGAAATTGAAGAGAAAAGAAAAACTGAAGATGATCTAAGACAATCTCTCAAGGAGAAATCTGAAGACTGCCACAAGATGAATAGAATAATCAGACATCTTGAATCTAATCTTGAAGATGCTAAAGATAATAAAGAAAAACTTGAGGATCAAATTGTCTCTCTTAAAAGGGATCTTCAAACAACAAATGAATACAAAGAGAAATTTAAGATAAGCTTTGCTCAACTTGAAGTTCTTGAAATCCAAAAGAGGGCAGATGACAAGTGTGGTTTGGGATATGAGAAAGGTGAAAGCTCTGGATCTGGTTAGAAGAAGTTTGGATTAGAAAATTCAAGGAATAGGCCTAGAAGACCTCTAGTAAGGCAACCTAATGCTCAAAGATATCCATCCTTCAATGGATACTGCCACAACTGTAACAACTTTGGTCACAAAGCTAATTAGTGTAGAAAAAGAATGAATCAGACTAATACATCCTTCTTCGGACAGTGTTTTAACTGCAAAAGGTATGGTCACAAATTTCGTGAATGCAGAAATATGCAAATGAACAACTCATTCAATAGTAGATGCTTTGCATGCAATAGAATGGATCATATGGCTAATCAATGTAGATCAAGAGGACATCAATCAAATATGCAAAGAAATATTGTTTGCCACAATTGCAATAGATCCAGTCATATTGCCAAATTCTGTAGAAGCAAGAATCAGGACAAAAGGGGTCCGGTACATCATAACTAGAATCAAGACAAAGGAAAAAGAAAAGTGAATGCGGATGAAGTTCAAAGTGAGATGAACAAGATTTGGGTGAAGAGAAGTACAAAAAATGTAGGGAATGGATCCACATCAAAATCTAGTGCTGATATTCCTTCCAGAAATTAAAAAGTGAGCTCTGGCTCAGGGGGAGATATAGGGAAAAACATTTTTCCCCCAGCCAGTTAATTGGTGCTAGAATTGGCACAAGGAGAGTTGCAGATTAAAGGGTTCTTAGAGAAAACATCTAAATAATCTGTGGTTAAGATATGGAAGATCTGCAAGAAGTTTAGAACAAGTTAATTTACCAAGATTGATCGGGTTCATCAAGTCATCTGAATAAGGAAAATAAGGCAAACCAGAATAACTTAAGTTGAGAATTTATTGCAACTTGGTATTAGGGTTTGCAGAATAATATAAGGGTTTTCTTATCAAACACTTGTTCATTCTGCATTCAAGAAGAAGTGAAAAAGAGCTCTGTAACAAATCTCCTCAAACCCATCAAAGATCATCTGTAGAAGTTGATTCATCCAGTAAACGACCTGGCTCACTCCGTGAAACCTAGAAGTTTAAAAGGTATTCTCCATTCATAATATCCCTCTGTAAATCTTTGAAAGATGACTACTTTGAATGTGGTGAAGATTTCTGATAGGCCATGCCCTAAATTTAAGAAGCACCCATACAAATCTCTAGAAGTGGATCCCTCAGGTGCATTTTCTAGTATTCTACATGGTATTTTGCATGTAGAAGATGTTAGGGTTTACATTCATGTGAACATTGAAGATTTTGGGGAATCCAAGCTGGCAGATATCTATCACAATCAGTTAATAGATGATGCTTTTGAACTCAAACCATAGTACTAGGCCATCTGGGATAAACATTTTGGTCAGTGCATTCATTTCCCCTGTTTTGAAGAGGATGAATGGGTTTGGTATGTGTTGAGCAGAGTACATGATAACTTCTTATGGTTGAATAGACCATTTAAGATCACTAAGGATGCAATCAGGGCAGTAACCAGTTTGTACTCTTCTGGAGGGATACCAGTTCTCAAATCTATCAAAAACCAAACTGTGAGTGAGGCTACCAAATTAAAATTTGATAAGAGAGCAATGACCATAGAAGATATCTCTAATCTGGATATCAAGTTTGCATCTATGATAATTGGTTATAAGATATATCACTCCAGCAGGGAGAATTCAATACCTGGAACTGCTGTGTATACTTCTTATGAAATGTTGAGAAAGAATGCAGATTGTGATCTCTGTGAACTCCTTCTAAGCCAACTGATGGAAAACTTGTAGAAGATCAAGAAGGACAAGAAGAACTCTTTTAAGTATGGTGGACTGATATTGTGTTTGTTTTTCTACTTTATGAATGAGCTACCTGGATCCAGTGGTTAGGTATGGCAGAATGATAGACTATTGCCATTCAAATCAGAGACTACCTGCATGGGCTTGGGAATACTAAGGCAAGAAATACAGCTCTATGGGGTTATTTCAAGAACTTTCAGAGTATGATGCAAGTAAATGAGAGAATTCCCAAATCCCTAGTTGAAAAGTATAAGGATACAGTTTGCTTTATGGTAGAAACTGATCAGTGCCTAATGGAGGCTATGGAGCCAAGGATAGTCTGGATCATGCCAATGGGGTATGAAGTAGATGAGAAAATTGTAGAGCTACATGTTCAACATATGCTTAGTCAACCCATGGATCCCAAGGAAGAAAGGTTTGGAACCTTTGAAGAGTTGAGTGTAAAGATTCATGTGGAACTTAGACAACAAGAGGTAAAGAGGAAAGTGAGAAGGGAAGTTGAAGAAGTCACTAAGAAATTTGGAATATCCAAGGAAGCACTTGATGCAAAATAGAGAAAATAAAGGGAAGAGAAAGAAAAAGCAAAAGTAGAGAAAGAAGGTGCTCCGGTGGAAGTCCCCTCCTAGACTAGATCCTCTAAGAGATCTACACCTACCACTGACAAGAGCTCAAAAACATCAAAACTAGAAGTAAAATCATCCGGTAAAGTAGAGAAAAGAACTAAGATAAAGGGCACAAGGTCTTATATCAGTCATAAGGATGAAGAAGAGATAGAATCTAATGAAGAGATCAAGAAGATGATGAAGAAGAAGAAAGTATCCAGTGAAGATAAGGAGGCAGAGGTAGAAGAGTTTATTGAAAGACCCGCTCTGTCCTTAGATGATGTAGTTAAAGTAGTCACTATGTATGGGAACCTGCAACCAATAATAGAATTCTATGATGCAGATAAAAAGATTCTGGAGGAAGCCACAGTTAAGTATTTGAACATATACAATAAGGCTTTTATTGAAATCATATCTCTCATTCCCAAAAGCCTAGAGAAGGAATTAGAGATAAGAAAGAATAATGCTAGGGCAAACGATCTTGAGATCCGGGAATGGATAGCCATTCACCTCTTTCCTTCAATCACTCCGAAGCAAATGAATATGATCTTCAAAGATTGCAAGGATGAGTTCTGGAGCAAAGCCAGAATGAATCAACTTATGCTCAGCGAAACTGACAAAATAGGAAAAGAGATAGAAGAGATTCTCTGGAATGCTTACAAAAGATTCAACATTCCCATTGTAGAGGACTTAGGTGATGATCCCTCAGCTACAGATGAATCTACTGAGACAGGGCAGAAGAGGTAAAGGAGATAGGTGAAGAAAAAGGTAAGGACTTAGATTACTCTGCTCCAGAAGAGGAGGCCCATGATCAAGCAAACATCTTTCCTCTGATTTCCATTGCTGACTCTGGATCTAAAGAAGAGGAAAGAGTAGAAGAAAAAGAAGCAGAGGAAAAGGAAAAACAAGATGAAAGTAATAAGGGTACAGAAGGAGAGAAAATTCCAAAAACCACAGATGATAGTGGTAAGGCTGAAAAAGGGGACAAAACTGTGTCACCAGCAAGAGACACAGCAAAAGCCGTCAAGGAATTCTTAACCAAGGAGATGATAGAATTTGATGAACTGGAACTTCTTCAAGGACTGTTCAATTTTGACTCCCTCTCCCTAGTTCAAACCATGAAGCTAGCATCTTTTACTTTAGCAAAGGCAAAAGAAAAACTTTTGAAGTCTCACATGGAAGATTGCAAGCTCATAGAAACTACATCTGGTGTATTAGAGAAGATCATGCCAGCTTTTTAGAAGGATCCCTCAGTCTCTTCATCTGGTAATCTCAAATCTCTAGTAAATAATGTTAGCACTAATTTTGAATCTTTAGAGAAATCAGCTAAGATAAGGGTCTAGAAAGAGTTTTTGGATAAGAGATTCTCTGAGTTACAAGGACTTATAACCAATGATAGGAGAAATATGGATATTGGGATAAAGAGCTTAGAAAATGCTCTTAAGGATGGAGAAGTATATAAATTTTGTATATCCTGGACTAAAGTAACAAAGGATATTGAAAAGAAAGTGAAAGAACAAGAGGATAAATTGTCAAGCCTCTCTCAGAATTTTGATCCTCTCACTGTATCCATAATAAACTAGGAATGCCAAACTATTGCAATCATGAATGAGATTAAGAAGCTTGAGAGGAGAGGAAGAACATATTAAGAAGAATGGGTGAGCTTAGAAACAGATGCCTAGACCACAGCCCAAACCAGTGATCTAATAGACCTCAAGAGGGCAAAAGCCTTTGCATTCCTATTGAGTGGTCACATCTCAATTTTGGATAGGATGAAGTAGAGTTGGGCAACAGAACTTGTTTAGTTGAAGACAACTTTTGCAGACATACTATAGTATATGTAAGTATAACCTATTTATATACTTATACGACTAAGTATAGTTGAATTTTTGGGCAATTTTGGTGTGCGAACCCTACCCTTTGCCATTGATGTCAAAGGGGGAGTGAGGAACAATGAAAAATGTGGAATCTAGTTAAGGGGGAGCTTCGGTAAAGTGTACTTTAGAATAGAGCATTAGCTAAGGGGGAGTATAGTATAACACTTAGTCATTTTTCACTAAGTGTTGCCATCAATGTCAAAGGGGGAGATTGTTGGCAAGAGACACATTGTAGCTTCATGATCATTGTCATTGATGGCAACAAAGTTCATCCCATAGATCCATAGAAGATGGTGTGCCTATACTGGAAGTTAGATTGAAGAATGTTGTGGTCCAGTAAGCAAGAACAGAGCATGTGGCAAGGTCTGACAGTCAGGGCTGGATCTCTCAAAGGGAGTATCTTTGGAAAGCACAGACTTAAGGAAGTCAAGAGGAGTACCTTGACTGATAGATTCTAGGAATTGAGCCTTCGGTTAAGAAAGAGTGAAGAGATATGAGCATTCAAGTATTGGGGTCCTGTTTGCCAGAGTAAACAAAGGAAGAACTTACCGACAGAGCTTCAGACATTATTCTGGATGAGATGTTGATGGTGATCAAGATTCTTAAGGTATCATTCATGATTGGCTGACTTGTTAGATGACTTTTATACATATCTATTTAATCCACATAACTTGGTAAGCAAGGATTCAGCTGATAGACTAGAGTTTGGGAAATACTAATTTTTCTGGATGCCGACTAGAAAGAGGATGAAATCCTTTGTGCGGATATATATACCAAGTGGATTTTGATGAGAAGGTGTGTGTGGTGTAATTGGGAAGTGCGATAAAAAGAAGAAGAGTAGTGTGGAAGCAGTAAGGCAGGTCCAGTATGTGAAAGGATAGCAACTCTAAAGATGAGAAAGGATGAAGTGCAGTAGATCAGTATACTGAGCCTAACCGGAACTAAACTCTAGCATATGTGGATGCTTCTCATCAGTTCAAGTATCTTTTTACTCTCTTTATAACTTGTAGATAGTGAGTCTCTTGTAGGCAGTGAGCCTCTTGTGAGCAGTGTGCTTAGGCAGTGAGCCCTAATTGGCAAGTGCCATTTTGTACTTCTATTCTTCTAATAGAGAATACATTCTTGGGTTAGTCACTCCATGGTTTTTCCCTTAACAGGGCTTTTCCATGTCAAAATCATTGTGTTATGTGTATTGACTTTGTTTCTGCTTTCATGTTTATGAATGCTTATTTGCTTTAATGCTGCACTAGTTGTTAAAGAAGAACAAAAAGTTAAATTAATCAAGATAACTGAATCACCCCCCCTCTCAGTTATCAACATGCTCTTCCTTTGCTCTTCTCTTCCTTTTCTTTGCTCTTCCTCTTCTTTCCTCTACCTCTTCTCTGCTCTGCCTTTTCAATCTTTCTTAATATCTTCCCATTTTTGCTCAAGGACACCTTTTCCATGACTCAACTACAAGTATTTATACACTACATCAACCTTGGAATGATCATGAAGGTCGGCATCACAATCATCAACCATTGGGACAATCTCCAAGGTTAGTATTACAAACATTTAAAAAATAGGTCCTGACCTATTACAACAATGTGTAAAGGAAATGAAATGTAGATCATGCCAAGCCTTAGTTGGGACTCAAACATGATCTTCCATTCCCCAACATGCTTCCACAATCTTCCAAAGATCTCCACAATCACTGGGATCAACCAGGTCGGTGAAGACTGGTTACACGCTACATTATCTGGGAACAATCTTCACACACCATCTCAATTTCTTAATGCGGACCAAAGTCCAGATAGGAACATGATTAGGAGACATCCACAAGCACACTATAATCATCCAAAGCAACCACATGAACCTTAACCACTTTATCCATAGGAATCTTTTCACCAGAACACATGAACTTCATTGTCTTCAACTGCCATAAAAGAAAGATAACTTGTGGACTACCAAACCATGAACTATTGTAGTTGTAGGAACTTATCATCATCCCAGACTTCCCTCTAGAATTGTAGAGACAAATCCTTTATTTTGGAGGAATGTGGAGTAGAATACTTTCTTCCTATCCTAATTAAACTTACAGAGAAAGCAGGTTTCACTTTGGTGAATACAACTCACTCAGATCTTCATGTAGATGGCTCAAACCTCGAATGTAACATCTTATTCATACCTCTAACTTACTTCCAATCCATAGACCATGATCTCTAAGTAGAAGTAAATGTGGAGTAGTTTACCAGACTATTCTTCAGCATACATGTTACTGTCTATACTGCACTTCTCTATAGCTCACTGGCTTCTTCTAGAGAGGCTAATTTTCTCAATACCCATAAGATACAAGTCTTCTAAACAAGTAATAGAATAAGATATAGTTAACACCAATGACAACAAGGATATGTTGACATCAATGACAACATTGATTAGGCACATACTTATAACAATTTCCCCCTTTGTCATTGATGGCAACATATGATGTGAAAAACTGCAACAACCATCAAGACAATATTCTCCCCCTTTCTTTTTACACACCTACACTCTTTCTTTCTCCAAAATTCTCCCCCTTTCTCTTACACATCTACACTCTAAGTTTTTCACATGAATTCTCTCCCCCTTTGACATAAATGGCAAAGGGCACATACTTGCACTCATCTGCTATGATCTAATCTCTCCTTTGAACTCTTTGACTACTCCCCCTGAGAAGTAACCTTAAAAAGCATCAATCTAGACTTTTGAGGATCTCTAGACTAACGCACTACTGTGCATCTTAGTTTAGAGTAGGAGGATTCATAACCCCTAACTTTTCTCTAAAATACTCAAAAGTGTCCTTAGGCAGAGGCTTATGTGCTTTGTCCTTGAATGCATCACTAGATTATTTGATATGTTAATGGCAATTGTGTTATCACAAAAGATTGCAATGGGATCTTCATACACAACTTTGATGTCCTTCAAAGTCTACTTCATCCATAACACTTGAGTGCAACTACATGCTGTTGCAATGTATTATGCCTCTGCAGTAGACAAAGATATTGAATCTCATTTTTTACTCAACCAAGATACTAATCTTTTTCCCAAGAAGAATGCACCTCCACTTGTACTTTTTCTGTCATCCACATCTTTGGACCAATCTACATCAATATATGCACTGAGAGTAAAGTCATAGTCCTTAGGGTACCACAAACCATAATCTATTGTACCTTTTAAATATCTCAAAATTCTTTTGACTGCCATCACATCTAATTCCTTGGGTTCTACCTGAAATCTTGCCACAAGACACACTGCAAGCATTATGTCACGTCTAGTTTGAGTCAGATAAAGTAATCCTCCAATCATAGATCTATCCTTTTTCTAGTCTGCCATGGGTGATTTATTATATTTGCTCAACTTACAATTAGTTAGCATAAGTGTGCATACTAGTTTAGAGTCTTCCATCCCAAATTTCTTTAACAACTCTTTCACATACTTAGACTGAGAAATGAAGATACCCCTATCTGATTGACTTATTTATAGACCTAAAAAGAAGTTCATCTCTCCAAACATAGTCATTTCAAATTCACTTTGCATTTCTCTAGTAAAAACTGAGCACATACCTTCATTGCCTCAAAAAATAATATCATCAACAAAAACTACAACAATCAGGGTTTGTTCATCATTGATCTTGAAGCAGAGATTACTATCTATAGTACCTTTACTAAACCCTATCTATATCAAATACCTATCCAACCATGCATACCATGCCCTGGGAGCTTGTTTTAATCCATACAATGCTTTCTTTAATCTGCATACCATGTCCCCTTTCTCTGATGACTAAAATCCTTCTGGTTGTTCAATATAGACTTCCTCTTCCAACTCTCCATTTAAGAAGGTAGACTTCACACCCATTTGATAAACCTTGAAATCTTTGTATCCTACAAAAGATAAAAACATCCTTATTGCTTCAATCCTTGCTACTGGAGCAAAAGTTTCTTCAAAGTCTATTCCTTCAACTTGAGCGTATCCTTTGCATACCAACCTCGCTTTATTTCTTACCACTTCACCATTCTCATTCATTTTTTTTCTGAAGACCCACTATTTATCAATTACATTCTTGTTTGCTGGTCTAAGAACAACATCCCAAGTCTGATTCTTCTCTATCTGCATCAATTCCTCTTCCATAGCCTTTATCCAATTCTCATCTTTGTAAGCCTCATCCATAGTTTTAGGTTCAATCTTAGAAATTAGACATAAATTTACTTGTTCCTCTATAACTTTTCTTCTGGTTATGATCCCTTTGCTCTTATCTCCTATGATTTGAATTTTAGAATGATTGATTCTTACATATCTTGGAGTTTTGGTAACATTTACCATAGCTTGTTCTTCTTCATCTATATTGTCTTCATGCTGTACTACTTCTAAAACATCTGGATCATTTGACTCATATCCACTTGATTCTGAAGACCTTTCCTTACATTCATCAACTTTAACATTTGCACTTTCAATAATCTTATTCAAACTCTTATTATTGCACCGGTAGGCCTTACTCTTGGTGGAGTAACCAAGGAAGATTCATTCATCACATCTAGCATCAAACTTGCCTAAATCTTCTTCTCTTTTGATGTAACATTTGCTACCAAAAACTTTGAAATATTTCATAGTAGGAACTCTACCATGCCACAATTCATAGGGAGTTTTTGAACTATTACCTTTTACTTGAAATCTGTTTAGGATATATACTACAGTATGAATTGTCTCTATCCAATATGCTTCCAAAAGATGAGCTTCCTTCATCATAGTTCTAGCAACTTCTTGAACTATTCTCTTTTTCCCTTCAACAACTCCATTTTGTTGTGGAGTTCTGGGTGTAGATAGTTGTCTCTTTATTCCATGTTCTTCACAAAAGAAATTGAATTCATTTGATGTGAACTCTCCTCCTCTATCAAACCTCAAGCATTTGATTTTCAAATCCATCTCATTTTCAACCATTGCCTTAAATGCCTTGAATTTATCTAGAGCTTTAGCTTTCTCTTTCAAAAAGGTGACCCAAGTCATTCTAGAATAATCATCAATGAGCAACATGAAATATCTACCTCCTTGCAAACTTCTTGCTATGGTAGGTCCACACAATTCTATATGCACTAGCTCAAGTAGTCCTCCAACCAATTGGTCCTTGCTTTTAAAACTTGTTCTTGTCTATTTCCTAAATTGACACTCCTTGCAAACCGGATTAGCAGGCTTTACAAGCTTAGGCAAATCTCTAACAATCTATGCAGTACTTATCTTCATAACATTATCAAAATTTATGTGACACAACCTTCTATGCCATAACCAACTCTCATCAATCTAAGTCAACAAGCAATAGTTCTTGGTTCCTTTCAAGTGATAGATATTACCTCTAGTCTTCTTACCAATTGCAATGACTATTACAGAGCTTTCCTTGAACCTTAAGTCATATCCATTGCCACACATCTGACCCACACTCATAATATTGTTCTTTAATCCTTTCACATACAAGACATCTTCAGTATTACACTTGCCATCAAAACAAATATATCCTTTCCCACAAATCCTACTAGTTATATCATCTCCAAACCTAACCAGTCCACCATCATATATTTCCAAACTTACAAACTTACTTTTGTCACCGGTCATGTGGTGAGAGAAACCACTATCAATAACCCATTCATCCTTGTCCTTAATGACCTAAGCAGCCAAAGTACTTTCCACTAGTTTTTCTTCCTTCATACAGCTAGAAGAATTAGTAGACACAAGATCTTCCTTAATTGTAATGAACAAGTATTCATTTACAGAGGAACTAACATTATCTAGTTCACCATTATTTGATAGTCCTTCATCATCATCAAAATCTTCAAAATAATAACACTTCTTTTGGGTCCTAGGCATGTTGTCATATCTTCTTCTATTTCTTTCAATTATTTCAGGGCATCTAGAATCAAAATGACCTATTTTACCATAGGAAAAACATTTGAAAGGTAATTTACCTTTATACTTATTGGATCCTCTTTGCAGTCTATCCACAAAGTTGCCTTCAACTTCATCTAACTCATCATCAAATTCTATCTTGTACTTTTCTAATCTAGAAGTACTTCCAGGACTATTGGCTTTGAAGGTCGTCTCAACTTTTCACAGAGCATCATCTAACTCCCTCATTTCAGAAGAAGTAAGATTGCCAATCAACTGATCCAATGTTAACAATTTTTACTTGCATGAATTCTTCAATTGTAGCTACCTTGTGACAGTAGGACTTGGCCAGAGATCTAAGAATTTTCATAACAATTTCCTTTTCTTCAGAAATTTTGCCCATGGCTTTTATCATTGTAACAAGTTCATCAACTCTTTGCATAAAAGCTAATATGTTTTCATCATTATTCATCTTCAAGATTTCATATTTCACTTTCAAACTTTGTAACTCGGCTTCCTTCATAGAATCATCTCCTTCATATAGATTTTTCAACTTTTCCCATACCTTATTTGTAGTTTCAAGATCCTTCACTTTCCCCAATATTGAGTCGGTTAAAGAGCTTAGTAGAGCATCCTTTTCCTTGATATCTATCTCATATTCTTTGATTTCAGCTTCAGTCGTCAGACCATTTTGAGGTATGGTGTATTTTGTTTCTGCATCTTTCCAAACTTTGTAACCAAGAGAAAGAAGATGGATTTTCACCCGAGCCTTCTAGAGAACATAATTCATTCCATCAAAATGTGACACTTCCTTCTTGTGAGACATTTTGGATCTTCCTCAAGCTGTTAAACTTTATTCAGAGGAAATTGGCTCTGATACCAATTGTTGATATGTGCTAAGCAACTGAGAGGGGGGGTGAATCAGTTGTCACAAAAACTTAAACACTTTATGCAATTTAAACATTCATCACTTATCCATAATTATTATGATTTAACAATGAGTGCATGAAATCAAAAACTTAACCACATATACAACATCAAAGACAAGAGACACTAGATTTACGTGGAAAACCCCAAGGTGTGGAAAAACCATGGAGAGGAATAACTCTCAATATATATTTCAATCTTGAAATAATGATGTTTAGGCTTGGTCACTCCACGGGCCTAAACATATTGGCTTACTGCCATGAAGAACAACTAGGTCTAGCAGGCTCATTGCCTCAATCCTAAACCTAGAAAGATTACAATAAGGTTGTTAAACCCTACTGGTGGCTTACTACCACAATCAACACCTTTCTATATTTGTAACTGAAGTATAATAATTCCTCTACTCTGCTTTTCCTTTGCTCTGCTCTTCCTCTTCTTTCCTCTCCCTCTTCTCTGCTCTTCCTTTTGGACCTTTCTTAATATCTTCTCATTTCCACTCAAGGACACCTTTTCCACAACTCAACTACAAGTATTTATACACTACATCAACTTTGGAATGATCATCAAGGTTGGCATCACAATCATCAACCATTGGAACAATCTCCAAGATCAGTATTATAAACATTTACAAAATAGTTCCTAACCTATTATAACAATGTGTAAAGGAAATGAAATATAGATCATGCCAAGCCTTATCTGGGACTCAAACACAATCTTCCATGCCACAACACACTTCCACAATCTTCCAGAGATCTCTGCAATCACTAGGATCAATTGGGTTAGCCAAGATTGGTTACACACTACATTATCTAGGAACAATCTTCACACACCATCGCAATTTCTTAATGCAGACTAAAGTCTAGATAGGAACATGATTAGGAAACACCCACAAATACACTATAATTATCAGGAGAAATCACACGAACCTTAACCACTTTATCCATAGGAATCTTTTCACCACAATGCATGAACTTCACTATCTTCAATTGTCATAAAAGAAAGATAGCTTGTGAACCACCAAACCATGAACCATTGCAACTGTAGGCACTTATCATCATCCAAGACTTCCCTCTAGAACTGTAGAGCCAAATCCTTTATTGCAGAGGAATGTGGAGCAGAATACTTTCTTCCTATCCCAACTGAACTTATAGAGAAAGCAGGGTTCACTTTGGTGAATACAACTGAATCAAATCTTCATGTAGATGGCTCAAACTTAGAATGTAGCATCCTTAGTGATTCCTCTAACTTACTTCCAATCCACAAACCATGATCTTCAAGTAGAAGTAAATGTGGAGTAGTTTACCAGACTATTGTTCAGTATAGAACTTACTGTTTATACTGCACTTCTCTATAGTTCACTAGTTTCTTTCAGAGAGGCTAATTTTCTTAATATCCTCAACATACAAGTCTTATAAACAAGTAATAGAATAAGATACAATTGACACCAATGATAACAAGGATATGTTGACATAAATGACAACACCGATTAGTCACATACTTGCAACATGAAGAGTATATTCCTCCTTGAAAGGATGCAATTATTCAAACTAAGATTTTATCAGAGCTATACATAGTTGTTTTTAAAGTAGTTGATTTACTTATCTCCAATAATAGTTTAGAACAGGTTCTCCAATTAGCTAAACATGAGATGTAATTGGAAATATGGAAATCTTGTTCAATATTCCACAACCATTTATATTCAAATCAAAGAATATTTCTCAACTTTGAAGACTTAATAAGGATGTTTTGACCAATTTTATACATGTAAATATGTTAGATGAAAGTACTATTCCAACAATGTTCTTGGGTGCATCTAAAGCACCTTAAAGGAACAAATTTTGATCATCAATCATCTAAAATACAATTTACTTATACAAAAAGGATGCATATTTGTCATTAAGCCTCAGTTGTCTAGCTTCAAAAGGAAATTTCCAAGTCATCGTATAGCTTATAAAAAGAGAATTCAATCATAATGATGCTAATTATAATGGTTTCTCTCCTCTACATATTACAAGTACTTGTGGGTTCATGGATTGTGTGCAGTTGCTATGGAGTGGATCCTACTACTAGAGATGAAGAAAGAAATGCACCTCTATGAGGTACCATAATTACAAATAAAGAGGTAGTATCACAACTTCTATGGGCAATGGACACTATCAACCTTAGTTTCAAAACTGTAAACAAAGATGTATTGGGTGAAATTTCAAAGTTGTGTCACACTTTTATAAGGGAAATGACCAACACGAATCTAAATTTTGCTTGAATCACTACAAAGTGACATATATGTTTTTTATTTTTAAATGATGTAAACTAATCAAATGTTTTTAGTGTATTTTATGTTTGTAATTTTGAAAAAAAAATTATTTAAATGTAGTATTTAATAAAGTTAACGCTATAATTTATCTATTGATAAAATGCTGAAAAACAAGGTTCAATGGGACATTACACTTTCTATAGTAAATTTCATTTATTTATCCATAACTCAAAACTTTAGTGAATGGATTTATTTTTTCCCCATTATGATAAAAATATATTTTTAAATAAATCTTGGAAGTTGTGTGTAATGAAAAAAAATTGTTTCGATGCGATGTCAACTTTTATATTAACTCTTTATCCAAAAAAGGAAATAAATTATATCATCTCAACATGGAATCTCTCTTCTAGTGCATCATATATATATATATATATATATATATATATATATATATATAAAATAATTGAAATATTTAAAAAATTATACTTTTACAAAGTAGACTTATATATCTACAAAAGGGTATTTTTAGATTCTTTTAAAATGATTATTTGCATGAGTAGGAGTTGTTAGAACATCAAGTTTTTCAAATAATTATTTTTGGTAAACTAGCGTCAAAGTGATACTACGTATGTTTTTAATGGATGGTTCCAATTGTAAAAGTTGTGGCCTAAATCTAATTTAGTTATAATGAATCTAGATAGAATATATGTTTCAACAAAATTCACTTTTAGTTGGAAATAGTTAAATTCATTTATGCTAATAAGTTGGCCTAAAGTGTGACACAGCTTTGAACTTTTACCCTATTGGAGCATGTTCCTTGCATAATTGGTATACTTACTAATAAATGTGTCCTAGATTCATCATCTTAACCACCTAGTAACATTGATCGCATGGTTGTTGTTATATGCTTTAGGTGTAGATGATAGAGAAGCTCTTGTTCTTGGTTATCTAATGGTAGAATACCCTGGTATCAAACTCACTATAATTCACCTTCTATAGAGATCATGTCATATAATAGTTAACATTACAGCCCAAGTAAACATAGAACATTGAAGATCCAGATAGTATTACAGTAATCCAAGAGTGTCTAGTGGGTGACCCACATTTGGAAATCAACAACATTCACCTTGAGACATCTATCAACAATGCCATTTTTCATAAGAAGACTACTTGTATGTCTAAAAAAACCATCTCTAAATTAAAGAAACTCATAAAGCTATGTGATTAAATAAAATCTAATATCATAAATACTTATTTATCTTTCGAAGAAGATATCTTGGGTGAAGATGACAAGAAACTAAAAGATTTCCATACTATCATGATGAAATTTTAACGAAATAATCTCAAAGGAGCCAAATTCAAATCAAGAAGGCTAAAGACTTTGTTCTCATTTACTTTTGTTGCTTTTTCAAGTTGTAAATTAAGTCATTTAATATGACAAGTAATAAAGTGAATTTATGTTTATAACTTAAATTTATAAAAATAATGACCTTTAAAATATCATTAAATTATAAACTAAAAGTGATTTCAATAATCAGTTACATATTAAGAAGCTTGTATATACAAGGATGGATTGTAAAGAAAGGGGATTCTTTACAAGGGATGTTTTCATTCACATAAATTTGTACAAGAGTAGAGAATGGCTTTGAGCTCTCCTATTTTTGATATTCAACAAAGAAGAATATTGCTAGACTATGAGCTTATGTATTAGTTCATTATGATGTAAGTTCTTCTTATGTTTCATTTGTAGTTATTCTATGAGATATTTCTTATTATGTCATAGTTGAAATAAGTCTTAATGTAGCAATGGATGTAATATTAGATGCATTTAGATCTATGAGTCTGGAAAGCCTAGGTTAGTGTCTCTTTTCTTATGTTAGGAAGCATGTCCTCATTTAAACCCTAGTTGTAGTTTTTCTTTGAAATCATCTTCTCTAGGTAATGAATCTTTGTGTTTGTTTCTCTCCTTTTTTGAAATTTTTTGTTAGCTTCTTTTGGGAAAAACTAGGTTATTGGCCCTATGTTATCCTTACCTAGGTTTTCCTCTTTTTGTTTTATCTTTAGTTTATTTTCCTTCCCTTCTTTCTAGTTAAAAGAATGCCCCTAAAAAACCCAAAATTCTATCATACGAGGGAGCTGCCCCTCTCGAATGTAGAGGAAGATCACTACTCCAATAGAGATCTCTCCAAATCTTGTAAACTTTGTTGTTTCCCATAGGGTGAGTCAAATTGTTTTTAGTGAAATATCACAGTGACAAATCTATTTACCAACACACCCATACATGACTTGACCACCCTTGTCAAATATGTATAACTAAAACTAAAATTATGGTCATTATGAAATTCAAAGCAAAGAAAAACTTAGTCCAAGTGCACCACATTTCTATGCATTTCATTCATATCCACAATAACATAGGGTGAATCATCAAAAACAAGTTATCATCACTATTGAAACATATAGGTGAGTGTAAACCATCATCATCCATAATTATAATATTATCATATCGACTATCCTTTTCTAATGAATCAAGGAAAAAAGAAAATGCCTCAAATTCACATGGTAAAGAAAAGTATACCTAAGTATAATTTTGACTAGCATAAGGGAGAATGTCTTCAAGTATCTCAAATTGAATTGCTTCAAGATGAGGTACAACTTCAAGTAGAACTACATCATACTAATAGAACTACTTATCCAACTATTTCAGTCCACCTATTTAATTAGATGTTTTAAAATCCTCTCTAAAAAAATGAATCTTAGGAGAAACAAGGTCCACTTTAACAAGTTTATTAGGATCCTCAAAATGAAAAACATCAATTCCACTTGTACAAATAGTAAGCATTTCAACCATAGGCTACAAACATGCATCATGATTTGATATACTAATATATTCAATCACATTTGAATCATCTACATGATCCAAGTGATTAGTAAAAGTATTAGCATAAAGATCAACTTAATGAGACATGTCAAGTAAAGAATTAAGTTCTTCAATTTGTGTCTCTATTTTTGGTTTTTTACTGTAATATGATATGACAAGGCCACTCTAATTAGATTTATTACACTTTGCTTCTTCTCCTTCACTCACCATGAAAACCTTTACATGTAGCCTTTTTGTAGCATAGTTTGCATGGGGAAAACAACATGATTGTTACGAAGAAATATGTTCTCATATGTTTCCACATGCTCACCACCATCATAGCCATCAAGGGTAGATTCAAACTAAAATCAATGTCTACACTATCATTCTTATTAGTACATGTTCATTTGCAAGTGTAAAATTATCAAGTTGTAAGCTAGTAACTACAACCCCATATTCATTATTACCAGCATATTCATCTTGGAGTGCAAATATATCCACCCCATCCCCATATGGATGAAAAATGTAGAAGGAACTTTAGTAGGACCATCATATTCAAAGGAAATAAAACATGGCAGCACATTAGTAAAAGACTATGTTCATTTTCCATTGATTTGACCTTTGCATTCACACAAGTATTATCATCAACCACAAGGATTGGTCCATCCAATTGAGAACATGTGCTTACAACAACCTATTTATCCACACAATTTCCATGTGGTTGGCCTTCACTTATAATAGATTCTTCATTACCATCACCCATACTAGAAACACCTTCAAACTAATAATTGGTATGCACACAATCAACAATGTCATCCTTTAAAACAATAGGTTGAAGGTTTATACATGCACTTTCCTTTTTATTCTCATAGCTATCATAGGGTGTGAACTTGAATGTATTTACCTCAACATGACTTGTACCCTAGTCTTATAAGCCTTATTAACACATGGTATACCCTCAACATGGTTATCCAAAGCATCTAGCCCATTGTTACCAATAATTGATCACATAATATTACTTACATATGCAAGTCTTGTCTCTTTGATCATATTTTCCCATCCATATTCCTACTCTATATGCATAGTATTAAGTTCTTTTAGAAGAAGAATTGTACTGGTTTGAAGTGCTTGACAAAACATGTCACATGATGTTACATAAGGCATGTAATCCTTAGGGATGTGATAAACCGTAGTTGTAAAGGGTCTATGTTAAAATATGAAACTATATAAGTCACATTCTTTCCATCTAACATTTTCTAACTCTTAAACAAGAGATGTAGGATTGATACAACACACATATTGCTCACAAAAAGTTGAGAAAATGTCTTATGAAGAAGAAAAATTATGCTTACGTAAACCATTTATCCATTCTCTTTCATTCCCACACAAAGGACTATTGAAGAACCTCATCCACATATCTTCTTGTTCAACTTTAAATTTTTTCATCAAGTTACTAAATTCATCAATGTGTGCAACTTCTTGTGAAATATCAAATATGCCAAATTTAAGTAGTTAGTTATAAATTACTCTTGACATGGGGCATATGATAGTAGTCACCCAAGAGAAATCTAGGTGCTTTAAATTATTAGCAACAATGGGGTCATTGGAGGGTTTAACCTTTTGACTATTTGTGACTAAAAACTAAGATTTTGACTATGATGTATCTAATGCTAGTATCTAAATACAGATTTTAAGTTTCATAATCTCATGCATAGATACCTCTAAAACATAGAAAATATTTATAGAAGGCATAATAGGGTTAGCAGCTCCAATCTTCTAGGAAATAAACTCAACACTCATGCAAAGGGGAGCAAAACGATAACTAAAGAGAATTTAAAAGCTCATAGTAGGCCTTATCTAACCATTATGTAATGGAAACCATTAAAATAGCTATAGACCTCACATCAAGTAGATTGAGACAAGCATGCACATGCAACCAAACATATAAACATGTTTGCACCACCATTGATGAATCCCCTTATAATTCATATATACATCCATCTTGTAATCACTTCTAAAATGACTCACTTAATTTTTGACTACTTTTTAACTCACCTAAGATTCATCATAACTTATTTCATATGGCTTCGGTTGTTTTTGATGTTAATGTTGTAGTTGGTTGGGTGGCTCTTTTTGTCCTTGAGCCTTTGTTGTCTCTTTTTGTCTTAATGTAAGGGTTCAGCCCCTGGTTTTTGCCAACTTATATAATCAAAAACTTATTTCGTATGGCCATGAGAGAAGGTAAGACAAAATTAACACTAAAACTAAAACGAAAGATATTTCTAATGATGTTAGGGATGGAGTAGTGGAGAGGGGGAAGCCCTATAGCTTGGTTCCTTGATTGAAGGGGAAACTAAGTAATTACCCTATCCCCTAGAACCTACACCATGAAATATAGATGTACAACTATCAACCATAATCTAGTATTTATAGTTAACAATTGTAGACCTGTAAGTAACTAGACATGCTTATACATGGATAATCATTGAACAATTCATAATCACACAAATTAAATCTACATAATTCTTTGAAAGGAGGAGTTTAAATACACATTGAACAATTTTACATACCCTTGTAGGCTAACCAATCAATCCACTACCAAGTTACAACAGGTAACCGCAAAGATGAACATATCATGCCATCCTCTAAAAGTACTCAAGAAGTCATGGAGACACCTATACATAATTAAAAATATACATTAAATTCCCTTTCATGAACTTACAATAAGTGAAGGTTTAGACAAGTAATGCATAATAGACATGGATTGTTTCCTTAGAAACTTGTAATCACATGACAAGGGATTTACAATAGGGCCAAGCCCTTAAGCTAACCCACTAATCATCATCTTATTGCATCAAAAAAGAAATCTCATATAGAGATTTACTTAGTTACATGAGTTCATAAGAGCTCCCCACTTTTCAAGATCTCTTAGGTTAGTAGGCAACACCAACCCCTAAGTTTAGAAAATTAATTCATTTGTAGTAGGGAAATCAAATCAAAAAACATTTATGAATTACAAAATTTATCTCATATTTTTAAAATTTTAATAATAAGGTACAATCAAGAATTAATGTTGTCAAACAAGAAAATCATGGTGGCCATGAACTCTAATAGAGAAAATAAACTCCTCTAATTAAATAGGCTCTTGTTACCACTAGTTTTTTTGCATAGAAATTGAATTTCATTTAATTTTGGATAGGCCCTTCATATCTAATATTTGATTTCATGTTTAATATTTATAGTAACTAATAAATCATGTCAAATTGTGATTTAACATCTAGCACGCTTGTGTATCTACTCACCATTGAGCTATGTAGTGGATGTTGGAATATAGAATACACACCCATCAGTGGTTACTTACAAGTGAATCAATTAGCAGTGTTATGTATTCAAAGATATAAGATGGGTTTTAGTTATATTTCCATGCTCTTGACATATGTGCAAATGTGCCCTACTATGTGAGCAATTAAAACTCTCAAAAATTAGGACACAAACCATGTTTACTAAAGTGGAAGTGGGATAATAGAAAACAGGGTAAGTAGGGATTAAAACCATGCTACCTGTAGACACCTTAAAATGACCATGTGTCCACCATGATTTTTGACATAGTCCTAACACCACGTTTCATCCTAACATGTCTTCTAAAATAATTAAATAATTTTATTATTTAATTAATTTATTCCTCTCTCATTAATCCATTTCTCGTATTAAATAAATAAATTTTATTTATTTATTTAATTTACCATTTTCTCTTAAATTAATTAATAAATTCTATTTATTTAAATAATTTATTATTTTCTAACAACTTCCTCTCCATAAATTTATTAAATAACTTTATTATTTAACTAATTTATCCTCTCATATGTCCTCATCCTTATCACTTGCCACAATTATTAAATGATTGGTCCAAAATTAAATTAACTTTTCATCTCCACCATCCATTATCATACTACAGCTTTTAATCTCAACCATTCACATAAAAGAATGCTCTAGAAGTCCTTATCCATGTCCTATAATCCTCTTATCTAATCTTGCACATCCATTTCATCTCTTAATCCTAGCCATCCATCCTATCACCCAATACCCAATAAATTGAGCCTCTCACATCATTATCACAAGAACACATGAGCCATATGCAAGAACATGTTGTTGAAATCCATATCATTATCATTATCATTTGCCTTCATTATTTCCATTGTCATACCTAGGTTATGTTGGTTTTGTGAGCAATCCACATGCATAATATATCAAAAGAACAAAGCTAGTAGAGCTAGGGTACACTCTACTCTGTTCTATCAAGTGTGAAGAAGTGATTGGAGGTGAAGGGATTGAGTTATATTGCATTATCTTCCATTATTTACATTGAGTCATTTTCTCATCAACATTTTTGGTAGGCCTAGTGGGACCCACATCCTTCACAAAAGTTTTTCAGAAGAAATTCCATCTTTTTTTGTTGTAGGTTAGAGATCCGTACCTCTGACTATCACAGTATTCTTGTGTTCATGATTGGTGTGCCTACGTTTGTAAGCGGTGCACATGCATCCAAAATCAGCGTACCTACGCTGGTTGTCAGGGCACCCTTGTTTTCTATTGACCTTTTTGTGTTTGTAGATCTCTAATAGTGGTTTATTTTGATTTTTCTACAAAATTCTAGTTTGTTTGTCTATCTAACCCTCAAATCTAACCTATTGGTCATCTAACTATTAGTTTTGTCAGGTTTTATTATACTTTTTATGTAGGTTTTGACAACCAATTATAAATCCATGCCTTTGACCTACAAAAGTGTGTCTTTGTTTAGTTTCACTATTTTGTAGTTTGGTTTATCATTTTTGCTAGTTGGGAATATGTTAATCTATTCCTGTCACTTCTTTTCTACTTTCTATTATTCCTGATTATCTATTTTTGGTAGATTTGAAATCATAGTAATGACTTAGTACCTACACTTTATATCAACGTGCCTACGATTTAGATTGTCACACTTTTGCTTTCCAAATCTGAGCATGTGTTTCTTTAGTGTCACTCGTATGGTAGTTTCTAATGCACCCTTGTTACCTGTCACCATACCTGTGTCCTCTATTGGTGCACCTCTATTGGACAGGTAAATCAGGTATAATAGAATAGTTTTATGATTTATTTTTATCTTTATTTCTGTGCACTTGGCTATACTTCCTTGCTTTTGTTTGATTATCATTTTTTAGCTAACATTTTGGGTTGTTGGTGGCACTAACATATTTGTGCACCTTGTTCATGATTGTCAAAGATCAAAATTTGAAACTACTAATCTATTTCTTATAGCTTCATTGGTAGAAGACTTTGTTTTTCCACTAAATTAGATTAGTGGGTTAATGAACAATTGTATGCAGTGTTTTTGAATTTGTGTGAAGGTGTATGCTCTCTCCTTGCCCTTCGTGTGATATTGGAGATCAAAAACCTCACATTTCTTATGTTTTTTATCCTAAGACTTGATTGTTTGTGTGTATGATCTCCCCTCATGCTTTGTACAATCTTGGGGATCAAAAACACCAAGTATAATCTTTCTCTTAGGATGCATGCCTTTATAGACACACCCACTATAAAGGGGTGACCTCAACCATGTGTTCTAGCAGGGTATATTAAATGGGGGAGATTGAAAGCTATACCTCAAGGAGTGGCCATCGCTGTGCTTTAGGAAGCCCCAAGATCCTTGGTCCACCGAGACTTGTGTAGTGAAGAGAGAAGGAGAGATCCTCCTAATCTCACCCTTTAAAGGTGGGCTCTCTATTCACAGACTTGTACCTCACAATACTTACTCAGTGTATATCAAGGATGCCCCTAGAAGATTGTAAATCCTAGACAAGACTTTTTGGCCATCATATCTTGTGGTGCATCACTGTAGTAGGAGGAGGAGTGCTCACATGTACCTCCATGTGTTGAGATAGAGGTTACTTTGGTCAAGGTTTATCCTCCAAGGTAAGGGGTGTATGGTGGTCCATGACCATACATTCCCTAGCTATCCAATTGCATGGTAGATGGTATTAAGGGAATGGATGTCACCATTATCTAATTAGTGTGGATGGAAGTTAGCCTTGTGAGTCCACAAGATTTGACACACCGATTTGAATAATTATAGGCTTGTTAATGTGTTTGGTGTGTCTTCTTTGTGCTATACTAGTATAATCCATTTTTAGCTTCAAAGAAATTCATACCAGTCAGCTTGATAAGTCACAGTCATCCATTATGTTTTTGTGGTTGTTATTCTCTTGCCAAATTTCAAAAACTTGCCTCTAAACATTGAAACAAACTAGAAACATGCTTGTGATTGTATTTTCACACCTATGCTCTTTGTCTATGTGTCTATGCTATCAGTTAGCACACCTATGTCCTCTATTCAGGTGCCCCTATTTGTAACTCAATGCCCTTGCAGGAAATCAATCTTAGCTATCAAAGTTAGATTATCTAGCTTGTAGATCTAACTGTAGGATCAAACAATGACCTAATACAGACATGTTTTCCATTCCAACCAGTCCATATTATCATCCTACCATCCAAGATTGACTTTTTCATCTATTATCAAAACATCATTGCCATTCCCATCACCTTGAGCTTGGACTTGTGAGTTCCCATCAATCTTTTGGCCAACCATTTATCCTTTGGACCTGAATTTACCTATCAATATATCAATCAATTCAGTTGTCCATCAACCAAATCTATTTTTCTTATCCATCTACCTATCAACCAATCCATTTATCCATCAATCAAACCCCTCAACCAAAACCCAAAATTTGCAAAAGCTTATCCTTCATCATTTTATCGTTGAGATCTATTAACTTTGGAGCTTTGACTACTCTTAAGTTAGTGGGTCCTTATCATATCTTTATCTTTCTTGGGATCTTTTCTACCCCAAGGAGGAAATGCCATCCATATTCCTCTTCTTTCTCAAGCATTTCTCAACCCTAAGTAGTGAAAGGAACCACATCCTTGTCCACAACAAAAGATCTAGGTGAAATCTTGAGCTAATTTTAGTTTTGGTCATCATCATATCCTTACCATTACCATATCTTGATCCATATCATATCCTTATCATCAATATCTTTGTCATCCTCACATCTTTGCCATATGTTTATCCACATCATATCCTTATCATCAATATATTTGTCATTATCATATATTGGTCATTGACATATTCTTATCCACATTATATTTTATCCATATCATCCTTATATTATCATCATATCCTTGTCATCTTGTTGGTCCTATTAGATTTAGGGTAGACAACTGAGAGGGGGAGTGAATCAGTTTTCTAAAACTTTCTTCCAATTAAGCACTTAAATCCATTTTGTAATTCAGCAGCATAATGATAAATCAATCATGAAAACATAATGTATTAAATCAAGAGCAGAAACACATTAACACACAGAACACCAAGATTTTGACATGAAAAACCCAGTTAAGGGAAAACCCATGGGTTGATTAACCCAAGATTGTATTCTCTGTTAGAAGAATAGAAAGAATAAAATGGCACATGCCAATTAGGGCTCACTGCCTGAGCACACTGCTCACAAGAGGGTCACTACCTACAAGAGACACATTGTCTACAAATAATAAGTATTACATACATGAACTGGAGAATAGCATCTTCACCATGCTTGAATCAGTTCCATTTAAGTCCAATACTTCTACTCTTCCTTTCACTCTCCTCCTCACTACCACACTCACATCTCCAAAAGACACCCTTTGAAATGACTTTACAATCTCTTATTTATAAAAGACATCGACTTAGGAATAATCATCTAAGTCAGCAAACATCTACAAGAACATCTGCAGGATGTGTAACTCATCCGGTCAGCCAATCTCAGGAAGAACACCATCATCCAAAAGTTGTTCTTCAAGTGTGAGATCCAAATCCAATGCGGACCACCAAAACAAACTAGACATGATCCAAGGACCTTCACAAGATTGCCTGAATCACCAAAAACATCCACACTTCATCTACTTACTGAAATCCTTCTCTCCTTCATCTGGAACCTCAAGAACATAGTCTACCATCACTGTCACAAAGGAATAGATGCTTGTGGACCTTCAAACCATGTACCAATCAAGTTTACACTTCACAAAGACTTCCTCAACACTCCCTCAAATCCACAGAACAAGATAATGCATTTTCAGATCTCACTGGACCTGTCTGTGTCACTCTATCACCTCTGAACACCTATCAGAACCAGTTTTACTTGAGCAGTCACAACTTCTTTAGATCTTCATGCAGACCTCTAAAATCTTTATTGGATCACCTTAGGACACATATCTACAAACCCTTTAAACTGTATCCTCTAATCCACATAGTATCTTGGACTTTTGTCTTACTATCTTAACTTTTCTTCACTGTTCCTGATTAGGACTAATTTTCTCAATATCCTCAGTACATAGCTCATCCAATATTTATCATTAATGCAATAGGAGTATGTTGACATCAATGACAACACTAGTTAGGCCCATACTTGCAACAATCTCCCCCTTTGTCATTGATGGCAACATATGATGTGAAAAACTGTTATGACCATCAAGACAAGAACTTCTCCTTATTGTCACAATTCCCCCTATTAGCAACAACCATTCATATGTCTTCTCTTCCTTTCTTGCTCCACCTTTGATTAGAAAATACTTGTTTTTCACATGTCTTCTCTCCCCCTTTGACATCAATGGCAAAGGGCTCATACTTGCAACTCCAACATTTCATAATCATACCAGCTACTCCCCCTGAGTGGTAGCTCCCCATCATCAATCCTGATCACAAGATATGACTATGATATCCACCAGACTGATGCACATTAGTCCATCTTAGTTCATCACCAGAGAGGCAATAACCCTTAACTTCTCCCTGAGATACTCAAAAGAGTCCTTAGGTAGAGGTTTAGTAAAGATATCTGCAATCTGATCCTTGGAAGGCACAACTGTAGTCTAACTTCATTCTTGTTTACTTGCTCTCTCAACAAGTGAAACTTGATGGATATATGTTTAGTCTTTGAATGCAACACTGGATTCTTAGATATATTTATTGCACTTGAATTATCATAGAAGATTGTGATAGGCTCCTCATACTCCACTCTTATGTCTCTTAGCATTTACTTCATTCGTAAAACTTGAGTGCAACTATTTGCTGCTACAATATATTTTGCTTCTGTAGTGGATAGAGATATTGCCTCTTGTTTCTTGGTTATCCAAGAAACCAATATGTTCCCCAAAAAGAATGCTTTACCACTGGTACTCTTCCGGTCATCCACATCTCCTACCCAATCAGCATCTGTATATGCATGAAGAGAGAAATCATGATCTCTAGGATACCACAGACCATACTCAACTATCCCTTTTAGATATCTAATAATCCTCTTGACCACCATGACATGAGATTCTCTAGGATCATCTTGGAATCTAGCAACAAGACCAACAACATTCATAATGCTAGGTCTAGTTTGAGTGAGATACAACAATCCTCCAATCATTGACCTATACTTTTTCTGATCAACCTTGGGAGAGTCATCATCTTTACTCAACTTACATCTGGTTGCCATGGGAGTATTCATTGGCTTTGAGTCTTCCATCCCAAATTTCTTCAACAATTCTTTCACATATTTGGTTTGAGAAATGAAGATTTCTTTCTTTGTTTGAGTGATTTGTAGAACCAAGAAGAAATTCATTTCCCCAATCATGACATCTCAAATTAACTTTTCATTTGGTTTGTAAAAGTTTTACGCATACTATCTCTTCCTCCAAAAATGATATCATTAACAAACACTTCAACAATCAAGATGTTTTCATGATCAATTTTGAAATACAAATTACTATTAGTAGTACCTTTGTTGAAACCAATCTTCAAAAGATGCTTATCTAATCTTTCATACCAGGCTCTTGGGGCTTGCTTTAGTCCATATAGAGCTTTCTTCAACTTGCAAACCATATGACCATGATTATACAATTGAAATCCATCTGGTTGCTCAATGTATACTTCTTCTTCTAAGTCAACATTTAGGAAGGAAGACTTGACATCCAACTGATATACTTTAAAGTCCTTGAAGGAAGCAAAAGCAAGAAATAGTCTGACTGCTTCAATCTTTGCCATCGGAGCAAAAGTTTCTTCAAAATCAACTCATTCTATTTGAGAATAACCCTTGCAGACAAATCTAGCTTTATTTCTGATTACTTCACCAACTTCATTCGGTTTGTTCCGGAAGACCCATTTGGTTCCAATCACATTCTTGTTTCTAGGTCTAGGAACAAGATCCCAAGTGTGATTTTTCTCAATTTGCACCAGCTCTTCCTCCATTGCTTTAGTCTAGTTTTCATCATTGCAAGCTTCATTCACTTCTTAGGTTCAATCTTTGAAATCAGACAATACTCTTCTGAATCTTGAGCAATCCTTCTTCTTGATTGTACACCTTTGCTTTTATCACCTATGATCTAATCTTCAGAGTGGTTCAGTCTTACATACCTAGGAACTTTGGGAGTTTCTTGTACATCTAATTCTTGATCAGGCTCATTAAAACTCATCTATTCTTCCTGATTTACTGGATTAGTTTGAATCTGAATTTCAGAAGGGGCTTGGGCTCCTTGAATCAGAGCACCATTCTGATCATCTTCACCATATTCATAAAACCTTGAGGGATTTTTAATTCCTTTATCAACCTTCACATTTGTACTTTCTATAATCTTTCTCAGTCTCTTGTTATAACACCGGTATGCTTTGGTTTGAGTAGAGTAACCCAAGAATATTCCTTCATCACTTCTAGCATCAAAATTGCCTATATCTTCATCTCTCTTAATGTAACATTTGCTACCAAAGACTCTAAAATACCTCATAGTAGGAGTGATGCCAAACCAAAGTTCATAAGGAGTCTTACCAGTATTGTTTCTGATTTGTACTCGATTGAGAGTATAGACTGCAGTGCTAACAGCTTCTCTCCAATAGATCTGAGGAACATTTGCTTCCATCATCATTGTCCTAGATGCTTCCTAGATGGTCTGGTTCTTTCTCTCCACTACTCCATTCTGCTGTGGAGTCCTAGGAGTAGACAACTATCTCTTTATTCCATGTTTCTCATAGAATTTTATGAACTCACTGGATGTGAATTCTCCACCTCTATCAAACCTCAGGCATTTCAGTTTTAATCCAATTTCATTCTCTACCATAGCCTTGAATATTTTGAATTTTTCAAGAGCTTCTGGTTTCTCTTTTAGAAAAGTTACCCACATCATCTGGGAATAGTCATCAATTAGTAACATGAAGTATCTATCACCTTGCACACTCCTGATTCTTGTCAGACCACAAAGATTAGTATGAACTAAGTCCAATAACCTAATAGAAGATTGTTCCTTGCTTTTGAATGAGATTCTACTTAGTTTACCCAACTGGCATTCCTTGCACATACTATTTGTTGGTTTTACCTGTTTTGGAAGATCTCTTACTGCCTGAGTATTACTTATCTTGATGATATTATCAAAATTCACATGACACATTCTCCTATGCCATAACCAAATTTGATCAGTTTGCACAAATAGACAACTTTTACCAGTACCAACTAAATGGAAGATATTACCTTTTGTTTGAATATTGGATGCAATCTTTGTTCTGAAACTTTCAAAGATCTTACATTTTCCATTCTTGAAGCAGAGATCATAGCCTTTGTCCACCAACTACCCAACACTGAGAAGATTGTGTTTCAATCCTTCAACATACAATACATTACCAATTTTGTTCCTTCCATCAAAAGAAATAGTTCCTCTACCTTTGATTCTACCAGCAGAATTATCACCAAATTTTACCACTCCTCCTTCATACCTTTCCAAATCTATGAACTTATATTTGTCACCTGTCATATGGTGAGAGCATCCACTCTCAATGACCCAATCATCCTTTTCTTCAACTTGGGCAGCCAGAGCTCTTTCTACAACTTTATGATTGATAGATTCAGAGGGCATTGGATCTCCTTCCTTGATGGCAATAAACACCCAATCACTTCTAGATTGGTTTCCTATCTCTGATTCATCATCTGTTACTCCTTCATTATCATCTTCTTCATGCACATAGTAGAAGTTCTTTTGGAACCTTGATCTGTTAGGATTTGGCCTTGAAAATCTTTCTAGACATCTTGAGGCAAAATGACCAATCTTATTGTAGTTAAAACACTTAAATGGTAATTTTCCATCATACTTAATGGATCCTCTTGGCAGTCTTTTTACAATAAGGGCTTCAAGTTGAGTAGTTTCCGCTTCTTCTTCTTCCAGGTCTTTTCTTGCCTTTTCATACCATGATAGTTTCCTTGAAGAGTTCTCTCCCGGATCAAACCTTTGTTTACCTTTTACAGAGGCACTAGATTTGAATGCAAATTCAGTCTTGGGAGGGTCATCTCCAAACTCAGTCATTTCAAATGCAACCAATTTACTAGCCAATTGATCTCTTGTGATAGCTGTATGGGCTCTGAATTCTTCAATGGCAGCAACCTTGATTTTATAAGAAGCAAGAAGGGATCTAAGAATTTTTCCAACAATCTCATCTTCATCCAAGACTCCACCGACACATCTAATTCCACAAAAAAGCTCATTTACTCTTGGCATGAAAGTAGTGATATTTTCATCTTCTCTCATCTTCATATTTTCAAATTTCCCTTTTAGACTCTGTAGCCTTGCACATTTAACATACTTGTCTCCTTCATGCAAAAGTTCCAGTTTTTCCCAAATCTCAAAAGTAGTTGGTAGGTCAAGAACATTTGAAAGCTCTAAATTAGATAATGCGCTTAGAAGAGCTTCTATAGTCTGCAGATTGTTTTCAACATCTATGATTTCATTTGGGGCTTTCGGACCACCCTATGGAGGAGTATACTTTGTTGAAGCCATGGTCCAGTACTGCATTCCCATACATTGCAAATGACATTTAATGTGACTTTTCCAAAGATTAAAATTGGTTCCATCAAACTTTAGACTATCCTTCTTGTAGCATGACATCCTGGATCTCCTCACGCAGTTAAGCTCCTTTTAGAGGAACTTCACTCTGATACCAATTGTTAGATTTAGGGTAGACAACTGAGAGAGGGGGTGAATCAGTTGTCTATAACTTTCTTCCAATTAAGCACTTAAATCCACTTTGTAATTCAACAACATAATGATAAATCAATCATGAAAACATAATGTATTAAATCAAGAGAAGAAACACATTAACACATAGAACACCAAGATTTTGACATGGAAAACCCAGTTAAGGGAAAAACCACAGGGTGATTAACCCAAGATTGTATTCTCTATTAGAAGAATAGAGAGAACAAAATGGCACATGCCAATTAGGGCTCACTACCCAAGCACACTTCTGACAAGAGGCTCACTACCTACAAGAGACACACTATCTACAAATAATAAGTATTACATACATGAACTAGAGAATAGCATCTTCACCATGCTTGAATCAGTTCCATTTAAGTCCAATACTTCTACTTTGCCGTTCTCTCTCCTCCTTGCTACCACACTCACATCTCCACAAGACACCCTTTGAAATAAATTTACAATCCCTTATTTATACAAGACATCGACTTAGGAATAATCATCTAAGTCGGCAAACATCTACAAGAACATCCGCAGGATGTGTAACTCATCTGGTTAGCCAGTCTTAGGAAGAACACCATCATCCAAAAGTTGTTCTTCAAGTGCGAGCTCCAACTCCAATGTGGACCACCAACATGAACTGGACATGATCCAAGGACCTTCACAAGCTTTCCTAAATCACCAAAAACATCCACACTTCATCTGCTTACTGAAATCCTTCTCTCCTTCATCTGGAACCTCAAGAACACAGTCTATCATCACTGTCAGAAAGGAATAGATGCTTGTAGACCTTCAAACCATGAACTAATCAAGTTGATACTTCACAAAGACTTCCTAAACACTCTCTCAAATCCACAGAACAGGATAATGCATTTCTGGATCTCACCAGACCTGTCTGTGTCACTCTGTCACCTCTGAACACCTGCTAGAACCAATTTTACTTGAGTGGTCAACTTCTTCAGATCTTAATGTGGACCTCTAAAATATTTACTGGATCACCTTAGGACACATATCTACAAACCCTTTAAACCGCATCCTATGATCCTCATCGTATCTTGGACTTTTGCCTTATTGTCTTCACTGTTCTTCACTGTTCCTGATTAGGACTAATTTTCTTAATATCCTCAGTACACATCTCATCCAATCTTTATCATTAATGCAACAAGAGTATGTTGACATCAATGACAACACCATTTAGGCCCATACTTACAACAGGTACAAACTCTTATCATTTAAGGCCTTAATCAAAACATAATGAACTCCCATGTCTAAAATCAATCCACCACTATCCATTTTCACCTATCATATTTTCATCCCATATCAAGGTCATCTCATTTATGCATGTCAAAATGTATCAAACTAAGAAAATCATGGAGTCTAATCAACAATCCAACTTAGAATCTACATCAGAGACTAGAACAAAAATTGAACTAGGATTTCATCCCAAGTTTGGAATGCCAACTGACTTGTACATAGAAAATGACTATAGAGATATTATTTGACCATCATCAAATCCTCTATATCCTTAAAGTCTAAGTATCTCTACCCAAGGGTCTTTTGATTATGAATCTAGAGTCCAAGACTTTTTAGAGGACCCTGATAACCAAGTGCTTGTGGACCATATTGTTATCAAGAATGCACGAAGTTATTTTCAAATGCTACTAGAAAAAGGAATCAAGTTACATAAAGATTTTGATGTCTCTACTTTGATACCTCAAGGTTCTCCTCCTCACAATGATAATCCATTAGGAGGATCCAACCAACCTTATGTTGATGAAACCATAAATCCCATGTCAATCATTTACATCAATACATCCATGAATCAACCTATTTCTAGTATGTCTATGTCAATCCCTCAAGTTGCAACCATCATACCCCCATCTAGTGGTCAAACCATTCCACCTTCCATTCCATCATCATCCATCCCTATATCATCATCTATCCTTATGAAATCAACCATCCCTCATATCAAAACATCTATGAATCAATCTATTCCTTCCATAGGTATGTCATGCCCTATTTCTAGTGTGTCCATGTTGATCCATCAAATTGCCACCATCATCCCACCTTCTAATGGTCCAAAGAATCCACCATTCAATAATCAAACATCCAACCCCATCTATATGCCATCATCCATAACCCCTCATTAACACTCAAGCCAATGTATCCATGCCCCAAACCTCACAAGTGTAGGTTCCTACCCAAGCTTCATTCTCACACATTCAAAATCCTGCTCAATACATCCTTCAACAACTCATCCTCCAACAATGGAAACAACAACAAAAATCCCTCTTTCAACAACCACAATCCCAACAACAACAAGCCCTCATTCAACAACTCTTAGCCCAACAAATACAATAACAAACACAACCACAACCACAACCTTCATCTAACACATCTGCCACATTCTCACAAAATGAGTCATTGGAATTGCAACTTATGAGACAAATGATAGCTGATATGCAAAAGGGAAACCAAAAGAAATGATATACCTTTGAATAAATTTGTCCCTATCCATTTGACAAATCGCTAGTCATGACTCCCTTCCCTCCAAACTTTAAATTTCTAAAATTTGACAAATATAAAGGGAAGGGTGATCCTAGAGACCATCTTAGGGAATTTTACATAGCATCCATAGATGTCACATATGATGATACCTATTTAATGTGACTTTTCCCTCATAGCTTAGGAGGTCAACCCATTGAATGGTTCTCCCATCTTCACATGGAATCAAAACTTTCCAAGAGCTTTCCAACAAGTTTATAGCTCACTTTTCCTATATAAATTAACATGAAATGTCTATGAATGATCTTTGCAACACTAAACAAAGGAATGGGGAATCATTTTCTTCCTTCTTGAAACATTGGAGAAACCTTGCTAGTAAGCTTCCTTGGCCTATCCCTGAAAAATAACTTGTCAACATTTTCATCCAAAACTTAAATTAGGAAATGGTATTTCATCTTGAAGTCCAATACTTTCAAAGAAATAATTGACAAAGGTGTAACCATAGAGAAATCCCTACTAGCCAAGGGACTTGTCAAAATCTTTAAGGATAACAAACACTCTAATACTCAATCCAATAAGAAACCACACTTTTGGGCTAAAAACAAGAACATCATCAATTATGGTGTAACAGATTCCATGCTTGTGCAAAATCTCCAAAATCCTCCACTAGCACTTAATTCATCATCAAACACAAACTTTCCATTCCCAAGGGTAATCCTTTACAAGGACTAAAACCTAGATATAAATTTACAAACTTGGGAGAACCTATTGAATCTATTTTTTGAAAACTCTTACAAGCAAACCTCATCAAGCTTCTTGAAATCAACCTTATGAGGAAAATGCAGTTAAACCCCATTGGTACAATGACATTGAATATTGTGAATACCATAGGGTCAAAGGTCACAAAACATCTAGTTGCATGAGACTTAAAAATTATATCCAAGATCTTGTCGGTCAAGGAGATATTACTATAGATGAGCCTCCTCCAAAATTATCAAATGAGAGATTGGGAGTGTACCAAGATCCATTCACTAGCCATGGTCAAGGTGATCCCTCTAGAAAATTTTTTAATAATAGCACAAACAAAGTCAATTCCTCCCCTTCATATGACTCCATTGTGGGTTGTATCAATGCTTTCTCTTCACAAGTAGCCACCCTAACCATTAGAGCCAATAATCCTAATTGTTCCATTACTAGTCGTTATAGTCGCATTACCATTCAAGGAGCATCATCTTCATCAAAACCATCTTCCAAATATAATATCCTTGACCACTTAGGGAAAACACCCACACAAATATCCATCCTAGAGTTACTTCGCACATCCCCTATTCATAATGATATTTTAGACAAGGCCTTGATAGAGTCTCATGTCCCTAATGAGATTAATGTCAAAAAATTCCATGCCATGGTGGGACACCTTGCATCCAATCACCACTTAGTTTTTACCGAGAAAGACATGACTATTGTTGATTATTTCTATAATGAACCCCTGCATCTAGAAGTTGTCATCTATAAACACAAAGTCAAAAGGGTCTTGATAGATGGTGGATTGGGATTAAACCTATACAATTTGAGATTAATAAAATAATTGGGATATTCCCTTGGGGTTATTGATATAAAATATTAGATTACAATCAAATCCTATGATGAAGTTGGGAGACAATCAAAAGGGATCATTAAGTTACCAATTCAAGTAGGTCCTACACTTATGGAAACCACTTGTCAAGTCTTAGACCTTAATCTCCAATACAACATCCTCCTAGGATGCCCATGGATTCATGCCATGAAGGTTGTCCCTTCCACTTATCATCAATGCATAAAATTCCCATACAATGACCGAGAAATTACAGTATTTGCCAACCCACAACCCTTCCAATATTATCACCTCTTGGAAGGTCCATATCGTAAATCCAATTATTACCCTATCAATGACATCTCTATACCATCTCCATTCTACATTTATCCATTCGTAATGGCTTCCTCATCCAAGTCATTCACCACACATCCCAAGATCAAGGCTAAGATTACTAACAAAGGATTGGGAGAATATACTTTACAAGAAGCATTTTATGTGGGTCAACTCCCACTCTCCCCCAAAATATTTGGAAGGCCTCACCCTACTGGCTCTATTTCAACTATCACCATAAACTATATGCCAACCAAATTTTCCCATTGATGTGTATTAGATAAAGAAATGATTGATGGAGACATTGTAGAATGGCTATATAAAGACAATGAAGAGAAAGACAACTTACCTCTTGAGAAATATCCTAAGGGTCTTCATATGGTAAAGAACATGGGCTATAAAGGACAAGGTGGTCTTTGTCTACATGATCAAGGAACTATTGATCCTATTAAAGATACACCCTGACATAGATACTTGGGATTAGGGTTTGGATCACAAGAACCTGTACCTCCAGAGGTTGAATTTATCTAAGTGAGGTAGCTAAAGAATTTCCTACAGTTGAGAGTACTAATGAGGATACCCATGACGACTCCCATGAATTTATTGTTCAGCTTTATGACTCTTCCATTTTTACCCTTACAATGGCCTATTGTTGAGCTTTATAACCATCATCATCATCATCCCATGGCCTTCCACTCATCTACCCCCAACTCATTATTTGGGACCAACAAGGGCCTCCCAAACATGAATAGCATCTAGAGACCATAAGATTGGCTACACTAAAGAGCTTAACACTAATGTCTAATTTGAAGAGATGGTCAAATTCCTTAGTCACAAAAGTGAAAATATAAAAATCATGTCCCCTAATGAAAACCACTTTGTGGCACTTTTAGACGATAAAGAAGGAAAAATAAAAGGACATATTCAAAGGTGAAAACCTCCCTAAGCCACCTAAGGATGAGGAATTTTACCTCCCTAAAGTTGAGTCATATCAAGAGAGATCACCTATCCTTGTTGAAGAGACACAAGAAATGTATTTGGGAACACCTAAGGAACCTAAGATTACATTTGTAGTAGCATCACTTTTAGAATTTGAAATACGAGAATTTATCACTTTCTTTAACGAAAGATCAAAGAACTTTTACTGGTCCTATGTAGATATGCCTGGTTTAGATCCTTCATTTGTGGTACATCATTTGATAGTATATCTAGGTGCAAAGCCAGTTAAACAAAAGCTAAGAAAAATGCATCCAAAAATTACTCTCCTAGTCAAAGCAGAATTAGAAAAGTTACTAGCAGTTGGCTTCATTAAACCTTTAGACTATCCAGAATGGGTGTGAAACATAATTCTAGTTACTAGGGGTATCTGAGTTTCTACAAAATTCTGAGATTTGAATAAAGAATGCCTTAAATATGATTTTCCATTTCCAAACATTGATATCATAGTCGACCTTAATGGATGTATTTTCTAGATATAATCAAATCAAAATTGTTGAAGAGGATCACTAAAGAGTGCATTTATATGTGCCTAGGGAGTTTATTGTTGGAAATTCATTCCTTTTGGTCTTAATAATGTAGGAGAAACCTATCAATGAGTGATGACAATAGTTTTTCATGATATGCTTCATAAAACCATGGAGGATTATGTTGACGACATCCTTGGTAAGTCAAAAACAAGAGAAGGTTATTTATATGTCCTTGAAAATATATTTGACTAGTTAGAGGAATACAAACTACACCTTAATCCAAAGAAGTGTGTCTTTAGTAAGTCAAAAACAAGAGAAGGTAATTTATATGTCCTTGAAAATATATTTGACTAGTTAGAGGAATACAAACTACACCTTAATCTAAAGAAGTGTGTCTTTGGTGTTACATCTAGCAAAATTTTAGGCTACATTGACTCTCGATGAGGCATTGAAGTGGAACTTGCTAAAGTGAAATCTATAGTTGACATATCACTACCACAAAATCTAAAGCAATTACACCATCTTCAAGGGAAATTACAAGCCATTAGAAGATTCATAGTACAACATACTAATAAGTGTCATCTTTTGCACATCTATTAATTAAAAACATAGCATTTCATTGGGATGAATAGGGCCAACAAGTATTTAACAAATTGAAATAATATCTTGTGTCTCCACCAATTTTGGTACCACATGTTCAAGGAAAACCACTCCTCTTATACATATCAGTCACATCAAAAACGTTAGGAGCATTGTTAGAACAACATTATGACACTAGAAAAGAAAGATCTATTTACTACATCAGTCATACTCTAGTGGGCTATGAGCTAAATTACACCCCAATAGAGAAGGCATGTCTTTCCATTGTCTTTATTTTGCAAAAGCTTTGACATTATATGCTTAATCACCAGACTAAGTTCATTTCAAAAATCAATCCACTAAAGTATCTCTTATCTAAGGCTAATCTAACAGGATGAATGTTAAAATGGATCATGGTCTTAAGTGAATTTGATATCGAATATGTATACATGAAAGCTATAAAAGGACAAGTAATTGTTGATTAATTGGCAGAAACATGATTTGAAGTAGATCATCCACTAATCTTAGAATTTCTAGATGAATCAGTCTTTGTCATTGACCCTCCTACAAATTGGTAGTTGTACTTTGATTGATCTTTCAAACAACATGGTTCTAGAGCTAGGATTCTCTTTGTTACACCACAAGAGAACTTCATACCAAAATACTATAGCATTGCATTCCCTTGTACAAACAACATTGCAAAATTTGAAGCACTTATCAAAGGATTAAGAATGGCTATCCAATGGAACAAAAAATAACTTCAAGTTTATGGTGATTCTCAACTTGTCATACACCAAGTCAATGATGAATATCAAACAAAAGATGACAAGCTTCTCATGTATAAGAAATTGGTCAACACCTTCAAGTAGACATTTTTATGGATCTGATTTGAGAAAAATCCAAGGATACATAATAAAGCTATTAATGCAATGGCAACCATGGGTTCATTAATTGATATTCCTTCAAATAGCTTGCAATCTAAATTCTTGGTTGATAAACTCTTTATTCCTACTTCTGACATTCTAGAATATAAGCTTATTTTCTTTATGGATCTGATTTGAGCAAAATCTAAGGATACATAATAAAGCTATTGATGCAATGGCAACCATGGGTTCATTAATTGATATTCTTTCAAATAGTTTCCAATCTGAATTCTTGGTTGAGAAACTTTTTATTCCTACTTCTGACATTCTAGAATCTGAGCTTGTTTGCAAACTTGTTGGTCCCAATACACCTTGGTATAGGTCTATACTTATCTCCATGATAACATTTTACCACCTAGTCTTTCATGTGCCCAATGCCAAACTTTTATCCATTTTTTATCCCATTATACCCTTCTTGGCAATACACTTTATTGAAGGAAACTCGATGGAATCCTCCTTAGATGTCTTAACACAGAAGATGTCCAAACTACTTTACAAGTGTTAGATGAGGATATTTGCAGTGCACACTCTAGTGGTCAAGTTAAAAAATTGTTGAGAACATGATATTATTGGCCAACTATGGAACAAGATGCACAAAAATTTGTCAAGAAGTGTCTTCCTTTCCAAGAACACAGTGATTTGATTCATGCACCTACACAAGAATTGCAACCAATTACTACTCCATGGCCCTTTTTGCAATGCAGACTCAATCTCAAAAAAATCATCCACCCTCATCTAATGGTCATAAATTAATTATCACCACCACATAGTATTTTATGAAGTTGGTTAAAGAGATTCCTATTACCTGCATTACTAGTAAACAAATTTCCATGTTTATCCTTCATTACATTATCTATCGATATGGAATACCCCAAGCTATTGTTATTGACAATGGTAAGCCCTTCAAAAACCAAGATGTTCACCACCTTTGCCATCAATTCAACATCCAAACCACTTTTCCACTCCATATTATCCCCAAAGTAATGGTCAAGCTAAGGCTTAAAAAAAAACTATCCTCAAAATTATGATGAAAACGGTCAATGAAGTTGGTTGTGATTGGAACTTGCAACTCAATCCTTCTTTGTGGGTATATCGTACTAGAATCCATACCTCTATATGAGCCACTCCATATTCCCTTGTCTTTGGATCAAAATCTATTTTACCAATCAATGTCAAGATCCCCTTTATAAGGGTATCATTGCAACATCTCATTGATGAAGAAGACTACAAACTATCATGATCACAAGAATTGGAATTGCTAGATGAGAAATGTCTCAATAATCTTAATCATCTCAAATAATATCAAAATATCCGTCATCGTAGCTACAACAAGAAAATCAAAGCTCAGAAATTTGAAGTTGGTGACCTTGTACTTCAAGAAAATCAAAAGAATCTTCAAGATCGAGATAGAGAAGGGAAATTTGAGCTGAATTGCTTAGGACCCTTTCTCATTACAAGTCATTATGGTTTTGGGGCCTATAGGCTTGCTACACTTGAAGGACAACCCCTTGAGGAGCCCATCAATATTAGTCACCTCAAGAGGTTCTATGCCTAATCTACGGAGTATCCCAATTGTACATTAAAAAAATCAAAATAGTAAAGAGAAATAATCCATCCTATGGTGAAAACCACTTCAGTGGCACCTTGGATAAGTACCATGGTGAAAACCTATTTACAGACACCATGTGTAGTAGCCCTGCACTTACCATCTACTAGATAACCACTTTGACTTCAACTTTCCATTCATTCATCCATTTTTCATCCATCTACCATATCATTTTCCTATCATGGCTTGAAGTTGTCACTTAATGTTATTTCCTATCACACCATATGAAGTTATCCATTTAAAATGCCTACCATAATAACCTATCCATGCATACTATTAGAAATAAATGTATAGGAGATATCCACCTGGAGATCTAGTCCCCAATCAATTCTTTGTAGTTAGTTTATATCCCAGTCAAGTAGCTAGAGATTGATAGAAAAACATGAAGAATAACAAAATAGAGCATCACATACACATTAAAGTAAGAAAACATAGAATTACTAGTACCGGCAACTCTCAATATATATATATAGTCATCAAATGCATACATCATCTATCCATCCTTCGGCAGGTCTAAGTATCTACCTCAATAGTTCCAATCATGACTTCTATGTCATTCTTACATCAGAATATATCATCTATCATATTCCTATTCTCTTCTATGTTATCATCACATCCTATCTATATATATACTATATCTATTACATATAGGGATGTGTTTCCAGTCAGCTCTAGCCTCCACATATTGTGTAGTCTTCTCTAGTTGACTCTTCATTATGCTCTGTACCCTGCTAACATCCTTCTCCCTTAGAAATATGTTCTTCTATTTTCTCCCCTACCTCGAACCTTGAAATTGTGTAGAGATTCCTTGTATTCTTTTCACTGTCTTTAGTCTAATTGACTTCTTCTATGTATGCTTCCTCCATTGATGATCCCAAAGGAATGTTGATAGTCTTGTGATTATTAGAAAATGATAGCTCTTCTTTTTGGGAGTCTATGATACTATTTGCATCCACAAACCATCTCAACCCTAAAAGTGCATTGAAAGTTTCTCCTTGATCCTTCATGGCTACAACAATGAAGTCTTAGACTTGTTTGACCCCCATTAGGTTAACGTCCACTTGGTTCCATATTCCCATTGTCTACATATTAGATCCATCTACCAAAATAATGTTGTAGGTTGTTGTTGTCAGCTTAGTTCTTCCTAACTACTGCCATAGCTTCTTTGTGATCATGTTGACATCTGCTCCCAGATCTATCATAACATTCTTGACCTCATATGATCAATGTGAATATCCACCATATGTGGTCTTGTTTTCCATTCTCTATATGTTCTTCCCATCCTTTGGATCTAACTCTTCTAACCTTGCTCCTTATTCCAGTATTTGGAAAATTGCTTCAGTTTCTCAATAAGTCTATGTTATTGTGTCAATTGAGCTAATTTCTTGAGAGCTTCTACTTCTCCTTTGGTAAAAAATTTCTTGTATTGTTTCTCCTTTTCTTGTTCCTTCCTTATGGTTTGTTTGGTTTCCTTCACAACTTCCTCATGTTGTTTCTTAGAGGGAATAAATTCTTCTTCCTCCTCACTATATTCCTCTTCTGTCTCGATGACATAGTGCCTTCTGGTATTTGTTCCTTGTCTTGTCAGTAATGCAACTTTCACCTTCCTTCTTCTTCTATCATTTCTGGTATGTTTTAGCTTGCTTCTTTGATAGTACTATTCTTCTTCTATAGATTCAGTTGAAGATATGTTTGTTTCCTCCCTGTTGTTCTTCCAGGAAGTCCTTTCTCCTTGACCCTTTGGTGACCTTCTTATGATCCTCACTCCTTTTTGGTTTCCCAGGTTTTGTAGCTCATCACTCTTAGATTGTGGTTGTGCATTCTAAAAGTACTATTGTGCTCTCTCACAAGAAAATAGATAATGTTTTGTAAAGTTACAAAATGAACACTATGTTTTCCTTTTAGCCCAACATTCATTAGCAGAGTGTCCTAGCTTACCGCAATTGAAACATGTTGTATCCTTCCTTCTTCTTTGATTTATTCCATGGCCTCTACCTCCTCTATAACCTACAAATTGCTCTTTGTCATCATTATTATATCTATTTCCATAGGATGAAATTCCTAAGTTTGAATTTTGTATTGCATTGACATTCCTTTGATTTCTCCAATTTGGTTTTTTGTAGCCATGATCATGTGAGTTTCTCTCTACATAGGACATGTGATTACTCTCTATTGAATTTGTGCACCAACTATCATCTTATTCATCAACAAATTCTCTTTTCCTCTAGGAGTTTTTTGAAGGACAGTCTAGTGTTTCATGGTCAACCAACTTTCTGCATAATCCACACTATACTGAATTGATTCTTTTTGTTTCTTTGATGTATGTTTTTATTGCCACAACTTATCTTTCACCTTTCATCCTAGGGCATTCATTTCTCAAGTGACCTTCTCTTGTATAGTATGAGCACCAAATATTAGGTCTTTACTTTTATGTATTCTCCTCATGCTTAGCCAAGATCTCCTGCCTTAGCTTCAACTGCTCCAATCCCAGCTTTAGCTTCTCTAATTCTAGGTTTTCTTTCATCTTATCTTGTTTATGCCAACATTAAGACTCTATCTAGTAGGCTAGTGTCATTGCTTCTACATATGTCTCAAATATTCTTCCATCTAGGGCTGAGATTATTTTAGGGCTTATTCCAGAAATAAACCATTCTCTTTTTCTTCTCAATCAGTGGTTCCTCCAACTTTTTGGTTGTCTCCTTGAATCTTCTACCAATGTCCTTTCTTGATTACTTATCCAACTACATCAAATCTCTCATCTTACTTATGCCTTCTATCAGAATATCTAGAACTCCAAAATTCTCCAAAAATACCTTTTTGATCTCATCCCAATCCTTGTCACTATTCAAACATGTCTTCCTTTACCACTTCAATGGTTCATTCCTTAAGGTGCCTATGAAGTAAAACAAATTTATTTATTCTCTTATTACTCCCTTCCAGTTCCAAACAGACTCCAAAACAAAAATGTGATTTGTTTCTTCAGTAGTATCCTTCTCAATGATTGCTAACTTGACATGGATATCCATGATTGGTTTTCTCAATGTCTTGAGTACTCTGCGGTAGTTTTCCTTCAGTCTGTTCCTCCAGTTAGGTTGTCTTCTATCAACTCACTTTCCTTCTCTTCACTTATCTCTCTATAGTCAGATATCAAAGTACTCTTCTCCTAAAACCTCTACAAAGTTACTCCAGATCTCTTTTATTCTCACTACTTCCTTGTTTGCTTGACTATCTTCCTTCTCAACTAAAATTTTCTTGACTTTATATGGCCCTTAGGGTGACTCATGGTCTAGGGGTTGTGTCTCTTCATAGTGTCTCTTCAAATTAGGGGATTCTGGTTTTTGTGAACAACATCATGTTGCCATCCAAGGATGATTCAAATAACCTTCCAAAACCCTCAAAACTCCTCTCAATGTTTACTGTATCTTCTCATGCTTCTCTTATCTCCTTTATGCTTCAGCAAATTAGCTTCTCTATATATTCATCATCCATCTTCAAAATCTATGGTGTTAACTCATATGTTCCTATAGTATACAACATAAACTCTAGTTCATTTGTTTCTTCTCTTTGCCTTTCACATTCTCCTATGGCAACACCCACTGTGGTGTACTCCCCAACATTCTCCACTCCACACTCTATCTCTTCTCCTTCTAACCTCATTTCTCTGACAACACTCATATTGGCTTGCTCAGCAACATCCTCCATGACATGTTTGTCTTTTTCTTCCCTTCTGATAGCACCCTCTGTTGTGCACTCCTCGAATTCTTCTACCTTTTCTTCCACAACTTCTATTATCCTTCCTTTCTTCATCTCTTGTACCCTTTCCATCCTTCTATGATAACATTCTTGTCATTCTTGAGTCTCCTTCAATCTCTCCTCTCTACTTATCTCCATTCTAGCTTTGATTTCTTTTGTGATCTTTCTTTTCCTTTGCTTCTCCTCTTTCCACATGGGTTCACTTGATTTGGTATTCCATTAGTCCTCTTATACCCCATGGAATCCTTATTTGAAGAGTCACATCATTTGAAAGGTCCTTGTAGACCCTACCCCCTTTCCACTTGTCATCCCCTTAAGTACATGCCCCCTCTCATAGAGGTAGAAACTTAAGGATATCTGAATTCCTCCGTAGCTTGAAAATTTTCTCCACCAACCTTGCCTTCTCTCCTTTCTAAAACTCTGTGCTACTTCTTGGATGTTTTCCCCTTCCAATCTTGTCCTACCTTCTTCTAGGGTCCCGGAAATGGAACCAAATGTTAGCAAGAAATGTAGAGGAGATACTGGTCCAGAGATCTGATCCCCAGTCAAGTCCTTGTAGTCAGTTTATACCCCAATTAAGTAGCTAGAGATTGATAAAAAAAATGAAGAATAACAAAATAGAGCATCACATACACATTAAAGTAAGAAAACACAAAATTACCTGGTACTAAAAATTCTCCATATATATATATAGTCATCAAATGCATATATCATCTATCCATCCTCCGACAGGTCTAAGTCTTTGCCTCAACAGTTACAATCATGACTTCTATGTCATTCTTACATCAGAATATATCATCTATCATACTCCTATTCTCTTCTATCTTATCATCATACCTTATATTTAAATATACTATATCTATTACATATAGAGATGTGTTTCCAGTTAGCTCCAGCCTCCACATAGTGTGTAGTCTCCTCCGGTTGGCTCTCCTTTATGCTTCTTACCCTACTAACACATACCATAATAAAACCATTTTCTTTCATATCACTTGGGGGCACATTACCTACACCTAGTTTTTGTTTTGATTGGTCTCCCAGTTTCCATAAGACGTTGGAGAGTAAGTCTTCAGCTTAAGTCTCATGCATCCCATAATAAACAATTTCTACATCACATCCATAATTAATGTCACACTGTCACTATTAATCCATTTCATAATAAAACACTTGAAATTCAAACAAACCAACGATCATGCAATACCTCGTGCCTTAACAAAAATCACAAGGGTGAGTCCACATTTTGAAACAATAACTAGTCACATTATCTATTGTCACATCATTTGATATCAATCATCATCACCAAGTCTTATCTAGGGATATATCATTCCCATAATAGGCACCTAGCCGAAACATCATCCAAATATTTGGTAAGAGATATAATGGCTATGTGACTTGTGTCATCATTTGGTCTTTTGTTTTGATTTTTATCTTTTCTTTCTCCTTCTCATGCTTTCTCAAGACCACCTAGATCCATTCATATCTTAATACGTTATGACTAGTAGGGAATGGGGCATAGTAGTTTGCATGTTTGTTGGATGTTCTTATCACTCTAGCTAATATTCATATCTTATGTGTGGTGAAATATATTTTTTCATATCAGTCATCCTTTGCATCTAAAGTTATTTCATACTTTTTGTGCTTTTGGACTTTAATTCTTTACATTTCTTTCTCACACATCTAGACAAAGTTGTATTACGCTGGGCATGCATAAGGACACCCTTTTTTTGTTTGCAGTGTCAAGTCCATGCAAAGGATAAAAGGTCACCCTGGTTCCTTATACCTTGGTGCACAATATCCTCTTGGTATATTAAATTAGGATTGCTCTTCACATTATACCAACATAATCATACCCTTTTTATCCATTACCTACATTCATAACCCATCCATTTTCCTATCCTATTCTAGAGCATTATTTTTCACTCACCTATCACTTATCATATTCATATCAATCTATTTTCAGCTATTTCATCATAATCCTTATATTCATCTTAACATTCATCCTAACATCCATCTTAACATTTCATTATCTTCCTGGCTAGATCATCTACATTTTATTCAGTATCATGACCAAACCAAAAATAATAAAATCTTCATGTCACTCCTTCATCCTGTCAATCACAATAAATGTCAAGCCATAATACATAATCATTTCATTTCCATAATCCATAATTACTCCATAATCATATCCATCTAATCATTATCACTATCCATCATCATATCATTTGTATTTACATCTACATCATCATATTAAATCCATTTCATTACATCCTTAACCATGTGCATATACATCATAAAATAAACAAATACATATCCATATCATTAAGTCCATATCCATATTCATCATATTTCATATTAATAAACATAAATCATTGCATTTATAATCATTTACCCATATATATACATCACATAGTCATTATAATATACATATCCACAATATCATATCCATGACAATCACATCAACAAAATCATATCCATAAAATCATATCTATAATCATCATAATCCATACAATCATATGTATAAATAATCATAATCCATATGCATATACCATAGCATCATGAATAAAATAAAATAATACAATCACATCATCATAAATAAACCATAATCTCAACATATACGCTGGAAAAAACACATGTCATCTCATATATAACAAAAATGGTCATGATACAATGTCTATATAAAAAGGCTCTAGAAAGAAATCATATTACATAGAGCCTCAATGCATCAATCCATATCAATAAATATACATGACCTAAGTAAAATTCCTGCCCTCTGACTATGTCAATGATGTAGGTTGTGATCCTATTGTCATAGGTGGTCCCTGTGCCCCTAGTGCCTATCTTGTAGGTGCTACCAGTGGTGGTGGTCCCATGACCGATGGATGTGACCTTGCTGCCGATCTCGAAGACCGTGATCTACTTCATGTGCTAAAGCAAGGCACTCTCTATGTTGTAGGCATTGTACTATGGTATAGAGTATGGTATTACTCTAGTCTTTGAGTACCTAGAGTCAACTCTCCTTGCACTCTCATCATATCTGCCCACTTCTGTCCCATACCCTATCCTATCAGCATATGCTATGCTAAATCACATTGCTACTAGAGTCATGTAGCTCAAGCCTTTGCTCTATATTTTTGTGTTGTCACCACATGCCTCTCCATCCTTAGTGCATCTCTCCCAACTATAACCTAATGTAGCACCTTGTCACCATCAACTCCCACCTATCCCTATCCCTAGGCATGTAATGCCTATAAAACACCATCCCTCTCAACCACCAATTGCGCATGGAGTCCTTTTACTTGCTCCACCTTGATCTCTAATCTATCTCTCTATAGTCATCCATACCAAGAGTCCATGTATCCTCTCTACCTCCATTTGTAGGCTATCTCATGATGCCTGCATGGCCTCTATGTCCTCCTCCTCATCTCTAGCTACCTCTGGTGCATCCAACACTGGTGCTTCTCCCTATCCACCTTATCCTCCATCTCCTCCTCCATCTCCACCATCTCCTCCATCACCATCCTCAACCTGACACCTCACTCATCTTTGAAATGTAGGCATTGCAACCCATCCTCGTTGATCTCTTGGTACTATGAGTCATATTGGATGATTGTCCCTGACCAAGCATCATAATCAAGGCGTATCCCTACATCGTGAATATCTAACCCCAGTAGTACCCATGGAACGTGTACCAGCACCTCAAAATCTACTAATGGAATCACCAGATCAAGTGCAACTCCCCATGACCCAATATCCATCGTCACCCTCAGAAAGATTACCTCATGTATGGGCACTATTTGTACCTCTCCAAACTATCATAACACATGTCCTAGAATATATCTATCTACAGTCAACATTGTCTTGCCAAATTATATGTATCTCATCTATTACAAATATGATAAGTGGTAGTCATCCCCATCCTAAGGCTCACAATCTCATCACGACCTCCATATCACTGAGTCTAGATCATCCAAGACTCACCTCCAATAGTCCATATCCCCCATCCATTGATAATGTGACATGCCTGCATAAAGTCTATAATATGGCTGACCATTAACCCTCGATTGATTACACAATGGCCTCATGATAGCAATGTCCTCCCATGCCCATAGTGGTGTCACTCCACAAGCCATTTATCGACTCTAACTCTACACACATTTGTAATTTCCCAATCAAGGTGTGTGAGAATGTAGGGACCCCATCCAAACACCTCTCCCTCCATCATTCACTCCAGGGACCTCCCCATCTAGTAGCAAAGTATCTCATCCTTTCCCTGGCACCAATACATACAAGGTCAAACTGATTATGAATAGTGGCAGTGGGGCATCCACCTAAATCTGAGACAAATCCAACTATGTCCCATCCACTAGTAGATCATCATCCATGAATACTCTCTCCAAAGCTAGGTCACTTGTATCCAAGTCATATCAAACTAAGGACCCATGAATTAGGATCTGCAGTATCCTCCACATGTCCTCTAGCATCACTATCATCTCACTAGTGGGGAGGAGGAAGGTGCTTCTCTTACTATGCCACCTCTCTATCAATGTTGTCATCATCACCATGTGTGCTCTAATCTTTGGAACATGCATGATGTCATACATCACAATTACTACAAGGAACTACCTCTCCTCCTTGGAGAATTTTATGTACAACCTCATCATCCTAGGTTGCCTCACCCATGACTGAATCGCCAATGGTCACTCCTACATCCATCCAAACAACCAAGTCATACCTTTATCTAAGTTAAAATACTAGCCTATTTGCTTCATAGCAAAAGCACTACCCTTTCCTGCATAGGTACACTTTCTTACAAAGGTGCATCATTTTTCTTCATAGCCGCCCTTTTATACAAATGTGCACCATTTCCTGACCTAGGTGCTCTTTCATGTAAAGGCATGTCATTCTTCTAAACAAGCATGTTGTTACACGTAGGTGAGCTATATTTTCTCCTAGGCGCTCATCGCGACCATGTAGACACACTTTTCTTCATATGAGCATAGATTTCATATAGGCACACAATGTTTCCATGCAAGCATGCCACCTGACAACACATGAGTGTTTTCACAAAGCCATGCTTGTGATTTTTTCACCCTTCTCCTAGCATTTATGATGCCTAACCCATCCCATAAGCTACCCAAAACACCCTAGGTTTAGTCACATACCAGTCCACTAGCTCCTATAGGTCTCTGGAAGTTCCTAACTCTATCATTGTGGTGCTTATGTCAAAAAATCACCACAATGTTCTCCATAGTTTTTATTTTCTTCTCTCTTTTTCTTCTAAGCTTTTGAGTGTAAATGAGGAGAGATGGACCCCATTCCATTATTTGTAGACCCCCCAAACCCTAATTTTCCTCCTAGACCTAGTTTTTTTATCCCTGGGCTCCCCTTTTCACCCCCAAACCTCTATTTTTTCTTCTTTTCTCATCCTATCCACCTTTCACCATATCCATATCTAGTTTTCACTCCACCCTTCCTTTGAGATTTTACCTAATTTTTTTTTAAGATTTTGACTTAATTATTGAGGGGGCATCCACTAGTACAAAAACAACAATATATGACTGAAAAAACTACAAGAAACTACTTATAAATGACCAAACATGGCCACATGACCATTAGTAGTTTATTGCCAGTCATTTATAACGCGACCAAATTGATGACTAAACCATTTTTAGTCATTTATTGGTTGTTTTGATTGATCAATTTGGTAGTATATTTAGTCATTGATTGTTATAATCTGGTCACTTATTTAGTCATTTTTATTCAGTAATCTATTTAGTCATTAACTTAGTCATTGATTGTTGTTAACTAGTCACTTATTTAGTGATTTTTATTCACTGATTTAACACTGGTCATATATTTAGTCATATTTATTCACTGTTCACTGATTTCTATCAATTGGTAGTATAGTTAGTCAATTTAATTATTAATTGATGTCAATTAGTAGTATATTTAGTCATTTTAATTGACTGATATTTGAGGATTTAAACATAAAACATAGAATTACACATCAATCATCAATTGCACACAATATAAAGACAACCATTGAGAAGGCAAAATCGTTGAACTTTATTAAAAGAAAGGTGTTCTTACAGCTTCCACAAGTCTGAAATATCTTTCTTTTTAAAATGCTTAGAAATAAAGTATTACAATGTTTATTTTTAGTCACAAGACTAAAAATCTAAGTTTCAATGCACATAAATGACAAGAAAGAAACTTCTCCAAGTTTACAATGCTTTGCCAAAAAGTGAACTGTTAGTAACTAATTTTCAACCAACCTAACTGCTGCCACAAGTCATCTAATCCACCCCATCAGTCTAGCACTTGTCCTTTTTGATTGCAACCAAAGGAAATGCATTATCATATGTAGTCAAGTTTGTGATAGGATATTCATAATGTGAAATATGGACTAGATCAGACTTCCTTAATGAAACATCATTGTATTCTTGTGTCTTGTACTGTCATTAGCACTACTTATGGGACATGTTTTATTGAGTTTGAAGATATCAGGTCCTCTTAGGGCATGGAATCAGATTCTTCCTTCATTAATTCATCTTCAAAAGTCTTTTTTTGAGTCTAAATTGTTCACTTACCCTGCCTCTATTACATTGGACACTTGGTAGGCAGTCATATTTAGTGTCTTTGGTCTTCACTCATTGTGGTGGCTAAATTGTGCATAATTGCTTTCTAGATGATTGCCCTACAACTTTCATATACTTGCTTTTTAATGCTAACACTGCAGTCCCTTATTCATTTTCTCATTCCACTGAAACCATGCTTACTATTCCTATATCCCTAGGAACCATTGACCATTGCCACTCACCATGAACATCTTACCTCTATGCACTCATTATCTCTCTGTTATAGAATAGTCACCCATAAGTATACTGAATTTAGACTTTCATTTGTATAATGTCATAGGTTTATGAAATTGTCGTATCCCTGCAACTATACTACCATGTAGAATATATGCCTTCTAATAATAACATTATTAGTGGATGTCCTTTTTTCTATTTAAGACTTCTATAAATTTGTCTACTAGTTGCTTCCAAAGTCTTGATGAAATGCTAACATCATCACCTTATGACTATAATCTTCCTCATTGATCTTTGTGCATTGCCAACTACCCTTCCTTTCTCAAAAACTAACACACCACCCTTGATCATAGCAACTTAAGACTCATCTCACTTTGTCTATGGCATGAACTGTATACTTTATCTCTTCCTCACTATCATTTATGCTCCTTGAATCTTCATGAATGTCTTCATGACATCTCATAAATGAAGCTCTCTCATTTATGCTTCTTGAGTCTTCATGACTGTGTGTTGATTGTGTCCATATATGAAGCTCTCTCCTTCAATGGAGCCAACAATAACCGTAGAATCTTTTCATAAATGCATATAAGGCAGTGAAGCTAAATGTTTAGGGAGGAAAAGCAACATAAAATCAAGTCCAAAAAACCCATAAGACTTAAATATGTGTCTTTGCTTTGAAAAATGTATTACAAAGTGTGTTTCTTAGTGTTGTGATTGAGAAAATAGAGTTACAATGCCTTTTTTTGCTTATACAACTCCAAAACAAACAAAAAGAACTAAGATCCCTAAACAACACATTCAAACTATTGCATAAAGCATTGGGCCAAGTTGTCTAATAGCTTGTACATGATAAACATCAACTATGTCATTTTTTCAAATATTTTAGTGGCCACCATGTAAAGGTCCCTTCTTTCTCTTTCAAACAGATAGCTCCATCTATTTTGTCTTCATAAGCAAGGGATATGTTACTTGTGACCTTTAAAATATTTACATTTGCATCTCCTGTTCCTTTCAATTTGACTCCATGTACAATAGATAGTGAGTGAATCCACCCAATGCCCATAGCAGCACCATCAAATGGATCCAACACCCTAACTTTATCCCCTTTTTGGAGTTTATCAATAAATGTCTACAAAAACAAAAAAATACATATTATATTGAGATATAAAACACACATTATATTGTTTTTGACAGTTGTATGTAATGTCTTATGTCTTGGAACAAATTAATTTTTGTATGTACCTTTTTTCATTCTGTTGAATAACAAAGAAGTAACTTTTTACTCTGAAAAAAAAAACTAACCCATTGCGAGGTACAAACTAATGGAGGGAAAGACTACAATACTTCTAGACTATAGGAGTACTCTAGAAAGAGACATGGATTGGCAATGAAGTCCCCCCAACTGAGGACCATGACATCCCCAAACATAATGCACTAATGCATTGTCAAAATCTATGTATGCACTCTATTACAACTAAGCTCTAAGCTTCCATATGTAAGTTATATGTTCTCCCTTATTTCCATAATCTATGTATACTATCTAATTACACTTCACTACTATTCTAACTAGCTTTTATTTGTAACGTCAGAAAATGTCCCCTTGGGGGATTTTCCCTCATAAGGTTTAGCTTTGAGGTCTTTTGCATGCATTTAGGACATTTTAGTTCATATTTTAACACCCCGAGGGAATGAGACCTAGGTTCCTTGGCAAATAGGGCCTAGGTGAACCCCTTTAGCTATACCCTACCCAAAATAGGGGGGAAGACATGGACGTCTGTACCCTAGTCCTGCCCTATTTTGGGGCAGCCCCAATTTCCAGGTGTCGGTTAGTGACCGTTATTAGGTCCCTTTGCCGACACGGTAAGTTTGAATTTCAAATATCTTGGTGGGAGTGCTTGTAGATGCATATATAAACATGCTTAGGCATTCATTTGTAAACTAGATTTTCAATTAGATGATCATTGTGAACTCTAGGCATCCTAAGGTGATTGAAAGCTTTCTATTGTGTTGCAAGAGTAGACTTGTATGTTGTGTGTTGATATTTGTATATTTGAGCATGAATCTCCTCATGGCATGAAGAGCATCTTCCTCCATGAGAGCTTCACTACAATGTGACATATCAATGTGTTTTCATCATTGATTCCTTTGGTTTTTGGCCTCTACCTCACAAGGGAACACTCTCTTTATCTAACAACATTGTTCAGAGACTTAAGTGTCCTCTGGGGTTTGACTGAGGCAAACCTCTAAACACCACAACCCCCAAACCAAGTCTTGTGATTGCAGGTTACAGGTGTCACATTCAAAACAAGTGGAGTTGTAGGAAGGCTGGGCATGCATCAAGGATTTAGGATCTGAAAGAAAGATAGTCAAAGGAGCACTTCCAGGACTAGGGTGCTCGCTCTAGTGTCCTCTATAGATAGATTTTGGAAAATAGAAGTTAGAGGGCTGATTAGTATCTAAAGGATGTCTAGATTCCCTGAAAAAGTAGGTACCTTAGACTTGGGTGCCTGCCCCAGTGTCCTTGACTATTCCACTTCAGAACCCTGAAAATAGGTATTTTGTAATTTGGTATTTTATTCCCATCTACAAGAGATTTTTCCGTAATTCATTAATTTGTTGTCGTATTTGCATAATTAGGGTTTTAATGGTCAATTGGACATAGGAGAAGGAAAAATTGATAATTAATTCCCTAATCCAAATATCCCTACATCTAAAAGTTACTCTAGGGTATGATAGTGCTCGCTACTCGACCCTAGATCATTCAGTGTTTACTGGAGAGGCAGATTTTAACATCTAAACAACAAAAGATTAACAAAATCCAATTTTACCCTAAACATTATCAAATAGGTAATGATTACTCTTATTTACATAATAAAACAACCATTACTTGAATAGTACTTACTTGCATGTGGTTTCATAGCACTGACCTTGAGTTTAGCATGACTACTACTATTAATATCATGTGCATGCTCATCAAGTTCATCACCATAATTATCACTATCAATATTTACATGAAGTTGTACAGTTTTGTAGAGAGCTCTATTGACAAGGCCTTTTTCTTTTCATTTTTCTTTCATATAATTTCTTTACATGTGGTTTAATCATCATGCAAAAATTAATATAAGTCAAGTAAAGAATGTAAAAGCTATAAATTTTTGTCCAAAAGAACATTTTAAGCATGAAGAATTAATGACAAAACATTGGGACAGATTAACTTAGAACTTAAAGAATGCAAAAGCTATAATTTTTTGTCCAAAAGAACATTTTAAGCATGAAGAATGACAAAACATTGGGGCAAATAACTAACAACTATTATATTACCTCAACTTTAGCATAACTATGATGACTATGTTGCACATTCTTGTCCAGTTCATCATGATCACTATCAATATTGGTAGCTCTGTTGACATCATGAAGGTGTTTTCATTTTCCTGTTGCTTTGATAAAATTGCTCTACATGTGGTTTAACCATCATACAAAAAAATATACAAAGCATTCAATAGGCAAGTAAAGAATGCAAGCTATAAATTTGTCTACAAGAACATTTTCTGGATCACTCCAACAATAAAGAAACTGGGTTGGATTCTCCTATGCTCAGAATTCAATAATCTATATATTAAGAGGTATTTGTATATAGAATTGACAAACAAGAAGAAATGAGATCAATGGAGCCTCTTACCTCATCTAAATCAGTGGATTTATGCTCATTCCATGCAGAAACTATAGGGTTAATGGAGGCAACCAACTGCGGAACTTGCTGACTGATACTATATATGTAATTCATTATATGTTGGTACCCTTCATTTGAGTTGACATGATCTAGAGAGGCTAATCCTACTAGGCATGTAATAGATGGTTGTGAAATCTCTATTGATGAACTAGATTTCCACTTCATCCTACTCTTAGATTTACTAGGATCTAGTGCTGCCATATAATTAACATTATCTTCTACACCTGCTTCTCTATTATTGTTTTCCACCTAAAATACAATGTTAATTTCAACATATAGTCAATTCAATAAAAAATCAAAATAATAAACACAATAAAATTGAACCAAAAATCCACACACTTACTCCAAATTTGCCCATTTTGGCCTGCAACCCACCTCGGCCAAATGTATATCCAACCTTGACATTATCTCTTGCTCTCTTGCCTATGTTACTCTTTGCCAAATATTCTTCAAAATGCATACTTTCTTTCAATGCCTCCCACTATTTGGGAGATAGAGTGGAGTCTAAACTCTCTTTTCCCTCCATGATTATTTTTCTACAATTGTATCTAAAATTGTTCATCAAAATTCTCATCTTTTGCTTGTAATATTTTCTAGAGATTTGTCCACCAGTAGTCTCAAAAGCATTTTCCATTTTTTGTATAACATTTTCCACAGTTTGTGGATCTTGCTCTACAAAACTTCATTTACAAATATCTAAATGGGCCCTACATCTTACACCCAACTCGGAGGCCCACTTTGCAGTACTTGGTCCAATGGGCCCACCATCTCTCGATACATCAAGCAAGAATGGCTTTTTTCCTTCTAATTTTCTTTCTTTTGCATTCCTCTCTATAGATCTATACAAATCTTGACTCAATCTTTGTCATTTGACAAAATCATCCACATCTTCTATTAAATCAATACCAATATTTCTAGATGATCCACTAGTTCCATCAAAATTTCTAGATGCAATAGGTGCACTCTGAGGCACAGTAGATGCAAGCGGTCTCTCTTCATGAATTTCATTAACTAGAACTTCATGCTCCATGGCCACATCAGGTGTGACATGAGTAGGTAGATCATGAGTATTAGTCTCCACAGATTTCACTTCAAACACAACCTTTAATCTTGAATAAATCATCTGTAGACCTATTGTTCCTTTGCTATGATGTTTTTGAATAATCTCTCTTAAAATCTGTGCTAAGAGATTATCACAATGTTGCACATCACCATGTGCTATATCAGGCTGCACATGATCACCATGTGCTATATCAGGTTGCACATGATCACCATGTGCTATATTAGGCTACACATCACCATGTGTTATATTATGCTACACATTAGCGTATGTTATATTAGGCTGCACATGATCATCATTGCAAATATTGTTTTCACCAATTGCATTTGTTGAATCACAAAAGCATTGGCTTCTACGAGATGGTAGCACTGCATCTTTTCTTTCCTTTTGTTTTTTTTCCACATTTTCTTTGCACTATTTTTGTTGCCTATAAAACAAACAAATATCATATTATGTCTTATATATATAAAGCTCTTGCCTATAAAATTTCATTAAACACTATTAAACAAATAATATACTACTTAGTGGATTTACAACTTGCTTGTTTGTCAAACCAAGACTCAATAAATATTCAATATTCTTGGCCACTTTTTTCTCTATGAAGGCACTCATAATCTGTCACTAAAATTTCAACATTATGATCACTATCATCTAATTTGCACCTTACAGCCCTTGTCTTCATTTCCTGAAGTCCAAATAAACAATAATGTATAAATTAGGAACTTGAATCAATAAAATTTTATTGAGTTCATAAGTTGATAACTGTTCACTTTCCAATCCGCTGATAACTACAACTGGAAACTTAAAATATAATTTAGTTTACAGATTAAAAAAAAATTGTAGTCAAAAAATAAGAAGATGTTTACAATTACAGGTATCAGACATATAAATTTTTTAGGTCTGACTAACACTAAAAGACCTATACAAAGCTAAAAATTCATCATATATACTTAAGTAAAAACATGTCTAGCTATTTTACATCCATAAAAGTCCTTTACCGTAATCTCATAGCAACAATTTGAACCCTTAGTGGGTTGGTAGTATATAATAGACAACATAAAAGTATTCACTACAATACCGTGGGGGTATTCTAATAAAGGTATGGTTGGGCAGTATAAAAGAGCTTAATTACATTATAACCACAATACCACAGCAAGGAAAAGTGAATAGTGCGGTATAGCAGGGAACAACCTGCCACCCCACAAGGAAGGAGCTAATAAAGAGTGATAGTGTGGTAAGAACCGCAGTACTATGAAGAAGACTACTAAGACATGCGGTATAGTGGTAAGAGTCTTGTTGCCCTATAATGAAGCATAAGGAAGCTTGCGGTATAGTGGCATACACCCCGCTATCCCACACTAGTTAAAGAAAGAGGCAACAGTGTTGTGGTACAGACTGTTAGGGCATTATTACTAGCCGTAGTATTAAATGCATTACTCTTAACAACCCTCAGATCTTGTGAAAATCAATGGCACACATTCAAACTCAAAATATGAGCATAAGGTTGATATTAATGATGACATGAATGAACTCATAAGCCATTAAAATTGATAACTTGACATTGTTTTGGCATTCATTTGCAAGGATTATCATGCGGGAAGCTAGGAGTTCAACAGGGCAAAGTTCTGTAATTATCACATACTAGGTAAGTACACTAAACTTATTGAAGAAGCTTTACAAGCATAGAATTGTTTGAAATCCTGCATTTAAACACTTAGAAAGCTTGAGTAGAGGTTAACATTAGATATCATGCTGCCTAAAAAGAAAGAACTTGAGACTAAGAAGGACAAGCCTAAGGTTAAAAAGAGATCATTACAACAATCTGAAGAGCCTAAGGGTAAAAGAGGATCATTACAACAATCTATCTTAGATATCTTTCCTTACTTGACTAAGAGAGGATACAAGAAGGCTTTCTAGGATGTAGCTCATGGTTGTAGGGATGCCCTTATTCCTGTTACATGGTGGGAATTGTTTTGGTATTTCTATGAAAAGAGGGAAGGGAGAATTCTAGTATAAAATCCGTGGACATTACACTTAGCTAAGCTAATTGTCCCGATTGTCTTCATAGATGTGGAGTTCAATAGAGTTCTAGCCCAGAATTACCACCTTGCTACTAGGACCATGAGGATAAAAGATGGGTCACCATTGGTAATATTAACAAAAGTTGCAATCATTGAATGCTTCAATCTAAACAAACATGCCTTCACTAAGGTTGACTTGCAAAAGAGTGAGGAAGAATATACTAGGTTAAGGAGAACACACAGAAGTGATGAACTTCCCATATACATGAAAAGGGGTGTTAACAACAAGGTGATACTTATCTCTCACTTTGCCACTAAATCATTTGATGTAGAAGATTTTTAGACTTATTTCAAGAAAACCACTTTGATTTCTGTCAAGTACTTGGGATAGATGCACAAGAAAAAATATGAGTTAGTTTGATGATGATGGCTATGAGAATTCAGAACCCCAAGACAAACATTGAATATGACTTTTCCTCATATCTTGAGAAGGCATTGCATGAAGGCTTCTTGCAAGTTAACGAGAATAGGGCCCTTATAACATTTAGGCAATATTCTTTACTGTGTCACTTGATATTGTACCAGAACAAAGATAGATGGACAAAAAGGATGTGCTTGGGTACGATTGATCAACAAGGGAACTCATTATCTGTGCAATGATGGTGTTATAAATGGGATAGTAGATGCAAATACTTTGATTATGTAGTTTTCCATGATGACTTTGTGTACAGATTTATGAGAGTTCTTGGCCACTCATCACCAAGATTACACATACCTATACTACAACTATTGAGGCCCTTGGCTTTGAAACCAAAACAAGGTCATGAGAACTCATAACTTTGGTGATTGGTTTTTTCTACAAGATGTCAGAATAATTAGGATTTATGGGTGCCCATAGGCCCCACATGTATTGCCAAAATTTGTTCATCTTCAACTAGCCTTTTTAGAATTTATGTGGCAGATGTTGTGGATGGAAAAGGATGTCATGCACAAACAAAAGGGGTATATCAAAGGAAAAGACAATGGGAGATTGTCATGAAGCTTAAGAAGAAAAGGAAGAAGAAGAATAGTGACTTCTTGGGGTATTTTATACAAGAAGGAGATCCTCTTAAGAGGATAAATTTTATAACTGATAAGTTTGATGAATTGTATAATACGTCTATAGCAAAGGAGGAGAGGCCCACCAAATTATCTCCCAAAAGGCCAAGTGGTATTGTAATTTTAGAGCCATCTCCTGACACTATTTCAGTATGTCATGTTCCTCAAGAATCATCTTCTGAATAGCCAATTCCTAAGAAATAGAAGACACGGGAACCATATGGATTGGTCTCCCATGCAATGAGAGGAGTGGGAGATAAAAAAGAAGTGGCTACTGTACTGAGGAGTTTGAAGGATGATGTTGAGGTAGATCAACTAGCCCATGAAACTGAAGCTCGTAAATTAGAGGCTTGAATTGATATCCATATGCAGGGAGAAAGGGAAATGTAGGTTGATGAGAGGGAAATTACAACTCTTAGATTTATTGAAAATTATGATTTCATTAAGAACCCTAAATTTAAGGATTTCTAGGTTAAAATGAAAATGAGAGAGTTTGAAGAAAGGGTAGAGATAAACAAGATGGGTGCTGAAGAGTCTCAATACGACCAGATTGTAGCCTAGACATCCAATGATTGAGAATTGATAATGTTGATATTAGCCCACAAGAAGCTAGGGATATGGTTTTGAAGAGTAATATACTCATTATCCCAGGTATGGAACTAAAGAAGATAATCTTACTTGACCAAGTACGAGCACAAGAAGACCCAATGATGATTTTTGAATTTGATTATGATGAGGGGATAAGTGGTATAGAGTACAACCCTAAGATTGAGACCTTGGCATTTTGGGCCAAGCAAAGGAATACACAAAAATGAAGGTTGTTAGATATGGTACAACAGATGAGATGAACGGCTATGGTAAAAACATTGAAGGACACATCTCCTTTAGAAGCTGCAACCATGACAATGCACTCAGCCATGTTCACTCAAGCTGTTGTTAAGGGAATGGAAAACAAATTGACATAATATAAAAAGGAACGGAAATTCTTAAATGATGAGGTAAATAAACTATTCATAGAAAATGTAAGACTAAAAGAGCAATTGAAAGGAGCATGGTCCTTACAGAGTAAAGAAATAGTATTGTATCAACCTCCTACTACCCAATCAACCGATATAGACAGTGCATCCTCTGAACAAATGAATGTCCTAAGATAGGAGATCGAAGAGTTGAAAAAAGATAATAATGAAACCAAGGAGGGAGTAAGGGACCAGATCATCAATGTCTTGGAAAAAATCTTGGATCACAAGATCAAACTGATTGAGGACAAACTGGAAAGTGTGTATGATTTGTACACTTCATTATCCCAAACAATTGACCAGATGAAAGCCCATGCACTTATACTGGATCCTCTTTTCAAGAAGTGGAAGCCAATTAATCATAGCTTGATGACTTTATGTAGGGTATTATAGAGAAGTGTGGAAGCTCCTTCAACTTTGAAGCCAACTGAGTAGATGGTTAAGATAGTAATAGGTGAATATTAGTATATAGATGGATAAGATTAGAAGATCAAAAAAAGGATGGAATCACTTGATACATTGAAGTGGTGGTTTGTGCCAAGGATATTAAAGGATAATGACCAATTGAAAAATCTCAGTGAATGGAGAAAGGAATTTAGCCAAGTTGTTCCTGATTGCATTGCTCATGTACAAAAGGATGGTGAATTGAATGTCCAAAGCCTCAATTTGATCATGGATGGAATAATAGCCTTATATACTGGATATTCTAAATTCATTACAGATGATAGAGGGTTACTCAACAACAGATGGAGGAATCACCTAACAAATATATCAAAGATTGAAGAATACAAATGGCCTCCTGACTACACAAGATACGAATGGGAGCAAAAGTATTTGGCTCCTCCAGAAGAATAGGGCCTTGAAGATGTTGTAGTGGAAGAACCTAGCCTTTAAACACTCTATTGTGTCCAATAAAAAGAAAATTTTCATTAAGGCATTTTGAGCAAGTCTAGAAAATGTTTCGTTAAAAATGTCAAAAAGTCAAAATTTCTAAAAATAGAAATTTCTATTTTGAGAAAGTTTCTAAAAATAGAAGTCAAATTAGGTTTTCTGGGTTTCTTGAGATACAGATGCTGGAAAAAGTTTCTAAAAATAAAAAGTTTCCAAAAATAGAATCTCTAATTCAGGGGTCATGCCTGATCCTAATTGGCCGATGTTGTTTCACAATCAGGATGGTCCAGATAGAATCTGCAAAAGGTTGTGTTTTCTCTACTGGGTCAATTTTTCTTTTTTAGAAGGCAAAGCATGAACTCCGAAGTCATCGATGGAGGAAGTTCATCTACCAAAGCTCATTTTTGAGTTTCCAACATTGTTCCAACAACGCAGAACTGATGAATAGTTGTTAACTTGGTGGAGAATGCAAAACGGAGCAGAAAGTTTTGAAATCATGAAATTTGACTAAGGTATGGATTTCTAGGTACCCTAAAAGGCTTGGGGCACCTAGTTTTTCAACTGTTAGATTTTTTTACATTTTTCAAGAAAATGCTGAAAACGTCTCCGTTGATTAGTTCTGGTGGGAATAAAAGAAGTCATTTTGGTCAACAAGCTTTGAAAAGTTGGAATTCACATTAGATGTGCCCAAGCTATCTAGTTCATTACTCATCCAGTGGCAGTTGACTGATAGAATCATTGAAATCAACATCAGGAAGTAGCAGGCAGCACGCGAAATGAAGCAAATTGCAAATGAAGGTTGAAAATCCTAAATTTGGCTAAGGCATAAATTTTTACGTGTTTTTTAGAAAATGTCAAAAAGTCTCCGACAACCTATTTTTGGGTGGTCAAACTTGGTAAAACTCAGTCAAACACCAGTAAAAGCTAGGACTTCATCACAAATGTGTTCAGGTTACTCAGATCATCTCTCATCTTGCCTCCGCAGTCATCCGGACGACCAGAAATGATGATCAAATAGGAGTTGTTGGCACGAATATTGAGAAATGGCAAGAAACTTTGAAAATACATAAAATTTTCTAAGGCACAAATTCCTATGCACCCCAGGAGGCCTAGGGCACCCATTTTTCCATGCCTTATAATATTTTTTAGTTTTTTACAGAAAACAAGAAATCCTCCTCCGTTAGCGTGGTTAGATTCACTGTAAATTAGTTTGGCACATTTTTTGAAACAGACAAAGGGTACAATCTACCCAGTTTTCACCAAGCTTGCCTATTTGCTAGATCATCAGACTCAATTTTCTTCCAATAGGTAGAAATCAACAGCCAAATAGGGATCCATAGTAACCAGAGTGCACACGGAAATCAAGAAATGAAAAAAGTTGAAATTTTTAGAAAATTGACTAAGGCATTGAAAACTAGGTGCCCCTGGAGGCTGGGGACACCCAAGATTCCATGCCTTGGGAATATTTCATGTTCAACAACATTTTTTGACAGCCGCTTCCAAAACTTCATTTGGTGACAGTTTCCAAAAATTAGATTTGCAGTCAAACATCGTCAGAATGTCAATTTGAGGCTGGGGATGGAATCATAGTTCATAAATCTTCAAGGTACTAGGATCAATCAACTTTTTCAGTCAATGGTGTCAGTTTGACATCTTACCAAAGTCAAGAACAGGCCATACTGGAGTCAAAACGAGTGCAAAAGTGTCGAAAAAGAAGGAAAAATTGGCTAACACTTTTGCAGCCTCGCATGTTTGATGACATCATCAAAAAAGATATTTTTATCATCTCACACATGAAGCCATAGGTAGCTATAAAATAGGGATTCTTCCAATTCGAAGACATCTACTTGGATTTGTGCTTTAAAAGATGCTTTCTTCATGGATAAGATTCAATCTTTATTCTTTTACAAAGGAAGTTGCTTTTTCACCCTAAATTTCTATAAGGACAAGCATTTCGCTTCTTTTATTCATTATCTTTTGTAGGTTGCGTCTAGAGGAAGAAGACATATTTTTTTTCCATGAAGATTCAAAGACCCAAATGAAGTGCTTTTTCAACATTCTTCATAGTTTCGGGATGAGGAAGTGAGGAGGCACGCTTTTTCAAGGTCCTTTTTTCTAGGGGATCATTTTTTAGAAATAGTACCGAAGCTTTTTCAATTTTCATCAAGATGGGTCCATCCAAAATTTCATCCTCTTGAAGATTGAGAATTTTTTTTTTTTTGGAATGTGCTTTTTTGTTGCTTTTTCAAGAAAGTCTCCGCTTTTTCAAAATATGATGATCTAGGTTGCTTCAAAACAGAATTGCCTACAAAACCCATGTGCTAGATTTTTTGCTCGCATTCTACTTTTTAGAAGAAATAAGAACATAATTTTCAGCCTTTTGCCCAAGATTTTTCTGACATAGGCGTGTTCACAGTCATTTTTCAACTCTTTTAGTATGCAGTAATCTCTAATAGAGATCCAGCCTAAAACGGTGTTGGTTCATGATTACATGAGAACTTTGGAGATAGACTTACATAAAGGACTTCCAATGTTCAATTTACATCATTTGGAAGATATAGGAAACAACACTATCAGGAATCTAAATCACTCCAGATTACTTTCAGCTGCTTCATTCCCCATTTCAGTGCAAAGTATCCAATTTGTAATTACTTGTATGAAACATTACAATTCAACCACAAGACAAATCCAATCAGCAGATCAACATATGCTTTGCAGTCTTAGGCCAGATGACATCGAGAAGTGTTTTTTAATACCAATTTGGAAGGAGAACGTCGTTGTTTCAGTTGAAGAATGTAAAATTGTGTGGCACAATGATAAATAAAAGTACTGGAAAAAGATTGCTCATAGGTGGTTGAAAGAAACACAGAATGTCATGCCAAAGAATGTTGGGTGTGGAGAATTCAAGGAAGAACATGCAATAATGATGACTCTACTAAGCCACATCACAAGTCAAGCAGATGCTAACAAATTTCAGCCTTGGATGTTTTACATCATGTCCCAAATTGTTGATGGAACTAAATTCTATGATTGGTCGGCACTCATTAGTGATAGTCTCAACCAACAAATAATTGATTTTCAAAGGGCCCATGAGTTTCACATGATATCATACCTTGTTTATTTGATGGCTTTTCAGGGTCAATTCTAAGGTTTGAATGTTGTTGGAAATCTGGACATTCAGAATGTGTATCACCATTTCCTGTAGTTAGAATTTTCTCAGGCTAAACGACATTATAGGTAGGTGAATGATTCATTTCTCATGCACACAATGCGAGATCTAAATAATGAGTTGCATATACAATTTCTAGCTAATGCTAGAATGACGATGGTAGAATAGGCTAATTGGTTTATCTAGGATCCCACTTTCTTCTCCATCAGAGTATATGGCTTCTAAGGAGAGCCAGCCATGCTACCGAGATATCCTACAAATGAGGTAGCATTCATGGAATTTTTGAGGCAAGACTATGAAGTTCATTCATTTCTACGCAGCAAGTCCAAGGCAGCTTTCAATTTTCCAATTGGGATGGGCATTTATAGATGTAGATCTGGAACAGATGCCAAGGTAATTGGTAATGAATCATCCAAGTATGGTCTTAAGTTTTTTGACAAGAGAACTTCATATGATCCTCATGGTGTTTTTCCATCACACCTTTGCCAAAATTGTGTACATGGACCTGTCGTTGAAGATTTTTGGGCTAATTGTGTAGATGAGTTTGAAGTAAGGAAACGTAATTATAGTAGGTTTACTCTTCAGTAGTTGGCCAAAATCCTGTTAGAAGATGTATATGGTTTGTCAGATGATGGTGAAGTTTTACTTCCCACATATTTTAGAGATCAGGTTGAGCAGCAACCATTACCATCAGTTAATTGGTCAGCCAAAGAGAACACCTCAATTGAGGAAAGAACGAACTGAGATGTCAAAAACAATTTGATATTCTTGAAGAATAAGTAGAAGGGAGTCATTCCGGTAGCAGAGCCACTAGTTGTTCAACCATGAGAACCTTCCACTTCCAAAACAAAACAAAGAAATAAGGCTATGAGCATCCTTCAAGAAGGAACAAATATGGCCAAGTTGAAGAGGAAAAAGGTTGAGTCTCCTATTCATTTTTAGTAGGAACAACCAGCAGTTGCATTAGAAGTTCCTATAGAACTAGTACCACATGTTGAAATCTTGCCTATAGTTCATGTGTCTCCACCTTCTTCACCAATTTCTTCACCCATTCACATTAATTCAGAGCCTGATTCGCCAGTTCATAACTTCGATACACATATTGGCTCATCAAGAGTTGATGAAGTTAGGACCGAGTTTCCAAGAGAAGATGGCTCATCATGGCTTGAAAATATCTTGGGAAGAAAGAGGAGAAAGCTGTCATATCAGTTGGATTTGATAGAACTCAAAAGCATCTACCAAGACACACCAAACAGTAGGCTGAAGAAGCAAGTTTGCATTGAAAAGAATGTGGATGGAGAAATGATCCTTGAAACTATAACACTGCCAAAGGATAAAAATGTTGATGATATTGATGCTGATGACTTCAAAGTTGACAAAGCTAATCTTGGTAGGAGTACCTGACATTTAGATGTCAATTTCTTCAAGGTTGCAGCATATAATTTGAAGGAGAGGGTGTTGAAAGATGGAGAAGATAAAGCAGCCCTCAAGGCTAAGGTCAGGCAACTGTGGCAATACATTTCCAATCTTTTTCATGGCACATCATAGGATGATTTGTTGCTTCCTCCAAATCTAGAATCACCGGTCGATCAATAGCAGTTCAATCAGTTGATCATCTATGGGAGGCACATGAAGGATTAGGTGGAAGAATTCATGACTAAAGGTAGAGTTGTACTTTCCTAAATCTATCAATTAAACTATAACACCCATGATCTACGTCAAGGCATTCAGGGGTTACAATAGACCTTGGCTGAAAATAGACTGGTATTTGAGATCATTATCTCTAACTTGAAGATGGCACATAATTTTGTTGATTCAGTTGAGGATAAGAATATTGTTTCTACTTGGAAAGTGCAATACCTTTCAAGAATAAAAACTTATGACAGTGTCACCTTAGATTTAGTAGAATGGAAGGAAAAAATGGTGAATGTTCTCAAGTATGTGAGATCTTTTATTTCTCAGATCCCATGTTCATATGAAAATGAAGATGGTACCCTGTTTGATCTCAGGGAAGTACAAGCAGAGTTTCAGACTCTCGTCCGCAGCAATTTTAATGGTGATATCAATGCCGACAAGATGGATCATTTTGCCATAATCATAATGAAGTTTGACAAAGCTGGTGGAGAAGTTCATAAATTTCTTCAGATGGTTGCTAATGGTGAAGAAATGTTGGAAAATTAGAATATCATCCTAGAGAGTATCAGTGTTCCTCGTAAAGATGCGGTCGCTCGCTTTTCAGAAGATATTATTTACCAGAATATCAATTGATGACATCAATAAAAAGCAAGAATGTTGATGAGGATGTGACTCAAAAGAAAGAGCTTTAAATCAGATGCTTTTTGTTTTAAAACATGTGCTTTTATCCAAATCTCATCCATTCTTTATTTAGAAAGAAATCACTTTGCATTAGCTAGAGCTTTCTTTGCTTTAAAGCAGATTGCTTTAAAGCATTTGTTAGTTGTATTTTTTGTCTTAGAATAGAAATAAAGCTTATGAGTTGGAAAGTTAGTTAGGGTTAATCAAGGAGATTTTAGGGTTCCCTAGTCCTTTGATTTAGTATAAATAAGCACATCCTTGCCCATTGTATGTAATGGTAATTGTAACAGAAAATTTGTTGTGCCTATTCTAGCCTGTAGAACTTGTTATTCCAAGTGCTTGTTCACTCTGTGTAATCTATTTCCATTGTGTGATTGCATACTGTATGCCTACATTTTAAGTTCGAATAGAAATCTCATGCCTACTTTGCTCTGATATTCTATCTCAGATCATCAAGTTTTGTCATCAGATGTGTGGTTTATGTAACTTTTATTTCAGCTTTCATCATTAAAGTACAATGAGTCTTGTGATGTCAATCTGGGATAAATTTGCTTAAGTTTTTGTGTTAAAACAAATCATTCCTTGTCCACTTTTAATCCCTTTGCTCTGAATTTACTTAGGAGATTAAAAGTGTCATTAGTTTAGGCCTAGCTATAGTTAGAAGTTTATTAGAAGAAAAAAAACCTCTTCTACAGTGAAATAGAGTTTTATAACCTTGTGCTCACAGCTAAGAATAAAAAAAAGATAGGTAGATTTTATTTATTTATCCTTTCAATGAACATCAGCAAAAAGGGAAGGAGAGTAGTTTATCTATGCATAGCTATTCATTTCCAACTTGCATTTCAGAGGTGTGAATTGAAATGCCAATAGTTTTCTGGCACCCACCGTGGGGCACGAGGCATAAAACTTTAAGCAAGCTTAGGCTTATGTCACGAGAATGAGTCTCTGGCATCCTACTACTCCAGTTCAACAACCAAATCTTGTATGAGTGGAAGGAGAACAAACAGACATCATTAGTAGCCTGAGGAGTTTCATATTTGCGCAAAAGGAAAGTCTTGATCAGTGGAGAAACACGGCTACTATTCTTGATGAAGAAGAAGACAAAGTAGATCTTATGACATGAAGACCAGTATTACCTCCTCCCGCATGGAAATAGATAATCCTGGCTCACAGGGTTTATATAAGAAGGGGGAAAAATAGTACTACAAATCCTTTCCTCCAAGATCTTGTTTCTACAAAAGTTGGAGAAGCATCCAACATAGTTCTTGAAGTCTAGACAGTTCCTGAAGTCAAGAAAGAAAAACCTCAAGAGGAACTAGTAATCTAGCCTAGAGCAATGGGTGATGCAAATAACAACAATCACAATGATCAAAATTAGAGGCATCCACCCCCATTTCCTTGGGGTGATGACATTGGACCTTTGGCCTTGCAAGCACATTATGAGTTACCAAAGGGGTCAAGAAAGTACTTTTTGCAGTTCCATGGTGATGGGACTCAACATCCTAATGAACATATCTCTGCATTCATAATAGCTTGTACCATTTTGCATGTATCACATGGAGATGTTACTGTCTGTCTCTTCATTGAGACTGTCATGGGAAACGTTGTCGACTGGTTCAATCACCTGGAGCCAAGCATCATTATGAATTGGGAAACTATGAATGAGAAATTCTTGGCGAGGTTCAAGCCTACCGAAGATGGACATAGATTGTTTGCCCCAACTCTCAAATTCAAAGATGGAAAACAATGAATCAATGAGGGAGTTTGTATAAAGGTTTAATCACCTAGTTACATGCCTTTCTCATACTCTTAATCCATCTCCACAAATTCTATTAAGCAGTTTCATTAACGCTCTTCCTTCTGAGATAGCCTTCTTTTTGAGATCAGCTAATGAAACAGAATTATCCAATGCACAAGAAAATGCCATCAACTTAGAGGATGACATGATTACCTCTAGCAAGATGAAGACATATTCGATTAGCCCTCTCATTCAGAGTTCTAAGGATCCACTACTATAGAAGGTAGAAAATGAAGTGACTATAATGAAGAGATAATTGCCTACTCAAGGGCAGCCTTCACAATAGTTGTATTAGTCACTGTAGAAACAATATCAACCACAGCAACCATATTAGCCTAAGAGGAACAATTTCCATCCTTTCAATAACAATAGACCCAGGTTACCAGCACCTCCACCAAGACAAGCAGTTGATGCTGCCCAAAATGCAATGTTTTGTTCTTTTCATGAAACCGATGCACATACTTGAGCTACATGTCCTAAAAATTTAAGGATGAATCAAATTATGGGATATGTTTATGCTGCACCCATTTTAAACATTGTCCCTTCCCCAAGTATGAATGTTGTCTTACCACAGATAGACAACTTCGATGGTGACTCTACTATGGGATACTTCTAGAAAGAACCCATTTTAATAAAGGAAGAACAAGAGGATCTTCGTCAATATTCTCTTGTAGTGAATCATAAAAATCTTTCGACACCTATGTTCACATGTGCCCAACATTTCAAAGCACAGAAAGAAGAAGAGGATAAGCAAAGATTGAAAGAAAAGGGGAAGGAAGTGGCTTCCACTTCTAATGTTAAGCCACCACATGAAAATGTCATGGCTGCTCAAGATCTGTCTTCAACAAATTTTGATATAGTGGATTCTATGATGAAGACAAAGGTGTAGATTTCTTAGCTAGAATATCTTTAGGATCATTGAGATCAGCTAGATAGAATTTTCAAGTATGTCAAGAAGGAGACTGTCGTACAATCTACGTTGCTTGAATCCTCCATCCCAGAAGAAGAGAAGCCCAAGCCTTTCTATAACTCTTTGTATATAGGAGGCTATAAATTGAGCAATTGTATCATTGATTTAGGAGTCTTGGACAATGTCATGCCTTTGCAGGTGATGAATACATTAGGACTCTTGTGCACCAAAACACATGGCAAATGTTATTCTCTTGAGTCTAAGTTAGTGTTGTTGGTTGGACAATTGAAGGATGCTCAAGTATGGTTGGTAGCTTGTCCCGAGAAGAAAATAATGATGACTATCTTGGTAGCCGACATTCTAGCTAGTTACGGGATGCTGCTAAGTAGAAGCTTCTACAAAGATCTCAAAGGAGAGATACAACTGGATTGGTCATCTGTGACCATTCCATTAAAGAAAGGCAATTTCAAATTGGAACCAGAAACCAAGTCACGGCTCACGGTTCTGAAATCTCAGGATCCTCAAGCACAAGTGCCATATCAAGAAACGAGTCCTGGTACATATGTGATGCTGTTAGAAATAACTGAAGAGAATCAAGAAGCTTTCTACATGGTTGACGAATCAAAAGAAGATCCAAAGATATGGACTATGCAATTTGATGGAAGTTGTTTGACTGTTGGTTTAGGAGTAGGGGTCATTATAACTTCTCCCGATGGTCATTTGTATCCATTTACATACCACTTGTAGTTTGAATGTACAAATAATACAACATAATATGAGGTACTTTTGTTAGGTCTGAAGAATGCAAAAGATATGGGTATTAAATTACTCAGAGTTGAAGGTGACACAAAGCTAATCGTGAAGCAGATCAGGGGACAATTTCAAGTGAAAAAGGATCGCCTTCGACATTATAGATACAGGGTGTGGAATGCGATTGACTGGTTTGAAGCATTTGACATCTAATACATTCCATGCTCAAATAATAGCAAAGCAGATGCCCTTGCAGTATTTGCTTCACTTTTCATGCCTCATTCTGACTTTTGTCAAAATACATTTGCTATTGAGCTAATATACAGGCCAGCCGTCCCTGACAATTGTAACAACTGGAAAATCTTTTATGACGATGGCCACATCAAAGATTTTCTTGTCATGGAGGATAATTTCAAGGGACTTTTCTTTGAAGGGAGTTTGGCTCCTTTTAGAGAATCTATTATGAAGATCAAAGATACTATTGAAAATAATCATGAATGTGATTCATTCCTCTCATCTTTTGAAGGTTGGTTTGAAGAATCTTCAATCAAAGATTCAAGGGATATGAACGCTGTGGAAGAGGTAGATTCAGCTATTATCCAGTTGAAAGGTAACAAGATTCCCAAAGGTCTCATATAATTGGAGGATATATTTGATAGGCATGATAGATACATTCAAGATCAGAGGAGAATGGATGGTAAGGCCTCTGCTAAGCATTATCAAGTGAACATTGGTTCTAAAGACAATCCTAGGCTTGTAAACTTAGGCAAATGTTGTACAGAAGAAGAAACTAAGAGGTTTATCTCTTTATTAAGACAATATCAAGATGTTTTTACCTAGTCATATGAAGACTTGAAAGTCTTCACATCCATTGAGTTGTCTCATACAATTCCATTGAAACTTGATGCAAAGCCCTTCTAGCATAAACAAAGATATTACAATCCATGAATCCAAGACACAATTTACATGGAGATCCAGAAAATGGTAGATGCAAAGATCATATTTCCAATTCAGCATTCAACATGGGTGTCAAACATAGTTCTTGTATGTAAGAAAAATGGTGAGATCAAAATTTGAATAGATTTCAGGAACTTGAATCAATTGTCTCTCAAAGATAACTATCCTCTGTCGATCATGGAGAACACATTGCAAATAGTCACCAGCTCAGAGATGTTGTCATTACTCAATGGTTTTTCTAGATATAATTAGATCACTGTGGCCCCAGAGGATTAGTTCAAGACTACTTTCACTATGCCATGGGGCATGTTCACTTATGAAAGGATGCCTTTCAGCCTCATCAATGCCAGGGCTACATTTCAGAGAGCTATGGATTTGGCATTTGGAGACTTGAAGAAAAAATTGATTGTCATCTACCTTGATGACATCACCATTTTCTAAAAAATGTAGGCAGACCATTTTACACACTTAGTAAAAGTGTTTGAAAGATGTAGATACCATGGGATTTCTTTGAATCCTAAGAAGTCCATCTTCGTAGTGACGGAAGACAAACTACTTGGGCATATCATCTCTAAGAAGGGAACACGGATTGACCCTAGTCGGGTTGATTCCATCAAGAATCTATCTTTACCAAAAAGCAAAACTAGGGTGCATTCTTTCTTTCGTAAGATAAATTTCATACGAAGGTTTTATACCAGACTTTTTAGAACTTACAAAAGATATATCAGCTATGATGAAGAAAACAACTACTTTCAAGTGGACAGATGAAGGCAAGAAGGCATTTATCGCAATTAAAGAAGCTATCAGCCAACCACCAATGTTGATCCATCCTAATTTTAATAAGGACTTCATCCTTTACTGTTATGTCTCAAAACATACCATGTCCACCATATTAAGGCAGAAGCTGGCTGAAGAGACCGAATCTCCAATTGCTTTCATGAGTAGCAGCTTTAAAGATAGTGAAATGCAGTATTCTGAAATAGAGAAGAATGCATATGTAGTAGTGAGAGCAGTGAAGAATTTTACATTCTATATCTTGACAGCTCACACAACAGTGTATGTTACTGATCCAACAGTTAAGAACGTGCTAACTCAGCAGGAGATGGGCACTAGGAGAGGTAATTGGGTTGCAAGGGTTCAAGAATATGACTTAGAGATCAAGCCAACTAAACTTGTCCATGGGAGAGGTCTTTGTCAATTGATGGTGGAAGATGGTGACAAACCTAAAACTGAAGAGGATCTTCCTATGGTCCTATTTGTTGATTCTATGGACGAATGGTATGTAGAAATTATATACTATTTGACCTATAGAGAATGTCCAACTTGCATGGACAAACAGTAGAAGACAACATTGAAATTGAAAGTGCAAAAGTTTGTGCTTTGGATGATGTTCTATACAAGAAAGGGCTTGATGGAACTCTATTGTTATGCATCAACAAAGATCAACAACAATGTTTGTTGGATGGATTTCACAATCAAGCATGTGGAGGCCACTTCTCATCAAGGGTCATTGCATTCAAAATCCTACAAGCATAGTTCTACTGGCCAACTATGTTTTGTGACACTTATGAATGGGTGGCAAAATGTCAGATCTGTCAACAATTTGTTGGTAAGCTCAAACTTGCAGCCATTCCTCTCAAGCCAGTAATTATTGATGGTCCATTTCAGCAATGGGGATTGCATTTTGTTGGCCCTATCAATCCATGTTCTAGTAAGGGGCATATTTATGTCCTCACAGGTATAGATTATTTCACAAAGTGGGTTGAAGCTATTCCAACCAAGCCGGCTACCTCAGAAGTGGTTTGTGACTTTCTGAAAGAAAATATTATTTCAAGATTCAAGGTACCATGCAAGATAGTGACTGACAATGCAACATGTTTCTCATCTAAGGATGTAATACAGTTTTGTTATGATCACGAAATCATGTTATCACATTCATCAGATTATTACCCTCAAGGTAATGGACAAGTTGAATCATCAAACAAAAACATAGTTACTATTATATGCAAGCTAGTTGATTCTAATCAGAAGGATTGGCATAAGAAGATTTACAATTCTCTTTGGGCTAATAGAATTACTGCCAAGACAGCCATTAGCACTTCACCTTTTATCATTTTGTACAGTATAGAGGCAATGCTACCTATCATGCTAGAGTTGTCTGCTTTACACCTGGTGACCGCAGTTAAGGATGATGAGTTTAAAGATCCTATTAAGAAACGCATCCTGTATTTGATGAAGCTAGAGGAAGAAAGGGTGGAGGTTGTAGACAAAATCACTCATCACCAGAAATGAATGAAGAAAATATTTGATAAGAAGGCTCGCCAGTAAGACTTTGAGATTAGTGATCAAGTCCTACTTTGGGACAAAAGACATGAGCCCAAGGTAATGCACAGAAAATTTTATTCCTTGTGGCTAGGGCCATACCAGATCAATAAGTTCACAAGAGAGAATACTTATATTCTCACACTTGGATGGAAGGCTCTTTCCGCTTCCTTATAGTGGCTTGTACTTAAATCACTTCATCCCTTTCGGGATGGAGTAATAACCTAAACTTTCATTCTCGTAATGTGTCTCCCCTTTCTGTGATGTGATTGTTATGTCGTAATGTGTTTCCCCTTTTTGTAATGTGACAGTTGTGTTCTTTATGTTCTGGGAAGTTCCAACTCTTATGTGATTTTAGGAAGTCTAGTTTAGGTGATTTTAGGAAGTCTAGTTTTAGGTGATGTAGGGAAAAGTCTTGTTCCAGGTGATTAGGAAAATGACCTGACTCTATTGCCCAATTGATAAGACACTGGTCCAAGATAGAAAAGTCCAGAGATTCTAAGTTCTTGTATGCCATAAGTATCTAACATGGTCCCCAAAGAGAGCCAATTGTTGTGCCCAATAAAAAAATTTACTTCATTAAGGCATTTTGAGCAAGTCTAGAAAATTTTTCGTCAAAAATTCAAAATTTCTAAAAATAGAAATTTCTATTTTTAGAAAGTTTCTAAAAATAGATGTCAAATTAGGTTTTCTAGGTTTCTTGAGATACGGATGCTGGCAAAATTTTCTAAAAATAGAATCTTTGATTAAGGTGTTGTACCTGATTCTAATTGGTCAATTTTGCTTCACGATCAGGATGGTCCAGACAGAATCTGCAAAAGGTCGTGTTTTCTCTACTAGGTCAATTCTACTTTTTCAGAAGGTGAAGCATGAACTCTGAAGTCATCAATGGAGGAAGTTCATCTACCAGAGCTCATTTTTGAGTTTCCAATGTTATTGAAACAATGCAGAACTGATGAACAGTCGTCAACTTGGCAGAGAACGTAAAATAGAGCAGAATCGATTCAGGTGGAGTAGAATGTTTGGAAATCATGAAATTTGACAAAGGCATGGATTTCTAGGTGCCCTAAGAGGCTTAGGGTGCCCATTTTTTCAAGTGTTCAAATTTTTCACGTTTTTTGAGAAAATGTTGAAAATGTCTCCATCGATCAGTTCTGGTGAGAATAAAAGCAATCATTTTTGTCAACAGGCTTTGAAAAGCTAGAATTCACATCAGATGTGCCCATGCTATCTAGTTCATTCCTCATCTAGTGGCAATTGACTAATGGAATCATCGAAATCAACATCAGGAAGCAGTTGCTGGCATGTAAAATGGAGCAAATTACAAACGAAGGTTGAAAATCCTAAATTTGGCTAAGGCACAAATTCCTAGGTGCCCCTAGAGGCTAGGGGTGCCCAACATTTCATGCCTTAGAATTTTTATACATTTTTCAGAAAATGTCAAAAAGTCTCCGACAGCCTGTTTTCAGGTGGTCAAACATGGTCAAACTTAGTCAAACACTAGTAAAAGCTAGGATTTCATCACGGATGTGTTCAAGCTACTTAGATCATCTCCCATCCTACCTCAATAGTCATTCAAACGACCAGAAATGATGATCAAACATGAGCTGTTGGCACATAAATCGAGAAATGGCAAGAAATTTTGAAATACATAAAATTTTCTAAGGCACAAATTCCTAGGTGCCCTAGGAGGCCTGGTGCGCCCACTTTTCCATGCCTTAGAATATTTTTTAGTTTTTTATGGAAAACAAGAAATCCTCCTTCGTTAGCATAGTTAGATTCACCGTAAATCAGTTTGGCGCATTTTTCAAAATAGACAGAGGGTACAATCAACCCAGTTTTCATCAGGCCTACCTATTTACCAGATCATCAGACTCCATTTTCTTCCAACAGGTGGAAATCGATAGCCAAATAGGGGTCCATAGTAATCAGAGCACACATGGAAATCAAGAAATGAAAAAAGTTGAAATTTTTAGAAAATTGACTAAGGCATTGAAAACCAAATTCCCTTGGAGGCTGGGGGTGCCCAAGATTCCATGCCTTGGGAAAATTTCATGTTTGACAACATTTTTTGATAGCCTGCTTCCAAAAATTCATCTGGCGATAGTTTCTAGAAATCAGATTTGCGGTCAAACATCGTCAGAATGTCAGTTCGAGGCTAGGGATGGAATCATGGTTGATAAAGCTTCAAGGTGCCAGGATCAGTTAGCTTTTTTAGTCAACGGTATCAGTTTGACATCTTGTCGAAGTGAAGGATGGGCCATACTGGAGTCAAAACGAGTGCAAAAGTGTCAAAAACAAAGGAAAAATTGCTAACACTTTTGCAACCTCTCGTTTTTTATGACATCATCAAAGAAGATATTTTTATCATCTCACACATAAAGCCATAGGCAGCTATAAAATAGGGATTCTTCCTATGCGAGGACATCTACTTGTATTTGTGCTTTAAAAGATGCTTTCTTCATGGATAAGATTCAAGCTTTATTCTTTCACAAAGGAAGCTACTTTTTTGCCGTAAATTTCTATAAAGACAAGCATTTGGCTTCTTTTATTCATTATCTTTTGTAGGTTGCATCTAGAGCAAGAAGACATATTTTTCTTTCCACGAAGATTCAAAGACCCAAATGAAGTGCTTTTTCAGTGTTCTTCATAGTTTTAGGATGAGGAAACAAGGAGGCACGCTTTTTCAAGGTCCTTTTTTCTAGGGAATCATTTTTTAGAAATAGGACTGAAGCTTTTTCAATTTTTATTGAGATGGGTCATCCAAAATTTCATCCTCTTGAAGATTGGGAATTTTTCTTTTTTTCAGGAATCTACTTTTTTGCTACTTTTTTGGGAAAGTCTCTGCTTTTTCAAAATCTGACAATCTGGGTTGCTTCAAAACAGAATTGCCTACAAAACCCATGTGCCAGCTTTTTTGCTTGCATTCTGCTTTTTAGAAGAAATCAACAAGTAATTTTCACCCTTTTGCCCATGACTTTTTCTGACATAGGCATGTTCATAGTCATTTTTCAACTCTTTCAATATGTAGTATTCTCCAACAGAGATCCAGCCTAAAACAATGTTGGTTCACGATTACCTAAGAATTTTTGAGATAGACTTGCATAAAGTACTTCCAGTGTTCAATTTACATCCTTTGGAAGATGTAAGAAACAATGCTATCAGGAATCTGAATCACTCCATATTACTTGTAGCTGCTTCATTCCCCATTTTATTGCAAAGTATCAAATTCGTAATTGCTTGTATGAAACATTACAATTCAGTCACAAGAGAGATCCAATCAGCAGATGGACATATGCTCTGCAGTCTTAGGCTAGATGACATCGAGAAGTGTTTTTCAATACCAATCTGGAAGGAGAACTTCATTGTTTCAGTTGAAGAATGTAAAAGGGTGTGGCACAATGATAAAGAAAAGTACCAGAAAAAGATTGCTCAGAGATGGTTGAAAGAAAGGTAGAATGTCATGCCAAAGAACATTGGGCATCGAGAATTCAAGGAAGAACATGTAATAATGATTACTCTGCTAAGCCGCATCACAGGTCAAGAAGATGCTAACAAATTTTAGCCTTGGATATTTTACATCATGTCCCAGATTGTTGATGGAACCAAATTCTATGATTGGTCGGCACTCATCAGTGATAGTCTCCACCAACAAATAATTGATTTTCAAAGGGTCCATGAGTTTCACATGATATCATACCTTATTTATTTTATGGCTTTTTAGGGTCAATTCTGAGGTTTGAATGTTGTTGGAAATCTAGACATTCAGCATGTGTATCACCATTTCCCGCAATTAGAATTTTCTTATGTTGTATGACATTATAGGTGGGTGAATGATTCATTTCTCATGCATAGAGTGTGAGATCTAGATAATGAGTTGCATATACAATTTTCAGCTAATGCCAGAATGGTGATGGTGGAATGGGCTGATTGGTTTATCCAGTTTCCTACTTTCTCCTACATCAGAGTATATGGCTTCTTAGGAGAGCCAGCCATGCTGCCGAGATATCCTATAGATGAGATAGTATTCATGGAATTTTTGAGGCAAGCCTATGAATTTCATTCATTTCTACACAGTAGGCGTAATGCGGCTTTCAATTTTCCAATTTGGATGGGCATTTATAGATGTAGATCTGGAGCAGATGCCAAGGTAATTGGCAATGAATCATCCAAGTATGGTCTTAAGTTTTTCAATAGGAGAACTTCATATGATCCTCATGGTGTTTTTGCATCACACCTTTGCCAAAATTGTGTACATGCACCTGCCATTGAAGATTTATGGGCTAATTGTGCAGATGAGTTTGAAGTACGGAAACATAATTACAATAGGTTTACTCTTTGGCAGTTGGCTGAAATCCTATCAGAAGATGTAGATGGCTTGTCAGATGATGATGAAGTTTTACTTCCCACATATTTCAAAGATCAGGTTGAGCAGCAACCATTGCCATCAGTTAATTGCTCAACCAAAGAGAACACCTTAATTGAGGAAAGAACAAACTGAGTTGTCCAAAATAGTTTGATATTCTTGAAGAATATGCAGAAGGAAGTCATTCCGGTAGTAGAGCCTCTAATTGTTCATTCATCAGAACCTTCCAATTCAAAATCAAAACAAAGAACTAAGGCTATGAGTGTCCTTCCAGAAGCAACAAAGATGGCTAAGTTGAAGAGGAAAAAGGTTGAGTCTCCAGTTCATTTTCAGTAGGAACAACTAGCAGTTGCATCAGAAGTTCCTATAGAACTAGCACCAAATGTTGAAATCTTGCCTTTAGTTCATGTTTCTCCACCTTCTTCACCAATTTCTTCTTCTATTCACATTAATTCAGAGCCATATTCATTTTTTGATAAATCTGATACACATATTAGTTCATCAAGAGTTGATGAAGTTAGGACCGAGTTTCCAATAGAATATGGCTCATCATGGCTTGAAAATATCTTGGGAAGAAGGAGGAGAAAGTTGTCATATTAGTTGGATTTGATAGAGCGCAAAAGCATCTACCAGGACACACCAAATAGCAAGCTAAAAAAGTAGGTTTGCATTGAAAAGAATGTGGATGGAGAAATGATCCTTGAAACTCCAACACTGTCGAAGCATAAAAATGTTGATGATATTGATGTTGATGACTTCAAAGTTGCCAAAGCTAATCTCAGTAGGAGCACCTGACATTTAGACGTCAATTTCTTCAAGGTTGCAGCAGATAATTTGAAGGAGAAGGTGTTGAAAGATGGAGAAGATAAAGTATCCTTGAAGGCTGAGGTTAGGCAGCTGTAGCAATACATTTCCAATCTTTTTCATGGCACATCACAGGCTGATTTGTTGCTTCATTTGAATCTAGAATCACTGGCCGATCAGTAGAAGTTCAATTAGTTGATCATCTATGGGAGGCAAATGAAGGATTGGGTAGAAGAATTTGTGACTAAAGGTAGAGTTGTACTTTCCCAAATCTATCAGTTAAAGTATAACGCCCATGATCTGCGTCAAGGCATTCAGGGGTTATAGTAGACCTTGGCTGAAAATAGACCAATATTTAAGATCATTATCTCTTAATTGAAGATGGTACATAATTCTTTTGATTCAGTTGAGGATATGAAGATTGTTTCTACTTGGAAAGTGCAATACCTTTTCACAATAAAAAAATTATGACAGTGTGACCTTAGAGTTAGTAGAATGGAAGGAAAAAGTGGTGAATGTTCTCAAGTATGTGAGATCTTTTATTCCTCAAATCTTGTGTTTGTATGAAAAGGAAGATGGTACCCTATTTGATCTCAGGGAAGTATAGACAGAATTTTAGATTATCGTCTGCAGCAATTTTAATGGTGATATCAGTGCCAGCAAGATGGATCATTTTGATGCAATGACAGTGAAGTTGGACAAAGTTGTGGGAGAAGTTCATGAATTTCTTCAGATGGTTGCGAATGGTGAAGAAATCTTGGAAAATTAGAATATCATCCTAGAGAGTATCAGTGTTCCTAGAAAAGATGCGGTCACTTGCTTTTTAGAAGATATTATTTCCCAGAATATCAATTGATGACATTACCAAAAAGCAAGAATGTTGATGAGGATGTGACTCAGAAGAAAGCAGCTTTAAATTAGATGCTTTTTTTTAAAACATATGCTTTTTTCCAAATCTCATCCATTCTTTATTTAGAAAGAAATCACCTTGTATTAGTTGGAACGTTCTTTTCTTTAAAGTAGATTGGTTTAAAGCATTTGTTAGTTGTATCTTAGAATAGAAATAAAGCTTGCAAGTTTGCAAGTTAGTTAGGGTTAATCAAGGAGATTTTAGGGTTCCCTACTCCTTTGATTTAGTATAAATAAGGGCATCCTTGCCCATTGTATGTAATGGTAATTGTGATAGCAAATTTGTTGTGCCTATTCTAGCCTACAGAACTTGTTATTCCAAGTGCTCATTCACTCTGTGTAATATGTTTCTAGTGTTTGATCGCATACTACATGCCTACCTTTTGGTACATTACTATTGTCCTGGAGTTGTATCCAACTTTGTGATATTGGAATAGAAATCTCATGCCTACTTTGATTTGATATTCTATCTTAGATCATCAAGTTTTGTTGTCAGATGTGTGGCTTGTGTAACTTTTATTTCATCTTTCATCATTAAAGTACAATGAGTCTTGTGATGTAAATCTAGGAGAAATTTGCTTAAGTTTTTGTGTTAAAACAAATCATTCCTTGTCCACTTTTAATCCCTTTGCTCTGAATTTACTTAGGAGATTAAAAGCATCATTAGTTTAGGCCTAGCTATAGTTAGAAGTTTATTAAAAGAAAAAAAAACCTCTTCTGCAGTGAAATAGAGTTTTATAACCTTGTGCTCGCAACTGAGAATCAAAAAGAAGATAGGTAGATTCTATTTATTTGTCTTTTCAGTGAACATCAACAAAAAGGGAACTCCCCCTCACAATAGGAGAGCAGTTTATCTGTGCATAGCTGTCCGTTTCCAACTCGCATTCCAAAGGTGCGAATTGAAACACCAACACACTCTATCATGGAGAGGGGGACTTTACCATATCAGGATGATTACGGGTCTCCTATGTTGATTAACGGACTACAAGTGTATTACAAGTGCTATGGTCTTCTAATCAATATTGTCTACTTTCTTTATTTTCTCTTAATTATGTTTTAAGCAAAACTAATATTTAGTTTATACGAAGAGGCATGAATTTTGAAAAGATACCATATTTTGTGATGGTTTGAAGCTTGGTACTTCTCTTATATAAGAGAAACCAAGACCAAATTTTGATATCATCACCATAGGCATTTATAGAAACATATATGAGGAGACTTCTCTTATATTGTAATATCTATGTGAAGCAATCAATGGAGAAGAAGATTCAGTCAGGTGCTTCTAGTTAAGATATCTAAGAGATCATTTCTTTGTTTGTAATGAGAAGGCTTAGTTCACCTAATGTTAAGATATCTATATGTATTATTAAATCATAGATGTTCATTATTGTTTCCTTCAAACAAGCACATTCAATGCATGTGGAGGCTAGAAGTTGTATTACAAACTAAAGCTATCATCTAGGACATACAAGAAATTATATTCTAACTAAACAAAATTAATTTCAACCAAAGTAAGAAAACTAAGAAGAATGATTGAACCTAACTTTAAATGCACTTCAAATCAGCAGTGAACATTTCAAGTTTTGTATACAATGTACCAGTAGAATAATGATGATTACATTCAGAAATGTATCATTAAAACAATAGTGAATCAGCATACCTATACTCAAATCTTTATTACATTCAATAATAAATTACACCATACATATAACCAAAGTTTAGGTGAGAAGCTAACCTCTAAAGGTGACAGGCTAGTTAAGGTGACAAAACATCATCATAATCATATGTATTGCCAACAAGATTAGAATCCTGATCACTTGTGTTTGCATCTGCTTGATTTTCTTCCTCATCCTCATCTATGACATGCTTCTCATTCTCTCTCCCAATCTCTTCATTGGTAATCAAAATCTCTTCTTCAAACACTCCATCATCATCTTCATCCACTTCTTCGAACGTTTCTTGTAAATTAACATATTTCCCATCAAGCATTATATCGACAACTTCCATGAATTTTTGTTTGGAACAAGACTTTGTTTGAATGACATACGACTGTCCCAAGCTTCTTACATCATCAATTAGAAATTATTGGTTAATTTGAAGAGGGGAAACATATGGCTCATCCATCTTTGATAAAAATTTCCCTATATTTGTGCGTACAAATCCATACTCATAAAATTGTACTGTGGATGGTCAGATCCACTTATATTTTAATAATATAGGACTATTTTCACTAAAATCAACTTGAATAATTTCTTGGATGAATCCAACATAAAATTTCTTCTCAATTTCGTGAAGAAATTCAGCAGTAACAACACAATCACAATTTCTCTTTCCTTTGTCTTTTTCTTCCACTCTTAAATGACTACCATAGGCCCACATTCCACTAAAATGCATAGCCTATATATGTGGAGATTGTGAAATATCACTTCCCTCTGTTGTTAGATCTTGACCTTCTTCTTTTGCATCACTGACTGCATTAGCAATCCATTCTTCAAATTTTGGAAAAGAATCACCTCCAATCAAATCATGACATCTGCGCTTTTGAGATTGATGTTGCATCTAAGTTTGATTCTCTTCTTCATATTTTCTACATACAATATTAATGTACAAATAGAAAGATTAATAATATAAATGTGTAAATGCAATTGAGTAAATAAATTATTGTGTGATTTTTTTTTACCTATGCCACTTATTGAATGAAGTTGTGTTTTGAAGAATATAGGCATGTATTGCACTTCTTTCTTGATGTGATCTAGATTGAAGCGACATCCATTGCCTTCTAATACTTCACCTGCAACTCTTTCATCTTCGTCATCATCCCATACATATCAATTGACATTTTTAAAATCCTTCATATATTTTGTTTAAAATCCCATGGCCTCTTGCATTGAATATCCCTCAGACATGCTACCTTCTAGTTTTGCCCTAGTATGAATAATTTTTTTCAAAACCTTCATATATCATTCTATAGGATACATCCATCTCATTCTAACTAGGTCACAATGCTCTAGTTCATATTCTAGATGTATCAAAAGATGCATAGAAATGTTAAAGATTGTTGGTGGAAATTCCCATTCTAATAGACAAAGGACTTCAACAGCCTCCTCCCTCAAACTATCAAAGTTCGAAGGATCTAATACATGTAAACTCATTCTCTTTAACATTAGGCCCAACCTTATAACTGCCAATCTTGGCCCCTTTGCCAAACTTGATATATTTACCACAATAGGTAAAATATTCTTGATTATGACATGATAGTCATGGGTCCTGAGGCCTCTTAAGCCATTAATATCAGTTTGGCTTGTAATACTACTACTTACATATCTAGTGGGAAAGTGAGTCTGACACAACAACTGTATGAATTGTGCACATTGCTCCTTTGTCTAGACATAAGGACCACTAGGTTTTCTATATTTTTCATCAGCATATTTTTCAACCCAAAGTTTTCAACGAATCTTTAGTTGTCAAAAGTCTTCATGTGATGAAATAGTATCAAAAGCACCAAAAAGAGTTTCTATAATAGCAAAGGCTATATTTTTCTCAGTATGCATAAAGTCAATAGTATGCCTAATGGCCATATCCTAAAAGTATGTTAACTTATAGAATATGCACAACCATTTTACACTGCTTTCACTAGATGGATCATATCTACTACTAGAAATCCCATCATTTTCAATAAATGACATTCTTTTTTGTCCATTCTCAACAATGTAATCACCTATTATTAGCAATGGTGCTTCACTATTCTCTTCTTGACCATTGAAACGTGTTTTTTGTCGACGATATGGATGATCCATTTTAAGGAAAGCATGATGTCCACAATAAATACACTTACAAAAACTTCTTGAGTGCCTCACAAAATCCTTAATGTTGCAAGTAGGACATCCATGATATCCATGAACACTGAGACCAAACAATGTACCATATGTAGGAAGATCATGAATCATAAACAATAAGGAAGCTCTTAAAGTGAATTTGATTGAATGACCATCCCTTAAAGATTGAATTGTTGCAAGTATGTGCCTAATCAGTGTTGTCATTGATGTCAACATATTCTTGTTGTCATTAGTGTCAACTATATCTTATTCTATTATTTGTTTAGAAGACTTGTATGTTGAGGGTATTGAGAAAATTAGCCTCTCCAGAAGAAACAAGTGAGTTACAGAGAAGTGCAGTATAGACAGTGAGTTGTATGCTAAAGAATAGTCCAGTAAACTACTCCTCATTTATTCCTGCTTGAAGATAGTGATATGAGGATGCTATATTTTGGGTCTGAGCCATCTGCATGAAGATGTAAGTGATTTGTGTTCACCAGAGTGAAGCCTACTTTTTCTGTAAGTTTAGTTGAGATAGGAAGATAGTATTTGGCTCCGCATTCCTCTGCAATAAAGTATTTTTATCTATGGTTCTAGAGGAAACTCTAGGATGATGATAAGTGCCTATAGTTGCAATGGTTCATGGTTTGGTGGTCCGCAAGCTATCTTTCTTTTATGACAGTTGAAGACAGTAAAGTTCATGTGTTTCAATGAGAAGATTCCTATGGATAAAGTGGTAAACATTCATGCAGTTGCTCCTGATGTTTATAACATTCTTGTGGATGTCTCCTAATCATGTTCCTATCTGGACTTTCATCTATGTTAATAAATTGTGATGGTGTGTGAAGATTGTTCTCAGTTAATGTAGCATGTAGCTAGTCTTAGCCGACCTGGTTGATCCCAGTGATTGCAGAGATCTCTAGAAGATTATGGAAGTGTGTTGTGATGTGGAAGATCATGTTTGAGTCCCAGCTAAGGCATGGCATGATCCAAATTTTATTCCCTTTGCATGATATTACAATAGGTCAGGACCTATTTTGTAAATGTTTGTAATACTGACCTTGGAGATTGTTCCAATGGTTGATGCCGACCTTGATGATCATTCCAAGGTTGATGTAGTGTATAAATACTTGTAGTTGAATCATGGAAAAGGTTTCCTTGAGTGGAAATGATAAGATATTAAGAAAGTTTTGGAAAGAGACACATTGGAGCTTCATGATTGTTGTCATTGATGGCAACAAACTTCATCCCACACATCCGTAGGACATAGTGTACCTATACCGGAAGTCAGATTGAAGAGTGTTGTGGTCCGGTAAGCAAGAATAGAACAGTTAGGTCTGGATCTCTTAGAAGAAGTATCTTTGGAAAGTGTGGACTTGGGAAAGTCAAGAGGAGCACCTTGATTGATAGAATCCCAGAATTGGGCCTCCGGTGACAAAAGAATGAAGAGATATGAGCATTCAAGTATTGGGGTCCTATTTGGCAGTGCAGACAGAGGAAGAACTGACCGGTAGAGCATCAGACATTATTCTAGATGAGATGTTGATGGTGATCAAGATTCTTAAGGTATCATTCTTGATTGGCTGACTGGTTAGATGACTTCTATAAGTATATCTTTGATCCGCATCACTTGGTAAGCAAGGATTCAGCTGACAGACTAGAATTTGGAAAATATTGACTATTCTAGATGCCAACTAGAAAGAGGATGAAATCCTTTGTATGGATATATATACCAAATGGATTTCGATCAGAAGGTGTGTGTTGTGTTGTGTGATGTGCAAAGAAAAGTAGAAGTGCAGAGGGAAAGTAGTAAGGAAGGTTTGGTATGTGAAAGGACAATAGCATAAAAGAAGGGAAAGGATGAAGTACAATAGATCAGTACACTAAGCCTAACCAGAATTGCACTCCAGTATGTGTGGATGCTTCTCATCAGTTCAAGTATCGTATTACTCTCTTTATAACTTGTAGATAGGGAGTCTCTTGTAGGTAGTGAGCCTCTTGTGAGTAGTGTGCTTGGGCAGTGAGCCCTAATTGGCAAGTACGATTTTGTATTTCTATTCTTCTAACAGAGAATACAATCTTGGGTTAATCACCCCATGGTTTTCTCCCTTAACAGGGTTTCCATGTCAAAAATATTGTGTCATGTGTATTTCCATTTCATTGTTATGTTTGCTTATTTGAATTGATGCTACATTAATTATTAAGAAAGCTTAGAAAGCTGAAATAATTAAGATAACTGATTCACCCCCCTCTCAGTTATCAACAGAAAGGTCCAAAGGCAGAGCAAAGAAGAGGTAGAGTAAAGAAGAGGAAGAGAAGAGTTGAGGAAGAGCAGAGCTGAGGAAGAGCAGAGTAGAGGAAGAGTAGAGATGAGGAATTGTTTATTCACAATAAAGAAATGTGTTGATCATGGTAGTGAATCTAGCAGTAAGACACCAGTAGGGTTTAACAACCCTTATTGCAATCTTGCTAGGTTTAGGGTTGAGGTAGTGAGTCTACTAGACCTAGTTATTCTTCATGGCAGTAAGCCAATATGTTTAGGTCCGTGGAGTGACCAAGCTTGAACATCACTATTTCAAGATTCCAATATATATTGAGAGTTAATCCTCTATGTGGCTTTTCCCCACCTTGGGGTTTTCCACATAAATCTGGTGTCTCTTATGTTTGATGTTAAGTTTCTGATTTTATGCACTTATGGTTAAATCATAATAATTGTGAATAAGTGATGAATGTTTAGATTGCAAAAAGTGTTTAAGGTTTTGTGACAACTGATTCACCCCCCTCTCATTTGTCCAGTGCCTATCAACAATTGGTATTAGAGAGAGGTTCCTTTGAAGAAAGTTTAACAGCTTGAGAAAGATCCAAAATGTCTTACAAGAAGGAAGCACCACATTTTGATGGAACTAATTATGTTCTCTGGAAGGCTTGGATGAAAAGCCATCTTCTTTCTCTTGGTGTCAAAGTTTGGAAAGCTGTAAAAACAAAATACACCATACCTCAAAATGGTCTGACGACTAAAGATGAAATCAAAGAATATGAGATAGATATAAAGGCAAGGGATGCTTTGCTAAGCTCATTAACTAAATCAATACTAACAAAAGTGGTGGATCTTGAAACTGTGAATAAGGTATGGGAAAAGTTGAAAAATCTGTATGAAGGCGATGATTCTATGAAGCAAGCCAAGTTAGAAAGTCTGAAAGTGAAATATGAAAGCTTGAAGATGAACAATGATGAAAACATATCAACGTTTATGCAAAGAGTTGATGAACTTGTTACAGGGATAAAATCCATAGGTGGAACTCTCAAAGAAAAGGAAATTGTCATGAAAATACTTAGATCTTTGCCCAAGTCCTACTATCACAAGGTGGCCACGATTGAAGAATTCATGCAAGTAAAAATAGTTAACAAGGATCAGTTACTTGGTAAGCTTACTGCTTTTGAAATGAGGGAGTTAGATGATGCTCTACCAAAAGTTGATACTGCCTTCAAAGCCAGTACTCTTGAAAGTACTTCCAGATCAAAAAAGTATAAGGTAGAATCCAATGATGAGATAGATGAAGTTGAAGCCAACTTTGTGGACAAGCTGCAAAGAGGATCCGATCTTGTGTCTACTAATTCTTCTAGCTGTATGAAGGAAGAAAAACTAGTGGAAAGTGCTTTGGCTTCTTAGGTCATTAAGGACAAAGATGAATGGGTTATTGATAGTAGTTTCTCTCACCACATGACTGGTGACAAAAGTAAGTTTGTAAGTTTGGAAAGATATGATGGTGGACTAGTTAGGTTTGGAGATGATATAGCTGGTAGGGAAAAGGATCTATTTCTTTTGATGGCAAGCATAATACTGAAGATGTCTTGTATTTGAAAGGATTAAAGCACAATCTTCTGAGTGTGGGTCAAATGTGTGACAAGAGCTATGACTTAAGCTTCAAGGACAATGGATGCAAGATCAAGGAAAGCTCTAGAATAGTCATTGTAACTAGTAAGAAGACCAGAGGTAATATCTATCACTTGAAAGGAACCAAGAACTACTGCTTGTTGACTCAAATTGATGAGAGTTGGTTATGGCATAGAAGGTTGTGTCACATAGGTTTTGATAATATTATGTAGATAAGTACTACACATATTGTTAGAGATTTGCCTAAGCTTGTGAAGCCTACTAATCTGGTTTGCAAGGATTATCAGTTTGGGAAACAGACAAGAACAAGTTTCAAAAGCAAGGATCAATCAGTTGGAGGACTACTTGAGCTAGTGCATACAAATTGGTATGGACCTACCAGAGTAAGATGTTTACAAGGAGACAGGTATTTCATGCTACTCATTGATGATTATTCTAGAATGACTTGGCTCACCTTTTTAAAAGAGAAAGCTAAAGCTCTAGATAAATTCAATGCATTTAAGGCAATGGCTAAAAATGAGATGGATTTAAAAATCAAGTGTTTGAGATCTTATAGAGGAGGAGAGTTCACATCAAATGAATTCAATTTCTTTTGTGAAGAGCATGGAATAAAGAGACAACTATTTGTACCCAGAACTCCACAACAAAATGGAATTGTTGAAAGGAAAAAGATAATAGTTCAAGAAGCTGCTAGAACCATGATGAAGGAAGCTCATCTTCCAGAAGCATATAGGAGAGAAGCAATGCACACCATAGTATATATCCTAAATAGAGTTCAAGTAAAAGGTAATAGTTCAAAAACTCCCTATGAATTGTGGCATGGTAGAGTTCCTACTGTGAAATATTTTAAAGTTTTTGGTAGAAGATGTTATATCAAAAGAGAAGAAGATTTAGGCAAGTTTGATGCTAGATGTGATGAAGGAATCTTCCTTGGTTACTTCACCAAGAGCAAGGCCTACCAGTGCTATAATAAGAGGATGAATAAAATCATTGAAAGTGCAAATGTTAAAGTTGATGAATGTAAGGGAAGGTCTTTAGAATCAAGTGGATATGAGTCATATGATCTAGATGTTTCAGAAGTGGTGTAGCATGAAGACAGCACAGATGAAGAAGAACAAGCTCTGGTAAGTGCTACCAAAACTCCAAGATATGTAAGAATTGGTCATTCTAAAAATCAAATCATAGGAGATAAGAGCAAAGGGATCTTAACCAAAAGAAAATCTATAGAAGAACAAGTAAATTTCTGTCTGATCTCTAAGATTGAACCTAAAACTATGGATGTGGCTTGCAAAGATGAGAATTGGATAAAGGCCATGAAAGAAAAATTGATGAAGATAGATAAGAATCGGAGTTGTGATCTTGTTCCTAGAGTAGCAGATAAGAATGTAACTGGTACAAAGTGGGTCTTCAGAAACAAAAGTAATGAGAATGGTAAAGTGGTAAGAAACAAAGCAAGATTGGTATGTAAAGGATATGCTCAAGTTGAAGGAATAGACTTTGAAGAAACTTCTGCTCCAGTAGCAAGGCTTAAAGCAATATGGATGTTTCTGGCTTTTACAACATACAAAGATTTCAAGGTTTATCAAATGGATGTGAATGTTGCCTTCTTAAATGGAGAGTTGGAAGAGGAATTCTATATTGAACAACCAGAAGGATTTCAGTCATCAGAACAAGGGGACATGGTATGCAGATTGTAGAAAGCATTGTATGGATTAAAACAAGCTCCCAAGGCATGGTATGCATGGTTGGAGAGGTACCTAGTACATATAGGGTTCATTAAAGGTATGACAGATAGTAATCTCTACTTCAAGATCAATGATGAATAAACCCTGATTGTTGCAGTTTTTGTTGACGACATTATTTTTGGAGGCAATGAAGGTATGTGCTTAGTTTTTGCTAGAGAAATGCAAAGTGAATTTGAAATGTCTATGTTTGGGGAGATGAACTGCCTTTTAGGTCTGCAAATAAGTCACTCAGATAAGTGTATCTTCATTTCTCAATCTAAGTATGTGAAAGAGTTGTTAAAGAAATTTGGGATGGAAGACTCTAAACCAGTATGCACACCTATGATAACTGGTTGTAAGTTGAGTAAAGATCATAATTCACCCTTGGAAGATCAAAAAAAGTATAGATCTATGATTGGAAGATTACTTTATCTAACTCAAACCAAATCTGACATAATGCATGTAGTGTGTCTTGTGGCAAGATTTCAGGCAGAACCCAAGGAATCACATGTGATGGCAGTCAAGAGAATTTTGAGATATTTAAAAGGCACAATAGATTATGGTTTGTGGTACCCCATGGACAGTGACTTTATTCTCAGTGCATATACTAATGCAGATTGGGCCGGAGATGTGGATGGCAGAAAAAACACAAGTGGAGGTGCATTCTTCTTGGGAAAAAGATTAGTATCTTGGTTGAGAAAGAAACGTGATTCAATATCCATCTCTACTGTAGAAGTAGAATATGTTGCAGCAACATGTAATTGCACTCAAGTGTTATGGATGAAGCAGACTTTGAAGGACATCAGAGTTGTGTGAGAAGATCCAATTACAATATTTTGTGACAATACAAGTGCCATCAACATATCAAAGAATCTAGTGATGCATTCAAGGACAAAGCACATATCCATTAGGTATCATTTTTTGAGAGAAAAGGTGATAGAGAATGAGGTGAAGTTGGACTATGTTTCTACCAATAATCCAATTGCATCTACATTTTTACCAAGCCTCTGCCTAAGGATACTTTTGAGTATCTCAGAGAAAAAATAGGGGTTATCACCTTGCCTACTCTAAACTAAGATGCACAATAGTGCATTAGTTTGGAGGTGCTCAGAGGTCTAGATTTATGCTTTTTAAGGCTACTTCTTAGGGGGAGTAGTCAAGAGAGTTTAGAAGAGAGATTAGATTAGAGAAGATGAATGCAAGTATGTGCCCTTTGCCATTGATGTCAAATGGGGAGAGAAGTCATGTGAAAAACTTAGATTGCAGAAGTGTAATAGAAAGGGGGAGAGTTTTGGAGAAAGAAAGAGTGCAGGTGTGTAAAGAGAAATGGGGAGAATCTTATCTTGATGTTTGTTACAATTTTTCACATCATATGTTTCCATCAATGACAAAGGGGGAGATTGTTCCAAGTATGTACCTAATCGGTGTTGTCATTGATGCCAACATATTCTTGTTGTCATTAGTGTCAACTCTATCTTATTCTATTATTTGTTTAGAAGACTTGTACATTAAGGATATTGAGAAAATTAGCCTCTCCAGAAGACACAAGTGAGTTACAGAGAAGTGTAGTACAGACAGTCAGTTGTATGCTGAAGAACAGTCTGGTAAACTGCTTCGCATTTATTCCTACTTGAAGATAGTGATCTATAGATTGGAAGTAAGATAGACATATGTCTGAGGATGCTACATTTTGGGTCTGAACCATCTGCATGCAGATCTGAGTGAGTTTTGTTTACCAGAGGGAAGCCTACTTTTTCTATAAGTTTAGTTGAGATAGGAAGACAGTATTTGGGTCCGCATTCCTCCGCAATAAAGTATTTTGCTCTATGGTTCTAGAGGGAAGTCTGGGATGATGATAAGTGCCTATAGTTGTAATGGTTCATGGTTTGGTGGTCCACAAGCTATCTTTCTTTTATGACAGTTGAAGATGACAAAGTTCATGTGTTCTGGTGAGAAGATTCCTGTGGATAAAGTGGTAAAGGTTAGTGTGATTACTCATAATTTTTATAATGTGATTATGGATATCTCCTAATCATGTTCCTATCTAGAATTTGGTTCGTGTTAAGAAATTGTGATGGTGTGTGTAGATTGTTCTCAGTTAATGTAGGGTGTAACCAGTCTTAGCCGACCTGGTTGATCCTAGTGCTTGCAGAGATCTCTAGAAGACTGTAGAAGTGTGTTGTGATGTGGAAGATCATGTTTGAGTCCCAACTAAGGCATGGTGTGATCTATATTTTATTCTCTTTGCATGATATTGCAATAGGTCATGACTTATTTTGTAAATGTTTGTAATATCGACCTTGGAGATTGTTCCAATGGTTGATGCTAACCTTGATGATCATTCCAAGGTTGATGTAGTGTATAAATACTTGTAGTTGAATCATGGAAAAGGTGTCCTTGAGTGGAAATGACAAGATATTAAGAAAGGTCCAAAGGCAGAGTAGAAAAGAGGCAGAGGAATGAAGAGGAAGAGGTAGAGGAAAGAAGAGGAAGAGCTGAGCTGAGGAAGAGCAGAGCTAACAAATTGTTTATTCACAATAAAGAAAGGTGTTGATTGTGGTAGTAAATATAGTAGTAAGCCACCAGTAGGGTTTAACAGCTCTTAGGGTTTAACAACCCTTATTGTAATCTTTCTAGGTTTAGGGTTAAGGCAGTGAGTTTGCTAGACCTAGTTGTTCTTCATGGAAGTAAGCTAGTATGTTTAGGCCTGTGGAGTGACCAAGCCTGAACATCACTATTTCAAGATTGCAATATATATTAAGAGTTAATCCTCTCTGTGGTTTTTCCCCACCTTAGGGTTTTCCATGCAAATCTGGTGTCTCTTGTGTTTGATGTTAAGTTTCTAATTTTATGCACTGGTTAAATCATAATAATTGTGAATACGTGATGAATGTTTAGATTGTAAAAAGTGTTTAAGGTTTTGTGACAACTAATTCACCCCCCCTCTCAGTTGTTTAGCACATATCAACATGAATTGCTTCAATTCCTTTCCACAATTCCATTAGCTCATCATATAATGGCTCTAGATAAGCATCAATTGTATCTGAAGTCACACTTTTCTTTCCTAGTATAATCAATGATAGCATTAAGAAAAATGGTTTAGTTGCTAACCATGGGGGCAAGTTATAATTTAATAAAAACATTGGCCAAGTTGACCATTTAGTACTTTGATCTGAGAGTGGGTTCACCCCATCTAGAGCCAAACCCAACCTTATATTACGAGGATCTTGATAAAAATCAGGCCATCTATTATCAAATTCCATCCACGTCTTAGAATCAGACACATGTCGTGTTTCACATTAGTGCTCTTATTTTGGACATGCAATTGTATAAGTTCATAAATGTCTTTGCACCTATACATTCAGAGTAATCATGGGATTATTGGAAAGTGGCCAAGAAACTTTCTAGGAACCATAGCTGATTTCAACCCTTGTCTATACCTCACTTCATGACATTTCAGACATTCACTCTCACTTGAAATATTATTATGAAATAATGCACAACCATTCACACATGTGTGGATGTTTTCATACCCTAAGCCTAGCTTAGTGATTTTCTTTTTACATTGACTTTGTTTTGTTGGCAATGCGGAGTCAGTTGGTAACAATGAACTTAATAATGCCAATAACTGATCTACACTCTCATTTGTCCAACCATGAACCACTTACAAGTTAAAAATTTGAAGGATTGTTGTCAAACGACTTAACTTGCAATTAGCATACACAAGACTTAAAGCATCCTTCATCAACTTGGCCCAATCATCATCTAGACCCTCACTCAACATTCTATCAACTTCAAACCCTTCGTCTAACATTGCTGCCTTTTCATCTATGTTTGGTGCCACTTCATCTATGTTTGTTTCCTCTTCATCTCTCACACTCTATAATTCTATCATATCTTCATAATAGTTGTAATCCCAAGGGCTTATACCACTATGCCCATATCTTATCATATGTTGATAAATCACATTTCTTTTTCTCACCTTTCCACCAAGACAATCCTTACATGGACATGGATATTTGTCCATGTGCCTATCATTGGCTACTCTCTCATCATATGCATGGTATTGATCCATAGCCAACCTTCAACATTGGTCCATCTATAATGTTCTACACATAGCAACAAAAATCTTTAGGGGAAAAAATTGGCAAACCAAAAGTTTAAGACTTTTTGAAAAAATGGATTTTTAAAAAATGTTTAAAAAATTGTAGAATAAGAGACAAAAACTATTTTTTGTAATTGAAAGGCATTTCCATAGCAATAGAGTTATAGAGAGAAAATAAAATAGAGAGTTTAACTAATGAATTGCAAAAAATAGATTTTTGTTGTTTATATTCAAATTACTGATTGCATTGCATTGCACATCTTTCAAACTCAAAGCATTACTTCACATTGCATAACTAATAACTAGATGCTGATAGATTACAAAATTTCAATTACAATATAGTTTTTACAAAGTCAACCTAAGCAATTATGCAATTACTTCACATTGCATAACTAATAACTAGGAGTAGCTGTCAATTGCATTTGCTTGTCATCGCATTCTATGAGACCACATTTTTTTGAGGCATTTTTTCAAACAGTTCACTACTTTGTCTATGCTACCACATTTTTCATACATTTCTACCAAAGCATTTTATCAAACAGTTCATTGCCTTGTTACTATGGCTAAAAGCCTAAAATAAGTGCTTTTGAACAAGCTATGGATGCTTGGAAAAAATCTTTCAAAGCATAATAGTAAGCAATAGCATAGACAAGGTAGTGAACTGGTTGAAAAAATGCCTCAAGGAAATGTGGTCTCATGGTGATGGAATGCCATGACAATCCATAACAATTCACTTGTCCTAGAATTCCTCATGGAATTCCATCACCATGAGACCACATTTCTTTGAGGCATTTTTTCCAAAGTTCATTGCCTTGTCTATGCTAACATATTTTTCATACATGTCTACTAAAGTATTTTATCAAATAGTTCACTACCTTGCTGCTATGGCTATTCAAACAAACTATGGATTCTTGGAAAAAATATTTTCAAAGCATAATAGTAAGAAAAAAGCTATGGTCTCATGGTTTTTTTTTTGGTGCAAAAATCAGAGTGATTTTATTTACATTTTTTTATAGGTTTTAAATGCATTTTTTGGCAATTTTGCTGTTTGAAATGGGGAAAAATCTCTGTGGTCAGTTTTGTGCATTTTTTAATTGTAGGATTCTCATAGTTAGTGAAAAAGGTAGTGTTCATGAAGGAATGGAAAAGATGCATAGAGCCCTTGAATTATACCCGTACTATGCTATAGCATTGAATCATTTAGCAAACCATTTTTCCTTCATAGGGTAGCATTTTCTTGTGGAACAGTTGACTGAGACAGCTCTTGTTTCAACTGACCACCCTCTCATGAAATCTCATTCATATTATAATCTTGAATGATCTTATTATAGTAAAGGTGATTATGACACCACTGGCTGCTACTACATGGCATTAGTCAAGGAAAGCCAGAGGCCACATGATTTTGTGGACAGATTCAATTGAAGCTGGGAGATCTTAAGAGTTCTCTCTCAAATTTTGAAAAGGTTCTGGAGGTCCACCTTGAGAACTATGAGAGCTTAAAATTTGTAGGCCATATATATGCTTAGAAAGGGTAGGTAGAGAAGGCTTCGGAAATTTTAAGAAAGGCAACTCCAATAGATCCACATGATGCTCATGTATTTATCAAGATGGGTGAGTTATTAATATCATTAGACCCTAGTGTAGCCTTAGATTCTCTTAAGACAACAAAGTCTCTTATGAAGAAAAGTAGAGAAAAAATACCCATTTAATTGTTAAACAACATTGGGGTTCTTCATTTTAAGCGTGATGAACTAGAGTTGGGTCAACAAACTTGTATGGAGGCATTAGGAAATGGCATTTGGGTTGAATTCATAAATAAAAGCCCTAGTGCCAATTCTACAGTTTTTCCTATGCTCTTTAAGGATATGGAATTCTTCCATCAACTAGAAGAAGGTGGTGTTTCACTTGAGCTACCATGGGATAAAGTCACAACATTATTTAATCTTGATATGTTGTTTGAATAGCTACATGATACTAAAAAGGAAAATCTTTTATACAGGCTAATATTGTTCAAGTTTCCTAATTATGTGGATGCATATCTATGTCTTGTAGCCATGGCTCAGGCTCAGAATGAGATCTAGCTAAGCCTAGAATTGATTAGGGATGCACTTAAGGTGGATAAAAACTCATCAAATGCTTTATCTATGCTTGGAAAAATGGAACTGAAAATAGATGACTAGCTTAAAGCAAAATAAATAATTAAAGCTGCACAAAGTGAATCAGATGCAAAGAATTATTATGTTGACATTTCACTTGGAAATTGGAATTATTTTGTAGCTTTTCAATATGAGAGGAGGGATCCAAAGATGGAGGCACAACCTCTTGAGAATGTTTATGCTACAAATGGGGCAGCCATTGTGCTACCTAAAAGGGGTCAATTTGATATTGCAAAGGAAATTTTTACACAAGTATAAGAAACTACAGTAGGAAAGATCTTTGTTTAGATGCCTAATGTGTGGGTAAATCTAGCACATGTTTACTTTGCACAAGGATAGTTTGTGCTTGCAGTGAAAATGTATCAGAATTGTTTGGGGCAATTCTATTTTGGCACTGACACCCAAATTTTATTATATTTAGCTCAAACATATTATGAAGAAGAATAGTGGAAAGATTGTAAAAGAACATTATTAAGAGCAATAGATTGTAACTGTTGCTAGTATGTGCCTAACCAGTGTTGTCATGGATGTTAACATATCTATGTTGTCATTGGTGTCAATTGTGCTCTTGTTTTGATGCTTGCTTGTAATGAGTTAGATGCTTTTCATTGACTTATATAAGTATTGGAGATAATGAGTAAGTGAACCTGATATTTAGTTACCAAGTGCTTTTGAGAAAATTTACTCCTCTGGTGGAAATAGAGTATAGAAGAGTATCTTTGTTTACAATAGAACAATCCAATAGTTTGCTTCACATTTCTTGAAGAATGAATATCTTTGTCTATAGATTGGAAGTTATTTAGAGGCATATCTAAAGATGCTATGTTCCAAGTTTGAGCCTCCAATATGAAGATTTCAGTGAGTTATGTTCACCGGAGTAAAAACTACTTTTTCTGTACATTGAGTGGTGACAGGGAGAAAGCATTTTGCTCTACATTCCTCTGCATTGAAGTATTATGGTTTGCAGTTCTAGAGTTAAGTCTAAAATGATGATAAGTGCCTTCAACTCTAGTGGTTCATGATTTGGTCTTTCATAAGTGATCATTTCTTTATAACAGTGGGTGACAATGTTGTTTAAGTGCTCCAGTTTGAAGAATCTTCTTGACAAAGTGATTAGAGGTTGTGCTGATGTTCTTGGTGATTACAATGTGCTTGTGGATGTCTCCTAATCATGTTCCTACCTTCAAATTGGTCTACAAAGAGTAATTTGGATCATGGAAGAAGACTGCTCCTAGAAGACTTAGTGCTAACACCAGTCTTGGCCGACTTGGTTGTTTTCACTACTTGCAGATTTGCATTGAGGATTGTGGAAGTGTGTTGTGGCATGGAAGATCACATTTGAGTCCTAGCTAAGGCATAATGTGATCCACATACATCTTAACCTTAGCAAATTTTGTTTAGGTCCAGACCTATTTCTATGTATGTTGGTAATGTCGACCTTAGAGATTGTTCCAATGGTTGATGAATGTAATGCTAACCTTGATGTACATTCAAAGGTTTATGAATTGTATAAGAACATGCAATGTAGTTGCAAAAAAGATGTCCTTGTGTGAAAATGTGAAGATAAGAAAAATGGTGTAAGAAGAGCATAGCAGAGGAGTTATATTGTGCTTCAATAGAACTGAACCTAGGCATGGAATAGATGCTATCAAATCAGTTCACTAAACATTGGCAATGAGCCATCCCATGGTAGTGAGCTAGACCTGGTAGTGAGCCTTAACATTTACAGTGAGCATTTTGGGTAGTGAGCCCTAAGGTAGTGAGCCTTTATTTTTCAGTATTGTTATAACATATTTATTTTTGTGGGCTAACACACACCATGGATTTCCCTCATAGGGTTTTCCATGTAAAAAGTCTAGTGTCTCATGTGTTGATTATGTTATTGTGTTGAGTTTCTTATTTCATGTCTTCATGATTAAATTTGAATAATGGTGAACAAGTGTTTGATGTGTTAATGTTCATAAGTGGTCAAATTTTTTGAGACAACTGATTCACCCCCCCTCTCAGTTGTCTAGTGCATTTCAACAATTGGTATCAGAGCCAGTTCCTCAAAAGTAAGCCTAATAGCTTGAGGTCAATCCAGGATGTCTTTTAAGAAGGAAGCTCCATAGTTTGATGGGACAAATTATGCTTTATGGAAGGTATGAATGAAAATCCATCTCCTTTGTCTTGGTTATAGAGTATGGAAAGTGATAGAGATGAACTATACAATGCCTTAGAATGGTTTAACAACTGAAGATTAAATCAAAGAATATGAGTTAAATATAAAAGTTAGAGATGATCTGTTAACTACCTTGTCTGACACTAAGTTGGTGAAGGTCGTGGATCTAGATTCTACTAATGAAGTCTGGAAAAAGATGAAAAATCTATATGAAGGAGATGAATCTGTAAAAAGAGCCAAATTGCAGGTCTTGAAAGTGAAATATGAGGGTTTAAAGATGAGCGAAGATGAAAACATAATAGCCTACATGCAAAAGGTTGATGAACTTGTCAATGGAATAAAAGGTATGGGAGGAACTATTGATGAGAAGGAAGTTGTGATGAAAATTCTTATGTCATTACCTAAGTCCTATAGTCACAAGGTGCTGCAATTGAAGAAATAATGACTATAAAAGAAGTCGATAAGGATTAGTTGCTTTGAAACCTTACAGCCTTTGAGATGAGAGTTTGGTGATGCTCTATCAAAGGTTGAGCCTGCTTTCAAAGACAGTACTTTAGAGAAGATCTCCAGAGCTGAGAAGTACAAGGTGGAACTTGATGATGAGCTTGATGAAATTGAAACCAACTTTGTTGACAAACTGCAAAGAGGTTCCGGTAAGTTTAAACGTAAATTACCTTTCAAATGTTTTACATGTGGTAAGGTTGGTCACTATGCTTCTAGATGTCCTGAGAGAATTGAAAGGAATAGAAAAAGATTTGAGAATAGACCTAGGGTTCCAAACAGATGCTACTATGTTAGAGATCTTGATGATGAAGGTGTGACAGATGATGGATCTAATGATGCTAGTACTAGTGCAAATGAATGCTTGTTTATTGCAATTAAAGAAGAACCTGTGTCTACCAATCCTACTAGTTGTGTGAAGGAAGAAAAACTAGTGGTAGAAAGTGCTTTGGCTATTTAGGTTGAGAAAGATAAGGATGAATGGATTATTTACAATGGATGCTCACATCACATGACTAGTGACAAAAGCAAGTTTGTGAGTTTGGAAAAGTATGATGGAGGATTGGTTAGGTTTGGAGATAATGCAGGTAGTAAGATTTGTGGGAAAGGATCTATTTCTTTTGATGGAAAGCACAACATTGATAATGTCCTATATGTAACAGGTTTAAAGCATAATCTCTTGAGTGTTGGTCAAATGTGTGACAAAGGTTATGATTTGACATTCAAAGATAATGGGTGCAAGATCATGGAAAGCTCCAGAACATTTATTGCTATTGGTAAAAATACCAGAGGTAACATTTATCAATTAAGAGGAACTAATGATTATTGTTTATTGGCTCAGACAGATGAGAGTTGGCTATGGCATAGAAGGATGTGTCATATCAACTTTGATAATTTGGTGAAGATAAGTTCAAGACAGGATGTGAGAGATTTACCAAAGCTTGTAAAACCTACCAATACCATGTGTAAGGAATGCCAGTTGGGGAAGCAGACAAGAACAAGTTTTAAGAGAAAAGAGCAATTCTCTACTAGTTTGCTAGATCTAGTGCATACAGACTTGTGTGGTCCTACAAGGGTGAGAAGTCTACAAGGAGATAGGCATTTTATGTTACTTATTGATGATTATTCAAGAATGACTTGGGTCACTTTTCTAAATGAAAAATTTGAAGCTCTAGACAAGTTCAAAGTTTTCAAGGAAATGGTTGAGAATGTGTTAGAGTTGAGGATCAAATGCTTAAGGTCTGATAGAGGAGGTGAGTTCACATCAAATGAATTTAATATTTTCTGTGAAGAACAAGGGATAAAGAGACAGTTGTCTACACCTAGCACTCCTCACCAGAATGGAGTTGTTGAAATAAAATATAGGATAGTTCAAGACGCTGCTAGGACTATGTTAAAGGAAGCTGACCAACCAGAGGTGTACTGGAGAGAAGCCATACATAATTTTGTGTACATCCTAAATAGAGTTCAAGTCAAATGTAACAGCTCTAAAACTCCTTATGAATTATGGTATGGAAGAGCTCCTATAGTGAAGTATTTCAAAGTTTTTGGTAGCAAATGTTATATCAGAAGAGAAGAAGATCTAAGCAAGTTTGATGCTAGATGTGATGAAAGAATATTTCTTGGGTACTCTACTAAGAGTAAGTCCTACTGGTGCTACAATAAGAGATTGAAAAAGATCATTGAAAGTACCAATATAAAAGTTTATGAAGAAAAGGAAAGAATATTAGAATGAGTGGATACGAATTAGATGAACCTACTACTATAGTAAATGAAAAAAAAAGTTGAACAAGAAGATAGATAAGATGAAGAAGAAGAGGCTCCAAAAAGTGTTGTTAAAATTCCCAGTTTATGTAAGGATCGATTATTCTAAAGATCAAATTATAGGTGACAAGAACAAAGGGGTACTGACAAGAAAAGGAGCTATAGAAGAACATGTAAACTACTGTTTACTTTCTAAAGGTGAACCTAAAACTATGAATGAAGCTTACAATGATGAAAATTGTGTAAAAGCTATGCAAGAAGAACTGATGCACATAGAAAAGAATCAAACATAGGAATTGGTTTTGTTGGTGTTCCCAACTAATTGTATGAGTTTCCCTAAAAACTAGCCATCTTCTATCCACATGATCCTCAGGTCAGTGGCCAACCAACATGAGATTAACTCTCTATCTCCTCTACACTTTAGGCTCTGTAGGACCGAGGGGGTACTCCCTGTTAGATTTAGAGTAGACAACTGAGGGGGGAGTGAATAAGTTGTACAAAATTTTCTTCCCATTAAACACTTAACTTCACTTTGTAATTTAGTAGCATAATAATAGATCAATCATGGAAACATAATGCAATGAATCAAGAGCAAAAACACGTTAACACATGAGACACCAAGATTTTGACGTGGAAAACCTGGTTAAGGGAAAAACCACGAGGTGACTAACCCAAGATTGTATTCTTTGTAAGAAGAATAGAAAGAACAAATGGCACATGCCAATTAGGGCTCACTACCTGAGCACACTGCTCACAAGAGGCCCACTACCTACAAGAGACACACTGTCTATAAAGAAATAAGTATCACATACTTGAACTGGAGAATAGCATCTTCACCATGCTTGAATCAGTTCCATTTAAGCCCAATACTTCTGCTCTTCCTTTCGCTCTCCTCCTTGCTACCACATACTCATCTCAACAAGGACACTTTTGAAATGACCTCACAATCCCTTATTTATACAAGACATCAACTTAGGAATGATCATCTAAGTCAGAAAACATCAACAAGAACATTCGCATGATGTGTAACTCATTCAGTCAGCCAGTCTCAAGAAGAACACCATCATCCAAAAGTTATTCCTCAATTGTGAGCTCCCACTTCAATGTGGACCACCAAACAAACTAGACACGATCCAAAGACTTTCACAAGCTTGCCTAAATCACCAAGAACATCCAAACTTCATCTGCTTACTGAATTCCTTCTCCCCTTCATCTAGAACCTCAAGAACACTGTCTCTCATTACTGTCATAAAGGAATAGATGCTTGCAGACCTTCAAACAATGAACCAATTGAGTTGATACTTCACAAAGACTTCCCCAACACTCCCTCAAATTCACAGAAAAGGATATTGTATTTCTGGATCTCACCTGACCTATCTGTAACACTCTGTCACCACTAAACATCTGCCAGAACTAGTTTTACTTGAGTGGCCACAACTTCTTCTGATCTTCATGCGGACCTCTGAAATCTCTACTGGACCACCTTAAGACACATATCTACAAACCCTTTAAACCATAGCCTCTGATCCTCATCCTATCTTGGACTTTTACCTTACTGTCATCACGGTTCTTCACTGTTCCTGATTAAGACTAATTTTCTCAATATCCTCAGCACACAACTCATCCAATCCTTATCATTAATGCAACAGGAGTATGTTGACATCAATGACAACACTGGTTAGGCCCATACTTGCAACAATCTCCCTGTTTGTCATTGATGGCAACATATGATGTGAAAAACTGTTTTAACCATCAAGACAAGAACTTCTCCTTACTATCACAACTCCCCCTATCAGCAACAACCATTCACATGTCTTCTCTCCCTTTACTTCTCTCCCTTTGATCAGCGACAACTTGTTTTTCACATGTCTTCTCTCCCCTTTTGACATCAATGGCAAAGGACACATACTTGCAATTCCATCACTTTAGAATCATATCTGCTGCTCCGCCTAAGTAGCAGCGCCCCATCATCAATCTGGACCACAAGATGTGACTATGATATCCACCGGACTGATGCACATCAGTGCATCTTAGTTCATCACTGGAGGGGCAATAACCCCTAACTTCTCATAGAGATACTCAAAAGAGTCCTTAGGTAGAGGTTTAGTAAATATGTCTGCAATCTAATCCTTAGAAGGCACAAACTCCAATCTGACTTCATTCTTGTTCACTTGTTGTCTCAAAAAGTGAAACTTGATGGATATGTGTTTAGTCTTTGAGTGCAACACTAGATTCTTGGATATATTTATTACACTTGAATTATCACATAAGATTGTGATAGGTTCCTCATACTCCACTTTGATATCTCTTAGCATCTGCTTCATCCACAAAACTTGAGTGCAACTACCTGCTGTTGCAATATATTCTGCTTTAGTTGTAGACAGAGATATTGCCTCTTGTTTCTTGCTTAGCCAAGAAACCAATCTCTTCCCCAAAAAGAATGCTCCTCCACTGGTACTCTTCCGGTCATCCACATATCCTACCGAATCCACATATGTATATGCATGAAGAGAGAAATCATGATCTCTAGGATACCATAGACCATATTCAACTGTCCCTTTTAGATATCTAAAAATCCTCTTGATTGCCATGACATGAGATTCTCTAGGATCAGCCTGGAATCTAGCAACAAGTCCAACAGCCTGCATAATGTCTGGTCTAGTTTGATGGATACAACAGTCCTCCAATCATTGACCTATACTTTGTCTGATCAGCCTTAAGAGAGTCATCATCTTTTCTCAATTTACATCCAGTTGTCATGGGAGTATTCATTGGTTTTGAGTCTTCCATCCCAAATTTCTTCAACAATTCTTTCACATATTTGGTCAGAAAAATGAAGATTCCTTTCTTTCTTTGAGTGATTTGTAGACCCAAGAAAAAATTCATTTCACCAAGCATGGACATCTCAAACTCACTTTTCATTTGATTTACAAAAGTTTTACACATACTATCTCTTACTCCAAAAATGATATCATCAACAAACACTTTAACAATAAAGATTTTTTCATGATCAATTTTGAAATATAAATTACTATCAACAGTACCTTTGTTGAAACCAATCTTTAAAAGATGCATATCCAATCTTTCATACCAGGCTCTTGGGGCTTGCTTCAGTCCATATAGTGCTTTCTTCAACTCGTAGACCATATCACCATGATCAGACAATTGAAATCCATCCGGTTGCTCTATGTACACTTATTCTTTCAAGTCACCATTCAGGAAGGCAGACTTGACATCCATCTAATATACCTTGAAATCCTTGAAGGCAACAAAGGCAAGAAATAATCTGACTGCTTCAATTCTTGCCACCGGAGCAAAAGTTTCTTCAAAATCAACTCCTATTTGAGAGTAACCCTTGTAGACCAATCTAGCTTTATTTCTGATTACTTCACCAACACCATTTAGTTTTTTCCAAAAGACCCATTTTGTTCCAATCACATTCTTGTTTCTAGGTCTGGGAACAAGATCCCAAGTGTGATTTTTCTCAATTTGCATCAGCTCTTCCTCCATTGCTTTAGTCCAATTTTCATCATTGCAAGCTTCATTCACTATCTTAGGTTTGATCTTTGAAATCAGACAATACTCTTCTGAATCTTGAGCAATTCTCCTTCTTGTTTGTACTCATTTGCTTTTATCACCTATGATCTGATCTTCAGAGTGGTTTAGTCTTACATACTTGGGAACTTTGGGAAATTCTTGCACTTCTGATTCTTGATCAGGCTCATTGAAACTCATCTCTTCTTCCTGATTTCCTAGATTAGTTTGGATCTAACTTACAGAGGAGGCTTGGGCTCCTTGAATTAGAACACCATTTTCATCATTTTCATCATATTCATAAAACCTTGAGGGTCTTTCAATTCCTTCATCAACCTTCACATTTGTACTTTCAATCATTTTTCTCAGTCTCTTGTTATAACACCGGTAAGATTTGCTATGAGTAGAGTAACCCAATAATATTCCTTCTTCACTTCTAGCATCAAACTTTCCTAGATCTTCATCTCTTTTAATGTAACACTTGCTTCCAAAGACTCTAAAATACCTCACAGTAGGAGTGATGCCAAACCAAAGTTCATAAGGAGTCTTACCAGTATTGCTTTTGTTTTGTACTCGATTGAGAGTTTAGACTGCAGTGCTAATAGCTTCTCTCCAATAGACCTGAGGAACATTTTCTTCCATCATCATGGTCCTAGATGCTTCCGGGATGGTCCGGTTCTTTCTCTCAAATACTCCATTCTACTGTGGAGTCCTAGGAGCAGACAGTTGTCTCTTAATTCCATGTTTCTCACAGAAATCTATGAATTCACTGGATGTGAACTCTCCACCTCTATCAAACCTCAAACATTTCAATTTTAATCTGGTTTCATTCTCTACCATAGCCTTGAATATTTTGAATTTCTCAAGAGCTTCTGATTTCTCTTTTAGAAAGGTTACCCACATCATCTAGGAATAGTCATCAATTAGTAACATGAAGTATCTATCACCTTGCACACTCCTGATTCTTGCCAAACTACAAAGATCAGTATGAACTAAGTCCAATAATCTAGAGGAAGATTGTTCCTTACTTTTGAATGAGACTCTGCTTTGTTTTCCCAACTGGCATTCCTTACACAAACTATTTGTAGGCTTCACCAATTTTGCAAGATCTCTTACAACCTGAGTATTGCTTATCTTGATGATATTATCAAATTTCACATGACACATTCTTCTATGCCATAACCAACTCTGATCAACGTGAACAAATAAACAACTTTTATTAGTACCAACCAACTGGAAGATATTACCTTTACTTTGAGTACTGGATGCAATCTCTATTCTGAAACTTTCAAAGATCTTGCATTTTTCATTCTTGAATTGGAGATCATAGCCTTTGTCCACCAACTGACCAACACTGAGAAGATTGTGCTTTAGTCCTTCAACATACAATACATTACTAGTTTTGTTCCTTCCATCAAAAGAAATGGTTCCTCTTCCTCTGATTCTACCAGTAGAATTATCACCAAACTTTACCACATCTTCATACCTTTCCAAATCTATTAACTTATTTTTGTCACTTGTCATATGGTGAGAGCATCCACTATCAATGACCCAATCATCCTTTTCTTCAACTTGGGCAGCTAGAGCTTTTTCTACAACTTTATGATTTACAAATTTAGAGGACAATGGTTATTCTTCCTTGATGGCAATAAACACCCAGTCACTTCCAAATTTGTCTCCTATCTCTGATTCATCATCTGTTACTCCTTCATTATCATCTTCCTCATGAACATAGTAATAGTTCTTTTGGAACCTTGATCTGTTAGGATTTGGCCTTGAAAATCTTTCAGACACTTTTGAGGCAAAATGACCAATCTTATTGTAGTTAAAACACTTAAAAGGAAATTTTGCTTCATACTTACCAGATCCTCTTGGTAGTCTTTTTGCAATAAGGGTTTCAAGTTGAGCAGTTTTTGCTTGCTCTTCTTCTAGGCCTTTTCTTGCTTTTTCATACCATGAGAGTTTCCTTGAAGAGTTCTCTCCTGGATCAAACTTTTATTTACCTTTCACAGAGGCACTGGCTTTGAATACATATTCAGTCTTAGGAGGGGCATCTCCAAACTTGGTCATTTCAAATGCAGCCAATTTACCAACCAATTGATCTCTTGTGATAGTTGTATCGGCTTTGAATTCTTTAATGGCAGCAACCTTGATTTTGTAAGAAGTAGGAAGGGATCTGAGAATTTTGCCAACAATCTCATTTTCATCCAAGACTCCACCAGCATTTCTAATTCCACAAACAAGCTCACTTACTCTTGGCATAAAAGTAGTAATATTTTCATCTTCTCTCATCTTCAGATTTTCAAATTTTCCTTTCAGACTTTCTAACCTTGCACATTTAACATACTTGTCTCCTTCATGTAGAAGTTCCAGTTTTTCTCAAATCTCAAAAGCAGTTGGTAGGTCAATAACATTTGAAAGCTCTTAATCAGATAATGCACTTAGAAGAGCTTCTATAGTCCACAGATTGTTTTCAGCATCTGTGATTTCATTTGGGGTTTTCAGACCACCCTGTGGAGGTGCATACTTTGTTGTAACCATGGTCCAGTATGCCATTCCCATACATTGCAAGTGACATTTCATGTGACCTTTCCAAAGATTAAAATTGGTTCCATCAAACTTCATACTATTCTTCTTGTAAGACGTCATTCTAGATCTCCTCAAGCAATTAAGCTCCTTTTAGAGGAACTTGGCTCTGATAGCAATTGTTAGATTTAGAGCAGACAACTGAGAGGGGGGGTGAATCAGTTGTACAAAACTTTCTTCCAATTAAACACTTAACTTCACTTTGTAATTCAACAGCATAATAATACATCAATCATGGAAACATAATGCAATGAATCAAGAGTAGAAACACATTAACACACAAGATACCAAGATTTTGACATGGAAAACCTAGTTAAGGGAAAAAGCATGGGGTGATTAACCCAAGATTGTATTCTCTATTAGAAGAATAGAAAGAACAAATGGCACATGCCAATTAGGGCTCACTGCCTGAGCACACTGCTCACAAGAGGCCCATTGCCTACAAGAGACACACTGTCTACAAAGAAATAAGTATCACATACTTGAACTGGAGAATAGCATCTTCACCATGCTTGAATTAGTTCTATTTAAGCCCAATACTTCTACTTTGCCTTTCACTCTCCTCCTTGCTACAACACTCATCTCAACAAGGACACTTTTGAAATAACTTTGCAATCCTTTATTTATACAAGACATCAACATAGGAATGATCATATAAGTCAGGAAACATCACTAAGAACATCCACAGGATGTGTAACTCATCCGATCGGCTAGTCTCAAGAAGAACACCATCATCCAGAAGTTATTCCTCAATTGCGAGCTCCAACTTCAATGCAGACCACCAACACGAACTAGACACGATCCAAATACTTTCACAAGCTTGCCTGAATCACCAAGAACATCCAAACTTCATCTGCTTACTGAATTCCTTCTCCCCTTCATCCAAAACCTCAAGAACACAATCTGTCATTACTGTCATAAAGGAATAGATGCTTGCAGACCTTCAAACCATGAACCAATTGAGTTGATACTTCACAAGAACTTCCTCAACACTCCCTCAAATCTACAGAACAGGATACTGTATTTCTAGATCTCACCGGACCTATCTGTAACACTCTGTCACCACTGAACATCTGCCAGAACTGGTTTTACTTGAGCAGCCACAACTTCTTTTGATCTTCATGCGGAGCTCTGAAATATCTAATGGCCACCTTAAGACACATATCTACAAACCCTTTAAACCATATCCTCTGATCCTCATCCTATTTTGGACTTTTACCTTACTGTCATCACTGTTCTTCACTATTCTTGATTGAGACTAATTTTCTCAATATCCTCAGCACATAGCTCATCCAATCCTTATCATTAATACAATAAGATTATGTTGACATCAATGACAACATTGGTTAGGCCCATACTTGCAAAATTCCCTTATTCAATACCCATATAGTAAACCATGACTTCAACTAGGTATTGATACTTAAGCAGATATGTTCTCTTTTATGCGGACCAAAACTATATGGTGATTAAAAAGTGGCTAGCTTTGGGTATTTGTTCATGTGTAGGTCAAAGAATATGGTATCTGAAATCCTACTCCTACAAACTAACTATTTGGTTCAGATTTTGTTCTTAAGTATATATGTGATTATATGATTGTGGGTATTTTGTGAAAATAAACCCATCTTTGACTGGTGCCAATCCAAGGTTAGGAGTCAACCTCTCACAAATACAAAGTAGTTCCTACAAGCATCTCTGACATACCAGTTCAGATGATATCAAACTATTCTCTACCTAATAGAAAACTATCCAAGGATGGGTATTTCTAGTAGCTCTTCTTACAAATATCCCTATTATCATACACACCTCCCCATATCTAATTTAGAGCATTTTAATCTAATCTTTAATTAGAAGCATAAAACCTGACATACAATACAACAAATGTGTATCCAAGAACTTAGAAACCCTTAAATATCTTAGTTCAAAAGAAGAGTGTAAATAACACAGGAGACAATTAATAGAAACACATGCAAATAGAATTTCTCATATAAACTCAATCTAAACTAATAAAATACTCATAAAAACAAACATTCAACATTAAAAGAGAAAAGAACTCACAACTCAAGATCAAACCAACCTCCAAAATTGCTCTCTATTTTCATTAGCAAAATGTCCAAATCAACAACAACAACAAAGTGAGTCCACCAGTTCTTTTATAGACCAAGAACATGGCACTTAGCCTTTGATACAATATAGCGGTTAGATAAGTTTACATTGCAAGCCACTGCTCATAGGTTTTGGGGTATTAATTACATATTGCATAGAGAAAAGATAGAAATTTTTTTTCTTAGGAGTACAATTGACTGGAGTAGCCCAACCACATAAATGAAGTGGAGAACTTAGTTGCTCGTTCATCTCAGGCACACTTATCCATACTTCTTTGTCCAAGTTGCATATGACTTCTCTGATGGCCATTGAAAAGAAATCAACTTTGATATTTTCTCATTATGCCTCGTGTACCTTGCATCCATCAGAATCTTCTCTTCCTTATAGAACAACTCAAAATTTATTTTGAGCACATGCAGTTTGTCCAAAGTTGAGCTCAAAATCTTCAAGCTAGGATCTCCATTAGCACAATAGGTAGATATTAGCTGGCTAGCAATGCTTGCAAAGTCATCTTTCCACTTGTCAAGGCCCTTTACCTATCAATCACCTTCTAATATACTTTGCATTATTTTCTTATCTATCCTTTCAATAAACTATCTTTTCTCACTCAATACCTTATCCAACCTCAATTAGAAAGTTACGACCTCCTCAAGTATTAGCAGCATGTCAAGTGTCAACTTTATCTTTGGTGGTGCCTCTGCATCAAACCTTGAACATTTGTGAAGGTCCCTTATCTCACTAGTCCTTGACAACCACACCTTGTTCATGACCTTGAGATTTTATTTGTCCTGCTCATGCTTATCAAGGGCAGTCCTCAAACTTGAATATGATCTCCATGTTTCATCCACCATTGCAAAAATATGGGTCACTCTATGATTTATCAAGTTTCTGATGACCTCCCTAACTAAAGTTTTCTTCTCCTCTCTCAATCTTTTCACTTCTTCCTTCAATTCTCTTATTTCAGATAATAGGGGCTCTGTGTCAATAAGAAATTCCTCTACAATTTGTATCATGACTAGAGTATTTGAAGTGTCATGCCCTAATAATAGTTACTCCTTATACTTGTTAAGCTCTGCAACAACTTGTTCGTAGTTCAACAGTAGCTCATCATGGTCCTTTTGGACCTTATTTGTGACAGCCTCTGCAAATTTTGGTGTTTGCACATTCATGCTAGCAACATGGGGAGTAGGGGTACTTGATACTCTCTTGATTATTACATTCCTATCAATTCTCCCAACCCAATCCTAGGTTTATTATTATTTGGGGCCAACACCAATATTGCTAGAGTTTCAAATGTAGTATTGAAGGCTGCACGAGAAAGTGCCTTCTCCACTTGCTCATTTGTCACTTGAAAATCTTCTCTAGTAATTGAGTCAAATGCAATAGCATCTAACAAGGTCCAATATGGAAGAAGAAGCACATTACTTTTGGCAAACAATGTTCTCCCCTCCTCTGGGGTCATCCCACTAATATCCCGATTTACCTCAGTTAACACCCTTTGGGTGATGGCCTCATACTCTGATGGATCTGCCCTACTCTTGGCCTCCTCTATCCTCTTTTGGAATTCCCCACTCCTAACTTTCAACACATAACTCCTGAATTCAGGAATATTGACAAACTCATCATCTTCCATAAATTTAGCACAAGCCATTACCCTGACATCCTCTGTATCTATAGTCTGAGCTATCATTATTCTTGCCAGTCTATTGTCAAGGGATGAGTATGGCCTTATTCTATTAGGTGAATTCACTTGATGGGCAACTTCCTGTTCTTGTTCTTGTTCTTCTTATTCTAGGTCCACTACCTCTATTTCTAGCTCATGACTTTCCAAATCAATTATCTTTTCTCTCTTGGTAGGGGGAAAATCAGGTCATTCACTTTTTACTGTAACATCAGAAAATATCCCCTTGGGTGATTTTCCCTCATAAGGTTTAGCTCTTGGGTCTTTAGCATGCATTTAGGACATCTTAGTTCATATTTTGGCATCCTGATGGAATGAGACCTAGGTTCCATCGAAAATTGGACCTAGGTGGACCCTTGAGCTGTACCCTACCAAAAATAGGGAGGAGGACATGGGTACCCATGCCCTAGTCCTACCCTATTTTGGGGCAGCCCTAATTTTTAGGTGTCGGTTTGCGACCATTATTAGGTCCCTTTGTCAACACGGTAAGTTTGAATTACAAAAATCTTTGAGGGAGTATTTATAGTTGCATATATAAGCATGCTTAGGCATTCATTTGTAAACTAAAGATTTCAATTAGATAGCAATTGTGATGTTCATACATTGTCAAGGTAATTCAAGGCTTCTATTGTGTTGCAAGAGTAGACTTGTGTGTTTTGTGTGTTGATATTTTTAGATTTGAGCATCAATTTCCTCATGGCATGAAGAGCATCTTCCTCCCATGAGTGCTTCACTATAAGGTGACATAATATTGTGTTTTCATCATTGATTCCTTTGGTTTTTACCTCTACCTCATAAGGGTAGGCACTCTTTATCTGACAACGGTGTTTGGAGACTTAAGTGTCCTCTAAGGCTTGACTAATGCAAGCCTCTAAACATGACAAGCCCTAAACCAAGTCTTGTGATTGTAGGTTATAGGTGTCACATTTGGGAAAAGTGGAGTTGCAAGAAGGATTGGCAGACATCAAGGATTTAGGATCTAAAGAAAAGTAGAACACAAGAGCACTTCTAGAACTTGGGCACTCTCTCCAGTGTCCTCTACATCTGAGTTTCATAAAATAGAAGTTACAGGGTTGATCAGTGATAGGAGGTCTGAATTCCATGAAGAAACTGGTACCTTGGACTAGGGCACCCTCTCTAGTGTCCCTGACTATTCCACCTTGGAACCTCAAAAATAGGTATTCTTTGATTTGGTATTTTACTCCTGTCTACAAGAGCTTTTTCTGTCTTTCATCAATTTGTTGTCGTATTTGCGTAATTAGGGTTTTAATGGTTAATTGGGCATAAGAGAAGGAAAATTAATAATTAAATTCCCTAATCCAAGTTTTCCTACATTTGTAAGTGACCTAGGGTATAAGAGTGCTCGCCACTCGACCCTAGATCATTCAATGTTTAGCAGAGACGCGAATTTAAACACATAAAGAGTAAAACATTAACAAATCCAATTTTCCCCTATACATTTTGGTGAACCTGTGTTTTTCGACTTAAATTGCAACTTGCTGAGTGCGTGTCTTCATATTTTCATTGATTTCATTCATTCATATAGTCATTCATTTTATTGCATTGAGAGAAATTCAAAAAAATTGAAAAGTTTGGAAAATTAAAAAAAATTTGCATTGTTGGGGTTACTAAATTGCATCAATTCTTTCCAAATTTTCCTAATTCATGGTTTTTGCATCATATCTGATATAAACTACATAAAAATAGAAAAATTCAAAAAAAAACTTTGCATTTTCATCATTAAATTGCTAGGGTTTTGTGGAAATTTTGACAATTTTGATATAACCTAGTAATTCCAAAATCTAGGGTTAGTAGGAAAAATCTTCTTTTAGATTTTATACTGATTTTAGAGTCTCATTAAAATTTTCATTTGGCTGTATTCTTGCATTTTAGTGTAAATTTGCATTTAGATTTAAAATATTTGCATTTTTGCATAGAAAATTTCAACAAAAACTAGCAATTTTGATGCATTTTCATTAAATTTGCATTGGCATTTTGCATGTTCAAGATTGAAAATCATTTTAAGATCTGAGATTATTTAATTTCCATCATAAATCATACCTCAAAACATTCATATAGCATTTTGCGTCAACATCTCAAACCTAGGGCTTTGAAAACAACGATTTTCACTAAATTTGGCCTTATCGACTTTATAAACTTACACCATATGTGTATTGTGAAATGTATTTTCGAATTATTTTTCTGGTATTAGGGTAATAAATTTATTCCCCTCATAAAAAACTTCACAACACCCTTTTAACGGGCTCTTGTAGTGAAAATTCGGTGAAAAACTACACATTTTGGTTATTTTTGCCTAGGGTTTGACCTAGTTTGCACTCCAACCGTGTTGTGATCAATTTTATGGATTGAGGTGACTTATATTATTGATATTATTTACTATACCTCCTAAAATTCATTACAACATCCCTTTTTCTAGGTCTTGGAATCGAAAAACCGTGAAAAATTGCATATTTTGCTATATTTTCACTAGGGTTTTACCTTAAGTGGCACCAAAAGCATGTTGTGTTCAATATTTTAGCACCATGTGGCTGTTATTACTGATATTATTAACTATCCATCATCATTTTACTCATAAAACCCTTTGTTATGCTCTCTTGCATTGAGTTTTGGTGAAAAAAGTGTCTATTTTGACTTATTTTCACTATAGTTTGACTTGGCATTATCTTGGATTTGCATCAAGAGTGAGTTGGGAAGGAACATATTTCTGTTTTGGACTGATATTATACATATAAATTTCTTCCCTCGATCAAAATTCTTATAATATCCTTTGTTTTATTCATTTGCATTGAAGAAGCACAAAAAAAACAAGCATTTTAGGTCATTTTTGCATATAACATTGCACTTGTCTTTTGCATACTTTTGGAAAACTTTTAAAATCTGATTTTGCATTGATGTTACAATACATTTCATTATGGCATCTTTATCTTGTTTCTCTTTGGTATCTTTACATGCATATATCGAAGAACTTCAAGAGTTTCTACAAATTTCTTAATATGAATCCGCATGTGCTCACTTATTTACAAGCTATGTATCACAAGGATATATTCACATGATATTCATTTAAAATCCTTGACTATGTATATAATTTTGACAACTTCACCTCTCTCATGAATACAGACCCTTGCGTAGTAGAATATTTGACTAAACACATTGAGAATGATGAGAGTGAAAGTTCTCTTAATGCCTTAGATTTAATAGCTAAAATATATGATGATGACATACAAAATGATTCCTCCTATGAGGATATACTAGCACAAGAGGATGAAATCATTGACACATTTCTAAACATTACCCTACCCTCTTTGGAAATTGAAACATTAGTGGATAACGGGCTCCCTCTCAAGAAGGATTCTTCATGGGTAGAGAAAGACTATTCACCTAACGATCATTTGGTGCATAAGACCTCTATGGATAATCCATTGGACCTTCCAGCTTTGATTAAAGAATCAAGAACCTTCAATGAGAAGACTATAGATAGCTCTAGTCTAACTAATGAGATAGTACCTTCCTCTCATCCTATTTCTCTCCCTGGGCAAGATGTAGCATTAGTGGATGAGAAAAGGTCTCTCACATTAAATCCTTTAGGGATGGACATTAGATGCAGCCAAGAGGGAAACAATGTTAATTCAATATGGATCAATAAATTTTGTAGCATTATTCCTAAGATGATTGTCTAGGGGGCACCTAGTGCACCCTCTTGCTTAAATCTGGTGATTACTAATCAATGTAGATCCCTGGATCACATCTATGAATATGCAAAGCAAATTGCTCCAAGAAATCAAGGTGTGCAAAATGTGATTACTTATACATATAACACCCATAATAACAAGCAAAGTAAGAAAGCACTACAAGTGCATATCTCTCTTCCATGTTCTCAACCTATCCTCTCTCCACCACCTCACCTTACTCATAAAAGTGGTCAAGAGTATGATCTTGTCAAACAACTTGACACTACTCTGGCTAATATCTCTCTTTGGTATTTAATACAAACATCGCCTACATATTATGGAATGCTCCGAGAAGCTTTGAAAAAGGTGATTGTCCCACCTACTGCTAAGCCTAATGATGTAGCAGCTATATTGGATAGTATGCATGCAACAAAAGTGGATATACTCTTTCAACCACATGAATTACCATCAATTAAAGTTCAAAACCAATATGATCCTCTTTTAATCTTTGTCACAATAAATAAAACGTTGGTAAAATGAGTTATGATTGACAATGGGTCAGCTCTTAATGTTTGTATCATTGACCTACTACACAAAATCAAGGTTGACACATCACAAATCATACCAAATGGCATTAGCATTCGTGGCTTTAATAATGTTGGATGACAATCCATGGGCACTATAACTCTACCTATAAAAGTAGGATTTGTACTTGTGCCTACCTTGATTCATGTCATTCCTTGTTCTTTATCTTACAACATGATTCTTGGTAGACCTTGGATTCATGCATTGGGAGCAGTCCCTTCCACTCTATGTCGTTTAATCAAATTTATAATCAACAATAAACTTCATACTATTCATGCTGATCCTAAACTAGATAATTGTTTACATATTGAAATGCAAAAACTAGTTTACAATCATATGAGCTTAAATAATTTACAAGCTAATTCATCAATACCTCTGGCCATGAATAATGTTGCAAATGATTCTATACCATTGAATGCACACTTTGGTGATGATTGGGGCTCATTAGATTTTGATCCTTGTAGTATAAGGGAGTATAAAATTAATAGCCTTAACACATCAAAAGTAGCATCAATCTCACCTAAGCAATATTTTGAAGCACCTAAGAAACCTAAAATCCCCTTAGTAGAAAATAAAAACAATACTCTCTCTCATACCACAAATTACGACACCTATGAGGCTTCACCATCTTCTAAGGAAATGACATCCCTTTATGGCCGAGGATTTAAAATCCTTTATAATAATTGTGAATATGAAGGTAAGGGATGTCGTGTAAATCAATAAGGGATTTGAGTACCTATAGAATCTGCTTCAACACATTACTCAAGTGGCATTGGATATAATCCTTTCAAAGAAAAGAAAGCTTCCCGTTGTCCTAAATTTAATGTTAATTCAACAAGATCAAAACAACATGACATATATATATGTTCTTAACAATGGTACCGTAACAGGTAAGTATCTCTAACCCTTTATCTCTCTCATGATGTGCTTCTCCCATTATGTGTTATACATTGTTTAGGCCTCCTAGGATGACCTCGGATTCTCCCGTAAGGTTTAGGATACCAGGAGACTACCTCTATTGTGACCTTCTTCTATTTGTATCATCTTTCTTCTATATTGCCTCTCTCTCTCTCTCTAATTTCATTTTTGTGTGTTGTGTCTTATGGACATAGTGTCGCGATTGGTGACTTGGGGGCACCCTCCTACATGACTGTCCCTAAGACAGTTGCTTCTCCTCTCTTATTTATTGTTTCCCTTACTCTAGTGTTTCCACCTAGTGGGTGGATGACGACAAACATTTATACTAATGCAGACTTAGTGTCCCTTTTGAGAGCAATCAAAAAAATGAGCTTAGTTCCTAATATGATGATGGGGTTGTATATCTTATCTGACACTTGGCTAGTGGAAGCACTCATGCTTTCCGCGTAGTGAATTTCATGGTGTTTCTATCATATTTACAAACCTTAACAATACTATTGTTCTATCCACCTTTGTTCGTCTTTGAATCTGACCTTGGCAGTACTTGATTTGGAGAGCTTCATGAGATAGCCCTATGGTTATCCTCGAAATCCAAATTCATTGTATAACCTTGGCTCTTTGTGTGGTTAAACATATGCATTGATATTTTTGTTTATCATGATGTTGTAGACACTAACATGTTTCTTGCAGGGATGTGTTTGTGGGAACATTTGGTGATCGTAAAGTACATGTCACCTCTAGAGGGCATGAGCTTTGTGAAATTTGGTGTTCCCTTGTGTGTTTTCTTCCTACCTTAATGTTCTTGATATTGATAACTGATATCAACCACCTTAAGCTGGGAGCATATATAAGGTAAGTTGTTTGTTGTAGATGTTAGCTATGTGCTTGTCCTTAGGTGCAGTCTAAAGACTTTCTCGATGAGTGCATCCTACATCCTAAGTCTATTTGCAATCAATCAATCAATCATGCAAAGCCCTCTACAGAGACAAGATATTGAGCATATCCTTTTTCTTAAGCCCTCTATGGAGGTGGGCATGGTGTATTTCTCATAGTAGATTGCATCATCCTATCATTTAAAAAAGTCCACTATGGAGGTGAGGAGTGGTTCTGTGACTAACTCAACCCTTAAGCATGTTTTCAATGATTGTTGTGGTGAAACCCAATCATTAGTGTGTGCCTTTAATGTGCTTGAGATGGTGTTGGACCTAGAAATAGGTAAACTCCATCACTTGTCTACTTTATTTTCTCCGTGTCTTCAAGTGTGTGTGTTTTGGCATGCTTGTTTTGTGTGGCATGTTTGTTGCCCCATATGCAGTCTAAAGACTTGCTCGATGAGTGTATCCTACATTTTGGGAGGTTTTGCATGTCTTACATGTGTGTTGCCCCATATATGTAGTCTAAAGACTTGCTTAATGAGTGCATCATGTATTATGGGATGTTTGTTTACTTAGCAATGCTTGCATCTGCATTTCATATATATAAGAAAAAGAAAAGAAAAGATATCATTTCTATCTTCCATTCATTAATGTGTCTTCTATATATTGACTATCTTCTCTATGTTCTACGTGACTGTAACTATCTTCTCTGTGTTTTGCGTGCCTGTTACTATCTTCTATGTGATTGGCGTGTCTTCTCCATCCTTGATGTGTTTATTGCATTTGTTACCTTACTTTAACACATGTATTCACCTCTCATTTATACATACATCAAAGTGGGGGCTAAATGTAATGTAAAAAAATGTCCCCTTGGGGGATTTTCCCTCATAAGCTTTAGCTCTCGGGTCTTTAGCATGCATTTAGGACATCTTAGTTCATATTTTAGCATCTTGATGGAATGAGACCTAGGTTCCATGGCAAATTGGACCTAGGTGGACCCCTTGAGCTGTACCCTACCCAAAATAGGGGGGAGGACTTGGGCGCTTGCGCCCTAGTTTTGCCCTATTTTGGGGCAGCCCTAATTTTTGGGTGTCAGATTGTGACTGTTATTAGGTCCCTTTACCAACATGGTAAGTTTGAATTACAAAAATCTTGGTGGGAGTGTTTATATTTGTATATATAAGCATGCTTAGGCATTCATTTGTAAACTAGAGATTTCAATTAGATAGAAATTGTGATGTTCATGCATTCTCAAGGTGATTCAAGGATTCTATTGTGTCGCAAGAGTAGACTTGTCTATTTTACATGTTGATATTTACAGATTTGAGCATCAATTTCCTCATGGCATGAAGAGCATCTTCCTCCCATGAGTGCTTCACTACAAGGTGACATAATATTGTGTTTCCATCATTGATTCCTTTAGTTTTTGCCTCTACCTCACAAGGGTACACACTCTTTATCTGACAATGGTGTTTAGAGACATAAGAGTCCTTTGGGGCTTAACTAAGGCAAGCCTCTGAACACCACAACCCCCAAACCAAGTCTTGTGATTATAGGTTATAGGTGTCACATTTGGGAAAAGTAGAGTTGTAGGAAGGATTGACAGGCATCAAGGATTTAGCATCTAAAGAAAAGCAGGACACAGGAGCACTTCCAAGACTTGGGCATTCGCTCTAGTGTCCTCTACATCTGAGTTTTAGAAAACATAAGTTACAAGGCTAATTAGTGTCAGACAGAGGTCCAGATTTCTTGAAGAAATTGGTACCTTGGACTAGGACGCCCACTCCAGTGTCCTTGACTATTCTGCCTCAAAACCTCGAAAACAGGTATTCTGTGATTTGGTATTTTACTCCTGTCTGCAAGAGCTTTTTCCATCTTTCATCAATTTGTTGTCGTATTTACATAATTAGGATTTTAATGGTTAATTGGGCATAAGAGAAGGAAAATTAATAATTAAATTCTCTAATCCAAGTTTCCCTACATTTGTAAGTGACCTAGGGTATGATAGTTCTCACCAATCAACCCTAGATCCTTGGATGTTTAGAAGAGAGGTGGATTTAAACACATAAACACTAAAACATTAACAAATCCAATTTTCCCCTAAACATTTACAACATACCCTCCCCTTGAGCTGCTAGGCTAATAAGTGGGCCTTTGCTCACCTGCTGGAGCACTAGCAATTAGCTAATCCACATGGACCAAAACCATTTGAATTCTTATTATTGGGTCCTTTACCTCTGCAAAGGCATTTGGGTAAGTAGCATTTAGGTTTTTTCTTATCCTTTCTCCTACCATAATTGTTTCCCACTTGATTCTTAAACTATGGACATCATTCATGGTGAAGCAATTTGTAATTGTGTCCTCATCAAAAGAGACCTGGTGAATATATCTTGGTCTCTTCACCTTAACCCTCATCTTGTCAATGAAGCCCTCTGGGTAAAAAATTTTGGGCTTCTCCATAGCCATCCTATAACCCTATTGAATTGAATCAATCTGATGCAAACCATTCTTGTCAATCATTATAAGTCACTAAATTTGATGGAAGTGGGAAAGAATGAGCCCTTCTTGTGTCTCCTTAAGTGTTTTCTATCTGACTCATTTAGTTGTCTAATTATCTCCAAGAAGGCAATCCCGAACCAAGAATCCTCCTTACAAAATATTCCTCAAAGATCACATAATCAGAGCCAATACAATGCATGTCCATATCTGGACTGGCAACATATTCCCCTGCATATATGTAATTTTGACATGCAAATTCTAATACCACATGCCTGATAAAGAAAATAGAATCATATGACACATCAAAGAGTACGATGTGAATTCAACATGGGCATCTATAGTATACAATTTGTTCTTAACTGCCATCATCTGCTTATGCATCTTTTGTACTATGTAGGAGGCATAATCATATGCATTCGCTCTAGTGTCCTCTGCATTCGCTCTAGGAGCACTTCCAAGACTTGGGCATTCGCTCTAGTGTCCTCTGCATCTCAGTTTTAGAAAACATAAGTTACAGGGCTGATTAGTGTCAGACAAAGGTCCAGATTTCTTGAAGAAATTGGTACCTTGGACTAGGGCGCCCACTCCAGTGTCCTTGACTATTCTGCCTCAAAACCTCGAAAACAGGTATTCTGTGATTTGGTATTTTACTCCTGTCTGCAAGAGCTTTTTCCATCTTTCATCAATTTGTTGTCGTATTTGTATAATTAGGATTTTAATGGTTAATTGGGCATAAGAGAAGGAAAATTAATAATTAAATTCTCTAATCCAAGTTTCCCTACATTTGTAAGTGACCTAGGGTATGATAGTTCTCACCAATCAACCCTAGATCCTTGAATGTTTAGAAGAGAGGTGGATTTAAACACATAAACACTAAAACATTAACAAATCCAATTTTCCCCTAAACATTTACAACATACCCTCCCCTTGAGCTGCTAGGCTAATAAGTGGGCCTTTGCTCACCTACTGGAGCACTAGCAATTAGCTAATCCACATGGACCAAAACCATTTGAATTCTTATTATTGGGTCCTTTACCTCTGCAAAGGCATTTGGGTAAGTAGCATTTAGGTTTTTTCTTCTCCTTTCTCCTACCATAATTATTTCCCACTTGATTCTTAAACTATGGACATCATTCATGGTGAAGCAATTTCTAGCGGTGTCCTCATCAAAACAGACCTGGTGAATATATCTTGGTCTCTTCACCTTAACCCTCATCTTGTCAATGAAGCCCTCTGGGTAAAAAATTTTGGGCTTCTCCATAGCCATCCTATAAGCCTATTGAATTGAATCAATCTGATGCAAACCATTCTTGTCAATCATTATAAGTCACTAAATTTGATGGAAGTGGGAAAGAATGAGCCCTTCTTGTGTCTCCTTAAGTGTTTTCTATCTGACTCATTTAGTTGTCTAATTATCTCCAAGAAGGCAATCCCGAACCAAGAATCCTCCTTACAAAATATTCCTCAAAGATCACATAATCAGAGTCAATACAATGCATGTCCATATCTGGACTGGCAACATATTCCCCTGCATATATGTAATTTTGACATGCAAATTCTAATGCCACATGCCTGATAAAGAAAATAGAATCATATGACACATCAAAGAGTATGATGTGAATTCAACATGGGCATCTATAGTATACAATTTGTTCTTAACTGCCATCATCTGCTTATGCATCTTTTCTACTATGTAGGAGGCATAATCATATGCATTCACTCTAGTGTCCTCTGCATTCGCTCTAGGAGCACTTCCAAGACTTGGGCATTCGCTCTAGTGTCCTCTGCATCTCAGTTTTAGAAAACATAAGTTACAGGGTTGATTAGTGTCAGACAGAGGTCCAGATTTCTTGAAGAAATTGGTACCTTGGACTAGGGCGCCCACTCCAGTGTCCTTGACTATTCTGCCTCAAAACCTCAAAAACAGGTATTCTGTGATTTGGTATTTTACTCCTGTCTGCAAGAGCTTTTTCCATCTTTCATCAATTTGTTGTCGTATTTGCATAATTAGGGTTTTAATGGTTAATTGGGCATAAGAGAAGGAAAATTAATAATTAAATTCTCTAATCCAAGTTTCCCCACATTTGTAAGTGACCTAGGGTATGATAGTTCTCACCAATCAACCCTAGATCCTTGAATGTTTAGAAGAGAGGTGGATTTAAACACATAAACACTAAAACATTAACAAATCCAATTTTCCCCTAAACATTTACAACATACCCTCCCCTTGAGCTGCTAGGCTAATAAGTGGGCCTTTGCTCACTTGCTGGAGCACTAGCAATTAGCTAATCCACATGGACCAAAACCATTTGAATTCTTATTATTGGGTCCTTTACCTCTGCAAAGGCATTTGGGTAAGTAACATTTAGGTTTTTTCTTATCCTTTCTCCTACCATAATTGTTTCCCACTCGATTCTTAAACTATGGACATCATTCATGGTGAAGCAATTTCTAACTGTATCCTCATCAAAAGAGACCTAGTGAATATATCTTGGTCTCTTCACCTTAACCCTCATCTTGTCATTGAAGCCCTCTGGGTAAAAAATTTTGGGCTTCTCCATAGCCATCCTATAACCCTATTGAATTGAATCAATCTGATGCAAACCATTCTTGTCAATCATTATAAGTCACTAAATTTGATGGAAGTGGGAAAGAATGAGCCCTTCTTGTGTCTCCTTAAGTGTTTTCTATTTGACTCATTTAGTTGTCTAATTATCTCCAAGAAGGCAATCCCGAACCAAGAATCCTCCTTACAAAATATTTCTCAAAGATCACATAATCAGAGTCAATACAATGCATGTCCATATCTAGACTGGCAACATATTCCCCTGCATATATGTAATTTTGACATGCAAATTCTAATGCCACATGCCTGATAAAGAAAATAGAATCATATGACACATCAAAGAGTACGATGTGAATTCAACATGGGCATCTATAGTATACAATTTGTTCTTAACTGCCATCATCTGCTTATGCATCTTTTGTACTATGTAGGAGGCATAATCATATGCATTTGCTCTAGTGTCCTCTGCATTCGCTCTAGGAGCACTTCCAAGACTTGGACATTCGCTCTAGTGTCCTCTGCATCTCAGTTTTAGAAAACATAAGTTATAGGGCTGATTAGTGTCAGACAGAGGTCCAGATTTCTTGAAGAAATTGGTACCTTGGACTAGGGCGCCCACTCCAGTGTCCTTGACTATTCTGCCTCAAAACCTCGAAAACAGGTATTCTATGATTTGGTATTTTACTCCTGTCTGCAAGAGCTTTTTCCATCTTTCATCAATTTGTTGTCGTATTTGCACAATTAGGATTTTAATGGTTAATTGGGCATAAGAGAAGGAAAATTAATAATTAAATTCTCTAATCCAAGTTTCCCTACATTTGAAGGTGACCTAGGGTATGATAGTTCTCACCAATCAACCCTAGATCCTTGAATGTTTAGAAAAGAGGTGGATTTAAACACATAAACACTAAAACATTAACAAATCCAATTTTCCCCTAAACATTTACAACATACCCTCCCCTTGAGCTGCTAGGCTAATAAGTGGGCCTTTGCTCACCTGCTGGAGCACTAGCAATTAGCTAATCCACATGGACCAAAACCATTTGAATTCTTATTATTGGGTCCTTTACCTCTACAAAGGCATTTGGGTAAGTAGCATTTAGGTTTTTTCTTATCCTTTCTCCTACCATAATTGTTTCCCACTTGATTCTTAAACTATGGACATCATTCATGGTGAAGCAATTTCTAACTGTGTCCTCATCAAAACAGACCTGGTGAATATATCTTGGTCTCTTCACCTTAACCCTCATCTTGTCAATGAAGCCCTCTGGGTAAAAAATTTTGGGCTTCTCCATAGCCATCCTATAAGCCTATTGAATTGAATCAATCTGATGCAAACCATTCTTGTCAATCATTATAAGTCACTAAATTTGATGGAAGTGGGAAAGAATGAGCCCTTCTTGTGTCTCCTTAAGTGTTTTCTATCTGACTCATTTAGTTGTCTAATTATCTCCAAGAAGGCAATCCTAAACCTAGAATCCTCCTTACAAAATATTCCTCAAAGATCACATAATCAGAGTCAATACAATGCATGTCCATATCTGGACTGGAAACATATTACCCTACATATATGTAATTTTGATATGCAAATTCTAATGCCACATGCTTGATAAAGAAAATAGAATCATATGACACATCAAAAAGTACGATGTGAATTCAACATGGGCATCTATAGTATACAATTTGTTCTTAACTGCCATCATCTGCTTATGCATCTTTTGTACTATGTAGGAGGCATAATCATATGGCTGCTTTGTTTCTAGGTCTTGAATATTTATTTCCATCATCATAAGAGAAATGAGCATTATATCATTTGCATCTCTACCAAGCACCTAATAGAGGCTATGGTATGCTTTTACAAAGTAATGCATGAACAGGGAGCATTCAAAATGCTCCACTTCCCTGTCTGAGATTTTTACCAACTGGCCATCTATCCCCCTTGGTGTGTGTTTAGCTAGGTTGAAGGCCCTATATCCATGTTTGACCCTTTTATACCCTTCATTTAGTGCACCTATGTCAATCAGTATGTTGGTTGTGGAGTTCAAGTTCAGCACACTAGAAATGTAGGCCTTTGTTAGTTTTATTATCATCGTGCCATTGCCTACCAAAATTGATCTCATCTGAGGATCATAGCTCTGTACAATCACCCTTACTAGGTCTGGGTTTGGGATTATGTTTGGGCATATCAATTTGGCCAAATCCAACTACCAACCATTGCAGACTGGAACCTTGAAGTCCATCCTATGATGCTAGTGTTTAAAGAGAAGCCAACCTGACATAGGCAATTTGCCATCTCTACAATTGTAGCATAGGTCTAGAATTTTGTCATTCGGCTGCGAGGGACTGTGCCCTATCATGGGACATCTAATAGACCCTAGGAATTGGACCATGAGGTCCTCATCTAGACTATGTTTTGATGTGGAGGGATATCTAATTAACTCATTATTACAAACACATTTAACCAAAGTAGGGCTTCTTGTTTCAACTATATTCTACCCTCTAAACAAGTAATCAACTTATAATTCAAATGGGTTAAGTCAAATAGAGTAAACTTAGTTTTACACCTGTAGAAGCCTAAAACTCTTTCTCTCATTCATCTGAAAGCTTGTTGTGCACCAGGACTCTATTCGTGCTTGCAAAAATGATGTAGAAAGCCCTAATTTTGCCCCTTAGGAAGCTTTATAGCCTACATCTTGAGGTATTAATGGATTTAGCTTTGGCCTTATTTCAAATTCATGCCATAGGGTACCTACAACATTCTTCATGAAGAGTTTAAACCTAGGCCGTTGATTCTATCTTCCTTCTGTGAAATATATGGCCATCATTCACCTACTAGATTTCAAAATCCAGGTCTTCATCATTGAAAAGTCTTTGGCTAATAGAAACGAGCCAAGTTGGATGTACTTATTCTACTGACAGCTTCACCTTTTGTCTGATGTGGACACATGGCACCATTTCACTATGTCACAGTTGGAAATGGCCCACCACCAACTTGCCATGTGCGGGTGCGATAAAGATTCCATGCATCCTTCCTTGAATATACTTGTATTCCTTCCATGAGAGGATGCCACATGTCACCAAATCATGACCATGTAGAGGATCTTTATCTCTAACAAGACTCCCTTGCACACTTGTGCTACCATCAGATTTAAACCTCCCTGCAGATCACCTCTTACCTTGACATTTGGTAACCCATGGCTCTTTGATTTAGATTCTTTGATTAAGGGGCTATAAGACTAGATTCCTTAATAGATGTCACCTTATCACAACCCCATAGAGGGATGATGATGTCATGCCAAATGCTCTATGACACTATGAAATAATATTACATGGCACGTTATAACCCTTACGAAGACTAAGGACATAAACTTAATATTTTTACGAGTTACCTAGGGTAAAGTTAGGACTTAGGGTCAGTCATTTCACGATTTTAAAGGCTTCAAGTTATAACTTAAATGACCAGGAACCTATTACAGGCGGTCAACATGAAATTAAAAGATAAAGTGCAAGATGAGCCATGGGATTAAAGACTTAGGGCTTTAAGGGCTTATATGAATAGAATTGCAATTTCTAAGGTTTAAAACCCTAAACTTACATAGGTACCACCACTAGCTTTGACTGGGGACGTGCAAGCGTTAGATTGCAGCGAGAACCATTAGACTTTGGGAGCATACCAAACCAAGACCAAAAAGTATGGGCTATACAAAATATACACTACTTACAACCTATAAACAACTTATTTTACAGTGTGCACAGAGAACAACCTACCTATGAAAAGTAGGGTTTCAGGAATTGTTCGTGCATTGGTAACTCTTGAAATTCACCATCAAGTGCTCAGAGAAAATAAGAATCCTCTCCATGTGTATTTCTTATCAAATAAGGGATGATCCATAATGTTTCAAACTTACCATGTTTACTTTTAGCCTGATTCCCAATGTTCCAGACAAGAACCAATTCATTCATCTAAAATTTTCTATCTGAAGCTCTCTTATCAAACAGATACTTCACTTTCTACTATTTCTTCAAATTGGTCCTCTATGCTTCTCTCCTAGCCTCATCCAATGCAATCAATTGATTCACTCTCTTAGCCATTGGATTTTCTATATCCTCACTGCTTTCTTGTATAAACTTGTATACTGGCAGGAGATTATTCACTGGTAACCTGGCCTCTACACCATATACTAGCTCAAAGGGAGATTTACCAATTGCCTTTTTATTGTTACCCTATCAGCCCACAATGCTAACTTTAATTTAGAGTCCCATGCCCTTTTGTTCTTATCAATTATTCTTTTAATTATCTTTATGAGACTTTTATTACTAGATTTTGCTTGGCCATTTCCTTGAGGATGATATGGTGAAGCATGAGATAAACTAATTTCATAACTATTGCAGAAAGCTATAAACTCACTAGACCTTAAGCACATTGCATTATCTGTAACCAATTTCACTAGCACTCCAAACTTGATTATTATGTGTTCTAGGATAAAGTCAAGCACAACCTTACTTGTATCTTTCTTGGTTGGAATGGATTCAATTTATTTAGTGAAATAATCTATAGCAACCAATATCTAATTATGTCCTCTGCTTGGCTTTTCTACTATTTCTCCTATAAAATGTATTCGCCATTTCTAGAATGGAGCATCCACTATTACAGTTTTAAGAGGTAATGCACCTGCATACTTAAGTTTTCTAGAAAATCTTTGGCATGAATCACATTTCCTCACCACCTTGTGTGTATCAAAGAAAAGTGTTGGCCACCAATAACCTACTCTGAGAATCTTATGAGAAGTAGTCCTGGCTATATAATGCCCCCCACACACCCCTTCATGCATGTCAGTCAAAATCTTCATGGCCTAAACTTTTTCCACACACTTGAGCAGCACACCATCAGGCTTCTTCCAATACAATTCACCTTGAACAATGACATATTTGACAACTTGTAGTTTCAGTGTTCTCCTTTGATTGTCACTCAAATGAGCTGGGCAATTCAAATTTTGCAAATAATGTATAATGTCTTTGTACCACTCTGACTTTGGTATGTTAGAAACTTGATCTTGAACTACATTCACTTGGCATGCCTCCAAATTTGATTCTATCATTAGTTTACCCAGACTTTGCCCCCTTACCAATTTAGTAATTTGAATCTCGATGTTGAACTATTCAAGTTTGTTTATCCATTTGCATCATCATCCAGTTACTTCCTACTGAGTGAATATTTCCTTAACTACTACATGTGGCACATATGCTATAATCAAGGCTCCAACCAAATAAGGCCTAAAATTCTTAACTGCCTTGACCAAGGCATAAGCCTACTTCTACATTATGTCATATTTCAACTCTGCAACCTACAAAGATTTGCTAAAGAAAGCAATTGGTTGTTCAAATCCATCATCATTATTATGTAATAAGCATGCAACAATTGTATGGAATGAAGAAAATGAAAATAACTGAAAAGGCCTAAAAAAATTAGGAGATTTCAAGACAAGAGTAGTCTTAATAGCCTCTTTGATGCTCTAAAATGATTGGGTTGATTCACTTCCCCATGTTATAGATTCACCCTTTTTCAACAACTTAGATATAGGTTTGGTGATCTCTACAAAATTAGGAATAAATCTTCTGACAAAATTAATATGCCCAAAGAATGATTGGATGCCTTTAATTGTCTTGGGTATCTGGATCTTATCAATTTCTGCATCCCTCTCTGGGTCAATCCTAACTCCATCTTTAGACACTATATGCCCTAGGATTTTTCCCTTAATTACCCCAAAATCACATTTCTTAGGGTTTAGGGAAATGCCATATTCTAGTGCTCTAATAAAAATCTGTTCTAGGTGCATACAATGCTATTCTTCTTTCTCTGCATAAGTAGTTAGGTCATCTTGATACATAGCTAAGATAGAATCAATCAATCATGCAAAAGCAACATCCATTGCTCTTTGAAAAGTAGCATCTGTGTTTGTTAATCCAAATGACATCCTTACATATGCATAAGTTCCCTATGGAGTTGTGAAGGCAGTTTTATACTATTTTGATTCTCTCACCTTCACTTGATTATACCCTAAAAATCCATCCATTATGGACAAGAGTTCACACCTTGTCACCTTCTGCAACATAGCTTCCATGTCAGGAAATGGATAATTATCCTTCAAAGAAGATACATTCAAATTCCTAAAGTCTACGCATAGTCTTATATCTCCATTCTTCTTTCTAACTGGGACAAGATTTGACACCCAAGTAGAATGTCTTATGGGCTTAATGATTCTAGCATCCCTAAGCTTCATAAGCTCCTCCTACATTTTTTGGAGCTAAGGTACAATTAATAGGCCTTTGCCTATGTTTAAATGGTTTAGCTCCAGGCTTCAGAGGGATTTCATGCTAAAATAAGTCTTATCTATAGGCTTTCAGGTCCTCATATGACTAGGCAAAGACATTTTTGTATTTCCTTAGTAGTGCTATTAACATTACCCTGATGTCTAGCTTCAAATGCTTACCTATGTAAACTTTCTTTGGAGCATTGTGTGTATGCAAATTTATCTCTTCCAAATCTTCCATGTGAGGGGAAGAGGTCTTAGCAACCAATTGATCTCTATTATCAAATGTTCTTTCTAAAGCCACTAAACCTCTTAGAATCTAATTAGTCTTGAGTTGTATCACTTATTTTCTGAAAAGAGTTTCCTTCCCATCTACAACCTCCACAAAGTTCTGGAAATCTAACTCCTTGTTCTCATACTAATCAATATAGTGCAAGAATTTTACTAAATCTTTATCATCTTAAAAAACCTGCCAACTACATATGTTGTTTTGCACTGCTGGTCTGACTTTAATCTAAACATTTGTGATATCAAACAATGTAATATCATCTGGCCTAATAGCCACATTAGCCAAGAAGTTTTCCATAACATATTTTGATCTCTCTATCCAATTTATTGAAAATGCATCAAGCAACTCAATAGTATCCCAAACTGCATGTTTATATTGTTTTAACCTTTTATTATTTGAACAATACTTATCTCTTACTTGGGAAACTATTAATTCTAAATCTCCAAACACTCTTAACAATTTAATGCCATGTCTTAGAGGAACATTTAGTCCTAGAAATAGGGCTTCATATTCTACAATAATATTTGTGCAAGCAAACTGCAATAGAAAGGAGAATTTAAGGATCTTACTAGTAGGAGACATGAATACCACTCTTGTATCAGAACCTTCTTTTGAATAAGAACCATCAAAGTACATGGTCCATAAGCCATTATAATCTTTTTTGTCTTTCAATCTCTTCATCAATAGGCTCCTTCTCCTTTGCATCCTGATCACATGATACAATCCTGAAATTCTCACAATCAGTATCCACAAAACAAACCTAATCTTCTGGTTCTTGTTCCTCAACTATAGCTGGTGTTCTTTCCTCTCTAATCATCTTGACATCCTTACCATTCATGGGAATTATAGCATATGACAAATCTAACTGCATACTTCCTCCAATTAGGGTTGCCCACCTCCTAGACAATAGCATACGATATTGTGGTTTAATATCCACTACTGTCACATTCATGGTATAGGTTTTTTATGGATAGGCTGCAAGCATGAAGTCTACATTCTTCATAATCCTGATGACTGGTACTTCTCTAGTATCCATAGCATAACAATTTCCACATGCCTTATCTATATTCAATCTAATCTGCTACATAATAGCTAAGGGCATGATATTTGTTGAAGCACCTGAATCAAGCATACAATTCCTAATCACTTTCCCATTAACAATAAGGGATACATAGAATGGTTCTATCTATGATGGGTATTTTGTTACTGTTGTTCCCAAGTAAACTTCAGGAACCTCCTCTTCATCAGCACCCATCTCTTTAGTTTTGTTTTGATCTTTCACAGTGTGACCTGTCTAATGAGATACTCCTAAAATCAAGGCAAGTGCCTTATTCCTGTAGTCCTCAATTTTCATCATTTCCATCAATGGGACTGAGACTTTCATCTATGATAAAGCTTGAGTTATATCAAATGGGGCATAATTTTGTATAAAACTTGTAGCTTCTCCCAGGTTTTTACTTTTCTCAAGAGTTTGTCCTGTTTTAGCTTTTGTGGTTTTTTGGTTGTCATCCATAGTATGTGGGCCCTTAGTTTTCTCCTCATTCTGAGAAACCTTACCTTCTAAATTTTTAGTGCTTTGATTTGATTTTTCTTTTGGATTTATTTTACTGTTATTACCCTCCTTTTTCTATAATTCAAGATCTTTCTGATTATGCTAAGGTTGTTTTACAAAGATGCTTCATAGTTGGCCTAAGTCAGCTGCTTGTGTTTTACTCCATAGATTATAGTTGCTTTTGACTTGGGCTACTACTGCAACTATAAGAGCTCTAATTTCCTCATCAGAAGGTCTTTTTAAGTTAATCAAGAGAATATGTGAGTCTTGGGCATAAATTTGATGATCTTCATTGTCTTCATCATAGAAAACTTGTTGGCAAATTTGATCCTTATAACATATTTTTTCATTCACATCTGTATCTGCCTCTACCTCATTAGAGGATGAAAAATTTCCATTTACAAAAAGCATGTTAACACTGTCATCTTCAACACAATTAGGTTCATTACATTCATTGCAAGAATTACTATCATTATAAAAGGATTGAGCAATCATGCACTAAGATTGTGAGTGAGGCATTTGACACACTATACACCATAGAGTATCTTCCACAATATTAATAGTCTTCTTCAATGGATCGAGAGTTTCTTTAACATTCTAAGCTTTTTGATAAGTTTTATTATTCAGGATAGGCTTGCCATTGTGGCAATTTGAGTTGTATGGCATATCATGTAGCTAGGGTTTCTTTTCTTGCCTCTAATAACTCTGTCTCTCAGGACCAAGTCCCTTTTCATTTTTACCAAGTTTATAACTTAAGTCCTTGAAAGAAGTTGTCAATTTGTCCAATTTATCCTCAGATGTGGAGATGTTACTTTGAATATTCTAAGTTCTATTGTTTGGATTTTGCAAGTTCCTCACATCATCCCTTCTATTTCCTTTGTCTAATGCCTTTCTATTATTTTCTATATTAGTTGCAATTCTGAAAGCATCCCTAAGGTTGGCTAGACTTTTATCTCTCAGTTCATATGTTGTCTTAGCATCAAAGGCATTTGTATACAAGACCATGCACATTGGTTCATTTGGCCTCATATGAGGTGGCAATTTGTTCAAAATCCTAGTAAATCTAGCATTGAAATTAGAAATAGGTTCATTTGACCCTTTAGTAATACTACTGAATTCATTAATAATGAAACTAGGGTCAGTCTTATCTCCATATTGCTCCCTAAAAATCCTCTTAAAATCATCCCATGATGTACCACTCTAATTAGGCAAGCCTCTATACCATTCTCTAGCTTCATCAATCAAGGACTACATAAATAATTTCATGAAAATATTCTCATGTTCTACTTCAAACTTATCCATGACATTGAGGAATGCCTTCAAGTGATCTTCACCTGACACATCATTGTTACCTAAAAATTTTGGCAATTCACCTTTGATATCATTATCAATAGGATTAGGGTATCTAGGAATGTCAGTGAAGTCTAACTATGTGAATCTGTCCAACTGCATGGGTCTTCTACCAAAGTTGTTGGCATTAGCATTCCTATTTGCATTACCATGAACATTTTGATTTCTCACATTATTCTACAGTATTCTATTGTTATTCACATTTTGTCTTTGATTATTTAGTGGATTCTAATTTACATGCTGGTTAAATTCATTATTATTTCTAGGTATGTTTTGGTTATTCTGTTGATTTTGAACCTCATTTGCCAGTCAATTTCCTAACATGTTTATATTATTGAGAGTGGGAGCTACATTCTGATGGGCAATTCTCAATGCTTCTACCTTCTATTTCATATCATCTCTTATTTTCAAGGCTTGTAAGTAATCAATTTCAGCCTTGAGATTCCTAATTTCTTCTGCTAAATCCTCTTCTCCTTGCATAGAAGAGGAAGGTCTCATTATATTGGGTTTATCAGTATCCCTTGGGGATTCTTTGTCTTCAAATCTATCAAGGGGATCTAGAAAAGGATGTTCTTGAAACATATCAGACCTTATCCTCAACCCATCATTTTGTTGTTTCTCATAAATCTCATGAATATTAGCCTTTGCAGCTGAAAAAATATTGCTATTGGCTAGGAGACCTAACATTATTTTTGGGATCATCATTATTCCTAGGACTTGGTAAACTTTCCTGACTGGGTTGAGTACCTCCTTTCTTCCTATATATTTTTCTTTGTAATTGTTGGAATAAGCGGTTTTGCAGGGATATTCTCCCCTGCATACAACTTCTATTTTCACTTGCTGGGAGATTTTACCTAGAGTCACCACCCACTAATGGGACTTATGTCTCTAGAATAGGTTCTTTACCAACCTCCCTAGCGGAGTCACCAATCTGTTGATGTTCCCAACTAATTGTCTGAGTTTCCCTAAAAAGTAGTCATCTTCTATCCATAGGATCCTTAGGTCAGTGGCCAATGAACAGGAGACTAACTCTCTATCTCCTCTACCCTTTAGGCTCTACAGGACCTAGGGGATATTCCCTTATTCAATACCTATATAGTAAACCCTAACTTCAACTAGGTATTGATACTTAAGCAGATATGTTCTCTTTTATGCAAACCAAAACTATATGGTGATTACAAAGTGGCCATCTTTGGACATTTGTTCATGTGTAGGTCAAAGAACATGGTATCTAAAATCCTACTCCTACAAACTAAATACTTGGTTCGGATTTTGTTCTTAAATATATATGTGATTGTATGATTATGGGTATTTTGTGAAAATAAGCCAAACTTTGACCGGTGCCAATCTAGGGTTAGGAGTCAACCTCTCACAAATATAGAGCAGTTCCTATAAGCATCTCCAACATACCAGTTTAGAGGATATCAAACCATTATCTTCTAGAAACCTATCCAAGGATGGGTATTTCTAGTATCTCTTCTTACCAATGTCCCTGTTATCATACACACCTCCCCATATCTGATTTAGAGCATTTTAATCTAATCTTTAATTAGAAGCATAAAACTAGACATATAATACAACAAATGCGTATCCAAGAACTTATAAACCCTAAGTATCTTAGTTCCAAAGAAGAATGCAAATAACACAAGAGACAATTAATAGAAACACATGCAAATAGGATTTCTCATATAAACTCAATCTGAACTAATAAAATACTCATAAAAATAGACATTCAACATTGCAAGAGAAAATAACTCACAACTCAGGATCAAACTAACCTCCAAAATTGCTGTGTATTTTCATTAGCAAAATGCCCAAATGAATAACAACAACAAAGTGAGTCCACCAGTTCTTTTATAGACCAAGAACATGGTACTCAGCATTTAATAAAATATAGCAGTTAGATAAGTTTACATTGCAAGCCACTACTCATAGGAGTTGGGGCATTGATTACATATTGCATAGAGAAAAGACATAAAACAATTTTTGTTGAAGGAGTACAATTGACTAGAGCAGCCCGACCACATAAATGAAGAGGTAGTTGCTCATTCATCTTAGGTACACCTATCCATAATTCTCCGTTCAGGTTGCATATGACTTCTCTAATGGCCATTGAAAAGAAATCAACTTTGATATTTTCTCATTATGCCCTATGTACCTTGCATCCATCAGAATCTTCACTTCCTTACAGAACAACTCAAAATTTATTTCAAGCACATGCAGTTTGTCCAAAGTTGAGGTCAAAATCTTCAGGATAGGATCTCCATCAGTACAATAGGTAGCTATTAGCTAGCTGGTAAAGCTTGCAAAGTCATCTTTCTTCTTGTCAAGGCCCTTTACCTATCCATCACCTTCTAATATACTTGGCATTATTTTCTTATCTATCCTTTCAATAAACTATCTTTTCTCACCCAATACCTTACCCAACTTCAATTGGAAAGTTATGACCTCATCAAGTATTAGCAGCATGTCAAGTGTTAACTTCATCTCTAGTGGCACCTCTGCATCAAACCTTGAACATCTGTGAAGGTCCCTTACCTCACCAGTCCTTGGCAACCACACCCTATACATGACCTTGAGATTTTCTTTGTCCTGCTCATGCTTATCAAGGACAGTCCTCAAACTTGAATATGATCTCCATGTTTCATCCACCTTTGCTAGAATCCTGGTCACTCTATGATTTATCAAGTTTGGGACCATCTCCCTAACTGAATTTTTCTTCTCCTCTCTCAATCTTTTCACTTCTTCCTTCAATTCTCTTATTTCAGATAATAGGGGCTCTATGTCAATAGGAAATGCCTCTGCAGTTTGTATCATGGTTGGAGTACTTGAAGTGGTAGGCCCTAATAACAGTTACTCCTTATACTTGTTAATCTTTGCAACAACTTGTCCATAGTTCAACAATAGCTCATTATGGTCATTTTGCAGCTTATTTGTGAAAGCCTCTACAAATTGTGTTGTTTGCACATTCAGGCTAGTAGCTTGGAGAGCAGGGGTACTTCATACTCTCTTGATTATTACATCTCCTATCAATTCTCCCAACCCAATCCTAGGTTTATTATTATTTGGGGCCAATTCCCATATTGCTAGAGTTTCAAACCTAGGATTGAAGGCTACACAAAAAAGTGCCTTCTCCACTTGCTCATCTATCACTTCAGAATCTTCTCTGGTAATTGTGTCAAATGCAATAGCATCTAACAAGGTCCAATGTGGAATAAGTAGCACATTACTTTTGGCAACCAATGCTCTCCCCTCCTCCCGAGTCATCCCGCTATTATCCTAATTTACCTCAGTCAATACCCTTTGGGTGATGGCCTCATACTCTGATGGATCTACCCCACTCTTGGCCTCCTCTATCCTCTTTTGGAATTCCTCACTCTTGACTTTCAACACATAACTCCTAAATTCAGGAGTATTGACAAACTCATCATCTTCCATAAATTTGGCAAAGGCCATTACACTGACATCCTCTGTATCTATAGTCTGACCTATCATTGTTCTAGACACTCTATTGTTTGGGGAAGGATATGGCCTTATTCTGTCATGTCAATTCACCTAATGAGCAGCTTCTTGTTCTTGTTCTTTCGCTTCTTCTTCTAGGTCCACTACCTCTATTTCTGGCTCACTTTCCAAATCAATTATCTTTGCTCTCTTGGTAGGGGGAAAATCAAGTTGTTCCCTTTTTACAACATACCCTCCCCTTGAACTGCTAGGCTAATAAGTGGGCCTTTCCACACCTACTGTATCACTGGCAATTAGCTAATTTGCATGGTCTAAAACCATTTGAATTCTTATTATTAGGTCCTTTACCTCTGCAAAGGCACCTGGGTAAGCAACGTTTAGGTTTTTTCTTATCCTTTCTCCTGCCATGATTGTTTCCCAATTGATTCTTAAACTATGGACATCATTCATGGTGAAGCAATTTCTAACTGATTCCTCATCCAAAGAGACCTGGTGAATATATCTTGGTGTCTTTACCTTAACCCTCATCTTGTTAATGAAGTCCTCAGGGTCAAAAAATTTGGGCTTCTCCATCGCCATCCTATAGCCCTGTAGAATTAAATCAGTTTGATCCAAACCATTCTTGTTGATCATTATAAATTCACTAAATTTGATGGAAGTGGGAAAGAAAGAGCCCTTCTTGTGTCTCCTTAAGTGTTCTCTATTTGACTCATCCATTTGTCTTATTACCTCCAAGAAGGCAATCTTGTTGGGCACATACTTAGGCAGAACATATGGGGCAACCTCACATCCATAAATTCTGATACAGGTGGTGTGGATATGAAGGAACCAATCACCTTGGTTGTGATCAATCCCCAATTCAGGGGTCCTATCTAGAGGCCTTATAAAATCTAACACATTTGCATGTAACCTCTCCTCTTCAAGTTCAAAGAAACCAAGAATTCTCCTTACAAAATATTCTCAAAGATCGCATCATCAAAGTCAATACAATGTATGTCCAACATGCATGTCCACATTTGGACTGGCAACATATTCCCCTCCATATTTGTCATTCTAACATGTAAATTCTGATGCCACATACCTGTTAAAGTAAACAAAATCATATGACACATCAAAGAGTACCATGTGAATTCAACATGGGCATCTATAGTATACAATTTATTCTTAACTGCCATCATTTGCTTATGCATCTTTTTTGCTATGTAGGAGGCATAATTATATGGCTACTTTGTTTTTTGGTCTTGAATATTTACTGCCATCATCATAAGGGAAATGAACATTCTGTCATTTGCATCTCTACCAAGCACCTAACAGAGGTTGTGGTATGTTTTTACAAAGTAATTCATAAACAGGGAGCATTCAAAAGGTTCCACTTCCCTGTCTGAGATTTTTACCAACTGGCTATCTACCCCCCTTGGTCTATGTTTAGCCAAGTTGAAGGCCCTATATCTACATTTGACCTTTTTATACCCTTCCTTCAATGCACCTATGTCAATTGGTATGTTGGATATGGGGTTCATGTTGAACACACTGGAAATGCAAGCCTTTGTCAGTTTTATTATCATCATGCCATTGCCTGCCAAGACTAATCTCATCTGAGGATCATACCCCTATGTAATTTCCCCTACTAGGTTTGGGTTTGGGAATACATTTGGGCATATCAATTTGGCTAAATCTAACCACCAAGCATTGTAGACTGGAACATTGAAGTCCATCCTATGATGCCAGTGTTTAAAGAGAAGCCAACCTGGCACAGCCAATTTGGCATCGCTACAATTGTAGCATAGGTCAAGAATTTTGTCATTTGGCCCCGAGGGACCATGTCCTATCATAGGACATCTAATAGACTATAAGAATTGGACCATGAGGTCCTCATCTAGACTATTTTTTATGTAGAGGGGATATCTGATTGACTCATTATTACAGACATGTTTAACCAAACTAGGGCTTATTGTTTCAACTATATTCTACCCTCCAGACAAGTAATCAACTTAGAATTCAAATGGCTGTAATCAAATAGAGTAAACTTACTAGTTTTATGCCTATAGAAGCCTAAAACTCTTTCTCTCATTCGTCTAAAAGTTTGTTGCATGTCGAGACTCTATTTGTGCTTGTGGAAGTGATGTAAAAAGCCTTAATTTTGCCCCTTAAGAAGCTTCATAGCCTATGGCTGAGGTATTAGTGGATGTAGCTTCAGCCTTTACTCAAATTCATGTCATAGGGCACCTAAACATTCTTCTTGAAGAGTTTAAACATGGGCTGTTGATTCTGTCTTCCTTCTGTGAAAACTATTGCCATCATTCACCTGCCAGATTTGAAAATCTAGGTCTTCATCATTGAAAAGTCTTCGGCCAATAGAAATGGGCCAAGTTGGATGTACTTATTCTATTGATAGATTCACCTTTTATTTGATGTGGACACGTGGTACCATTTCGCTACGTCGCAGTTGGAAATGGCCCGCCACCAACTTGCCCTGCACGGGTGCGATAAAGCTTCCACGTGTCCTTCCTTGCATATACTTTTATTCTTTCCATGAGAGGATGCCACATATTTCCAAATCAGAATCGCGTAGAGGATCTTTATCTCTGATAGGACTCCCTTGCATGCTTGTGCTACCGTCAGATTTAAACCTCCTTATAGATCACCTCTTAGCTTGACATCTCGCAACCCATGGCTTATTGATTTAGATTCTTTGATTAAGGGGCGGTAAGTCCAGATTCCTCAATAGATGTAACCTTGTCACAGCCCTATAGACGGATGATGACATTATCGCAAATGCTCTACAACACTACAAAATACTATTACATGGCACTTTATAACCCTTATGAAGACTAAGGACATAAACTTAATACTTCTACGAGTTACCTAGGGTAAAGTTAGAACTTAGGGCCGGTCATCTCATGATCTTAAAGGCTTCAAGTTATAACTTAAACCACCGGGAACCTATTGAATGCAGTAAACATGAAATTAAAAGATAAATTGCAAGACAAGCCATGGGATTAAGGACTTAGGGCTTTAAGGGCTTATACAAATAGACTTGCAATTTCTTAGGCTTAAAACCCTAAATCTACATAGGTACCACTAGGTCCCTAGACCTGCTGATAAGAATGTGATTGGAACTAAATGGCTTTTCATAAATAAGATGAATGAGAATGGAGAAGTAGTTAGAAATAAAGCAAGGCTAATATGCAAAGGATATTCTCAGGTTGAAGGGATAGATTTTGAGGAGACCTATGCTCCTATGGCAAGAATTGAAGCAATCAAAATGTTTTTGGCATTTGCAGCATTCAAAGATTTCAAAGTGTATTAGATGGATGTTAAGTGTGTATTCTTGAATGGTGAGTTGGAAGAAGAAGTCTACATTGACCAACCAGAAGGATTCAAGTTATCAAACCAAGATGACATGGTGTGTAGATTGAAGAAGGCTTTGTATGGACTTAAGCAAGCCCCTAGAGCCTGGTATGCAAGGTTAGACAAATATTTGTTGCAATTAGGGTTTAGTAAAGGAACTGCAGACAACAATCTCTATTTCAAAATTAATGATAATCAGATCCTAATTTTTGTAGTCTTTGTTGATGACATTATCTTTGGAGGCAATGAAGGTATGTGCATGAAATTTGTAGAGGAAATGCAAAATGAGTTTGAGATGTTTATGTTTGGTGAAATGAATTTTTTTTTTTGGTCTGCAAATTAATCAATCAAATAAAGGAATATTCATATCTCAGTCTAAGTATGTGAAAGATTTTGAAGAAATTTGGGATGGAGGACTCTATACTAGTATGTACTCCCATGGTGACTGGATGCAAGTTGTGTAAAACTAATGAATCACCCAAGACTGATCAAAAAAGGTACAGATCCATGATTGGAGGATTACTTTATCTAACTCAAACCAAACCTTATATAATGCATGCATTATGTCTTGTGGCAAGATTTTAGGAAGATCCAAGAGAATCACATGTGATGGCAATTAAGAGAATCCTAAGGTACTTGAAAGGCACATCAGATCATGGCTTATGGTATCCAAAAGATAATTATTTCATTCTCAGTGCTTATAAAGATGCAGATTGGGCTGAAGATGTTGATGACAGGAAAAGTACAAGTGGAGGTGCTGTCTTTTTGAGCAATAGATTGGTTTCATGGTTGAGAAAAAAACAAGATTCAATCTCTTTGTCTACTACAGAAGCTGAGTATATTGCAGTAGCTTGTTGTTACACTCAAGTGTTATAGATGAAGCAAACATTGAAGGACATAAGAGTTGTGTATGAAGATCTATTTGCAATCTTTTGTGACAATACAAGTGCTATAAACATTTCAAAGAATCTAGTGATGCACTCAAGAACAGAGCATATATCTATAAAGTATCACTTTTTGAGAGAAAAGGTGACATAGAATGAGGTAAAGATGGAATATGTGTCTACAAAGGATTGGATTGCAGATATTTTCACTAAGCCTCTGCCTAAGGATACTTTTGAGTATCTTAGAGATAATTTAGGGGTTATTACCCCTCCAGCTCTGAACTAAGATGCATAGGAATGCATCAATCCAGTGGTGCCTAAAGCCTCACTCATTGATCTGGATTGATGTTTTGAGTGCTACCTCTTAGGGGGAGTAGCTAGATGTTATTGACATAAGTTCTTGATAATAAGTAGTAAGTTTCAATTTGATCAGAGGAGCAGAGTGCAAGTATGTACCCTTTGCCATTGATGTCAAAGGAGGAGAGAAATCATGTGAAAAACTTAGAGGAAGAAAGAGTGCATATGTATAAAGAGAAAGGGGGAGAATTGTGTCTTGATGCTCTTTACTATTTTTCACATCATTAGTTTCCATCAATGACAAAGGGGGAGATTGTTGCAAGTATGTGCCGAACTGGTGTTGTCATTGATGTCAACATATCTATGTTGTCATTGGTGTCAACTGTGCTTTTGTTTTGATGCTTTCTTGTAATGAGTTAGATGCTTTGTATTGGCTTATATAAGTATTAGAGATAATGAGTAAGTGAACCCAATATTGAGTTACCAAGTGCTTTTGAGAAAATTTTCTCCTCTGGTGGAAACATAATATAGAAGAGTATCTTTGTTTACAACAGAACAGTGGACAATAGTTTGCTCTGCATTTCTTGAAGAATGACTAACTTTTTCAATAGATTGGAAGTTATTTAGAGGCATGTCTAAATATGCTATGTTCCAATTTTGAGCCTCCGATATGAAGATTTGAGTGATTTATGTTCACCAGAGTAAAACTTGCTTTTTTTGTACTTTCAGTGGTGACAGAGAGAAAGCATTTTGCTCTGCATTCCTCCACATTGAAGTATTATGGTCTGCAATTCTAGAGTTAAGTAGATAAAATGATGATAAGTTCCTTCAACTCTAGTGGTTCATGATTTGGTGTTTTGCAAGCAATCCTTTCTTTATAACAGTAGCCAACAGTGTTGTTTAAGTGCTCCAGTTTGAACAATCTTCTTGACAAAGTGATTAGAGGTTGTGTAGATGTTCTTGGTGATTACAATGTGCTTGTGGATGTCTCCTAATTGATTTCCTACCTTTGGATTGGTCTGTGAAGAGTAATTTGGATCATGGAAGAAGACTACTCCTAGACGACTTAGTGCTAACACCAGTCATGGCCGACTTGGTTGTTTTCACTACTTGCGGAGTTGCATTGAAGATTGTGGAAGCATGTCATGGCATGGAAGATTGCATTTGAGTCCAAGCTAAGGCATAACGTGATCTACATACATCTTTACCTTAGCAATTTTTTTTTAGGTCTAGAGCTATTTCTATGTATGTTTGTAATGCCGACCTTGGAGATTGTTCCAATGGTTGATGAATGTAATGCCGACCTTCATGTACATTCCAAGGTTGATGAATTGTGTAAGAACATGTAATGTAGTTGCAAAAAAGATGTCCTTGTGTGAAAATGCAAAGATAATAAAATAGGTGTAAGAAGAGCAGAGCAGAGGAGTTATATTCTGCTTCAATGGAACTGAACCTAGGCATGGAGTAGATGCTATCAAATCAGTTCACCAACCCTTGGCAGTGAGCCACCCCATGGCAATGAGCTGATCCTAGCAATGAGCCTCAACATTTACAATGAGCATTTTGGGTAGTGAGCCCTAAGGCGGTGAGCCTCTATTTTTTGATATTGTTATAACATATTTATTTCTATGGGCTAACACCCACTATGGTTTTTCCCTCATAGGGTTTTCCACGTAAAAAATCCAGTGTCTCATGTGTTGATTATGCTATTGTGTTGAGTTTCTTATTTCATGTCTTCGTGATTAAATCTAAATAACAGTGACCAAGTGTTTGATGTGTTAATGTTCATAAGTGGTCAAAGTTTTGGAGACAACTAATTCACCCCCGCCCTCTCAGTTGTTTGGTGCATTTCAATAGTAACTAATGTAACTTGCCAATCACAAAGCTATAGATTTGTGTTTATAAATGTAATGAGGGTTTCAAATTACCTCTGAATTCGCTGCAAAGGGCATCCCCAAATCTGACTTCACTGCAAAGGGCCTTGCTGACTTCAAATTCATTGCAGCAAACTCTAAATTCCTTGCTTTCCTTTTAAGAAGTCTCCAGGTCCTCTCCAAACAATCTTTATTGCCCATGCAAGTAGCTTCTATAACTCAAAATGTCTCAGTGTGACTTGTAGCTGCAAGTAACCAACTAACGAAGTGAGGAATTCAATGAACACGAATAATGAATCACACCAATACATCCCACCAATAATTTCCCAAAAAGTTTTTTTATTTTTAATTTTGTGTAATTTGTATTTGTGTGACTAAATAATTTTTTAGTCAATGACCAAATTAGTCATTTATTTACTCATTTATAGCTAAGTTGCAAAAAATTAGTAAAATTTAGTCATTTTTACTTGTTGTGACTAAAAGTTTTAGTCACTTAGTTATTTATTTGCCAAATTCTACTAGTGATTGATCAATCCATTATTCCCATTTTCTATCACTGACTGGAGCATATTTTTATTCTTTGACATGATGCCACTTTGATGGGATGCTGTATCAAAGAGGGGAAAAATGAAGACACCTAAAAATGACCATGTGTCCACCATCATTTTCGACATAGTCCTAACACCACCTTTCATCCTAACATGTCTTCTAACTTAGTTAAATAATTTTATTATTTAATTAATTTATTCCTCCTTCATTAATCCATTTTCTCATATTAAATAAATAAATTTTATTTATTCATTTAATTTACCATTTCCTCTTAAATTAATTAATAAATTATATTTATTTAATTAATTTATCATTTTCTAACAACTTCCTCTCCATAAATTAATTAATTAATTTTATTATTTAATTAATTTACACTCTCACATGTTCTCATCCTTATCACTTAGATGATTGATCCAAAACTAAATTAACTTTTCATATCCACCATCTATTATCATACTACATATTTTAATCTCAAGCATTCACATAAAAGAATGATCTAGAAGTCCTTATCCATGTCTTATAATCCTCTCATCTAATATTAGCCATCCATTTCATCTATTAATCCTAGCCATCCATCGTATCACCCAACACCCTATAAATTGAGCCTCTCACATCATTATCACAAGAACACATGAGCCATATGCAAGTACATGTGGTTGAAATCCATAACATTATCATTATCATTTTCCTTCATTATTGCCATTGCCACACCTAGGTTATGTTGGTTTTATGAGTAGTCCACATGCATAATATATCAAAAGAACAAAGCTAGTAGAGCTAGGGTGCACTCTACTTTGTTCTATCAAGTGTGAAGAAATGATTGGAGGTGAAGGTATTGAGTTATATTGCATTATCTTCCATTATTTACATTGATTCATTTTCTTATCCACATTGCCATAGTAACAATAAATTGTAAAAATTCAAAAAATCTTTCCTATTGCATAACAACATTCCAATAGTCCAAAAGGTTTGGGAAAAGAACACATAGAAAACTCATAGTTGGAAACAAAAATGGATGCAAAGGTGCCACATAAATTGAAAATGAATGATTTATTTCCACACTTAGAAATTTGCCTACAAGACATACACATCTCAACACCTACCCAAGGGATTCATTAGAGGGAAGACCTTAGGAGGTATCACACCAAGTTTGGAATAGATGGTCGAACCAATTTATTCACCTAAATCATCCCTACAAAGATTTAAAATAATTTCAAAATCCACTTGCAACATGCCAACAAAATCACACATGGTTTCAAATCCATATGTTGGGCATGAACATATTCTAATGGTCCATAAAGTATCATTCTTCATGCTATGTCATCACCAATTGGAATGTTTGAATTTGTCACCATACTTCCACTATGAAGTATGAAACACCTCAACAAGGTGTTGAGCCCACCCTTTCCACAAAAGTTACATATGGTTGGAACTAATTCAGCTTTGAGCCCACATAGGCCTCTAAAAAGAAATGAACACCCACAATAAAATATTGTGGGTTGACCATATAGATTTAGCAAGGTGACATGAGGCACCATGTAAGTGGTCCACATATACTATCATAATTGAACTTCCAACCACCTACAATTAAAACACATATAACTTAAGGGCACAAGCTACTAGTGTGAGAGCGACTAGGCCAATCTAATGAAAACTAAGGGATTGGTTAGTATTAGAGCATGTGCAATAACTATGCACATAGGGATATTAAACCTTAGTATATGTTATATCATATTGGTCATCAACACAGGGTTATGAGAATATGAGAGCACAATTACACAAATTTGGTAGAAACAGGTATGGGTGCCAACATATCTAAGGTTTGGTACTAGGAATATAATCTCTCCTCAGTTGACTAGATCCATTATGAGGAATCCAACTTAGCTAATAACAATAGACCTTGGAAGAAGAAAAAGGATAGATGAAAAATCTCTAGGGTAAAGGTCTAGAAGAAGAATGGAGAGAAGAATGTCAAGCAAAAATAACTCTACAAAAAAGTTTTTGTAGCCTCCTTACTACTTTGTTTAAGATATAGCTCTCAAATATACCACTAAGGCATCACTTCCATGACAAGAAAGGGTAATTTTGTCGAATGTTATGTTTGGTGCACAATAGATGGGAACAAGAAGAGAGGGAGAAACTAAGAAGAAAAATCAATAACCACATAGTTACAATATATTTTTTTAAAATTTCATATAAATTAATAAAACCAAACATTACATTTTTATACAAATTAAAAGGAATTCAACAAAATTCATACCTATAAAAGCACAATTTTGATGCACAATTATTCTTGCATATTGTAATTATTAATGCGCTATTAAAATTTCTTAATTCAAGTTAGAAACATTGTTTAAATTATTGTATTTGACCAAAAATACAGCTTTTCACAAAATACTACTCATGCATTGTGACAACAAATATTCAGTTAAATACATTTTGACAGAAACATGGTTTTGGTCAAAATGCCGTTTCAAATGAAACCTCTTCGATCAAATATGTTTTGGTTGAAATAGGTTCAGCCAAAAGTGCCTAGTAGGAAATAGAAATGAAAAGTTAGCCGCCTAGTTTTTAAGAAAAACCAAACCCTATCTTTCACTGAACTTTTCTCAACTTAAAAAAAAATTTAACAAAATTTGAAAATGTCTTTTGATTGGTCTCAAAGCTTAGAATTTAAAAATATATCTTTTTAATATTTTAAATTATATTACTAGTATGTCATTATAATGAAGCATAAGGTTAATTGAAAAATTAAAAAAAAAAAACATATTATAATCTACTTAAAAAATTTAAAGTGGTGGCCCATCAAAATTGTTACTTTTTTAGTAAACTTGACTTTAAAAATTTATTAAAAAATAAATATTTATCAACTTTTGTTCTATGCACTAGATATTCAATTTTCCTAAGTAAGAAAAAAAATCAAAGGGAAAAAAATGAAATTTGCTATATTAAAAGTGGAGCCCTATTGACCTCATTTTCTAAACTTGTTTTCATCAAATAAATTTTACAATTAGTTTTATTTAAAATCTTGAACCAAATAAATTTTAAAAAATACAAACGTAAACTACACAAAAAGTTTTACATTTTATTATTAACATAATTCTAAACTTTCTCCCATGAGTATGTGATGTTCACTATTATAATATTTTATATGAAAAAGGGAGTGGATTCTATCTAATAGATATAATATTTTAAACTTGCCTAGAAAATAACTAATGCCAAAAAAAAACCTAAAAAGAATTCATCTATTATTAATTTCTATAAATATACAATTAGCATAAAACATGTTTATTTGGTAAAGGTTTATATTTCATATCTTGTGCTTGGATCCCTTAAGTAAATTATTGATTTATGCTTGGGAAATTATTAAACTAGTATAGATATCTTAACTACATCTATCTAAAAGACACCTAGAGATATCACTCATAAGATACTTATCTATTAGAGAAATCAAATTTCCACAATCCATAGTATTAAGATGGGATTTCTTCTAGCTATTAACTTTCTTGGTTTTTACATCTTAACACTAGATGTTAAGCTTGATGTAGAAACCACTACATAGTTAAACGAGAAGCAATGACATCTTAACACTTATCTATCAATAAGTCCATATATTTTAAATAGATATATTTAAGATATCCATGCAAGCTTACTCATATTTAACTACATATTATTTAAAAAATATTACATACTATTTTATTTATAAAGTATATTAATTATTATATTTTTATTTCCTAAAGTACATAACTATTTACTACTTTATTTGCCAAATTACATAATGATTTCAATTTAAAAAACCATACTATTTTTACTATTCTATATTTTCTTTTCTTTTGATTTTTTTAAAATATAATAAATATTATATATTCATGTGTAACTTATTGTTTTATTTATCAAGTACATAAAACCTGTTAGTTATACAATGTACTAAAATATATTCAAAATATCTAGAGTTTTTCTTATTATTTTATTTCTACTTAAATCTAAACTTTTACTTGCTATTTTATTTAATACCTATAGACTTAAATGAATAATATGTGTTTTATTTTTCTAAATTTTGAAAAAAACAAATTTGAAATAAATGTACATATTTAATCATATAGTTATTTTAAGAGTACTATTTTATTTACTAAAGTACATAGTTATTTCATTAAAATTATTATAATCACTATAGTTAAATGAAAATAAGCATGTACACAAATACAATAATTTTCTCTTTGAATCTACAAAGATGAATCTGCAAGTGGCTTTTGCTTTTACTTTTAACAAAGCTATCTTATCTCTTAAATCAATTCCATTTCTTTTCATATACTGACATATTTTGAATTCTTTGTTCTTTGTTCTATCATATTAATTATTAATGGTCCTGATATCAGAATTTCCTCTTTGAATATATAAAGATGAATCTGCAAGTGGCTTTTGCTTTTACTTTTATTGAAGCTATCTTATCTCTTCAATCAATTCCATTTATTTCCATATAATGACATATTTTGAAGTCTTGTTCATTGTTCTATCATATATAGAACGGATCTTTCCCCTCTGTTTATAGAAATGACCTCCGTTCTTTCCGAGACCGCTGGATTATCTTGCATATGTGGGGTTGATGTTTCCCCTCTGTTTTCACTTTCTTATTAAAAAAAAGTGAACAGCTTATCCAACAAGTTATCATTAAAACATGATGGGGACGATTGCATTATAATTTGGGCCGGGAAACATGCCAGTCCAACGGTGGCCTTTGAGAGGATAAAGTCAAGAAAAATCATTAATACATATAATTGTTGATGGTATACTTTCTTGTTCAAAATGCAATGACGGATTATATAGTATGATTCAAAAAACTTTCATTAAATTTTCATTTTAATGATGGATTATATACCATGATTCAAAAATCTTTAATACAATATTTTTTTTTTTTCAAAATGTTGATGGATAATCTATGGTGGATGGTAAAAAAAATCATACAGTTTAATTTAAAATATTTATGTTCACTTATATATAAAGATTATTACATTAGAGTGATAGTAAGGAGTTTAATGTCGTGAATATGTACATAAAAACTCTTTAATTGAAAATATAATTTATTATTGATGTTTTATTAAATAACGAAAAATAGAAAAGTAATAGTAAAAACAAATGGTAAGTATTTGAACTTTTTCATTTAATTGTTTGCATGTGTTGTATTATTTGTTTTATAACTATAGAAAAAAAATTATTGAAAAATTAAATAGCTCTTCAATTAAATATAAAGCAAATAATGTCTGAAATAAAATAACTCTCAAGTAAAAATTAAAGTAAATGATTTGTTTTGATTTTACGTTTTAACAACTTGTGTATGATTTCTATGATGTATTACATTACTATTGTGCTTTTTAAAATCTGTCTTTTACCTATTTATGTGTTAATGCTTGTAAGTATTAATTTCGATAAATATTAAAAACTAATATTCATATAAATAGTGTAAGGGGTATACTTTCCTTATATCAATTTAAATTAATCAAAGGAATGCACAATTAAACAAATCTCAACCTAAATTAATTCATAATAGCTACAAATGATGAAGTAATGTATGATAATATGTAACAAATTTAATTTAGGCATCTCAAAATTGATATCTCTCAACATGTTTTAGATAGATATATTTAGGACATCTATAATTATTTACTATAGCTTTCAATTTGATCTATAATCTAAAATTTAAAAGAAAATAAGGTTTCTTAAGGGTTAATCTAGGTTAAATAAGTAAATGTAATTAAATAAGTGCTATTAGTTTAGATTAATTAAACATAGTTGAGAATGATAAATTAGATAACATGTTTGGGAAATTAAATGAAGAGGATGCTTTGAAGACTAAAGGATGAGATTCTAGAATATGTCTAATATCAAGCCTAAAAACAATATCTCTTTGTGAATAAGCTACATGAAAGTATGTGTGCTGAAACTATGCTCTATCATAGAACAAATTTATAGGTTCAAGACAATTCACAGTAACGCAGGAATGAATCTTTTAGACTAACGCCAAAGCACGCGGAAATATAAGACAAAATATATAGACGCACAATGCATGAGTCCAACTTTCCAATTTAATTTAATCCTTTGAGACTCTATGGGATTCTCCTTTCCTATCTTTATGTACTTATATGGTTATTTAGTTTTACTATATTAAAAAAACTAGATGATGAGAAATATTCCATATTTAATAACTAAATATTATATTGAGAATTAGTTATTTTATATGGAAAGTAATATTATTTTGTTTGTCATTTATAGTGAATGTCAAGAAAAATAAATATTGAAATTTTACCAAATAAAAGATAAATTGGAATGATAATAATGTTCATATTATACTAGTGAATTGGAGGATAGTTAAATGGACTATTTACATTTTGGAGGGAAAATTGTCAACAATTAATATTAGTTATTTTGGTCAAATTTTTTTATTCTTATTTTTTATTGGTTGATATATTAGAATTATTTGAATCTAATGGTTGCATATGTAACCTGCCTACTAGTAAGTACTAATATGAAAGTTTGTAACAAAATGATGATTTTATCATGTAATGGTGAAACCACATATGATGGGAAGAAGTCTTTTTTTGGCAAAATGTAAGTTTGTGTTTCTACACAATTTCCCATGGGATGTGTGGAGGGATATCATTTTTTGTGCCAAGTTAAGGTAAATCTCTTTAGAAAATTTAATACTTTGCAACCTAGCCTTCTAAATGCATCAATATCACCAATCTACTTGCATATGTGTGTAAAATATTTTAATATCTAGTCAATTTTATTTTGACTCACATGTTGTTTAAGCACTTCCAAACAAAACATGCCATTAATTAAGACTTTGAATGACAACTTCATTGCCATACTTTTGGTTTTCGAGTATGTGATAGTCTACATTGTCTTATGCTCACATTTTGTATCTTAGGTTTCCTTTCAGTTCCAATTATTTGTGTTAATGGGGTTATTCCCTAACTATTTTACCTCTTGGACCCTTTTCAAACCTAGTTAGTTAATTTTGCTTAGGGCACATTTAAGTTTTTTAATTTTTGTGTCTCAAATCATATACTTGTCATAATTCTAGGTTGTCCTATGTCTCACCCTTTCCTATATAAGAAAGGGTCCTCATGTACTTTATTCATCTTTTATGTAGTATACCATTAATGGAAATATAGCATTCTGTATTGCTTCTATCTTGTGTGGAAGCTTCTTTTGTGTTCCAAAAGATTATTTCTCTTGTGAGTCCTTGAGGTGACTTCAACATGGTATCAGAGCTTTAAATCTATAATCCCCTTCTCAATTTTGGAGAGAACTTTCCAAGAAGTTTTGTTGGGTGCATCTTGGTCCAAATATGACCTCACCATTGAGTTTAAGAGACCCAAATCTATATGGATTGATTGTAATCTCGATAGGGTTTTTTATAGTCCCCTAGAGGCTTTTTTAGACCCCTTACCTTAGTTGTATAGCATTCATACCATCCTTGTGTAGGTTCTTATGTCATCAGAATGTTTATGCAGTATAATCTCTATTAGCAATCTAGTCGATCTATGTGACTATGCAATGTAATATTGTACATAGTATTAATCAAGTAATTAAATTTGATTTTTTAAGTTTTAATTTTTAATTCAAATCTTATTTTCATTAAATATACAAGGTACATAGATATCGTACACCTAGATTTACTGTACACTATACATAGAAATCCTGTTGGTTTGGGGCCCAACCACCTAACCTTGGTAGGTCCAAAGATCCTTATATTCATAGATTTGAGGCAAGTTTGTTCACCCTATCCATGTAACATATAACCATTTGATCCATAGGGTAAAAGGTCTAGCCAAATAGTAGAGTACTTCATGACAGGGTTTCTCAGCTTGTTAGGCCCACCCTCATGGATTTTATTTTTTGTTCTTAGCACCTTTCCTAGGTGTTAAGTGCTTATCCTTGGTGCTTCAGTGCTAGGCAATCAACGCTCAACCCTAGTTAGTGGTGTCACTCATGAAACAACCACTAAGTGCAAAGATATGTGCCTCTGTGTCATCACTATAGTGACCATCTCCTCTTTGGATACTCTACCAACAAAGTATCACTCCCACTCTACTCGCCTAGTGGCACTTCCCTGTCAAGTCCTATGGGGCCTTTTCTTGCACAAGGAGGTTGGTTTGTCATTGGGGCATAACCTTCACCCAGGGAATTAGATTTTCATTTTCTTATAAGCAACACACACTCCTTCTAAGTACATCACAATAGTATAGGTGATTTTTGTAGATTTTCTCTAGGTGGCTATTTTTTCATCTTGAAGGTACATTTGAATTCCTTTTTTCTGACACAGATAATTTTTTCTCACAAAGTCAAATTTTGGCACTTTTTTTTGAAATTAATCAAAAGTTACAAGGAATTTGTTTGTAACCTAAAATTTTTTGTTTAGCATGCACATTTTCTTGAAAATGGTAAAAATTATTATGTTTTACTTGTAAATTGTTGATTTAGGCTTGTTGATTGTACATATTGTGGATTAGGAAAATCAAGTGGAAGGTACAATACAAACTAAATGCATAATTAAAAAAAGAGTTATACCTAGACATGAAAACCCAATCTCATCAAAAGGGAGAGGAACTTTGCACCCAAGAGCTCCTAGATAAGATATACCCTAATTGATTCAAATGTGAAATGCTACCTCAACGACAACTCACTAATTAGCTCAATGGACATTTGGACATGGTAACATTACTTGAAGATTGGATCCCAAAATGGGTTGGAGGATGAAGTATTTATAAAGATTTTGGAGAGATTTTGATCCAAGGGTGGAGATTGGTTTGGAAGATCAATGGTGGAGGATAAAAGTGAGGTGGAGGGCCTAGATTAGATCTTGGAGGAATGGAGGGATAGGAATAAATGTGAATCTTTTATTCATTTTGGTAAAAGAGTGAATTAAATGAGTATGGGTGAGATGGAATATTTATGAATTAAAGATTCATATGGGGAATGTAAAATGAATTAAAAATTTATTTGGGGATAAGTGAAGATAAATGAGGTATGGGGGTGTAAGAGGAATTAATTGTGATGTGAGATATATTTAAATAAAAAATTGACTTATGTGGATATATTTCAATTTTTTATTTGGAAGATGTGGGGAAGGGTGTTAAGCTAGGTTTGACCACCCAAATGAGAGGTTAGGATTAATTAAATATAGGTTTTATTTAATTAATCTTAGGGCTAGGATGAGGTAGGCTAGGGTAGGCAATTAAATAATAGCTATTTAACTGCCTAGGGTAGGGATATGCCAATTAGTAGGCTGAATTAATTAGTTAAACATAATTTAGCTAATTAATTGCATTTAGTGAGGAGAGGGAAATTGACCAAATAAATATTGCATATTTATTAAATCAATTGGCTAAGGCTTGAACTATTGAATTAATAAAATTAATTTAATTGTTGGGGATAAAATGATAAAAAATTAGACGATGAAGGGATAATTAATTAAATAAAAATTTAATGAATGGATTAGAAGAGAA